>CM062808.1:237792867-238992867 GCA_031772625.1 Pinus tabuliformis | reverse complement strand
TAGCATTGATAGCCGCTTCCATTAAGGGAACCATGTCAATATTGATATTAACAGAGTCATGTAATCCCCACAATCTACACATCATAATCCCCACATAGCAATAGGGAGAAGCCAAAGAAACGTTGGAGTACTTACCTGAACTTTCATGCTTGTGCTTGGCTGGGTTCTGCCTCCAATCTCGGAGGGGTTCGGATGGTGATTCATTTTCTTTTGCGAATTTCTCCACGAAGGTTCTGTTGTAGACTAGCTCCGGTTCACGCAGATGATACATTCGCCTCAGGTCATCAGGCTTGAATGACCCGAAAATCCTTCCGTCCCTTGTATGGAAAGTTCTATCAGTGATGGGGATTTCTTCAATTGCCCAGCGCACCACATCTGTGTAAGGGAGAACCTGCTCTCTGGCCGCTATTCTGTGTAAAAAGGAGTCGGCCAAGTCTTTGAGCGTTGCATCAGATTTCCTTAGTACATCAACACTAGCTGTTCTCACTGTCACTTTTGGTTGCTCGGCCTCCAACAGATTATATGTGCCCTGCCATGTGGTCCTAGCAAGACCAGCGCACGTAGTGTCCGAGATTAAGCCTTTCTTCGAAATTGAAGCAGCTTGACTTGCAACAGGTGTTGTAGTAGAACCAGAACTCCTCTTATTTTTCTTCCCCATCATGTTCAGGCTTTTCTCAACAAATGAACTCTACATAAGCGCAAGAGAAATCATAACACGAGAAATAATGAAGACAAAGCATAATGGGAAAGATATATATCACTTGAAGCGTGGCGCTATTAATTTTCAAAAAATGGCTGCGGATCCAATCACTGGTAAGAGATCGCATATGCATTAATGGTGATTTTAAGGCCTGCTACCCATTAAATGACCTTTACACTGTTATTCAGTTGAATGACCTCCCAACGTGTGCAACAGATATGATATGCCTTAGACGCAAGTATTCGTTAATCGAAGGGGCAAAGTTATTAAATACGCATGCATTATCTTATCCCTGCATTTAACGGCATTTTGAAAACTGCGCTTTAACGACCGGATTTAAATATAACTTTAAAGCTTAAAGCAATCGCTTTCTTGGAAATGCCGATTACCGATGAACAATGTCGCATCGCATGGGGGAAAGAGTTACACTATCGTTTGAAAGTAGCCCTGGCGAACGCCGATTGCGATATCGCATCGGACCAGCATGTGAACACATTACCAGATGTATATTAAGAGATTGGCCGACTTCCGATAGCGATATCGCATCGCATCGGGGAAAGACCTGAGCGCCTTATGAGAGTGCATAGGATACCGCCGACGGCCGATAGCAATATCGCATCGGGTCGGGGTTTAAAACTTAAAGCGTTTTCCCATAAGAGGCAGTGCCGATAGCCGATCGCCGATATAACATCGCATCGGGTTATAAGATATGTGCTCTTTTTTGTGTATGCATTGAATACCGCCGATCGCCGATAGCGATATCGCATCGGCAAGGACTGAAGTGCCGTTTAAATGCATCTCTCTTGTCATTGCGATATGCGATCTTGTGATCGCTTTATCGCAATGACAAAAGTTTGTTTTATTTTGGAAACATTGTTATTCGAAAAAGGCTCCAATTCACTAACACTTTTGATTATCATACCTTTTTCGAACAAATTCATTAATACCAATTAATTTTTTAAAAGGGACCCATTTCATATGTTAATCATTTGTAAATACAGATGATATGAAATGGGGGGTTGTTGTAGGGCACAACAATTGGCGATTCGTTGGTAGAACCAGTTATCTCTGAAATTAACATAAACATTCAAGCTTTTCATAAATAGAAACTCAATCAGAAGGAGAAATTTCTAATATAACTAGATATTCATGTGTTCTGACTAAAGTGAACTCCATTTTGTTAACTTCGTCCCATTTAGTTTCAAGAAACCAAATACATAATAAGTTTCAAAAACAAGTCTTTATTGGTTCATAATGATAAAATAGAAAACTTTCCCACATCAGCTTTTATAATTAACTCCTTTGTCATAGGTAGAGCCTCTGTTGCCAGCAGACATTTATAGTCTCGACAGGGATACCTTTTAACCATAGTATTGTCTACTTTTCCATTCACATAAGAGTGTGATTAACAGAATGAATCCATAAAATGTTTTCATATTTTATTTTTCATCTGTTTTTCTTTGTAATAAATAAGATAAAAAGCCACTGTCCTGGTTTGGTAGCCAGTTTATGACAATGCCATTCACTAGTAATAATTTAACTGATCAAGATGGCTCGTGATGAGACCCCTTGTCTTGAAACTTCAAGCCATTACCCTGTTTTGGTAGGCAGTATTGGTAATGTTAGTTAACCTATTTTCCTATGAACATGGTAAGCAGGCTTATGATAAGACCTCTTATCTTTAATCTTTTATATTTTAGAATTACACTCTGAGTAATCATAACCTTTAGTGAATGGGGTGAACAATTTTCTCCTTAAGAGTAGGTGGATGACAGGTGAAGAGTTGAAGATACTGAAAATGGGTTAGCCTCTATCTTTTAACAGATAACCTTTGGAGACTAGTTTTGGAAACAGAAAATGATTCGGAACTTTTACCTCCTGAAAGGAGTCTTCAAAATTTAGATTATAGTTTCAGAACACAAGGATATCTAATTTCCTAGAAACTATTTCTTTTGATTGAGGGTTCTATTATCTAAAAACAAGTATTTATATTATTTTGTGAGACAGCTTCGTCAAACACAACAAAAGGTCAATGGAGATACTCTACAGTTTTATTTCCTACCAATCCTACAAACTACTCAAATCTACAAAAGGAGAAGGGGTTACCTTCTCAATTAAAGAATTTCTTCAGGATCAGGCCATTGACGGGGAGAGAATCTCTCAACCATGATAAATCTTGCAATATAAAAGTTGAATGGCCTATCTTTTCACAGATCTGAAATGGTCCAAGCCACATTTTCTGAAATTTGGTATGCTTACCTTTATCTTCATGGGCCTTGTCCCATTTGAGAACCAAGTCACCAACTTGAAGTTGTTTGGAACCGGATGATGCTGAGTCAAAAGATGCTTTGATGATTTGTTGATGTTTGGCATGAGTGATTCTGGCCTTTTCCCTTTCTTCTTCTAATTTGAGAATTTGGTCATGTCTAAGTTGGATAGAAGAAGACGGAGTCTCTTGAATGAACTGCACTAGGGCTAAAGATGGAAGAACAAGATTTGTAGGCAACACAACTTCTTTTCCATATACCAGATTGAAAGGAGAGGTCCCTATAGAAGCCTTTTGTGTTATTCTATCAGCCCATAATGCAAAGACCAAAGATTTATGCCAGTTTCTATGATTCTGTTCAACAGTTCGCTTAATGATTTTGATGAGATTCTTATTAGTAGATTCGGCTAAACCGTTCCCCTGGGGATAATAATTGGAAGAATATTTCAGTTTAAACCCTCTTTTAATAGAAAAATCATATATAGCGTTTCCTGAGAAATAAGAAGCATTATAAAAAACAAGAGCGTTTGGAACACCAAACCTGGTAATGATGAATTGGTCAATGAACTCGATGATTTCCTCTACATTTGCTGCCTTCAAAGGAATAGCCTCTACCCATTTAGTAAAATAATCAGTAGCGGTAAGGATATACCTATGTTGTTTGGAAGATGGTGGAGTAATTTCCTCGATGATATCTAATCCCCATTGTTCGAATGGCTGTTCAATGTTGACAGGTTGAAGAGGGAAAGCTGATTTTCGTTGTCTTCCACCAGATGTTTGGCAATTAAGGCATTTTCTTACGTGCTCATGGCAATCTCTAAATAGAGTAGGCCAATAATATCCAGCATGAATAATCTTATGAGCTGTTGTGTCAGCTCCAAAATGTCCCCCAGCTGGTCCATCATGTAGCTCCTGCAAAACCTTTTGGGCTTCAGGTTTCTCAAGACATCTTAACAGGATAGAATCATAATTTTGTTTAAACAATACATCATCAATGAGAGTGAAATTCTTAGCTTTCAACCTAATGGCCCTCTTATTTTTGTAAGATAAATTTAGAGGAGCATAACCGTTCTTCAGATAAAATATCAAATCAGCATATTGGGATTCAGAATCAGTGACACTTATCTGATTGATGGATTTAATCTGATCTTCATCGCTTGATTCGTGAATGTTCGATGCTCCTGCCAATATCCTGCAAAAACCTTGACCCCTAACAATCTTTGCTGGCTTTATTTCTAAGTCATACTCTTGAAGCGCTGTAACCCAATTGGCTCTTTTTTCACCCAATTCTTTCTGAATTAATAGTTGTCTTACCGCTGGGAAAGGAACTATAACTTTCGTATGGGTTTTCAAAAGGAAGGGTCTATAATGTTTGACTGCTTTGAACACAGCAAAGGCTTGTTTCTCCACATCCCAATAATTCAATTCGGCACCTTGAAGATTTGAACTGAAAAATGATATGGGTGCTTCTAAGTTGTTATCATTCAGTTGTGTGAGTACTGCGGCATATGAAGTGTTGGATGCAATAGTATATAGTGTAAAATGATTAGAAAAATTTGTAGTATTCAAGGCTGGGGCATTGATTATTGACTGTTTGATAACATCAAAAGCTTGTTTTTCTTCTGATCCCCATTTGAAGACTGAATTCTTCTTGATCATTGTTTGAAGTGGTAATACAATCTGTGAAAAATCTGGAACAAATCGTTTGACAAAATTAATCTAACCCAAAAATGACTGCATTGATTTTTTGTTATGTGGGAAAGGGATTTCAGAAATTTCATTAATCCGATCAGGATCAATATAAATACCATGTTTGGATACTACAAAGCCTAAGAGTTTTCCTTGGTCAAGAGCAAAGAAGGACTTCTTTGGGTTTAGAGAAATACCATATCTTTTGCATCGCTGAAAGATCTGATTTAAGTCGTGCAAATGATTATCTCTCTTCTTAGAATACACAGTAATATCGTCTAGATAGACGACTACTGATCGATTAATTAACCCTCTTAAGGCCATGTCCATAGCTCTCTGAAATGTCGCTCCGGCATTTATAAGACCAAAAGGCATTTTCTGATATGCATAGGTTCCCCATTTTGTTCTGAATGTAGTTTTAAGCTGGTCATCGGGTTGTACCAGAACTTGATTGTACCCTGAAAAACCATCTAGAAAAGACATCAATTCAGAACCTGCCACCGATTGGAGAATTTGCTCCATAGTGGGTAATGGGAAGTTGTCTTTTAAGCTCGCTTTGTTTAAATTCCTGAAATCAATACAAATTCAAATGTCGCCATTTTTCTTCCTGACTGGCACCATGTTAGAGACCCAGTTTGAGTGTCGGACCGGAAAAATAATCTTGGCTTTCAACAGCTTGTTGAGCTCCGACTTTATCTGGTTTTCCAAGTTTGGATGAATTTTTCTTAATTTCTGCTGAATCGGCTTCTGATTGGGAAGCATAGGAATAGTATGCTGAATAATGGATGTGTCATATGTCTTCAGGTCATCATACTTCCAAGCAAAAACTTGTTTGTTCTTCTTTAACAGTTTAATAAATGCTTCCTTTTCTTCCACGGAAAGTCCTAAACCTAAATTGATATTTTGAGGAGCTTGCTCAGTACCTAGATTTATCAATTCAAACCTAAGGGTAGAACTTTGAAGCTTTGCATTAATTACAGGTTTAAACCTGTCTTTGATATCATAAAGGTCTTCGAGCTTTACCACTGGTTTGGGAATCGCATTCTCTTGAGGTATTTCCTTCATTTGGGAGTCATGCTCGTCTTCTTCGATGATTTGATTATCATAGGACTTTTCAGAGGTTAAGAATTGCAAAATATCTTCATCATGGTTGAAAACCCTCCAGTTAGTGATATTATCAGGAATTGAAGGCCTAAAAATCAATTCTACAGAAAATCTATCAAGGCTGTAGTCTTCAGAAGGCAGAAGTTTGGAAGCTACGTTGGCTAGTAGGTCGGCTGCCGAGTTCTGTGACCTAGGAATTGAGGAAATGTTAAATGCTGAAAAATGTGAGGTAAGATCTTGCACTAGCGATTGATAATGCTTAAGGTGGTTTGAAAGGCAATGAATTGCATTCCTTACCTGCTTCACAATGATCTCGGAATCGCCGAACACTTTAAGATATTGGACTTTAAGGCCGATCGCCTTATATAATCCTTGGACTAAAGCTTCGTATTCGGCAGTATTGTTAGTGCACTCAAATTCCAGTCTACAGGACAGCATTGTCTTTTCTCCCTGCGGACTAACCAAAATACAACCTGCTCCTGAGCCCTCGCTGGACTTAGAGCCATCAAAATATAAAGACCAAAATAAAGGAGTATTAACAGACATATTTACAGCTTTTTTATCAATATTAAAACATCTAGACGTATCTGTTTGCGAAAAATTCTCAATCTGGGATGTACAATGATTAACTGAAAAAGGAGATGGTTGGGCAACAAAGTTGCCGAAAAATGATTCTGACGAATAATTCCCCAGAATGTTGTTGTTGAATGCAACAGGCTGATTTTCTTGTTCGAAGTCAGTTACTGTGTGGGTCATATGTTTCTCACGGTCAATCCTTATTTGATTTGGCTTTCCCTTGTAGGGAAGCCACATATGTGACCAATCTGTAGAAATATACCCGTGCAGTTTTTCGGACCAATCTCTGCTCAATATTAAACCATAGAATTCAGGTATGTCGGCAATTAAAATGTCAATTCTTTGTACAACCCTAGGGTCGGCAGACAACCTGATGGTTACAGAATTAATTTCTCCAACAACCTGCACTTTAGTCCTATCCAACTGCACAATATGAGTGGCAGACTTCTGGGGTTCAATATTTAGCTTAGAGCAAACTGAAGCTGGCATTATATTAGATGAAGCCCCTGAATCAATTAAACAGTTGTGCAGGTTTCTATTATAAATCTCATACGTCAGCAGGAAGGGTGGAGTGTGAGAATTTGATTTATCTCCAATCAGAACTGAATCAGTAGCTTCAACCAGACCTGCAGGAGGCTGGCCTTGATCGTTGGCAGCTCTTGTACTGGGAAGAGGAGTAGAGGGAACAGCATTCAATTCTTTGAGAAGTAACTTTTGTTGATGTTTTAATTTGCTAAGCTCAAACATAGTTATATTTGCCTTAGTTTTCTTCATGTCATCAACAATGTTATATTCCATTGAATCAGATATCACTAATGTCTTGGATGTTGAAGGAGAATTAGAAGTTGAAGGCTGATTTTGGGGAGCTACTACAGGCGATTTCTTAGGGGGAACTTTTTCTTTTGTTGTAGAAGCACCTGCACTTCTTTTCTTCGACGTTGCCTGAGCAGGTTCGGAAGTACTTTTACTTCTTGTAGTAACCGGAAAGGCTTCTTCTTCATTCTCAGTATCAGAGTTTGGGAGTATAAAATCCCACATTCCATGGCATTCAACTACTTCTTCTTCATCATCGGTTTGTAAAGTTGTTTCCTCTTCCTCTTCTTCTTGGTCTGAGTCTGCATTGGATATAACATTGGGCGGCTTTGATTCAGTTTTCTTGTAAGTTCTAAATGGTCTTTTATTTGAGGTTTCGGCCACCTGCTTCTTGATGTCAACCATTTCGTTAGACAATGTTTTAAGGACCTTTTGTAAACCTTCCATGTCATAGGGGTCCTTTGGGGTTTTCTTCTTGGAATCTTCTTTAAACGAGACTTTTTTAGCTTTTCGGTCTTCTAGAGCAGCTTTCTTCTCAAGAGCATTAATGCGCTTTTCAACAGCAAGTGCTTCTTTCATGTTTTCAGCTAAGGTAGGTTTCCCAGCCCTGTCTACAAAAATAGCTATGTTGGCAGGTAGGGCGGTAATATACCATTCGCTTCGGATTTGTTCACTTGGTTTAGAATCGGTAGGGATTTTATTCAGGAGTTTATTAAACCTGGCATTAAACTCCTTTATTGGTTCCCTGTGCTCTATCCTTAGATTGGAGAGATCGTTTATTAAAGTAGCTAAGGACCTATCATCTCCATACTTGGTAAGAAACTGCTCTTGGCATGTGTTCCAACTGGTAATTGAACTAGCAGGTAAGGAAAAATACCAGGATCCTGCTGATCCTTGTAAAGTGTAAGGGAACAGTCTTACTACGACATCTTGCTCTGTCACTCCTTTTAGGTTAACTGCTAACATGAAGTTGTTGATGTGTTCTTCAGCTTGGGTTCCATTATCTGGATTAAATTTAGGCAGCCATTTTTCGGGTGCATCTGGTAGATCGTGTAATGGTCCAGGCATGTTGACAGCACCCGGTCTAGTCCATGGATCTGCCATTATGCTAGCGACAGTGGTTGTCACTACTGTCGGGGTTCCAGATGTTGGGTGAGGTATTGGAGATGAAGAGTGAATAGGTTGGGATATTGAGGCTCCTGTTCCCTGATGAACAACAATTTGTAATGGAGGGGTGGGTGGTTGACTTTGCAGATGAGGAGATGAAATGGAGGATGTGGAAGAAAAATCCCCACTATCAGATCCTTCAATATTTTTCTTTGGCTTTTTCCTTTTGGGTAAAGGAAACTCAGTAGGTTCAATACCAAGTTTTTCGCTCTGAAGTCTAGTAAGAGGATGAGTGAGGTTGAACTGCGAAGTCGCACTGCTTTCTGATATCTCAGATTTCTGTGGTGAAATCGAGAAGCTCTGAAGTTTATGGATTAGAGACTGAACTTCAGGAGATTCAAGACTTAGTTGTTCTGGGATATGATGGGATTGAGCAGTGGTGGTAGATTCCTCTTCTTCTTGGTTATGGGCTAGCGAACCAGCATGTAATTGAGAAGAACGAGGAGATTTGGAGGGAGAATTACTCTTAGAATGACTTGCCGATTTGGGTCGGCTTGCCATTCACAGTTGGCCCTCCTTCTAGCACCAATTTTGTTGAGGCCTCGAAAATCGCTGCCACAACAAAGGGGAAACCACCCGGTCCGGACCTTAGTGCAGCTCCTTTTCCGTTTGGAATAGTGGTTCCGACTGGGGATAATGGGACCAGTTTCCCAAGAACTATAAGTGAATGGGATGGATGAATGACTTATGACATAAGATGGTAATAAGTGGACAACTAAACTACAAACAAAATGTAATAACTATAATTGGATCCCGGGACTTATCACTTGGCAAAGCGTAGCGTTTGATGGTCTGTGCTTTAAGGCAGGCATATAGATGACTCTAGCACTTTAAGCATAGACGTTTAAACCATTTAAACATTGCTCTGCATAATTAGTTATGCAGAGCGATTAGAGCAAATTACTACACTTAATCATTCATATCATTGATACATACATGAGTGAAAGAGATAACAAATCACAAAAACATTCAATAGTGAAATGAAATGAAGATTCGCTGTTATATCGCATACATGCATTCAACAATAGCAAAGATAATAACACAGCAATTCATATAATAAGAAAGAACACAGATACAGATAATAGTACCATGTAAGCTGATCGATCAATCCAGTATATTAATCACTATGTCGCAGTCCTTCCTTCAAATCGGAAAGCATTCCAAACAACAGACAGTCATGCGCAGTTGTATAAAACAGCCTTCTAATCAAAATTAAGAACCGTTGGTCGAGTTTCACAAAAAGAATATAGACTGAAGCACAATAGTGCAAACTTCAGCCTTTAAGTCTTATTACAAAATTTTACGACCCTTTCCAAAACAATGAAAGGGTCTATAAATACTATACTAATCTAAATATCTAAACAACTGAAAAGCTATTAAATTGGCATCAATAAATGTTTGTTCCATCTTTCTTGGCAATCTGGCAGTTGGCGGCAATGCTTCATTCGGTGGGTTCTTTGCCTTTACTCCTTAGCTGACATATCGCCAGCATTGGCTCTACTTCTGGTGGAGTGTTGAGACGCGAAGTTAGCTGGGCATCATATGTAGCATCTTGAATGTCGGGGATCAGGCATCTGAGGGCATCTGTTAAACACTTGAGAGCAGACCTTTGAGTATGTGGCTTGACTAGAAAGAGCCGATATGCATCAGAGGTTAAAGTATTTACTCCGGTAATTAACTTCCTCTGTTCCTCCAAGTCATGGTAATTTGTTTGTTCAAGCATATCTGATGTTGTTATGCTTCCAGGTGTGCACTTGGAAATCATGTTAGCCAAATAAAGTGTATCATTGACTAGGTTGGTCATATTGCTGGCAATTATTTTACACCTGGAAGCCGCCCTTTCTGCTTTCATTACCTGAGTGTTCCATTCCGTGAAGAGGATGTCTTTGTACGCTTCATGGATTCGGGACAAATTCGCCGCTTTCCCTTCGTCAGTGTCTTGCCACTCAATATAATCGGATATGGCTTCTTCGGC
This sequence comes from Pinus tabuliformis, assembly GCA_031772625.1. Taxonomy (NCBI): domain Eukaryota; kingdom Viridiplantae; phylum Streptophyta; class Pinopsida; order Pinales; family Pinaceae; genus Pinus; species Pinus tabuliformis. The sequence continues at coordinate 238,982,577 of CM062808.1, read as the reverse complement.
CTGATCTAGCTCATTCCTGGCCTTCTCTATTTGCTCACACACTGTTGTAGATATTTCGCATAATTGCTCAGCCTTAGCAAGTTTTTGACATAAAAGTCTGATCTGAGACAGTAATGCGCCATTTATTTGAGTTGCCTCTGCTCTGAAGACTTTCACATTCTGTGTGCTCTTGATACCTTCGAGCTGTGTTGATAGTTGAGCTATTCGCTCATCTTTCGATTTCATCATCAGCTCATTTGACGCTTTCAACTGTGACAATGCCTCCGACAATTCTTTTGCCTTCTGAGTTTCACTTTGGTCTATCCTTTGTCTTTCAATTTGCAGTTGTTGGGTTAACAAATTGTTTTCCTGCTGTTGAGCCAGCAACTGCTCTTCCACCTGTGCTGCTTTGTTTTTTGCTTCAATTACCTCTGCCTGTAATGCATATATTTCATGGTCCCTAGTCTTCAACAGAAGACTCACCTCTGATGCTTTGTCGATAGTTGCTGCGGAATACGCTCCCGCGAATTGAGACAGCTTTGTTAGATCATCAGAGGGATCCAAATCCTCCTTCCAGACCATATTGCCCGTGACTGTTTGCTCAGGCAAGATAGAAGGTTGATCAAGCCTTCATCTTTTCTTAGAGTGCTTAATAACGGCTCTATGCTTTGGGCTGTAGAAAATATCCAGGGGAGGAATTTCTTCCACCTGGAGAACAATTTGATCAGAAGGGTCCTTATTGATTACCTCGACATCCTGTGAAACGGGTGGGCCGCTGGTTCCTCCTAAAACCTGAGAAGAAGTGGTATCGGGCGCATCGCTTGTTTTAGAGGAGCCTTTGTCTTTGGAGCCTTCCTTACCACTGATAATGGAATCGAATTGGTTCCATTGTTTAATCAATTCATGATCGATGGAGGTTTGCTTATGTTGCTCTGTATGGGCTTTGCTCCGTTCTTTTTCTTGTTCTAACTTCTGCTGTTCTTCAAGTGCTTTTCGCTGTTGCTCCTCTTGCGTTTTCCGCTGCTGCTCCTCCAATTCCTTTTTCTGCCTATCTGCCAGTTCTTTCTTTAGTTTCTCTTCTTCCTTCTTCTTCCTCTGCTCTTCTTCCTTCTTTGCCTTTTGCTGCCTTTCTATCTGCTCCTTTCTCTGCTTCTCAGCCTGCAGCTTCTTCTGCCTTTCCTCCTGTTGTTTATCCTGTTCTTTAGTTGTAACCGGAGGTGAATGTATCTGTTGCCGACCAGGCTCGCTTGAGGAAGACGCTGGGGTTGTGGATAATAACTCTAGGGGCAGAGTTTGCAACCTCTGTTCCCTAAGTTTATTAAACTCAGTCAACGCCTCATCATTGTATTTCATTATTGCAAGCTGTTTGGCTTGGCTTATTGTCTCGGTACCTACGAACAGGTCATCAAACAGATCCTCTTGATGATCAACTTTCGTCAATTTTGCTTGTTCTAGGGCAGTGTAGGCAGTTTGCTTTGGATCATAGAGTCTGCTTGGGAGAGTGGCCAAGGATAAAGCTTGGATTTTTGTCGCTTCTTTTTCTGCGTGCTTGTAATTAAGCAGAGTAAAAACCCCAATTCTTAAAGGAAAAGAGGGCCAACATTTCTTCTTCTCTTCTTTGAGAGTTTGTGTGACACTCTTGGCCATAATCTGGTAATAGATTTCCCGGGCTAACAGCTTGTCTGGGATATATAAAGGGAGGACATGCGGCCTAGCCTTACTCCCAAAAACTCTGATATAGGTCAAATACGCCTCCCCGAACCAACTTGCTACGGCTGGTAAGTCGAAAGAAGCTTCATAGGAAATTCTTGAAATGGGTCTGTCATAAATAGAATAGTAAATGGGCACCATGAAACCATTACAAATTTGGTACAAATGGTCCTTGTAAGAGGACTTCCACAATTTCTGATGGTATAGATGAATGGGTGTTGGATCTTGGGTGGTCCATCTCCAACCGAGGACAGGAAACTCAGAATTAAGACACAGAGTATCCATAATGTAAGCAGAATAATAAAATGGCGGGATTTTCCTTTCGGTGACTATAGTTTTGTTTCTGAATTCACGAACAACTACGACCAACTTATCAGAAAGAATAGTGGCCCAATCCATGATTATAGCATTGATAGCCGCTTCCATTAAGGGAACCATGTCAATATTGATATTAACAGAGTCATGTAATCCCCACAATCTACACATCATAATCGCCACATAGCAATAGGGAGAAGCCAAAGAAACGTTGGAGTACTTACCCGAACTTTCATGCTTGTGCTTGGCTGGGTTCTGCCTCCAATCTCGGAGGGGTTCAGATGGTGATTCATTTTCTTTTGCGAATTTCTCCATGAAGGTTCTGTTGTAGACTAGCTCCGGTTCAGGCAGATGATACATTCGCCTCAGGTCATCAGGCTTGAATGACCCGAAAATCCTTCCGTCCCTTGTATGGAAAGTTCTATCAGTGATGGGGATTTCTTCAATTGCCCAGCGCACCACATCTGTGTAAGGGAGAACCTTCTCTCTGGCCGCTATTCTGTGTAAAAAGGAGTCGGCCAAGTCTTTGAGCGTTGCATCAGATTTCCTTAGTACATCAACACTAGCTGTTCTCACTGTCACTTTTGGTTGCTCGGCCTCCAACAGATTATATGTGCCCTGCCATGTGGTCCTAGCAAGACCAGTGCACGTAGTGTCCGAGATTAAGCCTTTCTTCGAAATTGAAGCAGCTTGACCTGCAACAGGTGTTGTAGTAGAACCAGAACTCCTCTTATTTTTCTTCCCCATCATGTTCAGGCTTTTCTCAACAAACGAACTCTACACAAGCGCAAGAGAAATCGTAACACGAGAAATAATGAAGACAAAGCATAATGGGAAAGATATATATCACTTGAAGCGTGGCGCTATTAATTTTCAAAAAATGGCTGCGGATCCAATCACTGGTAAGAGATCGCATATGCATTAATGGTGATTTTAAGGCCTGCTACCCATTAAATGACCTTTACGCTGTTATTCAGTTGAATGACCTCCCAACGCGTGCAACAGATATGATATGCCTTAGACGCAAGTATTCGTTAATCGAAGGGGCAAAGTTATTAAATACGCATGCATTATCTTATCCCTGCATTTAACGGCATTTTGAAAACTGCGCTTTAACGATCAGATTTAAATATAACTTTAAAGCTTAAAGCAATCGCTTTCTTGGAAATGCCGATTACCGATGAACAATGTCGCATCGCATGGGGGAAAGAGTTACACTATCGTTTGAAAGTAGCCCTGGCGAACGCCGATTGCGATATCGCATCGGACCAGCATGTGAACACATTACCAGATGTATATTAAGAGATTGGCCGACTTCCGATAGCGATATCGCATCGCATCGGGGAAAGACCTGAGCACCTTATGAGAGTGCATAGGATACCGCCGACGGTCGATAGCGATATCGCATCGGGTCGGGGTTTAAAACTTAAAGCGTTTTCCCATAAGAGGCAGTGCCGATAGCCGATCGCCGATATAGCATCGCATCGGGTTATAAGATATGTGCTCTTTTTTGTGTATGCATTGAATACCGCCGATCGCCGATAGCGATATCGCATCGGCAAGGACCGAAGTGCCGTTTAAATGCATCTCTCTTGTCATTGCGATATGCGATCTTGCGATCGCTTTATCGCAATGACAAAAGTTTGTTTTATTTTGGAAACATTGTTATTCGAAAAAGGCTCCAATTCACTAACACTTTTGATTATCATACCTTTTTCGAACAAATTCATTAATACCAATTAATTTTTTAAAAGGGACCCATTTCATATGTTAATCATTTGTAAATACAGATGATATGAAATGGGGGGTTGTTGTAGGGCACAACAGAACCCAAAGCCATTCCACCCTTTCCTGAGAGACTAACTGGAACTACGTAGCCAAACCCAGAAGAAACTGAAATTTTGGGAGAACTTAAACAATTATGTGTGAAAATACCACTTCTTCAGGCCATAAAAGATGTACCAATCTATAATAAGTTGATCAAAGAGAAGTGTTTCAGGCACCCAGGCAGGTGCAAGAGGGATGCCCCAACTATCAATGTCATAGGACAACTGTTTGACATAATGTTGGGACAAATAATCTATCCAAAATATTTGGACCTTGGGAGTCTTGTAGTTGATGTCCACATAAATGGCACCATAATCCCCCACACTTTGATTGATCTAGGGCTTCCATTAATGTAATGACCAGGGACACTATGCTCAAACTCAACCTTCAGAGTTCCCTAGGAAAGAACTCAACAGTATTGCAGTTGGCAGACTGCTCCACTGTGACTCCTGAAGGGATTGTGGAAGATGTCATGGTCTCCATTGATTCTTAGGAGTACCCTCCTAACTTCTTGGTCCTTTAGCCAAAGGAAAAACTCACTGGGTATACCCTCATCTTGGGAAGGCCTTAGTTAGCTACTGCAAATGCTTACATCAGTTGTCGAGCTGGGAGCATGACCATCAAGAATGGGCATATGTCCAAACAGCTAGTCCTATATCCTCCTGCCCAACCTCTGCTAGAACATAACATACCTCTCTGGATGGAGGAGGAAGATGAAGATGAAGTCTACTCTGCCCCATTGTGAACAGTGGAAGCCACAGGGGAGGTCCTCACACCGAGAATGATCTTATTGAGAATTTGATTCAAAATCCACCCCCGAGTGTGCTGCCATTAGAAGAGTTGGTGGAAGAAATCCAAGCCAGTGCTTTAGTTGATCTCTATGTGTCTGATCCAACCTCTCTCTGAGTTAAGAATGTGGAATTTGGCCCTGAAAGAACCTTGAAGATCAACTCATCCCTATCCACCTCTCAGGAGAAAGAGCTGTGTAGCTTATTGAACAACCACTTGGATGCTTTTTCTTGGAGCTATAAGGAGACGAAAGGAGTGCATCCTTCAATCTGTACCCATCACATCTACATTAAAGAGGATTGTAAACTAGTCAGGCAGCCTCAAAGGAGGATGAATCCAGCCCTTAAGGACATTCTCAAAGAAGAACTGCAAAATTTTCTGGCTGCAGGATTCATCTACCCCATCTATGACAGTGAGTGGGTTTCTCCTTTGGTGCTTGTGCCCAAGAAAAATGGGAAGTGGAGAATCTATGTAGATTATCGAGAACTTAACAAAGCCACCAAGATGAACCATTTCCCTTTAGCTTTCATAGATCAAGTTTTAGATGGCATGGCAGGGAAGAAGTTCTTTTCCTTCCTAGATGGGTTTAGCGGGTACAATCATATGCAAATCAGCCCGGAAGACCAATATAAGACCACTTTCACTTGTCTATGGGGTACCTTGCCTATCGGGTCCTTCCCTTTGGGTTATGCAATGCTCCTGCCACTTTCCAGAGAGCAGTACTGAGTATATTCACTGAGCTGGTTCATGATTCAGTGGAAATCTATATGGATGACTTTACCCCTTATGGTTCTAACTTCCGAGAAGCTCTGACTAACCCGCGGAAAGTTTTAGCCAAGTGCACTGAGATGAACCTGTCCCTCAATCTTGATAAATTTGAATTCCTAATGATTGAAGGGACTGTGCTGGGTCATACAATTTCTAAGCAAGGTTTACAGGTGGATCCAAACAAGATTGCTATCATCCAAAGGGTCCCACCTCCTCAAAAGGTAAGAGATGTTCAGAGTTTTCTAGGCTTAGCAGGATATTATAGAAGATTCATCAAATATTTTAGTAAGCTAGCCTCTCCATTGTTTGGTCTTTTGGGAAAGGATGCTAAGTTCATATGGACTGACAATTGTCAAGAGGCTCTGGATGCTTTAAAAGGTAAGCTGATAACTACCCCATTCTTGAGAGGTCCAAACTGGGACCTACCTTTCCACATTCACACAGATGCCTCGAACAAAGCCATAGGAGCAGCCCTAGGACAAGTTGAGGAGAAGCTACCGTATGCCATATATTTTATTAGTAAAAACTTGTCCAAGGCAGAGTTAAACTATATTGTAACCGAGAAAGAGCTCTTGGCTATAGTCCATTCCCTAAAAAAATTTAGACACTACATCATTGGCTATCAAACCCTTGTGCATACTAATCATGCTGCAATTAGGTATTTGATGAACAAACATCATGTAAATGCTCGTATCATTAGATGGTTACTTTTATTGTAGCAATTTGATTTGACCATTATTGATAAGCTAGGTGAGGAAAATGTTGTTGCTGATTTTCTGTCTAGACTAGATTTTCCTACAGGTGAAGAAGGAATGGTGGATGATCAGATGCCAGATGAACACCTTCTTTTCTATTTCAATACTCTCTCCATGTTTTGCTGATATAGCAAACTATTTGGTTTCAGCACAGTTTCCACCATACCTATCCTCAAAAGAGAAGAGCAAGATCGTGAGGAAAAGTGCCCCATTCACTTGGATTGGGGGCAATCTTTTTAAGCTTGGCCCAGATCAGATTTTGAGGCGATGTGTCAGGGAGGAGGAAGTTTTTGACATCCTCCTAACCTATCATGATGGGCCCTGTGGAGGCCACTTTGCAGCAAAGAGAACCACTTTCAAAATTCTACAGGCAGATTACTATTGGCCCACTCTTCACCAAGATGTCAGGAGATACATCAGCCAATGTGACAGATGTCAAAGGATGGGGAAACCTACTGCAAAGGATGAGATGCCCTTGCAGCCTCAGGTGACTTTTGAGCCATTTGAGAAGTGGGGCATGGAATTTGTGAGTCCTATCAACCCTCCTTCAAAACAGAGGTCCTACATCATTGTGTGCACAGATTATGTGACAAAGTTGGCAGAAACCAAGGCAATCAAAGCGGAAACAAAAGAAAAGGTAGCTGAGTTTTTGAGGGAAAATATCTTCTACAAGTTTGGCTACCCAAGAAAATTAGTCACAGATCAAGGAAGTCAGTTTACCTCTAACCTGATTAAAGACCTGCTCACTCATCACAAGATTAAGCACAGAACTTCCACCCCTTATCATCCGCAAGCAAATGGACATGTGGAAGTTACTAATAGAGCTTTGGAAGGGATTTTGACTAAGGTAATAAGCAGCAGCAGAAAAGATTGCGCAGATCGCTTGGTTGAGGCCACCTGGGCCTACAACATTACTTGGAAAACTACAACAGGTTTCACACCCTATGAGCTGGTCTATGGAAAGAAGGCTTTGCTGTCCATAGAATTTGAATATAACACATTGAGGCTGGCAGCTAAGCTAGACCTAGATCTCAGCCAAGCACAACAGGAAAGATTGCTTCAACTGAATGGATTAGATGAACAAAGAATGTAGGCCCTGATCCACTCAGATGTAATCCAGCTTCAAAGAAAGATATGGCATGATTGGCACCTAAAAGAAATCAATTTCAGCAAGGAGATTGAGCACTATTATATGATTCAAGGTACAAGGATTTCAAGGGCAAGCTGAGGGCAAGATGGCTGGGACCATATATAGTGGAAACATGGAATGACAATGGTTTAGTCCTTATTCAGACCATTGATGAAGAAGCCATCCCCATGCTCGTCAATGGGCATAGATTGAAAATCTACAAGAATCCCCTTTCTAAGCAGGAGTTCATTGAGACTCTTGGCAAATCGGTATTGGTAACGAAGTAGGTCCCTGTCTCCACTTTACCTACATCATGAAGAAAAAACCACACAAAAAAGGAAAAAAAGAAAAAAAAAAAAATAATAAAATATCCTTGGGTGAAAACCTTTTGGAGGTGCCCAGGGCAAACAGTGAGGGTGAAAACCTCCTGGAGGTGCCCCAACTATCTCAGACAAAAAAAAGGAGAAAAAAAAAGAAAAAGAAAAAAGAAAAATAAATCTAATTTCTGTTGAATAAATTGCAGGTTGCAGGAAGGTCATTATAGGTTTTGGGAGAATCGCGCAAGTCAAAGATAGAGGACATGACTAGGATGCATGCATCCCTCACAATCCATTCCTTCATCATTGTTACCTTTCCCCAAGATCTGGTCTCATTTGGTCCAAAATGCCACATCCTACAAGAGGATCCTGTAGAAACTATAGACAAGCCAAAATCGATCTCAGAAGAGGATCCAAGGGTTTGAGATCTATCTATAAGGTCTATAAACTTCCCTGCCTCCATCCCTCACCATATGTAATCCTTTTCTATCTCTGTACATCTCCATTCCACTTGTTTTCATGTCCCTGCACAGTCACACAAAAATCCTATTTTTTATGCTGCAAACAAATTTTAGTGACAAATCAAAACAAAAGTTTTTCTTTCACTAACCATACCTGCTACCATCCATCTGAGATTCCTTGCCAGTAGAGACCCTTGTCAGTAATTATAGCCTACTCATTTTAGCTTGAATCTCAGAAGGAGAAGCAGATACAGGAAATCCTACAGGATTCCTGTAGTAGTTGATCCCTCTGAAACACATACTACAGAGCCAGGGACAACAGAGTATAGTCTATGAAACATGCATGAGTTCTGTTTGAACGTGTAAACATCAGCAATAGTCTAAGGTCAAGCATGTAGAACGTAAGCAGCCACAACAATGAAGAAATGGGTTCCAGGATTCGAAATGTGCATAACACGGCCGCGACTGCACAGGTAAGTGACTAAACCTATTCTGCAATTACATGAATTATATTTCAAGGCTACGTAACTATGGGAATGGTTCGGTTTGAATGGAATTGGTGGCTAGTTAACTGGACACCCTCGATCAGTTACACGTCCTCGTGGAATCCAAATGAGCCCCATTAAATTCGAAAATGTTGATAAGATACGCAGCCAGCATGTGTGGAATGTCCATTCACGAAGAAATAATAGGGACTGGTAGTGGTGGAGACAGATAGCCGGAGTAAGGGAGGTGATGGCGGTGAGATGGCATGCAGCAACATTATGGCTGTGACGTAGGATCAACGGTCCGGTCCGGCCACCTCATCACCTCACCACGAATCATGCCCGTAAATAAAACATAGCTTAGTTAAGCCATTTATCACCCTTTGTTCATTCTGCACTCACGATGTTTTCGAATGGAGTACCCATCTACCACTTCCAGAGTAGCTAACCAGTCATCCTTTGTCATATTTCTGCCTATATTTCAAAAATCTCCCACTTATCAGACTCTACAGGAAGCACAGTTTCATTCTACAGGAGCCGGGTGACTTCTACAAGAAGGGTTCTACAGGAAAAGCAGAGAATAGCTTTGCAGAAAGAAAACCTGGGACCTTCACCAAATTTCAAGCTCAAAACGAGGTAGGTTCGGGAAAACTTCTCTGTGCATGATTTGTTGGTGCAAAATGGTGAATTGAACATGTCAGTAGATTGAAAAATGAGAGTAAAAAGTCTGCCTGTGCATTGAGAAAAAGTGGAAGTTTGCCTGCATGATTCACTGAGTTTACCCAGTTTTTTCTTTTTCATCCGAAATCTCCTCATCAGTTTTTTTTTAAATTTCTCCTGCAAGGAAGACATGCAGTAGTAGAGGCCAACCTACATGTGTAAAAAAACCTGAATTTACATATATATCAATGTGCTGAGAAAAAAACATGTGTCCTTATGCTCTGTTCTGTAATTTGTTTTTTTTTTCTTTCATAAACAAACAGACCAAATTCTGGGTGACAGCAGTTTTCAAATAGGGGAATTATTTCCATTTGATATTGTAAGGAGCACACGAGAAATTTGTTCTTTGATCTAAGAAAAAAACCTAATTCAACTATCCCCTGTCTCAGTGATTAACTGTGTTTTTTTTTCTTTTTCACTTGAGCATTTTCTTTTCTGGTTAAAGCCCACACTCAACACCATGCTAGGAGGATTCATGAGGAAAGAACCCTTAAACTCTAGCAAATTGTATGAGAACCCTGAGGTTGTGGACCTTTTCACCAGGGAAAATTGGATATCCTTCTTTGATAGAATCCAATGTTATGATGAGGAGGTGACTGAAGAGTTTTTGATGTCCCTGAGACCACATTCTAAGACACATGCCACGGTTAGTTTTATGGGTTTGACTCTAGAACTTACCCCTGATTTCGTTAGTAGAATTACTGGTTTACCATTGGGGCTCCCTTGGAGCAAAGAAGAGAAGTCATTGGGACAAGTGGCTAAGAAAACATTTTTTCTGCCTGAGGAGCATCCTGTAGAAGACAAAAACAGGGTCAAAAGGACAAGCTTGCCTCCTCTATGGAGTGAAGTCGGTTATCATTTATGGTTATCATTTTAGGTTGCTACATGAATTGAGGTATGGGATGGACTTACCTCCAGCTAAGAAACTGAACATCCCATATTTCCTCCTTCAGTCTTTGATTGAATGTGGTACAAAGCTAAATGAAGGAGTCCTAGATTAGTTAGCCCACCATGGACTCATCAAACTGTTGGTGGAAGATGCTTTACACACCTATACTGTCCCCATAGCTTGGGAAATCTTCAGGAATATGTCCAGGGATGATAACATCAAAACTTTTGCTAAGAACATCAGCCCACCCAACAGTGATGAGGGGGAACACTGGACATTCAAGTAGAGGGAAAAACAGAGGAAGAACAAAAGAAAAAAGAGGAATTTGACAAGACTGCTGAACCTAAGACAGCAAAAGAGAAAACAACAAAAATAGAGAAAGGAAAAAAGACAAATTTGGGGAAGAAAAAGGCCAAGAAGGTCCAAAATAATGCTACCAAAGCCAAGGCAGGTACCCAGCAAGAGAAAGAAGAGACACACCTTGAGATATCAGGGACAGAAGAAGAAACAGGGGGCATAGAGATTTCTACAGGAAGTGAAGAAAAAGAACAGCAGGAAGAGAAATCCCTTGAAATGTTGGCAAGAGAGGCAGAAACTATGCTTGCTGCATTAGGCACACCTACAAAAAAAACAGGAAAAGGAAAAAGGACCTCCATGTACTTTAAAGCCAGAAAAAGCACAAGGATCGAAGTAGGCAAACCTCAGCCACCGTCAAAGGAACTGATTGTCATTGAGGACTCACCCACTAAAAAGAAGGAAGAGTCTCCTCCCAAGATATCCATCGCCTATGAAAGAGGAAGCCCAAAAACCTCTACATGGAAAGAAAAAATTAAGTTGATGGACTCAAAGGCAGTTCTATAGGAAGCTACAACATCTCTACAAGAAACTCTAGCCAAGTTAAAAGAGACTGAGAAATTGGAGGAGAAGGTAGATAAACAATCACAAGGGGAGATAAAAACTGAAGAAATACCTGAAGCTACCCTTCAACCTGATTTGGGCTCATATTACAATCTGTTAGAGGGTGGGAAAATTATCAAACAGAAATTTTCTATACCATTATTTTTTGAATTAGATAAAGAGAGGATCAGAACACACACGTGGATGAAAATCACCAAATCTAAGGGAGTTGAGGACATATACCACATGGAGGATAAGTTAAAAGAATTAAGGGGAGAATTCGCCATGGTAAGGCACGTAGAAAGCTGCAAGAGAGCCCAACTACAGGAGGAGAATGAGCTGCTAAAAAAGCAGTTACAACTATAAGAAGTCCATAAGGAAGATATGCTATCCATTTTGGGAAGGCAACAACAGCAAGAAGGACCTCCAACAGACAAGGAAACAATTGAGAAACAACAGAAAGAGGAAAAGCTACAAGCTAATGTGGAGATGCTAAAAAAACTGCTGTAAGAACAGGAATCTCAGGCAGCAAAAGAAATACAAGCTTTGAAACAACAGTTGCAAGAGAAAGAGGCCCAATTGGCTTGCATGGCCAGTTGGGCAATAGAAGCCTTACAATGCAGGAAACCTGCTAAATCTTATGCATTATACCTTAAATACCAATGGTTGCAATTTCATATTAACACACTGGCCCAAAGGGGCACCACTCCATTTTAGAATTACAATCAATTTTTGCAATTGTGTGACAATAGCTCAGTAGAAGATAAGGCCAAGATGGCAGAATTCTATTTACATAACTTGGTGCTACCTAACATGAATCTATGGGACCCAAGCACTGTATTAGGAGATCTACAACTAATGGCCATGGCTTCTTGGTTAAGCCATGAGGAAAAAATGGGAGTAGAGATTTAGAAGATTATGGCCAGGGAACGAAATGAGCCACTTATGATCAGGGCAGAACTAGAAGATCCTTCAACCTTTATATATTCCCATTGGTACCTTGCAGACAACCCTCACATCATTCCTGACTATGTTGAAAGAAAATCTCAGGCCATTGCTCACTTTGAGGACATGGAACGACTGTTTGGTGATAATTGCATTCATGCTTGCACAAGGAGATGGAACACCTTGTGCCATAGTCTGAAAATAAGAGAGTACCACTCCCCAACTAGGATGAGGGAGGCTATGAGAAGAGTACCCCTATACAAATAATCAATGCAGAACCTGAAAGCTAATTGGATTGGCCTTAAGTTCAACCCTCCACTACTGCTGGGGCTGTTAGAAGGGGTCAAGGAAGAAGAGGAGCAAAGGCAATGGGAGGAGGTACACAGAAAGGTATGATTTCATGATCGGGAAGAGGAAATCACCTCAGAGGCTTGGGATGTTAGAGAGGCAGTCAAAGAAATCAAGGATGATGAACTGGATTAGTTGCTTAGAGGATAAGCAACACATTTAGTAGAGGGTTGATGATGAGCCCTGAAAATGGGTAACTATATGGGCTCATTTTGCCTAAAATTCTCATTTAATCCACCATTTTCCATAGTTTTATGCATGCTTTTGAATATATTTATGTTAATTGTGTGAATGGGAATAGTCACTTTACCACAAGGTCTAACACGTGCTTATTGAAGATTTTTGGACATTTTTGGGACCAAGATCAAGCATTTATGAGTATATTGGCAGCCAAACACGAGGAAACAAGGCTGAGGATTTGTAGGAGGGATGTCTGCTGCACTAAATGACCCCTTCCTCAAGTTCTCCACCATAAACTCAGAGTTCTATAGCCCACCAAAGAAGATTTCAAGGGCAGCCGAGGAAGTCTAGTGAAGTGGCTGATTAACTGTAGTTTTGGGCAGCCAAGCTCCTAAAGTTAAGGAGGACTGTTGGGGGTCCTCGTATGTATAAGTAGGAAGGCTTCAATCCTTGGTAGTTTAGTCATTTTGTTAGTCTATTTTTGCACATTAGTGCATCTCTGTATCAACACATTTTCAAGCTTCTTCTTGTAAAAAGTTTTTGGATGTAGCTATTATTTTTTGATCAATGAAGGTGAATCTTGCTTTACGCCAGATCTGATATTTATTAGGAGGCTGTAGCTCTTGGGGTTGGGCCCAAACCAAGTGCCAGTACCTCCTTTGTGTACTTTTATGTGTTTTCCTTGCGTTCATAGAATAATTTCTGTTATTTAGGTTAAAATCTTGCTTCATTTCTTAGGTTGCTTTTGATGATTTAGATAGCTTCTCATGCTTCAGGTTTATTTGATAGTTTGGTAACAGAAAAGATCCACAAAAAGGCTACCAAGCAGTCCTTGATCTTAGTTCTCCCTCCTTGGGGTCATGAATTGAGACCAAGGTACACTTGCTGCCACAAAACACTGTTTTTGCCTTCTAATGCAATTGCTAGTATGAGATTTTGAATTGGAAAAGTTGATATCAGTTATGTCTTCATGTTCAGATTTGATATTTCTTAGTTTCCATAGCTCTCTTGCATGATTTCCTGTTTATAAACTGTTGTTCATCATATTTCTGGTTTTTAAGAGTAGATTAGGTCAACGAAGATAAATCTCTATTTTTTTTTTTGTCTTTGTTTGGATTAGTTTTTGGAAAGTAATGTGCAAAACACCTGTAATACATCCCTACCTATCCTTCCTCCATCATGCAACCTATTCCAACCCCTCACTCAAGATTTCTTCTTTTCATTTGCCACTTCCCCAACTAACCCTAATTTCTATATTTTTGTGCAACATTGCTTTCTACATCCTTGAACAAATCCAACCATCTTCATCACTCCTTAGCTTCATTTACCAGGTCCCACACCTCTTATCCTTAATTTCCACTTCCCCACCATTTTTCCTCCATTAATCCTCTAAAAATCACTTTCGGCCTGTTCCTGTAGAATTTCCTATAGATCCCCTACAACCTCCTATAGAAGATAATGCGAGCAGTTTTTTGAGATCTGAGCATAGCAGAAATCTCCAGAAGGGTGCTAGGGACCCCTTAGGTCCTCTCCATACCTTCCTAACCCCCTGAAAACACCCACTCCATTTTCTTTCGCCAATAAACCTCTGCACAGTCAAAAATAGTTAAAAAACATGCATAATAATTTTTGCATAAAATTGATCAAAAATACAAAAATATGATTTTTCCATATTTCCTTTCAGAAGTAGCTTAAACATATGTATTTTATCTCTGCAATAGTCCATGGCATCCATTTTAGTAGTGGTACATCTCTTTTCTTGCACAAGTAGGGTTAGTCTATAAAACTAGGGTTTGCTAGGGTTTGCATTTCCTTTCAGCTTTCATCTTCTTTCTGCAAGTAGACTAGCCTCTTTTGAGTTAGCCTTCATCCATCATAGTTAAAAGCTTCTTTTAAGAACTCATAGAAGTTGGCTTAAGCTACTAGCGAACTTGTGCCAGCTAATCAAGTGATAGCTTGCAGTAAGAGCTAGTACTTGTGCATATAGCACTATCACTTCCAAGTTTGTTACGAACTACCGGGTTGATAAAAGTAAAGTAGGGAGTCCCAAGAGTTACAACATCATTGTTGCAATACTGGAGATCACCACCCATGTATAGTGGGGTAACAAAATACATCATATGATTTACAAAGACCAAGGACCTAAACAAGACCATGATAGTTATCAACAACTATCATACACCGTATGATCTACACCATAAGCATTTGTCACTAGCATCTAGACCTGCAACCTGCAATCCATTCTCTTGGTCAAATAACAATCAGTAGCAAGAGGTGTCAATAAGCATCATCACCAAAGACTTATAACCATAATGCCAACAATGCATTATTCGAAGCATATGCTCCCCCTGAGCCTGTGCCAATCATCATATACCATGACCGAACCATTTCCTGAGTCTGTTCTACTGCCTTTTCTTCAGAGCTCCATATACACGACTCTGTAGCCTATAACTTGGGTATATACATGACTCATCTTCATAATATCTGCGTATGCAAATTGGAATACTGAAAGTCTACACTTTTAGTTTCCCCTGTGTCTGTTATGTCAGCTAACTGAGTTATGCCACATCTTTCTATCTCTGATTATGTCTTCTTCAATACCTGGAATTGTGATGATGTATGATCCTCTTTCTTTGGAGTTCAAATTTTTCTCCTGCATTCCCTTACTTTCTATCCAAACTTGTTACATGCATAACATCTTACATTTTTCATATTCCTCCTATAGCAATCAATGGCTTTGTGACCAAACATATTGCAAGAAAAACAATATCCCTTGAAGTACCTAGAACGTGATGATATTTCTGTGTGATGGTCTTGAACCATTCTACTTCTGCATCTGGCTGCAACATGTCCAAGATTATGACATACATAACATTCAACATTATTCATTGGAGGAAATAATCGTCTATCACTTCCACCATTAGGAACAAAATATTTCCTTGGTTGCTATTGGGGTTGACCACTTATCTCCTTGTTGATCATTTCAGATTTTGTATTAGAATTCCTTTCCTCACCCTATGAGCTAGATTCACCTTTGATAGTTTCATAAAAACCAAGACGAGTTTTGATAGCAAGGGATCTTTGACTACTAAGAATATCATCCAAAATCTTAGTACTGTCTTGAAATCGTAACAATTTATCCTTTTCTTCTAATTTACCTTTTAAGATATTTACCTCAACCTGATGTTGTTTTTCCTTTTCCAGATATTTCTTCCTTATGTTTTCTTCAGCTTTTCTTCCTTCTTCCACTTGTTGCCTTAATTCGAGCACTTCATCTTCTTATTCTTCAAGAGCTTATTTATTCTGCTTCTTTGATTCTTTAAGATCTTCTTTTAGAGAGAGGATATTAGATTCAAGTTTCTAAATTGTTATACTCTGATATTTTGCTACATCCTGTAGCTACTCCCTTACTTTGGTTACTGTCTCTAGCTGTTCTTGTAATCTGGTAATTTCTTCTGTTTCTACGTCCTTATTTTCATATGCCATGAGAATTGTAATGTATTCATCACTATTGGATGAGTCATTACTTTTATCATGAGTATAATAACTTCTATTACCTTCTTTAGACATCTTTCCTTTGTTATGAGGACATCTAGCAGTGTAGTGACCAACTCTACTATCGAGTGGATAAATTGTTCTTGTGGACAAGACTGATCTCCCTAGTATCTATGGATATCTAGCGACAAGCAAGACAAACAAATTCTATCTTTCTCTAAATATTGCGATTTATAAATAAAAGCCAATAGATGTTTTAGACCCTACCTCAAGTCCAATGCCAGTTTGTGGAAGCCATGCTCCGTTCATCCAAATGAGCTCCCTTTTAAAGAATCTGCAAACACAAACATGCACACATCAAATAACACCTGCATAGCCAATATAATAAACCATATTTATCATGATGATCAAGGAATTCATGAAATAAACCATAGAAGACAATTTATTGAGAAAAATGAATCTGATTGTATTAACTTTAAACAAAGAAGAACTTTACAACCTTGGTGCCTTGATGTTGTACAAGCTCCTCCCAGGGTCCAGCAAGAATCTCCTCTACTTTGACAAGCTTCACTCTCTTCCCAATGAAGCCAAAAGGTATGTAATCTCTCCTCTCAAGCTCAATTGGGAAGTCTAAATTCCAACAGCATTTACCCTCAAAAATATTCAGCTTTCAACCTCCCTAGCAACTAGCCCAATGCCTCATTTTATAGTGTAGAGGAAGGAAGTTACCAGGTCCACCTTCAAAGGGATAGAGTCCTCCTTCAAAGGGATAAGCTCCTCTCATCAAGGGGTTAGCTCCTTTAGTTATGGGATGCATGAACCACCTAGGAGAGAACTTGCCACCTCAAGATTCCTTCTAGAAGTGTCCAGAATTAATCCAAAGTGATTTTTTAATAATAAACTTGCGCCTTTTTTACTTTTACAAGGGCCCGCACCCATTCCTTTAGAGACAGAGCGGGCAGGTCCGTAGGTAACATGACCAAGGGGTGTGAGACCGCAGAATTTTAGAGATTTTCAATGAATTTCTCTCATTTTTAAGGCTTGAGATGAAGAGCCGAGGTTTAAGACTTGCAAAGAAGGACAGTATGAGTGGTGATAGACTCACACTCATTGCAAAAAGTCATGGTGACAATATTTTGTGTAACAGATTTCCCCCTAAAGTGCGAAGTCTATAATAGATAGTATTTGTCATCTAAGAAGAGAGAAGTACTTTATCATTTCGAGGATCATCTTGTGGAGAGCCTGGTTGGAACCTGTAAAAACATTCAATACAAAATATATATATGAGATGATATCTTCACCGAGGTAGGCATTCCCATACTCAAATCAAAACTGACTAGAAAACTAACTAAACTACTCTGATATAGGAATGATATTGCAATACATCACAAGTATAGACATATGTAGACACAGTATGGGCACAACCATTTGTTTATGAATAGTCCACTATATAATGAATAACAAAATTCCTCACAGCCTGGATGGTGGAAACTAGATCCAGGGTCTTGATTTCTACTTCCCAAAATAGTACGATTCTATCCATGTGAATGAATGTGTTGAAGTCGAACATGGTAGAAACCACTTGATTACCAGTCAATGATGTAAATTGTTAACAAGTGTGAGAGAAACCACCAGTGATGTCAATGGCTCTCAAAGTACTCAATACAATCCATGGAATGTGAATAGATGAGTTGATGTCGAACATGTCACAGAATCCTTTGATCGAAGGTCAATGATGTAACCTGTCATCGAAGGCGAGAAACCTGCCATTGAGGCATGCAAATCCCAAGGTATTGATGATTTCTAGATCATCTTTCTAGATAATGAGATGAAGTCGATAGAAAGTGATCCGTCGTAGGAAAGCCCACAACACAAAATCATAGATCAAGTTTGAAGAAATATAGTTGCAAGGACTGACTCAGGGATGGTCAAGATGGATGACATATATTTTGCAGATGAATGGTTTATTTTCACTGAGCTCTTGAACACATAACGACACTGCAGATGGTTTTGGTGACAATTGACCCAAAGCTAATACCCAGAAACCAGCTGAAGACTTTCAATATGGTTTGATTAACTGTTAGGCAAAGGATTTCCCAACCCAGGTGAAAAAAAAGTGTCATGTTCAAGAGTGGTTAAATGTTTTTCTGAGACACAAAGTATGACAAACAAGTTCATTTTTCTCTCTTTTCCCCCACCATTTCTAGCAAGTACCTCTTTATTTTTGACAAGCTTGAGGAGGATAACATTTGCTTGATTATAATCTCATCCTTCGGATGAGTCAAACTTAGTTTAAATTCGAACCCTAAGAAGGAGTGGTCCGTTCCTGTTTGTAATTGAACATGTCCTTTACTGTTAAATTTTAACGAGTCCAGTATAGGAAAAACTCGGCATTTTTCAATTTTAGGGAGTCAGAAGAAAAACTTAGGAAAACTCCATGGTTGTCCTTTTTCGTAAATTTGTGTCTCCCGAGCCCGAAAAAGTATAAAATAATAATTGAGAGAACCGCTTGACCATTACGATCAAGGATTATTTTTCATCATTAGTGTCTCTGATCCGAAAAATAAAAAAGAGACCAAAGACACGTCGTTTTATAACCCATATTGAATTTGAAACGACAAAAATCTGGCAATCTTTTCATGTTTATACGGTCAGAAAAGAGCTGAAAGTGGACCGTCTTTTTGATTCCATTTTAACGAGCTTAAAAAGAAAAATCAGCAATATTTTCATATTTTAGGAGTCAGAAAAGAGCTTAAAGATGACTATAATGTTTTTGTTGAAAATGATCAATTTTGAAGTGAAAAATAAACAAATTAAAAATTCATTTATTCAAAAAAAGCTTATAAAAAGGGCTTTTGTAAATTCATTTTTACTGTTTGACTTTAGAGTGAGAAAGAGAGCTTTTGGGTAAGAAACTTCCCGTGAAGATTGCAGAAAATTCGTCTGTTGGAATCGAACACCATCACCTCCAGGTAATCCACATCACTTTACTCTTTCATTTCAACCATTTGAATTTTGTTTTTAAGTTTTTATTTTGATTTTTAGGAAGAATTTTGTTTAAAAGTCCACTCACGGGGGTCTGCAAGCGCATCATGCGAAACATGCGGCCCACACCTGCTATTCGTTCAGAGTGCGGACCTACGCACTGTTTCTAACTAGAGAGCGCGGTCCCCGTGGCATAGGTTTTATAATTCCAAATTCTTCAATTTCCGCCCAAAAACTTTGATTTAAAATGTTTTAATCCGTCTTTTCTTTCAATGTAGGATATACACCATGCTTAGTTGGTGGGAACAGGAGCACGAGGATGTGGACCTCGCCGCAATTAATCATCAACCTTCGATAGATGCATTGAAGGCATGCGGGTTATTTAAATTCTGGGCCATAACTGGCATGAGGGCCCAAGTAGACTTTTTGCAGTGGCTGGTGGACAGATGGAATATACAGGACTATTCTTTCATTATTGGTGGCCACCAGCTCGAAATGGAGCCAGAGGAAATTTACTTTTTGACTAGTTTGCCCAAGAGAGGTGAACAATTGACTCTATTCGGGACTAGGCCAGGTGGCAAGTCTGTCAATAGTCTCCGGCTAGAGTTTTGTAACGACCAAACCAAGGACAGAGGGATTGATATCAAAACCATCTCCTATTATGAACTCAAAGTGATTGCATTTACTGTCACCAGACTCTGCGGAAGCGCAACACTGCATATGGCCACTGGATCCCAAATGCGGATGGCAGTAGACTGTTTTCGAGGCACCGTCTTCAACTGGTGTGACGTTGTGTTAGCTAATGTAAAAGGCCAACTGACTAGAACAAAGAACGGACAACTAAAAAACTTTGGATATGGTTTCTTAGTTGTGAGCTTTGGTCTAGAGAGGGTCCCAATGTTGGTCCCACAACATCTTTCCGTTGAAGCTGGACTTCCCCGAGAGCCCAAGCTGATGCGCTGGGTTGCAGTTATGGCCCGTCATCCTGAGGAGGGTTCAGAGGTTGTTCGATTTCCTCCTGCGTATTTTCATTGGTTAGAGAACCAAGTTTTTGTGATTCAGGATTTTCCTTATGTTGGGATGGATTATCGTGGTGACCCAGACATGGCTCTTCCACCAGGATAGCAATGGGATGACTTAGGTAAAATCATTTTCAACATTTTCTATTTTTTTTTTTTAAATCATCTCAAAAATGATAGTAAAAAGTTTCAAATGCAGATGTGGGTCCACGATAACCAGCCACTCTCTGGCCCTATGAGAGGAAACAGCCAGCTGCAACAGCACCAGCCCCATGGGACGAATCTACAGAGACCCTGGCCAAATTGAAAAACCATCTAGAGTGTTTGACAGCAGACATTCCAGAGACTATCATAGATGACATTCCTCTTAGGCTACAGTGCTATGTGATTGGGTTCCCAGGACCTTTCAGGAGGTTCCTTTGTAGGGTGGTCCGTATCGTGATCATCACCAATGATAGGATGATCGCCTTTTGTAGACTCATATGCCATTTTTTCTTTTTGTACTATCATTTTTGCCGATCATAAGGTGTTTTTCAACCTATGATCGAAGACGATGTATATTTGACACACTTTTATGCTATGCTATATCACTATTACTGGCTATCTTGTAAAACATGTTATGGAATGTTTTTAAATTTACTGTTTGATTATTGCAAATGTCTACTTAACATTCGAGAAGAAATTTCATCTACTAATGTATTTAAATATCTTGGAATATGCTGATATTCAATATAATCAAATTCACGTTCCAAGAGATGAACTCTTAAAAGTAATCTTAATAACACCGGATTTCTAATGGCATAAACTCTATTAAGCTGCAATACAATGAGTTCAGAATCTAACCTCACAATCAAACTCTGAATCCCAAATGAGATGGATTCAGATAATAACTCAATCACTACACTATACTCTATAATGTTGTTCGTTGTTTGACCGAGGCTTACCCCATGCATAGATACCAACTCATCAGAGGTTGAATAGATAACCCAAGCTGCGGAAGAAATGTTTCGTGTATTATGACAAGCACCATCAGCAAAACCAATGTATGTTTGAAGAGACATCGACATCTGTAATATCAAGAGTAAAATCAAGATAAGCAGGAATAATGACAAAAACACTCTCTAAACTAAGCACACTTTTCTAATATAAAACACACCAGCTAGAAAGAAAACTAACCTAACTAAAATCTCCACACCCAGATTTAAGCATAATATCTCTTCAGGTAAAGACCATTTCTAGTTTTACCTAAAGAGACACCGTCAAAATCTACCAATTCATAGGCCCCTTTTGCTAGCTTTCGCTTAATAACATAAGGACCATGCCACATGCGTACAAATTTTCCAGCGCCTAACTTATCATTTGCTTGATCGTACAGTAAGACTAGGTCTCCTTCCGAAAAATTTCTAGGTGTAACATTTCGATTGTACTGAGATTTAATACGTTTGGCATGAGTTTCGATTGCTAGTGCAACATCACGTCAATTCTCATCTAGCTGAGCCAAGTACAACAAATGTTTCTCCTCTTTGGAAGTGGCAAGAAGTAATTCTATGGCCATTTGTAATGACGGGATTTCGCATTCAATGGGTAACACAGATTCCAAACCATAAACTAGTTGGAAAGGAGTGAAACCAGTTGATGTTTTCACTAAGGTTCGATACGCCCAAAGCGTTGAAAATAACATGTTATACCAATTCAACCTATGAATCCCATTGATTCGTCGGATCATAACGACTAGAACTTTGTTGATGGCTTCAACCAGAACATTAGCCTGTGGGTAATATGGAGTAGAACTATCATGACGCAGGCCAAGTTGGTCTCTTAGTTCAGTCATCATAATATTTCTAAAATGACGCCCATGATCAGTGATAATCGCTTGTGGAACACTGAACCTAGCAATTATATGATTGAAAATGAAAATCGCAGCAGTTTTTCCCTCTGTCGGAAATGTAGGCATCGCCTCGGCCCATTTGATAAAATAATCTACCGCAAGGATGATATACGCATGCCCCCCGGTTGAGTGAGGGTTACATGTAATAAAATCGATACCCCATTTCGCAAAAGGACCGACGACAATCACAGGGTGGAGAGGAGCAGGTGGAGCATGCATCTTTCGATCAAAAATTTGGCAGTTGTGGCATTTTCGGATCGCGTCAATACAATCTTTAAACAAAGACGGCCAGAAATAGCTAGTGCGCAATATCTTTTGGGCCGTGGAAAACCTAGACATATGACCGCCACACGCTCTAGAGTGACAGTCATTTAGAACCCTTTCAGCTTCCTCATGAGTTAAACAACGTCGGAAAACAGAGTCCGCCCCACGATGATAAAGTGTATCTCCAATAATTTTGTATTGTTGGGATTGGAATCGTATTTTCCGATGCTGAGATCTTGAAATTACAGGCCGAAAGGATTTGGTTTGGAGATAAACTATGATATCTCCATACCATGGATCAAGAGTGCTGATAAAAACAAGGATTCGTCCGCAATGGGCTCTTCCGCCACAGTTTCAGTATCAGCACACGGGAAGTCACACATCAACTCCGCAAAAACTAAAGATTTCTTTGACTTAGATTTTCCAAACTCCAAGTCAAATTCCTGTAGGATAACAATCCATTTGGAATACTTGCCCCCAAGCAATTGTTTTGTCAAAATATAGATCATAGGGTTGCAGTCGGAAATTAGGGTAGTTTTGCGTAGTAAAATGTAATGATGAAATCGTTGGACAACTTGAACAGCTGCCAAGGCCAATTTCTCCACATGTGAATATTTTAGCTCAGTCGGATTCAAGGTTCAACTAAGGTAGTAAATCACATGTTCACTACCAAATTCATCTTCCTAAACTAACACCATTCCGATGGTGGAATGAGAGGTGGCGAGATATAAGAAGTAGTCTTATTTGTAGTTGGGAGGATGCAATAACGGTGCATGGGTCAACACGTGTTTTAGTGCATCAAAAGATTTGTCAGCTATCTCATCCCAAAAGAATGGAGTATTCTATTTCAACAACCTGGTAAAACACTTTGTTATCTCGGCATAGTTAGGAATGAATCGACGTAAAAAGTTTGCTTTCCCTTGCAAACTTTGGAGTTGGCAAAGAGTTGAAGGAGGAGGCAATTTGACAATAGCTTCAACCTTCGAGAGATCAACATGAATGATAGCTTTTGAAACAACAAATCCTAGTAAACGACCCATTTCTATACAGAAAACACATTTGTGTGGATTCAACCTAATTCGATAATTCCTACATCTCATAAAGATTACTCGTAAATGAATAAGATGATCGGCTCTACGTAATGAATGAGCAGGTAAATCATCGAGACAAGGTTGCATAATGTGCTTGATGTCATGAAACGTGTAAGACATAGCTCTTTGAAAAGTTTCTCTGACATTCTTGAGCCCAAAAGGTAATTTGCAATAAGAAAATGTCCCCCATGGACAAATGAAAGCTGTTTTAGGTTGATCAGTAGGTAGAATGTTGATTTGATTGTAACCGGAAAAACCATCCATAAAGGAGAATATTTCACTGCCAGCACAATCATCGATGATTTGATCGATATAGGGAGTTGGATAATTGTCTTTTGGACAGGCTCGATTAATATCCCTATAATCGATACACATTCTTATAGTCCCTTGTTTTTTATTAACAGGAAAAATATTCGATACCTAATCCGTTAAGGGAATTGGATAAATGAAACCTGCTTTAAGTAATTTTTCAACTTATGCTTTAATAGCAGCAACTTTTCGCGGGTGAATCTGACGCAAACGTTGCCGGACGGGTTTAGCATCTGGGTAAGTTTTGATTTCATGAACAATAATTGCTGGATCAATTCCTGGCATTTCTTCATATGACTAGGCAAACACGTCTCGAAATTCTTGAACTAGGGCCTTATATGTTTGAAGTTAATTTTCCGTACAAGAGGCACCTATATGAATGTTTTCAACAATTCCAGGTTTAACTGAAATGTCAATAGGAACTATTCGAGAAATATTTCCCAAATTTAACTCGAAATCAATATTTTGCATGGATTCTGTGGTTCCTTGACAAAATCAGTAGTAAAAATAGATGAAAAATCATTTTCAAAATGATCAATCTCAGGTAAGAACGAAGATCTATGATGAAGATCTTCCCATGGTAAATCATCAACAGACAAAATTTCACGAATTTGCTCATCAGTATGAACAAGTTTGGAAAAAGTTGTTGAATCTGAGTTTGATGTTGAAAGTGATTTTTCATGGACCACATTCATTAAGTCAAGTTTGGTTGAAGAAGGGTCGGAAAATGACTGTACGACCTGATACGCAATTTCATAGGGACTCAAAGGCATAGCATCACCAAATGAATCCATCTCAGATTCGTAAGGTACGATCCAAGGATCATCATAAACAATGGTGTCTGATGAAATCATATGAATGGTTGCAGTAGAAGGTGATATGTTAGGAGGAGGAAAGGAAAAAGTTCCTAGTAAACCAGAATCTTTAACTAGTCCTACTCCAACATCATTGTAAGGGATAGTTGTTTTGCTGACATGCTGGATACCTTCAGAAGAGGTTGGGTCAGATGAAAAGTAAGTTAGCTGGTCTATAGTTACGATCTTTCCATTATGAGGAAACTTTATAAGCCGAAAGACCGATGAAACAACAACAGTCATAGCATAAGACCAACTACGACCCAAGAGAAGGTTGTAATCTAGAGGGGCATCAACCACCTCCACATCTAGATTAACAGTTTTACCTTCAACCCCTATAGGTAAATCCTGTAGAATGCCAAAAGGATGGAACCCACGGCCATTGAAAGCCTTTAGAATCATCAGGGATTGATTGAGTGTAGGAGAACCAAGCGATCTCCAACACTGTATCGGCATAATACACGTTGAAGCTCCCTCATCAATTACAGTCCTATAGCAAGGTCTGTTTTTTACTAACACTAGAATATGGAAAGCCATTTGATGAGGTAAGCGAGGTGTACTATTTTCTAAATCGAAGATTATAAGGTTCGAGTCCTGAATATCAACAGCTCCTATAGCCGACAATAGCAATTTACGCTGTGCTGGACATGAATGCAACACCTCCAAAGCCGACATTGCTGAAGGTGAAACAACTAAATCTTCAACAATGTTATAGTTCTGAGCAGCTCTCACATGTGGATTGAAAGCTAACTTTCAAAGTATACCCTTGATGGGTGGTTTGATTACTAATTCTGGGTTAGGTTTCTCGATCTATAGCAGATCAGAACTAGGAGTTGAAGTTGATGGGTTCAAATTAGAAGATTCTGCTTCCTTACCACCAACAGGACTTTTACTTCCATAATCTTTTGATCGTGTCACAATCCTAACATGGGACATCATTATTATGGGTTCTTCGGAGGCATTTGAGGAAGAACCTATCATCTTACTATCTTGACTAGGAAAAGGATCCTTCAAGACAGCAGGCGTTCGAGAACCTTTGACGATTTTTGTAACCTCTGCGCGATGAGGGCAGTCTCTTGTAAAATTCTCTTCGTCACAAATGAGACAAGGATAACAAGGTTTACTTTTCTCATCAGTAGATTCCGTTTTATCTGGTTTCTCTTTCGAATTTTTATCTGATTTATTTTTCTTCTTCCCCTTCTTCTTACTACCGAATTTTGATTTGGTCGTAGATGACTCTACGACATGAATATCGGCAGAAATTTTAGTGGAAGAGTCTCCTGTCAGGGAATCTAGTAAAGTTATGATAGGAGAAGAATTCTTGGAAGATTTCTTCTTACTTTTGGTGTTAACTGTACCAATCATACCATCAGCGACATGAGACCCTGAAGGAGCTGCAGTTATTTGATTTTGTTTAGGAATGTCGGGGATTTTCTCATGTAACGTACCTGACTACGTATAAACGAGGCCAAGGTACTGAGCTTGAGCAATCACTTGCTCTTCAGTAACAACTCCTGCCTTAGCTACATCCTCAGTGATTTTAGGTAATAATGATTTAACAAACCATTCTGCTAAGATTTGATCTGGAATAAAAACTTTCACTAAACGTTGTTGACATCTCCATTCATGAATGTGATCTGAAATATAAGTGGACGTTGATTGTTTTAATGAAGTTAATAATTCTGTGCCATTGTCATATCTGATAGGCAACTGAAACTGAGTTAAGAAAGAAGTGGCTAGCTGACTAAAGTTATAAAAAGTGGCTCGCGGTAACTCAATGTACCACTTGGCCGCAAGACCAATTAGATTGTGTTGAAAAAGACTTAAACGAATTGAATCATTTGAAATGGAGTTAGATGCACACTAGAGGTGATAAGTCATCACATGATTTGACGGATCCTCTCCTGATTTACCTTCAAACTTTGGAATATCACTGGGCAACTTATTCGGCATTGGCGGCCAAAATGGAAGATAATTGATCAGATCGTTCGTAAGGCACGACAAATCAGGCAAATCCAAAGTTGTAATGAATAGTAACTGACGATTAGGGTCTCGAAAACCCTGGGTCATGAGACTAGCCCCAGGAGGAGGATATCCAGGATAACTTGGAATTGGAATTGCATTTGGGATATTATATCCTCCTGGAAACCAGGATTAACCGGACCATACTGGGGTTGTTGAGGTTGCTGATAAGTATATCCAGGGTATGGTTGATACTGATAGACTGGGTTCTGCACAGCAGGACCAAATTGGTACTGTCCCTGGTACAGTTGATAAGTAAATTGAGGTTGACTTGTAACAACCATACTTGGACCAGGTTGTCCTATAGGCATTTGAGCCGAAGTCTGAATTGTAGGTCCAGACTGAGGTAAAGATGCTTGGGGAATTGATGCAAGAACAGTAGAAACTAGAGCTATCGATACTCCAGAAGTAGGTGGGGTAGATTGAACAGACATTGCAGCAGTTGCAGAAGTCATTTGAGGCGGAGTTCGAGGCAAACTAGGCCTAGGCTGAGAAGCTACACCAGGTGCAAAAGTTTGACTAGTAGGCTGGACAGGTTGCTTGGTTGAACTCGAAACCAAGGGTTGTCCAGATTGAGATGACAACTGCACATTCGGTTGCAAGATCTATTGAGATTGAGATGGATCCCACACTATGTTCATTCTGGGGTATGGACCCATAGAAGGTTGAGCATATTGAGGACCATAACTAGGTTGAGGGTAGGGTTGATAATTCAAAGGTACATTTATAGTTCCTTGGACAAATGATTGACCTGAAGGTGGTTGGAAACCTTGAGTTGGGTAGTGACCTTGAGGCACGTACTGAAACTGGGGTTGACCTTGAGGCATATATTGATACTAGGGTTGACCTTGGGGTACGTACTGAGTCTGGGGTTGACCCTGAAGAATGTACTATCTTGAAGATATGTACTGTCCTTGAGGTTGCCCCCCAGGCGGTAACTGGGTACCTTGAGGTTGCTCCCAGGCGATAATTGAGGACCTTGAGGTTGCCCCCCAGGCGGTAACTGACTACCTTGAGGCTGTGGATTTGGAATGGTACTTGACATCATAAGAATGTCTTCTACACTCAACGGTTTAGTTTCATTATTACCAGTTAATAACCCTTGTTCAACAGGTTGAGGAGATGCTCCCGAAAATGTACCAGTAAGTGACTGATACCTCGAAGGAACAGAAGGACTGCCATATAAAAATGTTTCTGGATATTGAGAAAACATGGATGACTGTCTTGACATATTCAAAGGAGGATAATAACCTCTAGGTGTTGGATGAAAAGGAATGTGAGGTGGTGAAAAACTTAGTCTCGGGTTTTCTAGAAAATTGGTCAATGAAAGATAGCAAGTGTCCCTCCTAGGTGGACTATAAAAGATCGATTCACACTCCCTAAGTTCTATAGTTGTTTGATTTTCAGGGATAGATATACCTTCTTCCGGAGTGACAAGTTCTTCAATAGCAATAAGTCCAGAAGGAAGATTTTGGGTAATGATTCTTCCTACCCTGGGTGAACCAGGACCATTGGAAGTTGGAGAAGCAAATCCTGATGATGGAGTAGCAGCAGGTTCAGTTTCAGGTTCAGAAATTTCAGGTTCCTCAGCTAACTCACTAGTAGAAGGAAAACTACCAGTAACTTCAGAAAATGAAATTGGTTCAATGATACACTCTGGTGCTTGAACTTGATAATCGGGATGCACCACTAAAGAAGATTCTCCTTCTTTTGATGACCTAACTCTACTGTCACTAGGAGTTACAAGAGCTCGTAGCCCTTCAAGCTGGCTTGGTGAAACTCAGGAGGTTGGCCCCGAAGTCTACGGGACTGCCTCGGTAATTCAGCCACGATTAAATATTTTAATTACTTCACACGCAAACAAAGAAAAATCTCAATGAAAACCACCTAAAGTCTCTAAAGAACGAAACAATTTGAAGCACATGCCTAAAGAATCTAGGAGTTCAAACCACACACAAAAAATAACTTTCCGTACCGAAAACACTAGTTGGTTATGAAATCTAACGTCGTAGAATTCAATACAGGGGCGATTGGAACAGTTACCCCGACAACCTGCTCAATGAAATAGACTGGCACAAGTTTCTCCACTAAACCGTCTCGAGTGAAGAGAACCCCCCAGAGAGTCCAAGTGAGTCTAGTTGATGTCTGCTCCAGGTACAGTGGGATCTTCCCTCCACTGTCACCTTAGGAAAGAATCCTATAGATTATGGTCACTATGGTTACCAACATAAACAAATATACCTGGGGGAATAGTTTGTGATCCGATACACACGCAAGGGCAGAGTATCAAAGCTCAATCCCCTTGAAGGCTCCTTGACATAATCCAAGGTTTACCAACAAGTGACCCCAGGCTCCTCGACAATGGTTAATCTGAGGTTTACCATTTTTAATACGTGTATATATGCTATCATTCCCAATGAGGAAAGTTTGATTACCCCACTCGTTCGGATATGACCTCATGCTTGACTCTTTTAAGAGGAGCTTCCCAGAGCATAGATGTAACAATTGGAATTTATCTCCTACCGCAAAATACAGCTACTTGTTTGTTTTTACTATCTTGGAGAGTTAATTACTCCCTACTCCAAGATACTAGCCTAAGCTATGTTGGTGATAAAGAGCCCTAGAAATAAAAAGATTGCTAGATATATTTTACTTTAAGCGTTATTTTTATGGTTGTTTCTTAAGTCAAAAGGTGTGGAGATGAAACTTTATGATATGAAGACTTGACTCCAAAACACTAAAAATGCACCTAAGATGATAAACAATCCTTAACAATGTAAACTTTGAAACGAGAACTATAAACTCAAAACGGGCTGGCCAAAAAACCCTGAAAAAACATCAAAAACAATGCTAAAAATGAAAAGTGTGTATACTGGAATGATGATTTTATTTTTTAGGGGTCAATTTTGAACATGTTTTAAAAATGGCAGTGACTACGAAATTTACTATGAAATTTTCGTGCAAAATATAGCTTCAAAACGAAAGTGATGATACTGGAACAATGATTTTTTTTTAGGGTCAATTTTCAAACTTTTTAAAATCTGTTAGTAAAAACAAATTTTTATGTGCCAAACAAAGTTGTTTATGAGGAAAAAAACACATTAATGTTTTTGGTAAGATATCATTTTTCTTTCCTAAGTATAAATTAAACATATTTTCAACCATAACATGCTAGATTGAAAAGAAAAATGATTCCAGGAATTGCCCAGCCACCATCCGGGTGGGCGGGTGGGCCACTATGGTGGCACCAGCGCAGGCCGCGCCACCCCGGTGGCCAGCCTGCCCACCCGGCTGTTGGCTGGGCAATTCTGTGAATCGACAAGCCACTAGCTGGGCGGGCGGGCAGGCCGCTGGGGTGGCACGTCTGGTGACTAGGTGATTCCTGAAATCGGCTAGCTACCAGGCAGGCAGGCGGGCAGGCAGCCGGTGTGGCACCAGCCCAGGCCGCGCCACCACGGCGGCCCACCCGCCCGGTTGCTGGGTGATTTCCGGAATCGCCCGTCCACCAGCCGGGCGGGCGGCTGGTGGCTGGGCAATTCCTGAAATCGCCCAGCCACCAGCCGGGTGGGCGGGTGGGCCGTTGGGGTGCCACCAGCCAAAGCTGTGCCACCCCGGCGGCCTAGCTGCCCGCTCAGCTGGTGGTTGGGTGATTCCCGGAATCGCCCAGCCATTAGCTAGGCGGGCGGGCGGGCCACCAGGGTGGCGCCAGCCCAGGCCAGGCCACCCCGACTGCCCGCCTGCCCGCCCGGCTAGTGGCTGGGTGATTCGCGCCACCCCGCCTGCCCGGATGGTTGGTGGCTGGGCGATTTCGGGAATCGCCCAGGCACCAGCTGCTCGCACCCGCCCGACTGGTGGCTGGGTGATTCCGGGAATCACCCAGCCACTAGCAGCCCGCCTGACCCAGCCACCAGCCAAGCAGGTGGGCAGGCCACCGGGGTGGTGCCACTCTAGGCCGCGCCACTCCAGCGGCCCACCCGCCCACCTGGCTGGTGGCTGGGTGATTCCCTCCGCCCGGCTTATGGCTAGGTGATTCCCAGAATCACCCAGCCACCAGTTGGGCAGGCGACTTGTGCTTCGGTGATTCCCGAAATCACCCAGCCACTAACCAGGCGGGCAGGCGGGCCGCCGAGGTGGTGCAGTGGCCGGGCGAACGGCTGGTGATTGGTTGATTCTAGAAATCACCCAGCCACTAGCCGGGTGGGCGGCTACTGGCTACTTGATTCTGGGAATCACCCAGCCATCAGCCGCCTATCCGGCTGGTGGCTCCACCCGGCTGGTGGTTGGTTGATTCCCGGAATCAACCAGCCACCAGCCGGGCAGCCAGCTGGTGGCTGGTTAATTCTCGAAATCAACCAGTCACTAGCCGGGCGGGCAGCTGGTGGCTGGTTGATTCTCGGAATCACGCAACCACCAGCCGAGCAGGCGGTTGGTTGAGTCCGGGAATCAACCAGCCACCAACCGCCCGCTTGGCTGGTGACTGGTTGATTTCGAGAATCAACCAGCCCGGAATTAACCGGCCACTAGCTGGGCGGCCGGATGGTGGCTGGTTGATTCCCGAAATCAACCAGCCACCAGTCAGCGGCCCGGCTGGTGGCTGGTTGATTCCGGGAATCAACCAGTCGCGGCCATCGGCTGGTGGATGTTGATTCCGGGAATCAACCAGCCACTAGCTGGCCGCCCAGTTGGTGGCTGGTCGATTCCTGGAATTAACCAGCCACCAGCCTCCCGCCCTGCTTTACCCAGCCACCACCCAACTGGTGGCTGGTTGATTCTGGGAATCAACCGGCCACCAGCCACCCACCCAGCTGGTGGCTGGGTGAAGCCGGGCGGGTGGCTAGTTGATTCCTGGAATCAGCTAGCCACTAGCCAGGCGGCCAGTTGGTGGCTGGTTGATTCCGGGAATCAACCAGCCACCACACGGGCGGCCAGCTGGTGGCTGGTTGATTCCCGGAATCAACCAGCCACCACCCGGGCAGGAATCAACCAGCCACCAGCCGCCCGCCCGACTAGTGCCTGGTTGATTTCCAAAATCAACCAGGGACCAGATGGCCGCCAGGATGGTGGCTGGTTGATTCTTGGAATCAACAAGCCACCAGCCGGGCGGGCGACTGGTTGCCCGGCTTGTGGCTGGTTGATTCCTGGAATCAACTAGCCACCACTCGGGCGGCCAATAGGTGGCTGGTTGATTCCTGGAATCAACAAGCCACCACCCCGGCGACCATCTGGTGGTTGGTTGATTTCGGGAATCAACCAAGCACCTACCGGGTGGGCAGTTAGTGGCTGGTTGATTCCCGGAATCAACCAGCCACCAGCCGGGCGGGCATTAACCAGCCACCAGCCCGGCTGGTGCCTGGTTGATTCCCGAAATCACTCGGCCACCAGATGGCCGCCCGGCTGGCGGTTGGATGATTTCGGGAATCAGCCAGCCACCAGCCGAGCGGGCAGTCGGGCTGCCGACTGGCTGTGGCTGGTTGATTCCCGGAATCAACCAGCGGCCGGTAGGTGACTGGTTGATTCTCAGAATCAACCAGTCACCAAGCGGGCGGGCGGCTGGTGGCTGGTTGATTCTCGAAATCAACCAGTCACCAATCGGGCATGGGCGGCTGGTGGCTGGTTGATTCCCGGAATCAACCAGCTACCAATCGCATCAACCCGAAATCACCCAGCCACTGGCCGGCGGGCGGCTGGTGGCTTGGTGATTCCGAGAATCAACCAGCCAGCAGCTGGCGGCCCGGGTGGTGGCTGGGTGAAGCCGAGCTGGTGGCTGGTGGCTGGTTGATTCTCGGAATCAACCACCCACTAGCCGGGTGGGTGACTGGTGGCTTATTGATTCCCGGATTCAACCAGCCACCAGCCGAGCCAGCTAGTGGCTGGTTGATTCGAGGAATCAATGAGCCACCAGCCGCCCGCCCCGCTGGTGGCTGTTTGATTCCTGGAATCAACCAGCCACCAGCCAGCTGCCCGGCTAGTGGCTGGTTGATTCCCAGAATCACCCAGCCACCAGCCGGGCCGCCGGCTATTGGGTAGTTGATTTAGGGAATCAACCAGCGACCAGCCAGGCGGTCCGCCGGCTGGTGGCTGGTTGATTCTAGGAATCAACCAGCCACCAGCCGCCCGCCTAGCTTCACCCAGCCACCAGCCGGCCGGGCGGTTAGTGGCTGGTAGTTTCCCGGAATCAACCAGCGAGGTGGTCGGCTGGTCACTGGTTTCTTTTGGGAATCAACCAGTCACCAACCTGGCGGAAAGTTGGTGGCTGGTTGATTCTGAGAATCAACCAGTCGCCCAGCCGGCTTCACTATTCGGCTAGTGGCTAGGTGAAGCCGGGCAGGCGGCTGGTTGATTCCTCCTGGTTGATTCCTGATTCCTGGAATCAACCAGCCACTAGCCGGGTGGCCGACTGGTGGTTGGGTGATTCCGGGAATCAACCAGCCACCAGCCGGGCGGTGGCTGGTTGGTGGCTGATTGATTCCGAGAATCAACCAGCCACCAGCTGACCACCCGGCTGGTGGCTGATTGATTCCGGGAATCAACCAGCCACCAGCTGACCACGCGGCTGGTGGCTGGTTGATTCCTAGAATCAACCAGCCACCAGTCGCCCACCCGGCTACTGGCTGGGAGATTCCGAGAATCAACCAGCCATGAGTCGGGCGGCCAGCTGGTGGCTGGTTGATTCCCGGAATCACCCAGCCACCAGCTGGCCACCCGGCTGGTGGCTGGTTGATTCCTAGAATCAACTAGCCACCAGCCGGCCACGTCGCTGGTTGATTCCGGCAATCAACCAGCCACCAACCGTTCACCCGGCTGGTGGCTGGGTGAAGTGTTATAGACATTTTTGTGCCTTACATCTCCAAGCATGAAATTTCCATAAACCAAGGGCTCCTAAGTCCTTAAAAGTGTTGGTATAACTCCTAAAGGAACAAGGTCAACAAATTACAGCTTCTCCCAGAAGTTCTCCACCAGAAACTGCTCAGAACTAGTCAAATCAGGATCATTTCAGCTGCTCCACTAACTAGCTGCGTTGCAAAGCACCCAAATACACTAGCTAGGTGCGTTGCAACGCACCTAAATGCACTACCAGGGTGCGTTGAGCGGGAAATGACAAGTGGCAGAGTCATTCCACGAGGTGGAGAGACAATGGAAGCTTCCAGAATCTTCTCCAATGACACTTGCCTCACTAAATTCGACCAGGGATGAGTAAGAGGCTCTCAGTCTCCAAGTGGAAGCAAGAACTGACAGAGAGAAGCCACTGATCAATTCATGAGCTGACTCATCCTCTTTGTATACATCTATATATGGATCCCTCATCCAAGAGATCCAGAGGCTGGAATATTGTACATTGCAGAGAATTGCTGTTGGTTTTGAGATAGATATCAGAGTATTGGGTGATTTATGCTTTGTTGGAGGTGAAGAGGGGCTTCTCTGCTGGGAGGTTGATGCTGGATCAGGAATCATCGGTTGTAACTCCTCCTGGATCTTTTTGTTATATCAATAAAACTATTTGAGTTTCTCCTACATGCTTGTGTATCATTGATGTTTGTTACATTTGCATGTTTAGCTTAAATCTGATCCTAAGCTTTTTATGAGTATGAACCCATGTCTTTGTATATTTTCCATCTTCTGTGATCTTGCAGGTATTTGGTGAAGCTGGACAAGTAAGGGAGCAGGTAACTGGGAGCTGTCAAAGAGAAGAGAGATTGGATCAAAGGACTAGCGCAAGACACAGGTTGGTTCATCCTATTTCTCTTTGTTTATAGTTCATAAAGGAGAATACAAAAGTAGTTTTCTCTATTTGTTTCTAAGGTCACTGTCACACCTTAGTGGGATAGGGTCGTTCTGAATAGACACTTTTCCCGTTAACAAAATGGCGACTCCACTGGGGACGATCGTCTAGTTGGTTTATTTGTGTTTCTCTTGTTGTTTGTTTCATAAACTTAGAAGTAGCGAATCGAACTGCATTTGCCATTAACAAATGCAAAGTAGACATCTGCTGCTTCAATCCATTCACTGGATCTGTTTATGATTTGAACAAGCTGACTCACAAATGATCTGATTGTCCTCTGTGATAGCTCTTAAACCTTCATTAAATCTACCCTCTGATTGTGCATTACTGATTGCTTTTACTCGGCCAAAAACCATAGATTGAACTGCAAACTGTGACCCAGAACCCGGATAGAATTCTCGTTTCTGCCCCAGCGCAGGTATTGTGAAGAGTTTCTACATTTCAGCGCAGTTCTCGAGAAGGAAACCTGCGTTGCAATCCAGTTTCTCTGTTTAGCAGGTGCGTTGATCAGCCTAGCCTTGTGCAGCTAAGCTTCTTTGCTCAATTTTTTGAGTTTTGTCTTTGATTTTTGCAGCCTGTGATCAGTGTGTGTGTCTGTTTAAAAACCCATTTTCTTTGCTGATATTCTGCCTCAGTTGTATAAAAGAAACTGTAGATGTTTTTGTGTGTTTGTTACGTCATTTACAGTTTTCCATTGCAAAAGTAGAATAGTCATACTGTCGTCCTTTGATTTAGATCTGTCGCAAATGTCGATTTTGATCATAGGAGAAAGTTTATTTGCTGTTGACAGTCAATTATGCTTTTACTTTTGCCTTTGGTTTGAATTTATGAATTTCTAGTGTCGAAACAAGTGTTTATTTCAAAATCATAAAGTGTCGTAATCGTCTCTACCTTTTGATTTCGAAAAGAAGCTTGTTTGTGTTTGTCACTTGAAAGCAAATTCAGATTTGTACAACAACTTTCTTTTTAGGCATCAATATTAAGAAAGTGAAAAACAAAACACATGCATGTGCATTTGCATATTGACAGTCTGTTTGGCTTGATTCAGGAAAAGTGCATTTACAGTGTGCTCTTTGCTCTTTGCGAAGAGATTGTGTTTTTCTTTTCCCTTGTAGCTAGGATTTTCATTGCTGAAAAGAGATAAAAGCTTGTTTATCATCTTTAGATTGCATTTTAGGAATTACATATACATTTCGTGGTGATCCCAAAAGGCAAACTTCATAAGAAATATAAACCTAAAATAAATTCAATGAACTTAACAATGCTTTGTAACTTAACGCACAACATTTAGAGGTCTAGGCTAGAGACG
Organism: Pinus tabuliformis; assembly: GCA_031772625.1. Lineage (NCBI taxonomy): Eukaryota > Viridiplantae > Streptophyta > Pinopsida > Pinales > Pinaceae > Pinus > Pinus tabuliformis. The sequence goes on along the minus strand of CM062808.1, from coordinate 238,947,047 downwards.
TATTCCGGCGTCGTAAAGCCTGGTAACTATTGTCCTCACTGATGGTTGGGTGATTCCTCCACTTTGAGACGATAAGTGCCAGTACGGACTTGTGCTCCGACGTACCGTCGAGTATATATTGGGAGACCCCTATAGGCTTAAAACCTTTTATCCATAGGAAGCCGCGTTGGCCGCCCTACTGATCGCAATGCACCGAACACAACATTCGGGAAGATTGACTGCCGTACCGTAAAAAGTATTCTGCAGTTTTGTGATTAGTTTGGTACTCCCTCTACCTAGACCTCCAGAGTAGTCCCTTTCGTTCCTTTTCAGACTCCTTAACGGAAAAGGTCCATCTGAGCATTTGTCACTTCAGGCTCATTAAAAATCGAAGGAGACTAGAGTCATCTTTTGTTTTTTTTCGACTCTTTAAAACTAAAAAAACAAGTTGTGTCAAAGCGTGTTAAAATTTATTTTAAACGGAATATTCATACCCTTTTCCTACGTTGATATTTGGGTTGAGAATATGGAACCTACCAACCAAGGAATTCCCCTTAGTGGAAATCCTAGTCCCTTCTCCTCTTGGGGAGATGTTGATGCGCCCCATATGGCCACATTGTCGCTTCCAGGACTGACAATTGGCTTTCCAGTATGGCTCTTCTCAACCAATGTCGTTCAGAACACCACTATTCCTGAACAATCGAATCAGCAATTAGACAAGTCCAGAGTTACCCACCAGCCTTCTACTTCCTCTAATTCTTCCTCTCCTCCTTCCTCTTCGCTTGATGGAACTGGTAAAGCTAAAAGCCAAGTTCCTAAGGAGAAGAAGGGAAAGAAGAAGAAAGAGAAAAAGAAGAAGGAGCCAAAGGCGAATGGGAGAAAATGAGTGTCATCTAACGAAAATCCACACACAACACCGACCAGGCCTAAATCGCCATGTGTCATTTGCAAAAGAGACCACTTTCACAGAGATTGTCCTTGCATCCCCCGGATACTAAGGGACTGGTCTCCTCGTTTTCACAATCTGGTGTCATCAACCTCTAGTGATCATGTTGAAAGTACACCGTCAACTAGTGAAAGTGAAACCCCAGGACAAAAAGGGAAAGCTAGATTTCCTTGTAAACTGTGCGAAGGCGACCATGCCCTCCACTGTTGTCCCTTCTTAGATGAGGCTAAAAGAGTTTTGGATGATCGTCCGGTTTCACCATTACGACTTCCTCCTAGATATAAAAAACTCTTGCCGAGTTCGTCACTAGTTGAGAACCCAGCTGGCCCGCTCAAGTGGTCGGCTGAAGCGCTTATCATTGAAGATAAACCAACTGAATCCATACTAGACGAAAGTCAAAAGGTCGAGGCGGCAGTTGACCCGGTCTTGCTTTTAGAGGTTTTATCTTCGGATGATACAATCACTGAAGAGAACAAGGATGACACCGTCCAAATTATCTCCGTCAACACAAACTCCAAAGAACATGGGGGAAATCCACCCATTCCTTTACCGCAGGAAGGAAGTTCGTCAGAGCCATACCCGGCCGTCTACTCGGTCCCACCTCCAAGCAACCTAGTTGTCTCCTTCGACTGGAATCAACTAGGCAGACCTCGTTTGCCAGCAAGCATACCATTCCGAATTATCGTTCAAATATATAGAATGGTCATGGCTGGTACCATCATAGATGAGGGGGCTTCTGTGAGTATCCTTTCCTCTATTGCTTGGAAAGTGCTTGGTTCGCCATTGTTGTTGCCTGAGATGAGAAATCTGACAGGCTTTGATAAAGGAACTAGTCGACCTTTAGGGATCCTTCCTGATGTGCCCATAACATTGAGAGGGAAGACAGTTCGCATGAACGTCATGGTCGTTCAAGGACCCTTGGATTATAACCTACTCCTTGGACGAGACTATATTTATTGCATGGGAGCCATCGTCTCCTCACTCTTTAGAGTAATGTGTTTTCCGCACGAAGGAAGAGTGGTCAAGCTCATGGACCAGCTTTCATTTCCCGGATCACGCATAGCAAATAGTCATATACCGTCCCTAAATGGTCTCTTCATGCAAGAAATGTCTCAATCCCCAGTCCGTCCTCCCGATAAGCGCGAGTAATTCGGAGGGATATGACTGAAACCCAGGGGGCATGCGTCCTGGTCTGCTTCGGCAGGAAAACTTCGGGTATAGGGTAGGTTTCCGCGGGAGAATATGACTAGTCTGTACCCCGTCCGTCGGTGGAAGAGGGGTTAGTCTAGAATAAGATTCTCTTGTCAAAGTTATGTGAGTTGGCGGTCGTCGTCGCTCACCTTTGTTTATCTCGGTAGACATCGCCGAAGAAGTGTTTTGTTTGCACCGCGAATAGAGCAATCTTTGGGTAACCTGTAAGAGGTAGGCCTCTCCTGATAGAACAAATGTTTTGTCTGCAAATTGAGGGGTAACCTTGAAACCATATTTTATACCTGGGGGCATGCAAACCTTTTGGAGTGCAAGCGAAGGGCGACTATTTATTTTTTAAATTTTTAGGTCCTCCCTTTAAACCCGTAGGCTAACCCTTTAAACTCATAGGATTAGTCGTCACCAAACTTGCATAAAGAAAGGATGTGGGGCAAAAATCTAAAAGTTGCCGTTTTTATATGAGACATTCTTATCATATGACTGGATTAATCGAGCAGTTTTAGCATATAGTTCAAGCTCGTTAAAAAATAAACATAAGATCTAAGCAAATGTTTCCACCCATGTTTAAGCTCGTTAAAAAATGAACTATCACCCGGTAAATAACCACCGTGAATGAAGCATTTTCAACCATTAAATCTTTGGTCGTGTTTGCACCGTCACCTCCACTTTTCATTGGCCGATCATTCACCTCCATTTGATTGTTTACCCATTTTGAGGAATAGCTGCGAAGAGTGATTTCACTAGCCATCCTTGTGACACTGCCGTGATTGGGAAATTCCAAACCTTACCTGGAATCAGCTGCTACCCATTTTATCACTCGTTCCTCAAAAGACGAGTCTTCTTTAAGCTCTTTTCAACTGACTCGTAAAATATGAAAAGATTTTTGAATTTTTGACCGGAGAACCCACAGTAATGGAATTTTTACACCAATGTTTCGAATCCCAAATGGGATCCATCATCAGGGCAAGAGAAAGATGATCGAATATGATAAAAAGAAGAGCCAGAAGGAAGAAATAAATACTAATGAGGGAAATTTATAAAGGAACAGCAAAGGTCGGCAGGCGAGATTTTTAAAAGAAACCTAAAATTGATGTTAATAATTATGAATTAAAATTTTTATTATTTTTATTATTTTTATTTATATAATTATGAATTAATATTCATTATTTTTATTTATATAAATTAATATCAATTAGTTAATCTTTATAAATTTCAATCAAATAATTAATCTTTATAAATTAATATCAAGTAAATAATCTTTATGAATTACTAACACATATTAAAAATCTATAAAACAAAGACATAAAACAAAAACCAATATTTAAGAATTAATATCTAAAAGACTAACATATAAGTTAATGTTAATATCATAAACCTAAAAAAAAAACTAAACATTATATTAAAATTAAAAAACTAGAAACTAGAAAGAATGCTAAGGTCAAATTTTTTTATAAAATCTATGTATCATTAATACTAATTTAACCTAATAATAAGAAACCTGATTCCACTATAAAAACTTTAATATTAATAAACCTAGATTTTATATAACCTAATATATATAATAGAATTAACAACAATAAGACTAGGAATTAAATCAAAAACTCAAGAAACTAAAATATGTATATACTATTAATATAATTAACTATTGTATAAATATTACTTACTCACCACTAATAATAGCATAAAGCTATATATTACACTATATTAATATTAAACTTTATATAACACTATTTTAATATTAAACTATATATATTACACTATATATGTTACACTATATTAATATTCAACCATATTAATCTTTACTATATTAAACTCAATCAATGTTACTAACTCAACACTAATATATATTACAATAATAATAACAAAAAACTAATACTTATATCACATTAAAGTTTTAAATAATCCAATGTTTATGAAACTAAATGTTTTAAAACACAAGATCACTAGAACCTTAATAATAATCTAACCTAGAATCAATCTAACTTAGAATATAAAAAGAATTTTTATCAATAAAGCCTATTCTATAATAAATTTGTTTCAATAAGGTTTATTCTATAGTTTTATATGAAGACTTTTATTTTTATTTAGATCTATATATATTAATAATCTTACCTGTTTGACAACTTACCTGGGGCCTTCCAGTTCGTTAAAGCAACCGGAAGTGCTATCCCTCCTCTAGATTTTAATCTTTTTGGACCTGAGGGATTATTGCACAAAAAGATCGAGCGCTTGTTTTGTTCAGCTCGTTAAAACTATTGAAAATTCATCCCTTCTGTATTGTTTTATACTTTTTCGGACTTAAGGGATTAGATGACGAAAAAGGGAATTCCGGAGTTACTTTTACGTACCTTTTCAGAGTCTCTAAAAATGAAAAGAACCGAGTTATCTTTGTCGTTAGAGTCGTTAAAAAGATTAAATAGCGACAAACTTGTCTTTAGGCGAGAACGAGTTTCACTATCGCTAGGCTCGTTAAAACATAGTGATGGGTTTGCCCGAAGGGAAAATTATAGAACAAACATATGTTATCCTCCTCAAGCTTGACAAAAATAAAGAGGTACTGGTCAGCAATGACTGGGGAAAAATTGGGAAGAAAACTCAAAGAAACTTTGTTGGTAGCAAGTCACTCTTGAACATGACACTTCCACTCCGTGCCTGAGTCGGGTTGGGTTGTTTCATTCACCGGTCACATCACCATGGTCACGCCATACCATCCACATTTGGGGTAAATGCTACTAATCCATCACATAAGTGTCGCCGACATGTTCAAGAGAAGTCATCCAGAGAAGTCACCTGTGTCCCATCCACTACCATACATTATACTTCATTCATTCATGACCGCCACCCTGAACCATATATCATCAGATCGTTTTCACCTCCATCAAAATCATTTTCTCTGTTCCATGTCATTGATGTGGGATTCATTAAGGCCCTCCTTTGATGGATCGCTTCTTGTCGACATCAGCTCATTATCCAAGAAGTTGATCTAGGAACACCCCATTCAGTACTTTGAAGCTTGCATGCCTCAATGGCAAGTTTCTCACTTTCGGCGATAGATATACATCAATGACCTTCGACTGAAAGATTTTGCGTGGTGTTCGACGCCAAGTCCTTTATTCACACCACGTGAATTGTACTGCAGTACCTTGAGGGTCATTATCATTATCGGTGATTCCTCTCGCACTTGTTAACAGTTTACATCATTGACTGGTAATCAAGCGATGTCTTTCCATGTTCGACTTCAAAACATTTCTCACATGGATCGACTTGTACTTCGAGTGAAGATTGGACGAGATTGAAGACCCCAGATCTAGTTTCATCCATTCAGGCTGCGATATATATTCAGGAAAAATAAAGACATTGAAATGTACAACATTGCAGCACAGATAATCATCCTACCAAAAGCATGATGACTCTATCAGAATCATCAGTCTACCATCAGACGATTGTCTGTCCTATGTACATGAAAATGAATTTATAAAGCTGAGCATGGGAATGCCCGCCTCAGCTAGATCATGAAAACAATATGAAAATAATGTATTATATTGTATCTTATTACAGGTCTCCTCCCAGCATTGAAAGAACTTCGGATCCTCCTAATAAAGCATTTCACCCGATAAACGGCCTCATACTTTAGGGGGCAACTGTTATAGACATTTTTGTGCCTTACAGCTCCAAGCATGAAATGTCCATAAACCAAGGGCTCCTAAGTCCTTAAAAGTGTTGTTATAACTCCTAAAGGAACAAGGTCAACAAATTACAGCTTCTCCCAGAAGTTCTCCACCAGAAACTGCTCAGAACTAGTCAAATCAGGATCATTTCAGCTGCTCCACTAGCTAGCTGCGTTGCAAAGCACCCAAATACACTAGCTAGGTGCGTTGCAACGCACCTAAATGCACTACCAGGGTGCGTTGAGCGGGAAATGACAAGTGGCAGAGTCATTCCACGAGGTGGAGAGACAATGGAAGCTTCCAGAATCTTCTCCAATGACACTTGCCTCACTAAATTCGACCAGGGATGAGTAAGAGGCTCTCAGTCTCCAAGTGGAAGCAAGAACTGACAGAGAGAAGCCACTAATCAATTCATGAGCTGACTCATCCTCTTTGCATACATCTATATATGGATCCCTCATCCAAGAGATCCAGAAGCTGGAATATTGTATATTGCAGAGAATTTCTGTTGGTTTTGAGATAGATATCAGAGTATTGGGTGATTTATGCTTTTTTGGAGGTGAAGAGGGGCTTCTCTGCTCGGAGGTTGATGCTGGATCAGGAATCATCGGTTGTAACTCCTCCTGGATCTTCTTGTTATATCAATAAAACTATTTGAGTTTCTCCTACATGCTTGTGTATCATTGAGTTTGTTACATTTGTATGTTTAGCTTAAATCTGATCCTAAGCTTTTTATGAGTATGAACCCATGTCTTTGTATAGTTTCCTTCTTCTGTTATCTTGCAGGTATTCGGTGAAGCTGGGCAAGTAAGGGAGCAGGTAGCTGGGAGCTGTCAAAGAGAAGAGAGATTGGATCAAAGGACTAGCACAAGACACTTTTCCTGTTAACATGATGCTAGGCGAGTGGCTGGTTGATTCCCGAAATCAACCAGACGCCAATCGGCGGCCCGCCCGACTGGTGGCTGGTTGATTCCCGAAATCAAATAGCCACTAGCCAGCGGCCCGGTTGGTGGCTGGGTGATTCAGGGAATCAACAAGCCACTAGCCGGGCAACTGGCTGGTGGCTGGTTGATTCCAGGAATCAAACAACCACCAGCTAGCCGCCCAGCTAGTGGCTGGTTGATTCTAGGAATCAACCAGCCACCAGCCGGGCGGGCGGCTGGTGGCTCATTGATTCTCAGAATCAACCAGCCACCAGCCGAGCCAGCTGGTGGCTGGTTGATTCCTAGAATCACCAAACCACCAGCCGCCCGCCCCGCTGGTCGCTGGGTGATTCTGGGTTGATGCGGCTTGTGGCTAGTTGATTCCAGGAATCAACCAGCCACCAGTCGCCTGTGCCGGCTGGTGGCTGGTTGATTTCAAGAATCAACCAGCCACCAGCCGCCCGCCCGGCTTGTGATTGGTTGATTCTGAGAATCAACTAGCCACTAGCTAGCCGCTTGTTGATTTCAGGAATCAACCAGCCACCAGCCAGGCCGCTGCCTGGCTGGTGGCTGGTTGATTCCCGGAATCAACCAGTCACCAACCGGGCGGCCATCTGGTGGCTGGGTGATTTCGGTAATCAACCAGGCACCAGCCGCCCGTCTGGTGGCTGGGTGATTTCGGGAATCAACCAGGCACCAGCCGGGCGGGCGGCTGGTGGCTGGTTGATTCCCGCCCGGCTAATGGCTGGTTGATTCCTAGAATCAACCAGCCACTAGCCGCCCACTCGGCAGGTGCTTGGTTGATTCCTGGAATCAACCAGCAACTAGATGGCCGCCCGGGTAGTGGCTGGTTGATTCCGGGAATCAACCAGCCACCAGCTGGCTGCCCGGGTGGTGGTTAGTTGATTCCGAGAATCAACCAGCCACCAGCCAGAAAACCAATCGCCCGCCTGGCTAGTGGCTGGTTCATTCCGAGAATCAACCAGCTACCAGCCTGGCGTCCATCACGTGGCTGGGTGATTTCTGGAATCAACTAGGCACCAGCCGGGTGGGGGGCTGGTGGCTGGGTGATTTCGGGAATCAACCAGGCACCAGCCGGGTGGGCGGCTAGTGGCTAGTTGATTCCGAGAATCAACCAGCCACCAGCCGCCCGCTCGGCTTCACTCAGCCACCAGCTGGGCGGGCGGCCAGCTTGTGGCTAGTTGATTCCCGGAATCAGCCATCCACCAGGCGGTGGCCACCGACTGGTTGATTCCCAGAATCAATCAGCCACCAGCCAGGCCGCTGGATAGCGGTTGGTTGATTCTCAGAATCAACCAGCCACCAGCCGGCGGCTTTGTTGGTGGCTGGTTGATTCTCGAAATCAAACAGTGACCAACCGGGTGGGCGGCTGGTGGCTGGTTGATTCCCGGTGGCTGGTTGATTCCTGGAATCAACCAGCCGCCCTCATGTTGGTGGCTGGTTGATTCCCGGAATCAACCAACAACAAGCTGCCCGCCCGGCTCCACCCAGCCACCACCCGGGCGGCCAGCTGGTGGCTTGTTGATTCCCGGAATCAACCAGCCACCACCCAGGCAGTCAGCTGGTGGCTAGTTGATTCTTGGCCGGTGGCTGGTTGATTCTCGGAATCAACCGGCGACCTACCGGGCTAAAATCAACCAGTCACTAGCCGCCCGCCCGACTGGTGCCTGGTTGATTCCCGAAATCACCCAGCCACCAGATGGCCACCAGCCGGGCGGCCGACTGGTTGTCCTGCTGGTGGCTGGTTGATTCCTGGAATTAACTAGCCACCACCCGGGCGGCCAGCTGGTGGCTGGTTGATTCCCGGAATCAACCAAACACTTCCCGGGCGGCCATCTCGTGGATGGTTGATTCTGGGAATCAACCAAGCACCCGTAGGCGGGGCGGCTAGTGGCTGGCTGATTCCAGGAATCAACCAACCACCATCCGCCCGGCCGGCTGGTGCCAGGTTGATTCCCGAAATCACCCAGCCACCAGATGGCCGCGCGGCTAGTGGCTGGTTGATTCTGGGAATCAAGCAGCCACCATCTGGGCAGGCAGCCGGGCCGCTGGCTGGTTGGTGGCTAGTTGATTCCTGGAATCAACCAGCAGCCGGCTGGTGGCTAGTTGATTCTCAGAATTAAGCAGTCACCAGCCGGGCGGGTGGCTGGTGGCTGGTTGATTCCCGGAATCAACCAACCACCAGTCAGCCGCCCTTCTAGTGGCTGGTTGATTCCGGGAATCAACCAGCCACAAGCCGCCCACCCGGCTTCACCCAGCCACTAGCCGGGCAGTGAAGCCGGGCGGGCAGCTAGTGGCTGGTTGATTCCAAAAATCATCCAGCCACCAACTATCCGCCCGGCTGGTGACTGGTTGATTCCGAGAAGCAACCAGCGACCAGCCGGCAACTTGGCTGGTTGATTCCGGGAATCAACCAGCGGGCAACTTGGTTGGTTGATTCCGGGAATCAACCAGCCACCAACCGCCAGCTGGCTGGTGGCTGGGTGAAGCTAGGCGGGCGGTTGGTGGCTGGGTGAAGCTAGGCTGGCGGCTGGTGACTGGTTGATTCCCAGAATCAACCAGCCACCAGCGACCCGCCTAACTTCACCCAGCCACCATCCTGGTGGGCCGTTGGTGGCTGGTTGATTCCCGAAATCAACCAGCGAGGTGGCCCGGCTGGTGGCTGGTTGATTCCCGGAATCAACCAGCCACCAGCCACCCGCCTAGCTTCACCCAGCCACCAGCCGCCCGCCTAGCTTCACCTAGCCACCAGCCGGGCGGGCCGATGGTGGCTGGTTCATTCCCAAAATCAACCAGCAAGGTGGCCGGCTGGTCGCTGGTTGCTTTTCGGAATCAACCAGTCACCAGCCTAGCGGACAGTTGGTGGTTGGTTGATTCTCGGAATCACCCAGCCACCAGCCAGGCCGCCAGCTAGTGGCTGGTTGATTCCCGGAATCTCCCAGCCACTAGCCGGGCAGGCCCCTGCCTTATGGCTGGTTGATTTCGGGAATCAACCAACCACCAGCTGGCCGCCCGGCTAGTGCTGGTGGCTGGTTGATTCCTGAAATCAACTAGCCACAAGCCGGCGGCCAGCCCGGCTGGTGGCGGGTTGATTCCCGGAATCAACTAGCCACCGGCCGCTCGCCTAGCTTCACCCAACCACTAGCCAGGCGGGCGGTTGGTGGCTAGTTGATTCCCAGAATCAACCAGCTAGGTGGCCGGCTGGTCGCTGGTTGATTCCGCAAATCAACCAGCCGCCAGCCGCCCGCCCGACAGCTAGCCGGGCATGCGGCTGGTGGCTGGTTGATTCCCGGAATCAACTAGCCACCAGCCGGGTTGCCAGTTAGTGGCTGGTTGATTCCTGGAATCAACCAGCCTCTAGCTGGCCGCCCCGCTGGTGGCTGGTTGCTTCTCGGAATCAACCAGTCACCAGCCGGGTGGACAGTTAGTGGCTTGTTGATTCCGAGAATCAACCATCCACCAGCTGCCCGCCCGGCTTCACTGCCCGGCTAGTGGCTGGGTGAAGCCGGGCGGGTGGCTGGTTAATTCCCAGAATCAACCAGCCAGCAGCCGCCCGACCGACAGGTGGTTGGGTGATTCCGGGAATCAACCAGCCACCAGTCGGACGGCTAGCTAGTGGCCGGTTGATTTCCGGAATCACCCAGCCACCAGCTGGCCGCCTGGCTGGTGGCTGGTTGATTCTCAGAATCAACCAGCCACCAACCACCTGGAATCAACCGGCGACCAGCCGGGCGGGCGGCTGGTGGCTGGGTGATTCTGGAGTCACCAGCCGCCCGCCCGGCTAGTGGCTGGTTGATTCTTGGAATCACCCAGCTGCCCGCCATGCTTGTGGCTGGGTGATTTAGGGAATGAAGTAGCCACCAGCCGCCTGCCCCGCTGGTGGGAATCACCCAGCCACCAGCCGCCCGCCTGGTGGGAATCACCCAGCCACCAGCCACCCGCCTGGCTGGTGGGAATCACCCAACGACTAATTGCCCGCCAAGCTGGTCGCTAGTTGATTCCTAGAATCAAAAGAAAAAGGAGAGATAGTTAACATTTATCAAAAACCACAATTATTGATTAACTATCTTATAGACATTTGTTCAGATGAAGGAGATTGGGTTCTGGATTTATTTTTTGGCTCAGGTAAGTTTTATTATATGGAATTGAATTTCAATATGTTATTTTTTAATTAATATGCCATTATACTAATTTAATTCATTATTTATTTTGCGCTTGATAATTAGGTGCAACGCTAACATGTTGCCTTCAAAAAGGAAGAAATTGCATTGAAATTGAAGAAGATCCAGTACAGTACAATTTCATTCAGCAAAGAATTAATGTTCTTCAATTTCTTCCAGATGTAATGCAAGAAATTGGGTTGAATAAAGGGACTTTAATGAATTACGTGTGGCAAAAAAGGCAAAGGAACTCCAACCACCATTACATGGAATGTTTGGAAAGACATACATTGGGAGATTTGCAGACATCAAAGACCCATTAGAAGAGGACAATGATGAAACTCTAGAGAATGAAGAGTTTGGATTACGTGACATTGTTGATTAAATTTAAGTTATGCTTGTAAATTAAGCTTTGCAATGTTTTGACTTTGACATTTTATGAGAAGAATAAACACTCAATTAGGGTTGTTGTACGTTCAATATTTGTAATATGTGATTTTCGCATTGATTTTGAAGTTAATAATTATTTTTTGAAGAAAAAAGTGATTATTATTATTTTTTTGACATGAAATTCATAAAAAAAACTATTATTTAACCATTTTTAGTTAAAATTATCGTATAAAAATTGTGATTTTGACATGTCAGTTCTAGCAAAAAATTATCAAAACGTGTAGTTTTTTAGTTATATTTATGTTAAAAATGGTTATTTTTATGTCCATTGTTAAAAAATATTGTTTTTTAGAAACAATTATTTCATGTGGATTGAAAAATTAATTAAGGATGTATAAATATGTAGAATATCGAAAATTCTAAATATCGACCTCCTAATTAAAAATGCAAAACAATAAAAACCTCACTAAAAAAAAAGTTAAAATTAAAATAAAAAAACAAAAAAATGTGAAGAAAACGGCCACTTCAAAAATGATCAAATTTACAAAATAATTATTTACATTTTATACATTAGAAAATTTAAAGCCAAAACACAGGTCTTTTAAAAAAATGGGGTGATGCAGAATACTCACTTTTTAAAATCAGCATGAAAATCACTACCATTCTAAAACGATTCTAAAATGTAATGTACATAAAAAGAATTAAAGTGCCAAAAACTATGCTCTAAAAAAAACATGTTCGTTCTACATCACCCCTTTTCAAAATCAGGTCACTTTTTTGCTATCTCTACGAAACGGGTAACAGTATCAGTTCCCGTTTCAAAGTTTACATTGTTCCTTTTTCTTCAATGAATTTCTAGCTAAAGAAAGAGTTGAGAATGCAATTGCTAGGAAAAAAAATCTTTCCTTAACAAACAAATGAAAAGAAAAACTTTTTTTTCTTTTTCAATAAACTCAAAAATGAGACTACTAATTATGCTCACGAAAAATATCCCTTTCTTTTTTTGACTCAAAAACTACAAAAACAAATGTTTTCAAAAGAGATTTTAGAATTCCTAGAAAACACTCAAAACTATTAAAAAATCTAATCTTGAGATCTATAATTTCTAAAAATCTAATTGAAGTAAAAGCTTACAAAATTTGTTTTCGAGGATGTTTTACTTAGTTATCAGCAAACTAAGGACTAATTCATTCAGAATAACAAATTAATCAAAAAACAACTAGCTTATGTTTTCTTTTTAAAAATGAAATCCAAAACTTTCAAAACAAGTTCTTTTAAAGCTTTGCAAAGAAAAAAACGAGAAGTATTCGTCACCAAAGGTAGATTTTACAAATCGGTCAGACTCGTAAAGAAGACCAACAAAAACCAGGGTGATTTGAGGTTTCTAAGGCTTTTAAGCTTTGAGTTACTACAAAGACCAAACGAAAATCAAGCCAGGCACAAAACTTCTAGAAATTCACCTAAAACCTAAATGCCAATGGAATTTACCTACTAAAAGTTTCTGACAAGACATGAGCAGATCTGGGCAGAGGGTAAAATACATAAACAAATCCTAAGCTTAACTGAATGAGAAGATTTTAAGTTTTTCAAAAATTTGACATGGTCTGCAGGCCCCTAGTATAACTAGGTGCAGTACCGCTCTGTATAGTAAAGCAATAGTGCGGGGATGTCCGCACTGTGTTACAACCAGAACGTGCGGTCCTCTTTCAAAAGCATGAAAAACAAAAACAATTCAAAATCTAAAGTAACTACCCAATCCCACACACATCAAGCACAAACTAGAAAGAAAGAAAAAGTTTCTCAAGTCAAAGTAAAAGCAAAGGCAAAAAACCAAAAATTCAATTCCCCAGTGGAGTCGCCATTTTGTCGGGGTTGATAAATCATTCTTGCGGACAAGACCGATCTCCCTAGTATCTATGGATATCTAGCGACAAGCAAGACAAAAAAATTCTATCTTTCTCTAAATATTGTGATTTATAAATAAAAGCTAATAGATGTTTTAGACCCTACCTCAAGTCCAATGCCAGTTTGTGGAAGCCACGCTCCCTTCATCCAAATGAGCTCCCTTTTAAAGAATATGAAAACACAAATAGGCACACATCAAATAACACTTGCATAGCCAATATAATAAACCATATTTATCATGGTGATCAAGAAATTCATGAAATAAACCATAGAAGACAATTTATTGAGAAAAATGAATCTGATTGTATTAACTTTAAACAAAGAAGAACTTTACAACTTTGGTGCCTTGATGTTGTACAAGCTCCTCCCAGGGTCCAGCAAGAATCTCCTCTACTTTGACAAGCTTCACTCTCTTCTCAATGAAGCCAAAAGGTATGTAATCTCTCATCTCAAGCTCAATTAGGAAGTCTAAATTCCAACAACATTTACCCTAAAAAATATTCAGCTTTCAACCTCCCTAGCAACTAGCCCAATGCCTCATTTTATAGTGTAGAGGAAGGAAGTTACCAGGTCCACCTTCAAAGGGATAGAGTCCTCCCTCAAAGGGATAAGCTCCTCTCATCAAGGGGTTAGCTCCTTTAGTTATTGGATGCATGAACCACCTAAGAGCGAACTTGCCACCTCAAGATTCCTTCTAGAAGCATCCAGAATTAATCGAAAGTGAGTTTTTAATAATAAACTTGCGCCTTTTTTACTTTTACAGGGGTCCGCACCCATTCCTTTAGAGACAGAGCAGGCAGGTTCGTAGGTAACATGACCAAGGGGTGTGGGACCATGGGTAATGCTGATAGAAAGTGCAGAACCAGAGTTTTAGAGATTTTCAAGGACTTTCTCTCATTTTTAAGGCTTGACATGAAGAGCTGAAGTTTAAGACTTGCAAAGGAGGACAATATGAGTGGTGATAGACTCACACTGACTGCAAAAAGTCATGGTGACAATATTTTGTGTAATATCTACCACAAGAAAAGCATTTGGAAGGTAGCTTACCTTTGAACCTTCTAGATCCCCGTTCAAGATTCTTGGAAAAATTTACTTCATATTCTTCTTCTGAAATGTATCCAGATTCACTGAGTTTTTCTTTTCCATTTGCTGATACATTAAATGCGTCTTCTCTCATATTTGATGGTCCTCCTTTCCTCATCTCAAAAGCAGTTAAGATTCCGTGAAGTTGCGTCATAGTGATTTTCTGCAGATCCTCCTTTTCTTCTATGGCAGACACTTTGGATTCAAATTTAGTAGACAAGGATCTCAAAACTTTCTCAACTAAGACAACTTCCTTAATTTCTTCACCCAGATTCCTCATACAATTGACAATCTCATCTATATGTAGGAAGTAATTAGCTATGCTTTCATTACTATGCATATTAATAGTTTCATACCATATTCTGAGAGTTTGAAGCTTAGCACGTTTTACCTGATCATCTCCTTCATAGCTTAGAATGATTTTTTCCCATATTTCTTTGGCTGATTTGAATTGCATGACCTTGACAAATTTTGATTGTGTCAAACTTCCCAATAAAACGGTAACAACTTTGGCATTGAGTTCATATTGCTTTCTATATGTTGTATCTGTAGGAATTGCTGATGGATATGTATATCCTCCTTTCATGATTCCCAAAACATCCATTCCAAGCAATTGTAGATATGTTGTGGTTCTTATCTTCCAGTAGACAAAATTGCTCCCATCGAAGATTGGTGGTCTGATGGATCCCTCTCTTTCGTGATTACTCATCCTGATGGATCTTCCTTCAAGCGATCAAGCTTCTTCTGAAGGACCTGGCTCTGATACCAATTGTTGGAAATAATACTGAGAGGGGGGGTGAATCAGTGTTAGCAAATCAATAATCTTTTCATTTCCATTATTAGATTCATATACGCTACTTAAGTTAAGGCAACCCACGTGTATACGCAACTGTGTTTAATGCAACTAGAGTATATCTAGTAAACTTATAATTTAGTTAGTTGATCTTCAATGAGTGCATCAGAACATTATTAACCATATGAACAGTAAACAAGTGTAGTAAAATAGAACAGATCATCACACATAAGAATCACACATGAACACCATGATATAAGGTGGAAACCCAATGTGAGTGAAAACCACCTGCTGCAATTCGTCTCTATCTTCTTTTAATAAGAAACTTCTTTTTACAATATTTTTGTACTTGTGCAGTCTTATACCAGCACGTAGGCTTCTACCTGCAAAAGGCTACAACCTTCTCTCATTCTCCAGCTTCTCTTGGAAGGGAGCTACAACCCCCTTAGCTCTTATACTAGCTGATGTACTAGTACGTAGGTGCTGACCTACGGAAGGCTACAACATTTTCTTTTTTTCCAGGGACCATGTTTCATAAATTTTCAGACTGTGTTAACGCTTGAATTTGCCTCAGGCTGAGGAAGGCAAAACTCAAGGAAACATCAAACCACGCTCAGCCTCGTAGCTAGCCCTACGAGGACAGGAGAGGGCTCTCTCCGGGTCAATCTCGGAAAAATATAATCAATGAGGCTCGAGATGACTAAAAATGTAACTAATATTAGGCTAGGTATTAAGTGTAGAAGTTTAAAGGTGAGTTTTTTGGCGTTTTCGTTGAATCAAAGGGAAAAGCAATTTTGGGTGCAGGAATGAGACACAGTTTCTGCAGAGGTCTGATTGGAGCAAGGTAGGCAATTGTTTTGATGCTTTAAAAGCAATGGGGTGAATAGATCAGACAGGTGAGGAGCTAAGTAGAGCAAAAAAACCTCAAGAGTTCTCCTTAAATAGATGAAAATATAGGATATCAAACAAAATTAAAGGCAGAGCATTACAGATTATGAATTATGCCTTAACACTTCATTTGTTCAATTGTAGAAGATGAGAGAAGGAAAATGATACACATAACAAACTTACAAGTACTGAAAGAAGCACACCATCAAGACATAAAGCCACAAGAATTCCAAACAGCGCTGCAAAACCCTGGTCTTTCCTTTGCCAAAATGCTGAAGTAAAATGTAAAATAAAGTCTCAAAGCCTCTTCCCCAAGAGTCCAACCTCTCCAACCTCTGAAAATGATTGAGAAATTACATCATATAGAGCATCCTAACCCCCTTTCCTTACCTCTAGGGGTCGAGCTCATCATTCTAGGAGTTGTTTGAACTAATTCTAAACAAGAAACTGAAATCTAGGTAGTCAAACAACTTACCCCTATATGCTAGGAAACTGATTCACTCATTTAATTTTCACCTTTTAGTGAATGAATCTTCTAGAACAAGTAATAAAGTGCCAAAATTACATCATGTTTCATT
Source organism: Pinus tabuliformis (assembly GCA_031772625.1). Taxonomy (NCBI): domain Eukaryota; kingdom Viridiplantae; phylum Streptophyta; class Pinopsida; order Pinales; family Pinaceae; genus Pinus; species Pinus tabuliformis. The sequence continues at coordinate 238,930,504 of CM062808.1, read as the reverse complement.
AATTACATCAATAGGAGTGAAAAAATCACATCACAAGTCAAAAATGGTCAAACTGGCTTCGTTTCCTGAGCTGAAGATGAAAATTGTGCCAAAAAACCCTGTGCGCCGCGCGCCTGAGCCCTATGCACCGCGCGCCTTTCCACCTGCTTTTGGGGCACTTCACAACATCCAAATTGAGCTCCGGTTGGCTTGTTGGAAAGCCCTTGATGTCTACTTGCCAACCGAAGTGGAATTTTTCAATTTGGTGTCCATTTGCCCCTCCAAAAGTGCATTCTCCTGGAAGTACTTCCTGCTGGTGCAAAAGGTGGCAGAAAGGTGATTTTCATGGTGTTTTTGAGCCTTTTGGTCACCCAGAACTTAATTAAATGCTTTGGCAATAGCTGAGCATGTATAATTCATCATGACAAATCCAAAACTACAAGCCATTTGTGATTTGGACCTCCTAATCTTATGGGTCGCGCACAACGCGCTACGCGTTGAGCTGAAAAACCTGTTTTGCAAGCCAAAAATTTAAAATTGACAAAATTTTCTCCAAATTCCTTGAAATTTGGGCTGAAGGCACCTCATCAAGTGCCATGTTCAGCCAAAGAAGCTTCGGCCAAGATTCAAAGTCTATCCTCCCTTTTTCGACATTTTAGTGCCCTTCTGGTACATGCAGTTCTGTGGTAGAATCACTATCTCGGTTGTATGATGTGTCGGTGTCCGTCTCCATGGTGTTACCAGTTTATGCCAATGATATGTTCAGCTCGTTGAAAATGAGAAATTGGTACCTTTATCTCCAATTGCCAAGTATATGAAATGAGAATTTGGTGCCTTTTGTTTCAATTATCAAATTATGCCAAGTAGGAAGGGGTTGTGGTACATAGGGACAATGGGTATAGGATTAGGGCATGTGAATTTAGGGGGTGGGAGAACTTAGGGAATAAGGAAATGAATGGACAAATGGAATAAGAGAGTGATGGAGGAATGATAAACTTGGTAGCAAAACTATCAATCATAACCCTAGCACTGTTGCTTTGGAAATTATGAAGAAGTAGGGTTTGATTTCTTAAACAATCATCATTCATCAAACACCATGAAGTAAGCACCAAACTTGGATAAAAAAAACAAAGATGGAGGCCCTGCCTACTTGTACAAATGATGATCCAAGCATATTGGGCAATTTTGGAGCAAAATTTTGAAGTTTTTGGGCTTGTTAGCTGTATGCGCCGCGCGCTTGCCCAACGCGCTGCGTGCCTCTGATGCGCCGCGCCAGTGTATTTTTACACTGTGAAAACTTGCTCAATGTGCCGCGTGCCGCTGATGCGTCGCGCGCCTGCCCAACCTGCTGTGCGCCACATAGTGCATTTTGTAGGAGGCTTTTGGAGGCCTTCCCGGTGTCGAAATCGGGCACAGGATAGCTCGTTGGAAAGGTATTTGAGTCTACTTTCCAACTCAACTAGAATTTGTCAATTTGTAGTTCATTTGTCTTGTTAAAAATAAAATCTCCCAAGACTGGTAAAAATGTGCCAAATGAGGCTGCCTCAAGGCAGAGTGCTGTTGCAGTCAACTTTTGAATACCTTCCTCAACTCCAAATTGAGCTCATGATAGATCATTGGAAATATAGTTTTGTATAGTTATCCTTTGAATCATCAAGAAAGTTATTTGGCCAACCAAGCTAGGAGAAAACCTGATTTTCCCAAGGTCACTTCAGAGGTGCATCAATTCTCCCGAGGCGATTTTATTTTTGACATTTCTCTAAAACCATGACACCTATGTAAAAAGTGAGGGAGGTTTTTCTTATTTGGCATGTTTTGGAAAAAACTATCTCTCAGTTTTTCAAAATTCATCTTTGATTGCTCTGAAACATCTTTTGAGTGAAACTTATCCCGATGTGTGAAACAAGGAATTTTGTGGAAATGGAGCGAAATGAAGGGGATGAGGGGCTTGTAAATTCTTGGGGAAATTTTGGGAAGTAGGGAGGGATGTTAGGAAGCAGGGGAAAGTGGAATCTTAGAGATGGAATGAGGGGAAGGGGTCCAAAAGGGAAAAACACAGGCCTAGCCTAGAAAATTGCAAGAAACTAGGGTTTGTGGAAAAATGAGGAATTTGGGGAATCTCAGCGATGGGAAGTGTTTAATAAGGTACATTAATGATAGGGGAAGGTGTATGAACATCAGGATACAGATGTTTCTGATGATTTGACCCTCCAAGAGAATTTACCTCCAAAACCCTAGGAGAGGGAAATGGACCTTACCAAGGCACAACTGAAGCATGAATAAGCTGTAAAATGACCCAATGGAACTTGACATGATGATGACAACCCTCTGAATGATGATAGACTCAGCTGAATAGTGGCATAGACTGACATTTGGGCAACTTTGAAAGGAGTGAAAGCAAACCCTAGACCTAATGCCTAGTGACCAAATTTTGTTTTAAGGCTCACTCAAATGATAAAATTTGACCTTGACACTCTAAGACCACTTTGTAAGAGCATATTTGATCACTGGAGGAAGGCTGGAAAGATTGACACTAACAGACTAGATCCATAAATGCAAAACAATCACCATTGCAATACAATCATTAACTCTGAATCACCCACCAACTGAATCACTGAAACCCTGTCATCAAAACAAAGTCACCAGAACACAGACCAGAGCCCAAAACTCTACAACAATCACTAGAACCAACAACAACCTGAAATATCAAATCTTATAATGTATACGCTACTTGACCATGTCAAACCAGCGTGTATATGCCCTTTCACCAAAGAGAACCTATGTACAGATATGAAAATAATTACTTCTACCTTTGTTGCAATTTTCAACTTCAGATATACCCAGAACATAAGATATGAAGGATAAGACATGCGTCAGTATTCAAATCTATTCATGGTCATACCATATAATGATAATGCATTTTAGTATTCATGATTCTGGTCCATCAACCTTTATCAACTGCATAGGTGCCTCCTTAGTTCAGATCAAGAAAATCATCACAAACCCATAACCAACATACTAGATCTCACACTTCATCAGACATTCATCACTTGCATACTTGCACTTCTTGGCCTACTGCTCTTCTCTTTATATAGGTTAGGCCTCTCTCATTACCATGGTCCAAAACCACGTAGAATCAATACCTTGGACCCAATACCTAGGGTCAATACTTCAGACCAAATACCATGGAATAATACCAAAATACCATGGACCCAATACCACGGGCCAAAACTTAGTTTTCCAACATGTACACACCTTTCCTTCTGTGAAACTGAGCGTCTACGTATACTCGCCTTTTGTTCTACTAACCCATGTGTATACACACTTTCATCTAGGTTAACCTATGTATACCTCTCTCTAATCATTAAATTTTTACTCTTGACCTGCTACACTATGATCTATCATCTGAGAGAGTTGCCGTCAAGGACAACACCTGTATCATACCTCTGAGAGAGTTTCCATCAAGGACAACACCTATATCATACCTGTATCATAATGGCAACACATCCTTCCTGATCTACACCCTCTCCTTGGTCCTATGCACCTTAGTATCATTCCCAACTAGCCAGCCAGTCATTTCAACCTTACATTTAGCCACAACATCAGTGGAATACCCCACCCTAGGGGTGGAGGTCCCAATTCGACAATGTTCCAACCCTATTTCCTCCACCACCTACCCAACTACAACTCATGCACTCTTCTCCACCTAAGAAACCCCAGATGCCTACCCAGCCAAATCCAAACCTAGACAATAGGGAGGCTCAACAAGGATATAATGGAGAGACATCATACCCAGCTTATGCTATAGAAATCCAGGAGATCAACCTAAGATATGGGAGAGTTCTCCCAGATAACGAACCTCCTTCTCCACATAGGGAGGTTGAGGAAGAAATAGAAGAAAGCAACCTGAAAGAAAATCCACGTTTTCCTGAAAGATTAGCCCAACCACTCCAGCCTACCCTTGAAGAAACTAAACTTTTGGGAGAATTGAAGAATCTATGTGTAAAGGCCCCCCTTCTCTAGGCAATCAAATATGTTCCTATCTAAAATAAGTTGATTAAGGAGAAGTGCTTCAAGCATCCTGGAAGAAGAAATAGGGATTCCCCTACCATTAATGTCATTGGGTAGTTATCTGACTTAATTCTGGGGTAGGTAATATGTCCCAAATAATTAGACCCTGGAATCCCTATAGAAGATGTGCACATCAATGCCACCATTGTCCAACACACTCTGATTGATATTGGGGCTACCATTAATGTGATGACCAAGGACACCATGCTCAAGCTTAACCTCCAAGGGTCATTAAGGAAGACCACAATAGTTCTGCAACTTGGAGACCGTTCCGTAGTCACCCTTGAGGGAATTGTGGAGGATGTGATGGTCTCCATTGACTCCTGGTAGTACCCTAAAAATTTCCTAGTTCTCTAGCCTAAGGCTAAGCTTACTGGTTACCCTCTCATCCTTTGGAGGCCATGGTTGGGCACAGCTGATGCCTACATTAGCTGCAAAGTTGGGAATATGACCATCAAGAATGGGCATATGTCCAAATGGTTAGTCTTATACCCTCTTGCTCAACCTTCCCTGAACATGATTTACCTTTATGGTTGGACGAGGAAGAAGATGAGCTTCATTCTGCCCAACTTTATGCTTTGGAAGAAATCATAGGAGGAGGACAACAAGAGGAGGATGACTTGATTGAATATCCGCTCCAAAGTCCAACTCCTAGTTCATTATCATTAGAAGAAGAAGTAAAGGAAACACTGAACAATCGTCAAATTGACTTATGCTTGGCCAATCCCAACCCACACTGATTCAAAACCATAGAATTTGGCCCAAAGAAAACGTTGAAAATCAACCCATCTCTATTTTCTCTTGAAGAGGAAAAGCTACCCAATATGTTGAAATAAAACCTAGAAGCCTTCACTTGGAGCTAAAAGGAAATGAATGGAGTACACCCCTCAGTGTGTACTCAGAACATATACATCAAGGAAGGTTGCAAGCCAGTCACGAAACCACAAAGGAGAATGAATCCAGCCCTTAAAGACATAGTCAAAGAAGAACTGTAGAAACTATTACATGCAGGGTTCATTTATCGTATCTCAGACAGTGAGTGGGTCTCTCCTTTAGTGTTAGTTCCCAAGAAAAATGGTAAGTGGAGGATTTGTGTTGATTATAGGGAGTTGAAGAAAGCCACAAAGAAGGATCATTTTCCCCTACCCTTCATTGACCAAGTGCTAGATGGCCTGGCAAGGAAGAAGTTCTTTTCTTTCCTAGATGGATTCAGTGGGTACAACCAAATCCAAATCTACCCAGAAGACTAGGATAAGACCATATTCCCCTATCCTTGGGGTAATTTTTCCTATAGGGTCCTTCCTTTTGGCCTATGCAATGCTCCTGCCACTTTCTAGAGAGAAGTTTTGAGTATTTTTTCTGAATTAGTACATGATGTTGTGGAAATCTATATGGATTATTTTACACCTTATGATTGTGATTTCCAAAAATCCCTGACTAACCTAGGCAAAGTATTACACAAATGCATTGAAATGAACCTATCTCTCAGTCCAGAAAAATGTGAATTCTTAATGACTGAAGGGATTGTGCTAGGTCATTCCATATCTCAGCAAGGACTGCAGGTGGACCCAAACAAAATAGCCATCATCCAAAGGGTCTCACCTCCACAAAAGAAGAGAGATGTCAAGAGTTTCTTAGGGTTATCTGGATACTACAGAAGGTTCATAAATGACTTTAGCAAGTTGGCCTCTCCTTTTTTTGGGTTGTTGGCCAAAGATTCTGAATTTATATGGTCAAAGAGTTGTAAAGAGGCCTTAGACATGCAAAAGGGGAAGTTAACCACTGCACTAATTCTCAAAGGCCCAAACTGGGCCCTCCCTTTTCTTATTCATGCTGATGCCTCACACAAAGCCATAGGAGTATCCTAAGGTTAGGTAGTGGAGAAATTTCCCTACACCATCTATTTTACCAGTAAAAACCTGTCAAGGGCCGAGTTAAATTATACTGTGACTGAAAAAGAACTCCTAGTTGTTGTGCATTCATTGAACAAGTTTAGGCATTACATTACATGCTATCAGACATTTGTGCATACTGATCATGCTGCAATTAAATATTTAATGAACAAACCAGATGTAAATACTAGAATCATAAGATGGTTACTTTTATTATGACACTTTGATCTAACTATTGTTGATAAGCTTGGTAAGGAGAATGTTGTTGCTAACTCGCTATATAGGATGAATCTGCCTGCAAGTGAAGGAATGGTGGATGATCAGTTAGTAGATGAGCATTTGTTTTCTATTTCAGTGCTCTCCCGATGGTTTGTTGATATAGCAAACTATTTCGTATCAACATAGTTCCTACCAAACCCGTCCTCTAGAGAAAAGAGCTAGATAATCGAGAAAAGTGCCCCCTTCACCTAGTTTAGGGCCAATCCATTCAAACTTGGCCTAGATCAGATCTTGAGAAGGTGTGTCAGGGAAGAGGAATTTTTTGACATCCTTCTAACTTGTCATGATCAGCCTTGTGGAGGTCACTTTGCAGCACAGAGGACAACATTCAAAGTGTTGCAAGCAGGCTATTATTGGTCTACTCTTCATCAAGATGTGAAAAACTACATTAGTCACTGTGATCGGTGCCAGAGGATGGGAAAGCCTACTCCAAGAGATGAAATGCCCCTATAACCTCAAGTGACTTTCGAGCCATTTGACAAGTGGGGCATGGACTTTATTGGGCCTATCAATCCTCCTTCAAAGCAAAAACAAGAAATTATTGTGTGCATTGGTTACTTGACTAAGTGGGCTGAAACCAAGGAAATTAAGGCAGAAACAGAAGATAAGGTGGTTGATTTCCTAAGGGAGAATATATTCGACAAGTTTGGGTACCCTAGAGAGCTAGTCACAGACCAAGGTAGCCAGTTTACCTCCAGCATGATTGAAGAACAGCTTAACCATCACAAAATAAATCATAAGACCTCCACTCCTTATCATCCACAAGCTAATGGGTAAGTGGAGGTGACCAACTGAGGATTGAAGAGCATACTAACCAAGGTAGTGAATAGCAGCAGAAAGGATTGGGTAGAAAGACTAGTTGAGGTCACCTGGGCCTATAATATGACATGGAAGACCACCATTGGATTTACACCCTATGAGCTGGTCTATGGGAAAAAGGCTTTGATGTCCATTGAATTTGAATAAAATACATTGAGGATGGTAGCAAAACTAGATTTGGATCTCAGTCATGCACAAAAAGAAAGACTGTTCCATTTGAATGGATTGGATGAATTCAGAATGCAGTCCCTCCTTCATACATAGATAGTTAATATTAAGAGGAAAATTTGGCATGACAAGTATATTAAGGAGAAGCAATTTCAATAAGGAGACTGGGAATTTCTATATAACTCCAGGTATAAAGACTTCAAGGGTAAGCTATGGACAAGATGGCTCCGAACTTATGTGGTGGAAAGATGCCATGATAATGGTTCAGTGCAGATCAGAACTATCGATGAAGAAGCCATTCCATTACTAGTTAATGAACACAGATTGAAAATTTACAAGAGGCCTTTATCTAAAAAAGAGTTCAGTGAAAGTATCAATAAGATAGTGATGATGGTGGAGAAGGTTTCAGCTCCTCCCTTGTAAGGTCACTGAAAATAAAGAAAATAGAATAAGGATTTAGGTGAAAACCTCCATGAGGTGCTTGAGTCCCATCTTTGGGTTGAAAACCTCCATGAGGCAGCCCAAGGATGAGAAAAATGGAAAGAAAAATAAGATCTCTGGGTGAAAACCTTCCTTGAGGTGCCCAGTGCAAATATCTAGGGTGAAAACCTCTTTGAGGTAGCCTAGGTGTTTAAAAAATAAAATAAAAAATATATATATAATAAGAAAAAAAACATAATTGTTATTTGCAGGAGGATGAGAAAGACAATCAGGGAGCAAAGAGAAGATCCAAAGGGAGCCCTGCCTCACATATGTTCATCTCCTCCACTCCTTACCATGCATCCCTCCATAAATTCCATTGTTTTTCACTTCATTGCTCCAATTTAGGTGAAAATTGTGTTTTCTATAGGATCCCCTAATTGGTAGATTGGTTAGATCCCCAAAATTCATTCTAGACATGATCTAACCCCTCACCTCATCCATTACCATCATCCCTGCATCCACACACACTCCTACTCCCTTTGTCCATTCAACAACAATAGATCTGTAGTCATAGACACCATCAACAGACAACAGAGGAGGAAGAAAGATCACTGTACAACAGTAGCAGCAGAAGCATCAGATCTGCAGTCAAGAAACCATCAACAAACAACAAAGGAGGAAGAATAATGACCATCAAAAACACCTCTGATCTTTGACAACTGCAATGCAGCATTAAGGCCACAAGTAAGTATCCTATTCACTCACTCATATGCATCATTTGATCAAAAGTTGTAAAGGTTAAGAGTTAGTTGGTTTGTAAGTAAAAGGGTGGATAGTTTCCTCTAGAAAGTTAGTGGATTACATACACAGGAAACTCTGTTTTTCTCAAAGAATTTGCTTATTCATCCTCAAGCCTCACAAGCAATATTCTCATCAAGTATATCTCATGTGAGGGTAGATACAATGTCGTTTATGGCTACCATTTTAGAGAGCTTGAAGAATTAATATTTGGGGTAGAAACACCAGTTCACCAAAGACTTAGCATACCCTATTTTTTGATGCAATCACTCATGGACTCCAGCAGTAAAGAAAAGACAGGAAATTCCCAATAGTTAGTTCCCCATGGGTTGACTAGTATCCTCATTGAGGATGCCCTCCAAAACCTCAAGATCCATATAACATGGTCAGTCTTCCGAGACATGCCAGCAGATGATAACATCAAAACCCTCATCTATGATGTTAGTCCTTCTGTCAATAAGGAGGAGGCAAAACAAGAAGAAGAATATATAGAGCTAGATGGGGATGAGATGGATGAAGAAGGAACTAATACAGAGGATGATGCTGAAACATAAAAGAAAGAAGGCAATGAAACAAAGGAGGAGACAAAGCAAGAAACTGATAGAGATGAAAAGAAAAATAGAGAGGAAGAAGGCATTGAAACAAAAGGGGAAGAACTAAAGGAGGAGTCACCTAGGGTGTCTCCAGAGGCCCCTGAGTAGAAGGCAGCAACTACCATCACTGCTCTCAGCACACTAGTCAAGTAAAAAAGGGAAAGTAGGAGACAAACCCCTCTACATTTCAGAACAAGAGCTACTTTGAGGAAAGAGAGACAAGAAACAAAAGAGATAAGTGGCTTTAGGGATAGAGAAGCAGCTAAAAAATCAAATCCCATGGCCCTAATCAACACCCATAATCTAACTGTAAATAATCCTCAGCTGGCACCTCGATATCTTGTTGCTCAAGGGAAAGCAATTTCATATTTTGAGGACATGTTTAGGCTGCTAAGAAATGATAATATACATTCCTGCATAAGGAAATGGAAAACACTACCACATAGCTTGAAGATTAGATAATATCAGTGGGAAGAAGTAGAAAGGAAAGCAGGCTTCTATAAACAAGAAGTAGAGACCATAACATAAGCATGAGAGGTCAGAGAGGCTACCAAAGCCACTAAGTTGCTCAGAGGATGAGCAACACTTTCAGTAGGGGGTGATGATAAGCCTCATCATTGAGTAATTATATGGGCCTTAATTGACCTTAATTCACCTCCTAGCTTAGCCAAATAAGCTATTCTCACAACTTATTGCATACTTTTGATTATATTTTATTTATGAGATGAGTAGAGTTGAATATTTTGCTTTGTGGTCTAATGTGCATGTAATGCAAGAATAAAGGGTAAAAGCAAGGAAAATGCAGGGATAAAAGATAAAATCAAGGAACTATGGTAAATACCTTGGTAAAAACTCGAATGGGACAAGGGAGAGGAATTACAAGAGGTAAATCCTCCTCATTTATTGCCCCTCCATTTAAATGTCCCTCCATTAGTTGAAAGTACAAAAAGCCAAGCAAGTGAAGGTGCAAAAAACCAAATCAGGTGTACTATAAGGCAACCAAGAAAATGAAAGTACGAGTTTACCTTGAGTTGGGAGCCAAGCCTCCCTACTAGAAGGCAACCGAGCTAGTGAAAGGGAAAGCACAAGTTTATCATTGAATTGGGAGTTGTGCCTCCCTAATTTTGAAGGAAGTCATTGGAGACTTTAGATGTATAAGTAGAGAGGCTTAGGACCTTAGATTTTTTAGCTAACAGTTAGTTTCCAAGGGTTAGAAAGAATTCGGACTTCTCACTGTAGAACTCCACTTTGTTTTCAAGCTGGAAGTCTTGTAACAGTTTTTGATTTATAATGAAGATGAGTTTTGTTTTGAGCTAGCATTGAGTTAACTCAAAGGGCTGAAGATCTTGGGTTAGGGCCCGACCCTAGCAGATAAAGCTCCTCTTTATTGTATTGATATGCTAGCATAGATTCCTATTTTTTATTCATTTCCTTAATTAGATGCATTTTCATTACAACAGTAGTACAAATTCATGGTTCCTTGTTCATTTCTATTACAACACTAGCATAGTTTCAAGATTTAGTTGTTTATTTGTTTAAGTAGTTGCATTTGCATCACCATAGGATAGAGTAGATGATTCATGGTTTAACTGGTTATTTGTTTAAGTAGTTGCATTTCCGTTACAGAGGGTTATTGTTTAACTGTTTATTTGTTTAAGTAGTTGCAGTGTCATTACAGTAGTGTAGAGTAGGTTAGTTGTGTTTCAGTTTGCTTCATTTATGCTTTCATTCAATTAGCAGGTTAGCAAAGAAAATATCCACAAGGTTTCCCACAGGTGTCTCGACCTCATCTCATCCCTTTAGGACCATGACGTGAGGAAGAAACCCTGCAACAACCCCAAAAAAACATAGGGTTTTGGTTTTCATAGGGAGTTTGTTGTTTAATGCAGTCACTGGGTTCATTACATTGTTACTTTGTTCCTTTCATTATCATCTGCTCCTTCACTCTCCTCCTATCATTTGATCTCCCCCATATCCCTTTCATTTTCCCTCAACATGAAATACTTAGGCTGAAGGAGTTAACTCACATTTAAATGGTTTTTACCCGTAGATTACCTTACATAGCAAAACCCGACCAATCACCACCCAATTAATTTTCAATGTTGACTTTATGCACTTTAAATCCCCACCATTGATCTTCCATGTCTTGATCCCATGGATGTCGCTTCACTCAATCGCCAACTAGCTTGGCCAAGATCTATCATCGAATAGCCCTACCTAATCCAATAGCTGTTGCGCAATCTCACGCGGACACTTGCACAACCATTATCCGACCGAGAGCATGTGAGAAAAGTGGTTTCCCCATGCTACGTGTCGCCCAGGATGACTAATAGCACAAAATTTTAGAAAACTGCTTACAGTTTTGAGGGTGCACGATATACAGCTTACAACCTCCACAAACCCACTACCATTTCCGCACGTTTATTTTGCCTGCAGTTTAATCTCCACCATCCATCTGCTGATTAATCATGTCCATCCATCTCTTGACATAGCCTCCATGATATAATATCAGCCATCCATCTCCTGTTAACCCTGTTCGTTCATCTATTCACTGAACCGTTGTGACATAACCTCCACCATTCATCCTATCAGTCAACCTTGTTCACTCGTCTATCTATGTACCCTCCTGCGATCCGATCACAGCTATTCATTTACCTTTCACCCACCTGATCTAATGACCCTTATGCACTGTTGCTCATTACGTCCTCTTTTGAGCAATTTTGATCTCCGACTACTCTTCTGCTAAAACAAAGACTTATCTTAGTTTCTTTTGCTTACCCCTTAGTCTAGTTTTGATGCTTTTACTTCTGTAACTTAGAGAATTAGCATTAGATTAGTGATTGATCTAGTAATTCTGATTAGCATAGTTGTTTAATTGGTTAGCTAGGGTCTGGTGTGAGTTTAGTATTACATGATTGTTTTCTTTATTATTTGAGTAGAGTAGCTCTCCCTTAGAATAGATTTGCTCTTCTTCCATCAAAATCAAGCTTCTTCTGACCCTATAGAAGTTTTACGTGGAACCCCTGGGGTCTCTTGCCAAATGAGCAGTGACAACAAGTAGTACCTTCACTTCTACTTGTGTATATAGCACTGTCACCTCCAAGTTTATACGAACCTCGGGTTGATAAGTAAAGATGGTAGCCTTAGGAGTTGCAACATTCTTGCTGCAATACCTAGGCTCATCACCAGGATAAGACCACATTCAGCTATCCTTGGGGTACTTTTTCCTATAAGGTCCTTCCTTGTGGCCTATGCAATGCTCCCGCCACCTACCAGAGTGCAATCTTGAGTATTTTTGCTGAATTAGTACATGATGCTGTGGAAATATATATGGATGATTTTACACCTTATGGTTGTGATTTCCAAGAAGCCCTGACTAACCTAGGCAAGGTATTTGACAAATGAATTGAAATGAATCTGTCTCTCAGTCTAGAAAAATGTGAAGTCTTAATGACTGAAGGGATTGTGCTAGGTTATTCAATATCTTAGCAAGGACTACAGGTGGACCCAAAAAAAATAGCAATCATCTAAAGGGTCCCACCTCCACAAAAGAAAAGATATGTCAGGAGTTTCTTAGGGTTAGCTGGATACTACCGGAGGTTCATAAAGGACTTCAGCAAGTCAGCCTCTCCTTTGTTTGGGTTGTTGGCCAAAGATTCTGAGTTTATATGGTCAAAGAGTTGCCAAGAGGCCTTAGACATCCTAAAGGGTAAGTTAACCACTATATCAATCCTTAGAGGCCCAAACTGGTGCCGCCCTTTTCATATTCATGCTGATGCCTTACACAAAGCCATAGGAGCAACCTTAGGTCAAGAAGAGGAGAAATTTACCTATGGCATCTATTTTATCAGCAAGAACCTATCAAAGGCTGAGATAAAATATACTGTGATCGAAAAGGAACTCCTGGCTGTTGTGCATTCATTGAACAAACTTAGGCATTACATTACAGACTATCAAACATTTGTGCATACTAATCATGCTGCAATCAAATATTTAATGAACAAACCAAATGTGAATGTTAGAATCATAAGATGGTTGATTCTATTACAACATTTTGATCTAACTATTGTTTATAATTTTGGTAAGGAAAATGTTGTTGCTGAATTTCTATCTAGAATGAATCTGCCTACAGATGAAGAAGGAATGGTGGATGTCCAGTTACAAGATGAGAATTTGTTTGCTATTTCAATTCTCTCCCCATGGTTTGCTGATATAAGAAACTATCTAGTCTCAGCACAGTTCCCACCAAACTTGCCCTCCAAAGAAAAGAGAAATATAGTCAGAAAGAGCACCCCCTTCACCTAGATTGGGGAAAATCTGTTCAAACTTGGCCCAGATCAAATCTTAAGAAGGTGTGTAAGGGAAGAGGAAGTCTTTGACATCCTTTTGAGCTGTCATGATGGGCCTTGTTGAGGTCACTTTGCAGCAAATAGGACAACAATCAAAGTGTTGCAAGCAGGCTATTATTGGCCTACTCTTCATCAGGATGTGAAAAAGTATATTAGTTAGTGTGCTCAGTGCGAGAGAAAGGGAAAGTCTACTCCAAGAGATGAAATGGCCCTACAAGCTCAAATGACTTTCGAGCCATTTGACAAGTGGGGCATGGAATTCATTGGGCCTATTAACCCTCCTTAAAAGCAAAAACAACACATCATTGTGTGCACTGATTATTTGACTAAGTGGGTTGAAACCAAGGCAATTAAGGCAGCAACATAAGAGAAGTTGGTTGAGTTCCTAAGGGAGAATGTATTCTACAAATTTGGGTACCCTAGAGAGCTAGTCACAGACCAAGGTAGCCAGCTTACCTCCAGCATGATTGAAGAACTGCTCAACCATAACAAAATCAATCATATGACCTCCACTCCTTATCATCCACAAGAGAATGAGAAAGTGGAGGTGACCAACAGGGCATTGGAGAGCATCTTAACCAAGGTAGTGAATAACAACAGGAAGGATTGGGTAGAGAGACTAGTTGAGGCCACTTGGGCCTATAATACAACTTGGAAGACCACCACTGGATTTACACCCTATGAACTGGTCTATGGGAAAAAGGCTTTGATGTCCATTGAGTTTGAATACAAAACATTGAGGATTCCCAAACAGATTTGGATCTCAGTCATGCATAGAAAGAAATATTGTTCCATTTGAATGGCTTGGATGAATTCAAAATGCAGGACCTCCTACATACAGAGATAGTTTAGCTTCAGAGGAAGATCTAGCATGACAAACATATTAAGGAGAAGTAATTTCAAGAAGGAGACTGGGCATTGTTATATGATTCAAGGTATAAAGACTTCAAGGGAAATCTAAGGACAGGATGGATCAGACCTTATGTGGTGGAAATATGCCATGACAATGGTTCAGTGAAAATCAGAACTAGTGATGAAGAAGCCATTCCATTGCTAGTTAATGGACACAGATTGAAAATGTACAAGAGGCCTTTATCAAAACAAGAGTTCATTGAAAGTATCATTAAGACAATGATGATGGTAGAGCAAGTTCCAGCTCCTCCTTCATCAGGTCACTAAAAAAGGAAAAAACAAAAGAATAAGGATTTAGGTGAAAACCTCCATGAGGCACCTGAGTCCCATGTTTGGGTTGGAAACCTCATGAGGTGGCCCAAGGATGAGAAAAATGAAAAAGAGTAAGAATATCCCTAGGTGAAAACCTTCCTTGAGGTGCCCTATTGGGTTGTGTTATATTCTTTCCATGGCTAGCCCACGTAGTTAATCGAGGGGTTAGAAGGGGGGGGAGGGGGAGTGCCCCCTTCATTGCACCAATTGCGTAGCAAGGGGAGTCACAGGGAGTTTGAGGGTGCAGGTAACCCCACTCTATGGGGTCCAGGGCAGCACCCAGGAAAACTTTGGTTTTGGACCCTATATTAGGTTGGGCAGACCTACCTATGGTTTTGTGCATGATTTTCGTACATGGTTTTGGATGCGATGGTTTTTGATCCATGGTTTTGGACGTGATGGTTTTCGGTCCATGTTTTTGGACGCGATAGTTTTAGGTCCATGGTATTGGATGCTTCAGCATGTATAAATATGCATTATAACATTGAAAGGAACATAATGAAAAATCAAACTGGTAGTCTCGGTTTTGGGATTTGGGGGAAAATCTCTGTGTATATGTGTTTTATGTGTTATGCTCTTGCATTGTTTATTTTTTGTGTTTTAGAATTCGTATGCAGGTAATTTTTGTACAGGGCTAAAACCTACACGCCCAGGGTAGCTATTTAGGGTGAAAACCTCTCTGAGAAAGCCTGGGTGTTTAAATTTTTTTTTTTTGTAATAATAAAAGAAAATACCATAATGGTTATTTGTAGGTGGGTGAGAAAGACAAGCAAGGAGAAAAGAGAAGATCCAGATGGAACCCTGCCTCACATATATTCATCTACTCTACTCCTTACCATACATCCCTCCATCAATTCCATTGTTTTTCACTTCATTGCTTCAGTTCAGGTAAAGGTTGTGTTTTCAGGATCCCTTGAATGGTAGATTGGTTAGGTCCCTATAATTCATAATAGACATGATCTAACCAATCACCTCATCCGTTACCATCATCCCTGCATCCACATACACTCCTAGTCCCTCTTTCCATTCATTACAATATCCTCACAGCACCAGCCAACAACATGATCAAGAAATTCTAAAGGAGACACCAAACATTACCAAGTAGTAATCCAAGAGCTCCACAGTAGCAACAAAATCAAATCAAAGAGCTCCATAGTAGAAGCAACATCAAATCCAGGAGCTCCACAATAGAAGAAACATCAAATCCAAGAGCTCCATAGTAGCAACAACATCAGATCTTCAGTTACAGACACCTGCAAAAGGTAATAAACCATCAGCAGACAACATAGGAAGAAGAAGAATGACCATCAACAACACCTTTGATCTTTGACAACTGTAACATGGCATCAAGACCACAGGTAAGTATCCCACTCACTCACTCATATGCATCATTTTATCAAAATTTGTAAAGGTTAAGAGGTAGTTGGTTTATAAGTGAAAAGGTGGCAAAAAGGAAATTCTTTAATAAGTTAAAAGAGAATGAAAGAGTCCATAAATACAATATTGTTATGGAAACCATTTGAGAATGCTTGAAGAATTAAGATTTGGGGTAGAAACACCAGTTCACCAATGACTCAGCATACCCTATTTCTTGATGCAATCACTCATAGACTCCAACAGCAAAGTAAAGGAAATTCCCAGCAGTTAGTTCACCATGGGTTCATTAGGATCCTCATTAAGGATGCCCTCCAAAACCCCAAAATCCCTATAAAATGGTCAATCTTTAGAGACTTACCAGCAGAGGATGACATCAAAACCCTCATCTATGATGATTAGTCCTTCTGTCATGGAGAAAGAAGAAATTAATACAGAGGAACATGATGAAAGAGAACACAAGGAGGATTATGCTGAAACAAAACACAAGGAGGATGATGCTAAAACAGAGGAAGAAATTAATGGAGATGAGAAAGAACAACAAGAGGATAAAGCATTGAAACTGACGAAGAAACTGATGAAGATGAGAAAGAAAAACAAGAGGAAGAAGGCATTAAATCCGAGGAAGAAACTGATGAATATGAGAAATAATAGAAAGAGAAAGAAGGCATTGAAACAATGGAGAAAGAACAGTAGGAGGCCATATAGTGTAGGATGCGAGCTAAATCCTATACTCCTTACCTTAGAGAACAATGGCTACAATTTCATATTAAAACACCAACATAAAGGAGCACCATGCCATTTCAAGAATGCAAATAGTTTATTGATCTTTGTGATCAAAGTGCACTAGAAGATAGGGCCAAAATGGCTGAGTTTTACTTGCACAAAATGGCCCTCACAGACATGAATATTTGGGATCCTAATGCAGAACTAGGAGATCTACAATTAATGGCTTTGGCATCATGGATGAACCATGAGGAGTCAAGGGGTGCAGAGATGAAAAGAATATTGGTCAGAGAGCAAAATGAACCTCTTTTCATCAGAGCTAAACAATCAAATACCATGGCCCTAATCAGCACCCATAATCTAATTGCAAATAATCCTCATACAACACTTAGATAGCTTGCTACCCAAGAGCAAGCAATTTCACATTTTGAGGATATGTTTAGACTGCTAAGAGATGATAATATGTAGGCCTGCTAAAGGAGATGGAAAACAGTGCCACACAGCTTGAAGTTCAGAGAACATCACTCCCCTCAAAGGTTGAGAGAATCACTCAACAGAACACCTATGTATAAGAAATCAACACAAAGGTTGAAGTTCAATTGGATAGGCCTAAAACTCAGTCCACTACTACTCCTAGGAATGCTAGAAGGGAGAAAAGAAGAAGAGGAAAAGAGGTAGTGGGAAGAAGTAGAAAGTAAGGCAGGCTTCTATGAACAAGAAGAAGAGACCACATCAAAATCATGGGATGTCAGAGAGGCTACTAGAGCGATGAAGGACATGGGCATTGATTAATTTTCTCAGAGGATGTGCAATAGTTTCAGTAGGGAGTGATGATGAGCCTCATCATTGAGTAATTATATGGGCCTTAATTGTCCTTAATTCACCTCCTAGATTAGTCAAACCAACTATTCTCACAACTTATTGCATACATTGGATTATATTTTGTTTATGAGATGAGTTAGAGTTGGATATTTTTCTTTGTGGTCTAAAGTGCATGTAATGCAGGAATAAAGGATAAAATCAAGGAACTATGGCAACGACCTTGGTCAAAACTCGAATGGGACAAAGGAGAGTAATTATAGGAGGTAAATCCTCCTCATTTACTACCCCTCCATTTGAATATTCCTCCATTAGCTCAGAGTGCAAGCAACCATCACTTTGAGGACTAGAAGACAACGAAGCGAAGGAAAAGGACAGAAACTAGTTTATCAGATGTATAAATAGAGAGGCTTAGGACCTCAGTAGGATTCAAACTTCATTTGTAAAAATTTGTTTTATTTCTGAGCTGCAAAGACTTGTGACAGTTTTCTCTGTAATCCATGTTTTTTATAATAAGAATGAGTTCTATTTAATCCAACTCTGTGTTAACTTCAAGGGTTGAAGCTCTTGGGTTAAGGCCCGACTCAAGTAGCTAAAGCTCCTCTTTATTGTACTGTTATGCTAGCATAGTTTCCTGGTTTTCATTGTTCATTTCCTTAAATAGCTTCTTGGTTTTTTTTATTTGTTTAAATAGCTTTCTAGTTTACTTGTTCATTTGTTTAAATAGATTTCTTGTTCAGTTCATCTTCATTTGCTATAGTTCACTTCCATTTAGCCTTATTTCATTTCACAGGTTAGTTAGGAGAAAAAGATCATTATCAGGTTGTGCGCAAGTGTCTCGGCCTCATCTCCTCCCTCTAGGACCATGATTTGAGGAAGGGACCCTTCAACAGCCCTAAAAACACAGGTTTCTAGTTCTTGCATGAGCTATGGAGTTTGTCATTTGATTCAGTTACTCGTTCACCTCACTATGTTTTTCTGTCGTTTTCCCTTTGAAACCTCCTTCAGGACATTCTTCAAACATTGCTTCCTCACCGTCTGATCACCAACAAACCTTCACAATCATCGTCCAATTCATTATTTTCTCCACCTGCTACGTCGTGTGGATCTCCCCACTTACTTATGAACTTTCAGTCCCCACCGTCGATCTGTGTCACCTAATCCGATGGTTATCACTTCACTCGATTTCCAACTAGCTTGGCTGATCTCCACCGTTGATTAGCCCCACCTGATCCAACGACTATCATCCCCGTGATTAGATCTCGACCATTCATCTCCTTTGTTACCTTGATTCGTCTATCCACTCACTTAACTCCTTGTGATACAATCTCAGTCGTTCATCTTATTCATCAACCCTGTTCATCCATTTATTCACTTGAGCCCCGTGATAAGATCTCCACTGTCCATCTTCTGTTCATTGATCGATCCAACAATCCCTATACGCTACTGCGTCCTTACGTCCACTTTTCATTGATTTCAACCTCCGATTGCTTTTTCCGCTTGAAACCCAATTTATCCTAAGTCTCTTTACTACACCTTAGTCTAGTTTAATTTTTTTTACTTCTGCAACTTAGATAGCAACATTAGATTAGTGTTAACTTAGAAATTATGCCTAGCCTAGCTGTTTGGATGGTTAGTTAGGTTATGGTATGGTTTATCATTTTCATGCGGTTTTCTTATATTTTGCAGTAGAAGTAGCTCTCCCTTAGGATAGATTTTCTCTTCTTCCGTCAAAGAGTGAAGCTTCTTCTGACCCTATAGATGTCTAGCTTGGAACCCCTAGGGTCTCTTACTAGATGAGCAGTGACAACAGGCAGTACCTTCACTTTTTCTTGTGCATATAGCACTGTCACCTTCAAGTTTGTACGAACCTCAGGTTGATAAGTAAAGCTGGTAGCCCTAGGAGTTGCAGCATTCTTGTTGCAATAACTAAGCTCATCACCATTGTGCTCAAATCTTGTGGGCACGAGACTGTGGGATGGTCGCATCTTTACAAGAGCGATCTAGAATTCAACAACACATACTGGATGCTCCTGGAAGACAAGAAAGTTATAAATTTTCACCTACAGGATGCACTGTTATGCCATGTGAGACACCTCTATGTTCTCTCAAGAAAGCATGGCAAGATTATTTGGGAGGCACACTATGATGAGCCTCGGTATTGCAACAAGAATGCTGCAACTCCCAAGTCTACTGACTTTAATTATCAACCCGGGGTTCGTACAAACTTAAGAGGTATTGGCACTATATGTGTAGCATACAATGTGTCATTCCTTTGCTATCATGATGTAATGGAGTGCATGTACTGAAGTCAAATCCTAAACTAATTGCAGAAAATGAAACGTTCGAAATGAAACTTTCACCTATTGCAAGAAAGAAATTACAAGGAAAGAAACCTATTCTAATTGCATAAAGATCATAAAATAAATGTAAAAGAAACCTATATTAACTCTATTTATCACATGTGCTGATTTAAACTAACTGAGCAAGGAGTCTGATCTAGGGAGTATTAAATGTTATGTGCATGTGTGAATATAAACGAACTTTTTAAAAAATATTTTTTCTTTATAAATGCAAATTCCAATCTTTCCTTGATCTTTGGCAAGGGAGACAAGTGTGGAGAAAGAGGGTTAAAATGGTCTTGATGGCATGGAGGTCAAGTAGAGGCCTAATCCAAGCTTCAATGATGTTTTTTCTCAATTCAGGCTCAGAACAAGCTTTCCTACAGGATGCTACAGTGATTTCCTACATGATACTACAGTGATTTCCTACAGGAACCTTGATGTACTATAAGATGTTACAGATTTACTATACGACATTATAATTCATCTAATGGCCAAGAAAATAAAATCCAAATTGGATGAGACAAATTTTATTATTAAGTAGGATGTCTTAGGTCCCCATTCCAAGTGGTATGACTCAAAAAGACCTCTGTTAACCCATGCTAAAAAATAGGAAAAATTACTTGTTGAAAATCTGGAAATTCGAGAATTAGTGAGGTAGTAAATCTAAAAAATGCCTAACCTAATCAAGTGCAAATGCAATGGGGTAATTTTTTTTATGAACTAGAATGTTTTTTTGATCTAATTCAAGTGGAACCAAATTGATTGAAGCTCATTAGCATACTATAAAAAATAGCAGAATTCACCATTCTTTGCCACAAAGGAGTTCCAAAAATCTAGATTTGGGAATAAGAAGACTAATCCAAGCAACTCAATGATTACTATGAACTTCAAAAAAATTTCCAATGTTGAAATATTGCTTGTTGTCTTGCAAAATAACTTACATCAACCATTTAACTCAATCCTACAACAAGAAATCATTAATACTAATGCATAAATAGAAAGAAATGAAAACAAGAGATGCATGTGAATAAGAAGTGAAAAGAAGGAAAGAAAATGATAAAAAAGGGATCTGATGCTCCTGGGATGGCCAAGCCCAAGGAAGCTCAGAGACTTATGGAGGAGAATGAGATTTAGAAGCTAAACATGACAACAATATTCATTATTTCATCAATACAGTTACATCCCTGCAAGAAAATACAATGGAGCTGCAGAAATAAAATTTCTCTCCACAAGAACACTAATGAAAATCTATCCCTAGAGAAATATTCGACTTGATACTTATATAAAATGATAGGAATCATTCCCCATGAATGGAGGAAGATTTTGCCACCAAAATCCCTTGATTAGTATGTAGAATTTCTCACTATAGATCACCTGATAATGCAATATACTAAAGAAAAATACTTGATCTACTTCTACAAACAAACTTGCGGAAGCTTAATCGATTTTGAGCAAGATAAAATAGAACACATATAACAAAGAATGAGAAATCAATCACACATGAACACAAAAGAATACTCTGGGGAAAGTCTCAGCTAAAAACCCCGCTATCTGTATTACCATACAAGTGAAAATATCTCCGGATTACACAAAT
Organism: Pinus tabuliformis; assembly: GCA_031772625.1. Classification (NCBI taxonomy): domain Eukaryota; kingdom Viridiplantae; phylum Streptophyta; class Pinopsida; order Pinales; family Pinaceae; genus Pinus; species Pinus tabuliformis. The sequence continues at coordinate 238,909,051 of CM062808.1, read as the reverse complement.
CTTTAGCTCAAAAGCTATCCAGCTCTTAGTACAATCCCTCAATGATGCATATAGACATAATAGACAACACATATGCCTTCCTTCAGTCCTCCAAGCCTCCTATTTCCTTGTGTAGTTTCTCTTGGGTCCTTTGGTTGCCACCTGTGTGAAATTTCCTCTCACACAACTCACCAAACTCAGAAGTAACTGTGCAATCTCCAAGGAATGAATTCCTTCTGCATGCAAGAGATATCCTCAATGGAATATTCCTACAACTAATAGTACACTGTCCCATCATTTGATCTCAACTAGGTCTTTGAATGAACTGACATGCATGAGTTATTTATGAGAGAATATTCAGTTATCTGAAGTTTAGTAGTTACATGCATGCATGCATTAACTAACTGAATTCACAATCAGTTCCACAAACTGTTGGAACTAATCTAACTAGACTTAACTCAATTAACTGAGCTAACTAATTACAACTCAAAGTATAACTCATCCTGATCTCCTTAATCAAGGGATAACTTCCTCAATCAAAGGGAAAATTGTTGCATGTATTCACATAGACTTCATGTTTGATTTTCTCCAACTAATTAACTCAAGATGAATTAATTAATTATTTTTCAAATAATTGCTAAAATCAAATTCAAATTTTAATTCTCAATTTTAGTTCAGGGACTAACTAAAATTGGAATGTATCCCGAAATGCTATTTATAGAAATGCTAATTTTAGAACTTCTATATTTATCATTTCTTGTTTCTATTTTCAACATAGTGGATCTGGTCCCCAATACTAGGAATCTGCATTAAATGGTAGGGAACACATTCCTAGATTTTCTCAATCATTGGAGTTCTACAATTTGTGCCATAATTCCATAATATATTTTTGATTTATTATTTATTATTGATCCTCCTGTAGTAGGGAACAAGTCCCTAAATTATCTCCTCCTCCAAATCTTCATAATGTGTCCAATATTCTCATAATATTCCACAAAAATGAATAATATTAGGCACACATATCCAATTATTCATAAACTTTCCTAATGAATATATTAAAGTTAAAAATAAATTATCTAATGCAGAAAGAGAGGTTTAATGTGCTGAAGGATGGGCATAGGCCTTAAATTATTGTTTAATTTAGAGGTATGAGCCTTAATTTATGTCTAATTTAGATGCCCATCATACCCCCTTGCTGAAAGTGCTGCTCATCCTTTGAGCAACTTAGTGACTTCATTGTGCCTCATCCATGTCCCTAATGGCCTCTCTCTTGTGCATTAAGAATCTTGGGTGTAAGTTCTGCAAGGACAAGCCCAAAAACATATTTGTGGAAAGAAACATCATTGTTTCTTGAGACCATTAGCTTGCATTCTTGCCGTCATTCAAGATGAGTTCTTGAGTATTTTTCAGTTTAGTTAGGTCTTCAATATCCTTATCAACCTTCTGCTACCTTATTGCACCATTTGGACACCTCTAAAACCTTCAAAATAACTTTAGATAAGAACTAGGACATCCTTTAGTATTTCCTGTCAAAACTACAGAAAACCTACAGGAAACCCTTCTTGAGAATAAGTGATATTCTGAGCCTAGGATAGGCCCTCAACTTGACTACCATGCCTTTTAACCATTTTTAGGCCTTGGAAAAGCTAGAAAGAGATTGGAGACCTCTTGGAAAACATATTTTCATCACTGCAGTTTGAGTTTTGTTTTGATGGTGAATGCCTCATTTCCTTTTGTTGCCTTATTCTTCTCTCGTGTGGCCTAGACGACTGCCCAATGGCTTGTAGTTCTATGTTTTGGTTAGGTCTCTCTTAAGCTCTACCATCAATATTCTGCCTTCCTGCAGTAGTAATTCCTCCTCTTTCAGGGTCTTCTAACTGTATGGGAGTGATGAGAAATGATGAAGAGGGATTAGATGATGATGCTAGGGCTCAAAGGGAGTAGTGTAGGTTTGTGAAAATGGAGAGGCTGCTATGTTTGTTTTTTTTTTCAAGAATGAAATGGGATGGAAGAATGATGAATAGATAGTGAATATGAAGTGGATGGAGGGCTTGGAGTGCTGTGGTGACTTTGGCCTTTGCAAAAATTTCTTCTTTTAACTGTTGTCCTCATTCCTTGAAATCATCACCCTTCATAATTTGACTTTTCAATATTGCATGAGTGAAGAAGTGAGTTGCAATTAACTAGTTGAAGGCAGCTGAGACTGCTGACCCATCCTTAGTTTATAAAACCTCATCTCTCATGCATTGACAACAAATTTCTAACTATAATATGCTTAAGAGAATATGTCAAGAATATTGCATACCTATACCTACCTGATGGCCTTCCTATAGATGTTGTTTGTTGGAGAGTGAAATCCTTTGTTGTATTTGTTGCATGTGCTTTTCTCTTTTTTTTTCTTTGATGTTGTTCCTTGATGTGCAGGTACTGGATGGTGATGCTGATGAATCCTCACTGTGCTGGTGGGTTCCCTCTTGTTAAATCCCCTTGTCATGTTTCTCTAATGGATGTGGAGGGTTGTATATGTCTCCTTATCAAATTTAGTGGATGAGGAATTTTAGATGAAAATTATGTGTATACAATTCCCCTAGACTACAATATTTCTCAACACAATAGAAGGTTTTTCTGTATTCTTTTCACTTGGAAAAATGTGGGAAAGTTCAGCTCCTACCTCCTTATCACTTTCTGATGAAGCCAACCTCTATTTCTCCCTTTTAAAACTGCTCACTGCCAATCCTGTAGGTGTTGTTCTGTATCCTGTAGAATCTCCTGTAGGATCCTATAGGTTTTCAGGGAATCCTGTAGGTTTACAAGACAACCTTTTGTAGCTGACTTGTTTTGTCCATATCTCCCAAATGGTAGAATGGATTGACCTAAAAAATTTTGAGCATGTTTCCATCATCATTATGCACCTCCCCATAAAAAAAATTTGGTCAGTGGATTCACGGATCTTGAGAAAAAACTAAAAGTGGCTGAAGGAGATGGAGGTCGATTTCTTGGAAACCGTGCATTGGAATTTTTTGAAATTTCTTGGGCATGTTACCATCATCCAAATTCATATCCCCTTGAAACAACTTTTTAAATGGATGCACAAATATCGAGAAAATGCAAAAATGGATGTAGGCGATGGAGGTTGATTTCTCAAAAAGTTTGCACTAGAATTTGCTGAAATTGCTCGAGCATGTTACCATCATCCATATGCATCTCCCCCTGAAACAACTTGGAAAATGGATGCAAGGTTTTTAAGTTATGGAAAAAAACAAAATCTGCTCTATTTATTTTTGTATCCTGTAGTAAAATAGAGCATCCTGTAGTTTTTTAGGACAACAAGAAAACTGAATGCTAGAAGCTTGAGAATGATGGGTGGATGGTGGAAATAGATGAGGGTGATGGATTGGCATGGTCTTGGCCTTATTGGAGCATTTGAGAAAAGGAGGAGAAAGTCAAAATTTGACTTCTTTTGATTAGGCTTGACCATTTTTTCTTTTGGTACCAACTTGTTTTTGTTGTTTGCAGATGTTGGAGAGTACATGCATTCATCAGAGAGATACATGAAGCAAAGTTTTTTTTGTTTTTTCCTTTTTTTTCTTCTAGGCCTACTAGCTGCCTCAAGGAGGGTTTCAACTAGTAGGTCTACCTAGGTGCTTCAAGGGAGGTTTTCACCTAGGATCTTTTTTTTCCTCTTTTTTCTTTTTTCCCAACCCATTGACTGCTTCATGGAGGTTTTCAACCAATGAGCCAATCTGAGGCGCCCCTAAGGAGGTTTTCACCAGAGATTTTGTTTTGTCCTCTTATTTTTCATTTTTTTTTCTACCCTACCATACTTGAAAAGCAAAATCACTTTCAAGTATAAGAATACTTCCAATGGAGCCATGTGCACATCAAGATGACAGACAAAATGATGTGTAGGCTTGAAATGTATTCTTTGACATGTACTTGGATTTCAGAGACAAAATGATTTGACTTTTAAAGGATCAATCATAGTTGAAAAAGAGAGTGATGGTCAACCTTATTGATTTTCTGGAACCAAACCTCAATATAACTTTGATGTCCTTGGTTTTCTTGCTTATCTGGATCATTCTTCATGTCTTCTTCTACCATGACCTTCAAATCTTCCTCTTTTTGTTGATTGTTCTCTTGAATACATGGAGGATTTGATGGTAACCATGAGGGAGGTCTCTCGATCTTTGGTTTCGATGTCTTCTCTTCATCAAGTGCAGCCCATGATTCTGTGGTCTTCTCATTTGAATCTTCTTTTTTTGGATGTGGTCCTTCAATGATATCAAGATAATCTTTTTTTTTCCAATACTCTTCTTGAGCTACGATGAATACTATTGATCTAAAGAGGAGATGTTTGGAAGTGTTGTACCTCAGCATTGTAAGTGGGTTAAGCTACTTCAACGTGTGGGTTTGGAAATGGTGGTATAGGTATCTGAGTGGGAGTGGATATTTGAGATGGATGTGGTTGGGTTGTGTTGTGGTGGAGGTGAATGGTAGGGATAACATGGAGTTAGATATGGAGGATATTGAGGAAAATACTGAGGATATTGTGGATGGCTCCCATAATTTCCCTGCCATCCTTGTTACCAATATTGGTTTTGGGGTTGAGATGGCCAATGTTACCAAGGAAAGGGTGTGTTCCAATTACTTTGAGGTCGATGTGCATAAGATTGAAATTGTGAATTAGGCTCTTTCATCATATCATGATGAATAGGCTGCCATGATTCTCTTGGAGCTACATAACATAGCTGCATTGGCAATTGACTTGCTCCATTATCCTCTTCGTGAACTTCCTTCAACGTTGGTAATGAGGAGAAACATTTAACTTCATGTGATTATGCATGGAAAACAAAAACATCTTCCTTTTGCTCATCTTGTATTCTTAACATTTCTATTTGTTCGGTTAGATTGCTAAGAATTTCTATTTCAAAGTCATCAAACAAATTTCCAAGTTTAGCTTGACTTACTGATCTTGATGTTGATTGACTTACTCTTGCCCTTCCTCTTGATATGTGTTTGCATGTTTCACAAATTTCATCAAATGATAATTGGTATACATCACTTCTACTCATGAGATTAAGGAGATCAATCCATTCATCCCTAATTGTTCTAAGTAAGAGGGTTTTTAGTGTGTCAGATCCTAAATGATGTAGTTTTTCCATCTTAACATTATACATGAACCTCTCTATTAGATCCTCTAGACTCTCATCTTCTTTTTGATTCATTCTAAATATTTATTCTTTAAGATCATGATCTTTATATTTTTCTAGAAATATATTTTGCATATCATTCCATGACCTTATTGAATTAGTCCCTAAACTCATGAACCATTTAAGAGCTTTATCCTTCAATGTTGTCGGAAACAATCTCAATTTTTGAGTTTTTAATAAGTAACCATAAGATCTACAAACAATTTCAAATTCAAAGAGAAAGGTTTCTAGATCCTCTAACCTTAGGCCATGAAATTTTGAAAGAAAAGATGGAGGGATGTTCTTCATGTGCACATTACCATCAATATCTTGAATGGGAAATCCGATAGGATCTTCCTCATTGTCATCATCTCCATCCATTTCTTCTACATTCTTTTCCATCTTCTTCTTCTACCTACAAAAGTGAATGGTGACATGTCTCTTACTACACCACATGATCAAATGGGGGGGTGGGTTGGTGTTGGAGAATTTTTTGTTTTTGTTTTTATGATTGAATGAAAACTATAATGCAATGTAATTTTCTACTTTTGAAATTAAATATGCATAATGCAAATATTTTTTGTTTTTGTAAAAATTAAAAAGAAATGAATTAACTAGGGAAGAAATTAATGCATAACTTGACACCTCCCTGACAACGACTCCAAAAAGTGATGAGCCTCGATATGGCAACAAGAATGCTGCAACTCCCAAGGCTATTGACTTTAATTATCAACCCGAGGTTCGTACAAAATTAAGAGGTATCAACACTATATGTGCAGCATACAATGTGCCCTTCCTTTTCTGTCATGATGTAATGGAGTGCATGTACTGAAGTCAAATCCTAAACTAATTGCAGAAAATGAAATGTTTGAAATGGGACCTTAACCTATTGCAAGAAAGAAAGTACAAGGAAAGAAACCTATTCTAATTGCATAAAGATCATGAACTAAATGTAAAAGAAACCTAGATTAAACCTATTTATCACATGTGATGATTTAAACTAACTGAGCATGGAGTTTGATATAGGAAGTATTAACTATTATGTGCATGTGTGAATATAAAAGAACTCTTTTTTAAATCTTTTTTATTTATAAATGCAAATTCTAATCTTTCCTTGATCTTTGGCAGGGGAGATAAGTGTGGAACAAGAGGTTTAAAATGGTCTTGATGGCATGGATGTCAAGTAGAGGCCTAATCCCATCTTCAATGATGATTTTTCTCAATTCGGGTTCAAAACAAGATTTCCTACAGTATGCTACAGTGATTTCCTACAGGATCCCATGATTTACTACAGGATGTTACAGATTTACTATACGGCATTATAATTCATCGAATGGAAAAGAAAATAAAATCAAAATTGGATGGAACAAACTTTTTTATTAAATGGGATGTCTTAGGTCCCCATTCCAAGTGGGATCACTAAAAAAGACCTCTGCTAACCCATGCTAAAAAATAGAAAAACATTACTAGTCGAAAATCTAGATATTCGAGAACTAGTGAGCTAGTAAATCTAAACAATGCATAATCTAATCAAGTGAAAATGCAATGGGGTGATTTTTTTTATGAACTAAAATGTGTTTGTGATCTAATGCAAGTGGAACCAACTCGATTGAATCTCGTTAGGATACTCTAAAAAATAGCAGAAATTTACTGTTCTTTGCCACAAAGGAGTTCCAAAAGTCTAGATTTGGGAATAAGAAGACTAATCAAAGAAGCTCAATGATTACTATGAACTTCCAAATATTTTCTAATGATAAAATAATTCTTGTGATCCTACAAAAGAACTTACATCAACCATTTAACTCAATCCTACAACAAGAAATCATTAATACTAAATGCAGAAATAGAAAGAAATAAAAACAAGAGATGCATGTGAATAAAAAGTGAAAAGAAGTCAAGAAAATTATACAATAGGGCTCTAAGGCTCTTGGGATGGCAAAGCCCAAGGAAAATCAAAGACCTATGGAGGAGAACAAGATTTAGAAGCTGAACATGACACCAATATTCATTATTTCATCAATACAATTACATCCCTGCAAGAAAATACAATGGAGCTGCAGAAATAAGAGTTCTCTCCACAAGAACACTAATGAAAATCTATCCCTAGAGGAAAATTCGACTTGGTACTTATACAAAATTATTAGGAATCATTCGACATGAATGGAGGAAGCTTTCCCCACCAAAATCCCTTGATTAGTGGATCTGGTCCCCAATACTAGGAATCTGCATTAAATGGCAGGGAACACATTCCTAGATTTTCTCAACCATTGGAGTTCCACAATCTATGCCATAATTCCATAATATCTTGTTGATTTATTATTTATTATTGATCCTCCTATAGTAGGGGAACAAGTCCCTAAATTATCTCCTCCTCCAAATGTTTATAATTTTCTCAATATTCTCATAATATTCCACAAAAATAAATAATATTAGGCACAAATATCCAATTATTTATAAACCTTCATAATGAATATATTAAAGTTAAAAATAAATTATCTAATGCATAAAGAGAGGTTTAATGTGCTGAAGGATGGTCATAGGCATTAAATTATTGTTTAATTTAGAGGTATGAGCCTTAGTTTATGTCTAATTTAAAGGCCCATCACAATATAGTCTGGTCGCTGGACATTTTGGGGTAGAGAAAACAATGACAACATTGTAGAAGTATTTTTATTGGCCAAACCTTTGACACGATGTTTTGAAGTACATTGGATCCCACACTGCCTATGCCATTTCCAAACCAACCATCAAGAAGCAAGGCCTATACACTCCTTTGCCTACTCCTAGTCGACCTTGGGAATCTATCTCCATGGATTACATGTCAGGCCTTCCTTCTACTAAGCATGGAAGTGACTAAATTTTTGTGGTCGTCAACAGATTCTCTAAGATGGCCATTCTAGTGGCCTGCAAGAAGAGTATCACAGTAGAAGCCACTGTTAATATCTTCTTTGAATGAGTGTGGGTACACTTTGGGATCCCACAGTCCATTATCTCAAGTCGAGAAAACAAGTTCTTAAGTACATTTTGGTCAAGTTTCTGGTCAATGTTGGATATCAAGCTCACTAAGTCCACATTTTTCCCACCCCCAAGCTGATAGCCAAATAGAGGTCATCAATAGGATGATTGTACACATTCTGCATATGTAAAAGTTGAAGCATCCATGCACATGGGATTATAGCCTCCCATATCTCTAGCAAAACTACAACAAATATCTCCATAGCTCAACTATCCACAACCCCTTTCAGGTGGGGTTAGGATTCCAACCATTATGTCCTATTGATGTTGTCATACCATTTGCAGCTAATTAAGCATATTCAACTCATGTCCATTCTGAAGCTGACATGGCTAACAACTTCATTGATTGCATTCAACATGTTTGCTAGCAGGTCCATGACATATTGGATAGAGCCAATGCTAAGTACAAGTAGTGTCATGATCAACATCGGGTGCCACACAAGTTCTAGGTGGGCAACAAAGTTTGGTTACATTTGCAGAAGGAGTGCCTCGCTGGGTCCCACTGTAAGCTTCTCCCACTCCAATATCAGCCTTAAAACATCACTAAGGCTGTAAGGCATAATGAATTCAAGCTCAACCTTCCACCATTCCTTGGCCTGCACCTAGTCTTCAATGTGGATCGCCTTTGACCATACTTTCCACCATTACTAGACACATCATACATTGCAGAACAACTCACACCAAAATATTTAAACCCTTACTGCATGGAATATGCCATAACCGATTGAATCATGGACACGTAGATCAAGAACAATCACTAATAGAACATCCAATTTTATCAGATTGTCAAAATTGACCCAATCCTGCACCAAGGCAAGTGGCTCACTAGGGACTTAGTTCAGCAGAAGTTTCCCCATCTCATGGAGGTACTCAACACAATAGGGACCATTGCTTCGTAAGGGGGGAGGACTAATTCAGGTGGATATTGGTGGCCACCCACCCATTCCACTTGGATCCCCACTGTTTTTTCTTTTCAATTTCCTTAATTAATTGTAGCACAACTTACTATTTTTGGCACTTTTTCAAGTCCTAAATTTTTGGAGCCACTTTGAGGGACTAAAAAACATTTTTAGGGAAAACAAAGAGACTAGAAAAATTCCAAACTAGTTTACAAGTTTGTTTTCGGCCTCCTCTTCGAGTTCTTCGAAACTATGTATTATCATAGCCAAATGGAGATCGTCTGCCAAATTTACAACCTTGGGAAGTGGAGGTACCAATTTACCCAAACGAGGCCCATATTTTTGGCGCCTCATCTTCTCAAGTTAGGTTTTTGGATGTTTAGGCTTTTCCATTATTTATCAATAATACATATGTCTTTCAACCTCATTGTAACACAATTAAGAGGCATGTAGCCACCACATCTCTACTCAGAGATAAGCTATCATCTCCGGAGCTAGTTTATTTCCATTTGTGTATGTAAGCATATTTAAGTTCCTTGATATTAATGAAATGAAGTTTTACTTCTAGTGCATGTATGTGTTTATGTGTATATGTGTATTTTCTTTCATTCCTACATAAGTCCAAATCAAAATCGCCCCTCTTGTTGACATTATATCAAGACCTATATTGAAACCTTTACTTTGAACTTTGGTTATATCTATATATATATATATATATACTTTTGTTAACAAATCATGATTCATAGCAAAGCTTATAGATACATAACATTGTGTGCTTAAGTTTTAATCATATGAAGTCTTTGTCTCTTGAATAGGGATTTGACATCTTTTATGGTTTGTGATATGATAATATAGGTGCACATTATTGATTAAAGAAATACACTCTATGACCTACAAGATCTAATATGAATGCACAGTGATTTGTTGGATGAATTTATGTTGAATGCAACGTACATGATGCTTCATATGCACAATGAGAATTGATACGAATATATAACATTATGGCTATGTCATGATTTATGTGAAGTATTAATATTTCTAGTGTGATTCATATTTGGTTTCTTATCTAAAAAGTTTATATATACTTGGATTGAAAATTAATGTTTAGATATGTTAATGGATTATGTTCTAATCTAGGGTTAATTGATTGGGGTGTATGAATTCTTTGACATGTATATAATGTATTGTAAAAATGAAAGGAATATAAAATGAAAAATTAATATGTTTTTCCCGATTTTGGGCTCCAGGAATCATTCTAGTATAGTCCTCAACAAATAAATCAAAGTACATTTCTCTTTGGAGTGCCGGAGTTCTAGTTGGTCCACATAAATCAACATGACTGATCTCCAAATGTTTTGATGTAGAAAACTCCTTGGTATTGTGGCTGGTTCTAATTTTCTTTCCATGTTGACATGGACCACATACTCCTTGATTTGGCATGAATAACTTTGGGATGTCTTGTACTGCATTAATCTTTCCATTGTATATTTTCTAATTGTTTTAGAATTCGTTTGTAGGTAATTTGTGTACATGGTTAGAACCTTCAATATCAAGGCTAGTTTCTTGCTCAAGCATCTAGCATCTAGTATCTATCATTTAGCAACTTAGAAATCTAGTAATATGGTATCCAATACTTAGTAATTAGCACCTCGATATCATAGATCCAGTTACATGAGGTTTTCCTTTCAACATTTTATTTACATGATTTGTCTTTTCATTCCAGCATTTGGTTTCCAAATATTTTAGGACAAGAACTTTAACTCTTTACCATTAGATCTAACCTTGATCAGAATGGAAAATGACATTCACCCATGGTATTCATCCAACCATGGAATTTACCCATGGTATTATAAGTGGAAGCCACCCATGGTATTCATCAACCCATGGTATTTATCCACCCATGGAATTAACTAATGGTATTGTAAGTGGGATCCACCTATGGTATTGTAACCAAAAAAGGCTATAAGTAGCAAGCGCATTTTGTAAAAGGACAGATTGTCCACCACAATTTAACCTTTACAGTTATTATATGGTTTAATAAAAAAATTCTTTGTGGTTTCTTTTATTGTGTGTTCTCCACTTTTCTTTTGCCACTTCAATTTTTCAGATGTTGGGGGCCTCCCCACCCAAGATCCATTTAAATTTTTCAAACCTTGGGGGCCACCCCCCAAAATCCAGATCAGTGGTATCAGAGCAAGTTACGAATCCATGGGAATGAGGGTTTGATGCATATTTTAGTTTCAATTTTTTGTATAAATCTTCAACAATCTTCATCCACTTGCTACGACCTACACAGAGCACTTTCTTGGGCAAAGTGGGAAGAAAGTTTTTTTTTTCATTTTTTTTGCTAGATTTTTTTGGGTGGTGAGTTTGCAGATCATATCTGAAATTTTTGGTGAAAATTTACAAAACAAAATAACAGATCTAGATTCCTTGCGAGAAAATACTATAATTCAAAAACAAATCGTCTGAATCAGAGTCTAGATGAGGGAGATATCGTTGATTTAAAATCAATTATGTTGCAGAAATTTTTCTGACAACAATTCGTGGACGATGAATCTCCTAGCATTTTTGTAGTTTTTCTGCAGAATTTCAGAAAAAGTGATTGTCGATTTGACCTCCTCTAGAAAAATCACCCAATTAAAAAAAAAAAAATTGGTCGAATCAGAGTTCAAATGAGGGAGATATCGTTGATTTAAAATCAGCTCTTTTTTTAGAACTTTTGTGATGACGGGATAGTTGCAGTGCGAATCTGAATTTCTAGAGTGTCTGGATAGGGATTTCAGTCACATGGGAAGATGTAGTGATGAGCCCTAGAAATGGGTATATGGGCTCATTTTGCTCTTAATTTGACTTAATCCACCATTATCACTAGTTTATTGTGTGTTTTTGATCATATTTATGCTAATAGAGTGAATTAGGTTAGTCATTATGCCAAAAAGTCTAATTTGTGCTTTATGCAAATTTTTGGTCAATTTTGAGACAAAATCAAAGTTTTAATGAGCATTTGGCAGCTAAATTCGTGGAAGAACAAGGGAGAGGATTTTTACGAGGGTGTCCCCTTCATTTATGAGCCCTCACCTTGAATTCTCCATCAGAAACTTGGAGCACAAAGGTCCACTTTCCAAGGGGCAATCGAGAAAGTCAAGTAGGACTGCTATTATCTTCAGTTCTAGGAAGCCAAGTTCCTTAATTTTAGGAGGACTGTTGGGAGTCTCTATTTGTATAAATAAGAAGGCTTAGGGCCTCAGTTTTGTTAGTCATATTTTAGTTAGATTTTAGCCATTTGATAGTCTATTTTCTCACTTTAGTGTAGCCCTGTAATCAACACATTTTCGAGCTTCTTCTTGCAGACATTTTTTGTGATGTAACTATTATTTTTTATCAATGAAGATGAATCCAGCTTTGAACCAGCTCTGAGTTTTCTTAAGAGGCCGTAGCTATTGGGGTTGGGCCCAACCTAAGTGCCGAGTACCTCCTTTGTGTACTTTTATGTGTTTTTACTACATTCATAGAATAATTTCTGTTATATAGGTTAAATCTTGCTTTGTTACTTAGGTTGTTTTTGATGATTAAGATAGTTGTTCATGCTTCAGGTTGATTTGATAGTTTGGTAGTAGAAAAGATCCACAAGAAGACTACCAAGCAGTCCTCAATCTCCTTTCTCCCTCCTTGGGACGATGAATTGAGACTAAGGCACACTTGCTGCCACAAAAACACTGTTTTTGCCTTCCAGTGCAATTGCTAGTGTTAGATTTTGAGTTGGGAAAGTTGATATCATTTGTGTTTTTATGCTTAGATCTATTCTTGCTCAGTTTCCATAGATTTCCTGCATGATTTCCTCTCTATAAATTTCTTTTCATCACGTTTCTGGTTTCTAGGTCAGAATTAGGTCAAAATAGATAAATCTCTGTTTTCTTAATCTTTGCTTGGATCAATGTTGGAAAGTAGTGTGCAGAACACATGTAAGGCACTCTATCCTATCCTTCCTCCATCATACAACCTACTCTAGCCCCTCTCTCAAGATTTCCTTCACTCATTCGCCATACTTTCCTAACTTGCCCTAATTTCTACATTTTTGTGCAACATTGCTCCCTTCATCTTTGAACAAATCCAACCATATTCATCACTCCTGAGCTTCATTTACAAGGTCCTAGAACCCTTAACATCCCTATCCATCCTTCATTTCCACTTTCCCACTATTTTCGACGATCAACCCTCTAAAGACCACTTTTGGCCTGTTCCTGTAGAACTTCCTGTAGAATTTCCTGTAGATCCCCTGCAGCCTCCTGTAGAAGTTCACGCGAGTGATTGTTCGAGATCTGAGCATGATGGAAATATTCATAAGGGTGATAGGGACTCCTTAGGTCCTCTCCACACCTTCCAAACCTCCTGCAAGTTCCCACTCCATTTCCTTTCACCAATAAACCTCTGCATAGTTAAAAATAGTTAAAACACATGCATAATAATTCTGCATAAAATTGCTCAAAAATACAAAAAGATGATTTTTCCATATTTTCCTTCAGAAGTAACTTAAACAAATGCATTTTACCTTTTCAATAGTCAATGGCATCCATTTTAGTAGCTTACATCTCTTTTCTTGCACAAGTAGGGTTAGTCGGTAAAACTAGGGTTTGCTAGGGTTTGCATTTCCTTTTAGCTTTCATCTTCTTTCTGCACATAGATTAGCCTCTTTTGAGCTAGCTTCTTTCCATCACAGTTAAAAGATTCTTCTGAGAACTCATAGAAGTTGGCTTGATCTCCTAGAGAACTTGTGCCAGCTGATCAAGTGACAACTTGCAGTAAGAGCTAGTACTTGTGCATATAGCACCGTCGCTTCCAAGTTTGTTACGAACTACCGGGTCGATAAAAGTAAAGTGGAGAGTCCCAAGAGTTGTAGCATCATTGCTACAATACTAGAGTTCACCATCTTTTTGGCACTATTTCTGGGGAAGTGTCAGAGTATTTTGTGATTACTGATTTTCTTCTATTTTCTACTACAACCTTATGCTAAAGTAGTTTATTTCAGCAAGAGTAAAGTAGTTGTTTTATTTCAATTCTGAAAAAGTAGATTAGACCATTTCTCCCTTTCATTTCAATTCTGCAATTTCATTTCAGCAAGCGTAGATTAGCATTTCCTGCTTTCATTTCAATTATGCAATTTCATTTTAGCGAAATAGATTAGTCCTTTCTTGCTTTCATTTCAATTCTGCATTTTAATTTCAGCACGATAGATTTTAGTTAGTTGCAGTTCAATATATTTTAGTTTTTTAGGTACAAGCAGAAAAAAGAAACACAAAACCAACCTAAAAGATTTCCTTTTATGCCTCGTAGGAGTAGAGATAATTCAAAAAAAAAATTGCCCAACACCCCCACTGCTTCACACAACCAACCTTCTCTCTTCTTCGATGGCTGTGATCAAGAAGAACCCTTAGGTGGACAACAAGACATATTTGAAAAACCTATAGGGGAGAAGAAGAAGAAAATATTCCTCTGGAGCCAATCGCTGAAAACAGAAATGTTGGGAGAGGTACCTTTTCTTTCAACTCATCCATTGAAGGTGAAATTGGAAACATGTGGGAAGATTTCAAGAGCGAGATGAGGAAGATGCTTGCCATGCATATCAAAATATATTGAGAGGAAGCAGAGAGGGCTTTGGCCATCTTTTGTTCCAGGTGCACTAGAAAGCATCCTAGGAATGAATGTCCATTGCACTCTATAGAAGTGTGTTTTGTTTGTGAAGAAGACCATCCTACGAATCAGTGCCCTTCCTTGCTCGGAATTAAAGCTGCATATTAGAGGGCCAAAGGAGCCAATGAACCACTCTATTTCATGAGCCAAAGGAGGCCACATGGATCCAAACCTTACCAACAGGGAATGCAAGGGACATCCCAGACCTATTACAACCCCTATCAAGCCACTTCCATGCCTTCTTGGGGTCCCCTAATCATCCTTCCTAGACCACATTCCCTCCTTGGTCATATCCTCCTTAATATCATGCTCAACCAGCTACTCATTCATTTCACTCCTATGCTTAGCCCCAGCCTCAGTGGAATGCACTTCATCAGGGGTGGAGGCCCCAGTACAACTCTCCTCCCGCTCCTTTGCCTCCACCACCTGCTCAACCGCAACCATTACCTCCTGCTCCACCAAGGCAACCTCAAATACCTGCTCAACCAAAGCCTAACCCGAATAACAGATAGGTCCAACAAGTATATAGTGGGGAACCACCATTTCCAAACCCGCACATTGGAGTAGCTCAAACCAATTGAAAAGATGAGGTACAACACTTCCAAACAACTCCTCTTGAGCTCGATGATGTTCACCATCGCTCAGGAAGAGTATTGCAAAAGAGAGATTATATTGAAAGCATTGAAGGACCACATCCAGCAGAAGAATATTCTAAAGAGGAGCTCAAAGGAACATGGGCTGCACTTGATGAAGAGAAGACATCAAAATCAAAGATCGAGAGAGCTCTCTCATGGTTAGCATCAAATCCTCCATGTATTCAAGAGAAAAATTAGTAAAAGGAGGAAGATGTGAACTTCATGATAGAATAAGACATGGAGAATGATTTAGATCAGAAAAAGGACCAAGGACACCACAAATATATTGAGATATGGTTCTAGATAGTCACTAAGTTACAGCAGTACTCTATTCCTCAACTATGCTTGATCCCTTCAAAGTCAAATCATTTGGTCTCTGAAATCTGGGTACTTGTCAAAGCATACATTTCAAGCCTCCACATCATTTTGTCTCTCATCTCGATGTGCACATGGCTCCATTGGAAGTATTCTTATTCTTGAAAATGATTTTGTTTTTCAAGTAGGGTAGGCTAGAAGAAAAAAAAAGAGAAAAGAAAAAGAAAAAAAATGAAAAATAAGAGGAAATAAATAAAAATCTAAGGTGAAAACCTCCTTAGAGGTGCCTCAAATTGGCTCATTGATTGAAAACCTCCATGAGGCAGTCAATGGGTTAGAAATAAGAGAAAAGAAAAAGGGAATAAGATCCCTGGGTGAAAACCTCCTTTTGAGGTGCCTAGGGTAGGAAATTAGGGTGAAAACCTCCTTGAGGCACCCTAGTTGTTTTCAAAAAAAAAATTAAAAAAAAAAAAAAAAAAAAATGGATTTCCAATTGTATTACAGGTCTGCAAGAGAACTTCAGGAAGTAGCAGCAGGTGCCAAGAAAGCTTTGAAACCAATAACAGCACCTATCCTACCTTCCCTCACCCTTCTCCATCATTCTTGACATCCTTTCCACCTCACTGTGCTTCTTTTCTGAAAACTGTGTTTTCTACAGGAGGATCCTGTAGAAATTACAGAGAGCTAGAAATGGACTTCAAAATCAGTTTGAGGAACAGGGAAGCTTCATAAAGGGTTTATAAATCCCCCTGCAATCTTCAAACCTCTCTCCCATCAATTCCAAGTCTGCATTACAGCCCAAGCTCATTTTTTCTTACTGTGCAAAAACTGCAGAATGCTCTAATACAAAAATACATAGAGCAGAAATTTGTTTTTTTCCCTAACTTGAAAACTGTGCATCCATTTAAAAAAATGTTTCATGGGGAGTTGTATAGGGATGATGGCAACATGCCCAAGAAATTTTAGCTAATTCCAGTGCACGGTTTCCAAGAAATCAGCCTACATCACCTTCATCCATTTTTGCATTTTCTACATATCCGTCCATCCATTTAAAAACCTGTTTCATGGGGAGATGTATATGGGTGATAGTAACCTACCCAAGCAATTTCACCTAATTCCAGTGCATGGTTTCCAAGAAATTGACCTCCGTCACCTTCAGCCATTTTTAGATTTTCTCGAAATCCATGCATTCATTGACCACAATTTTCCTATGGGAGGTGCATAATGATGATAGAAACATGCTAAAAAAGTTTTGGGTCAATCCAATCTACTGTTTGGAGGCTATTAACAAAACAAATCACTATCCTACAAAAGTCTAGCATCAGCAGCATAAGGGTGCAAATTTGAAGGTTGAAACAAACTCCTGTAGCTTAGATCCAGCCAGAAGATACCTGCATAAGAAAAATAGCCACACATCAGACAACAAAAGGCATATTGCAAAAGGGATACTGGCATGAAAAAATTGAATATGAGCATGCAGCAGTAAAAGAACCAAGCAACACACACATTTCAACTTACAGGTAAGTGTCTAAACCAATTCCTCTATTTGCATCTGTATGATTCGAAACTTCATAAATGAATGAAATGGTTGGATTAAGCTAGAAAGGTGGCCAGTTAATTGGACACCCTCAACCAGTTCTACAACACTCAACTGGAAATCATACAGCACACGTGTCTAGTCAACTCACGGGAAATTTAAAAAACTAGTGGTAGATGTTTTGAACTCCAGCGCAAATGATGTCAAGTGATTAACAGGCAGAAAACATGAAGTGTCATAATAGCACTGTAGTGTGGACCAACGGTCTACATGGGGCCAACACACATTTTTTCTAGCTTACCATCAGCGAAAATATCTCACAGAAAACATAAGTACTCTGCCTCAATCTCATTCACCACCTTTGTTCGATTTTATCATCGTCCCTATAGCTGCAACAAGCTCTATACCACCTCCATATCCTTGAAACCATCGTTCTCTGTCATTTTCTGCTATTGGCGTTCTACAGGAGCAGTAACAGGTTCTATAGGAGCAGTAACAAGTTCTACAGGAGCAGTAATAGGTTCTACAGGAGCACCTATAGCCAGTTCTATAGGACGGGCAGTGAGCTATTTTTTAGAAGAAAACACAGATTTTTGCAAAATTTCTTGCTTCAGGAGGTAGGTTCCATGCATACCCAACTTGATTATCAATATGTGGAAGGAATGATAACATTTTAAGGGAGGATTAAACTTGAAAAAGAAGAGTAATTGCATTCAAAATTTCTGCTTGTTTCTTAAGAAAGAAGAGAAAAAAATTAGTTTTATCTGTTGCATGTTTCTGCAAAAGAAGTGATGTAATTTTAGGGAAGATTTAAGCCTAAAGAAAGGAGAATGAAGCTTAAAATTCTACCTGCATATTTTCTCTGAGTTCTACATAGTTCTCTATTTTTTGTTCTCTGCATTTGAAGTTTGTCTTCTTCTTTCTCACATTCTTCTGAAAGAAGGGATGCAACTATAGAAGCCAACCTATGAAAAAAAACCAAATTTTCAAGACTGTCCACTCTGAATAAAAAAAACATTGTGTTATAAATATTCTCTGTTCTGTCAAAAGTATTGATTTTTCTCAAAAACTGAGAAGAAAATTCAGGTTGGAAACAGTTTGAAGGGAGGGAAATTGCAAATTGTTGTTGTGAAAAAAACACAAAAAATTCTCTCTCTGGTTCCAGAAAGACAAACCCCAGTTGTTCCTCTGTTTTCAGTCTTGAAAGTTTGTTGCCTTCCTCCTCACTTGAGAGTTTCCAGCAGCCACTAAACATCATGACAGAAGGATTCATAGACTCCAGCATTAAGTTTAAGGTAGGGAGTCCAGATCAACTGGCTCACCATGGGTTAATTAAAATTTTAGTGGAAGAAGCCCTCCATACATTCACACTCCCTAATTGGGAAGTCTTCAGAAACATGACAATAGAAGGTGACATAAAAGGCCTCACCTATGATATTAGTCCTTCTGATAGTGAGGAAGAAGGGCAGAAAGGGGGAGAAGATGAAGCAACTGATGACTCAGTAAGACAAGAAAAGGAGAAGGAAGAAACTAAAATAGAAGAGGAAAAGGATGAAGAGACAGAACAAGAAGAAACAGAGCAAATAGAGAAAGAAAAAGAGACAAAAGGAGGAGAAAAAGAGGAAGCAGAGGAAAAAGCAAGAAAAGGGTCCCCTAAGACTCTGGAAAGAGAGGCATCAGCTGGTCTCACTACCCTAAGCACACCAATTATGCTAAAAGAAAAGAGAAAAAGGCAGGCATCCATGTATTTCAAGGCCACGAAAAGCACAAGAATTCAAACAAACAGAATAGGAGGAGCAGTGGAAGGACATGGACAAGAAGACAGAATTTTATGGCACACATAAGTAGACCACACCAAAATCTTGGGATCATAGGGTGGCCAACAGGGCCATCAAAGATGAGGAGATAGACTAGTTACTTAGAGAATGAGCAACACATTCAGTAGGGGGGGTGACGATGAGCTCCAGAAATGGGTAATTATATGGGCTCATTTTGACTCTTAATTCAACTTAATCCACCATTTTCATTAGTTTATTGCATGTTTTTTATCATATTTATGCTAATAAAGTGAATTGGGTTAGTCATTATGCCAAAAAGTCTAATGTGTGCTTTATGCAGATTTTTGGTCAATTTTGAGACAAAATCAAAGGTTTAATGAGCATTTGGTAGCCAAATTCATGGAAGAACAAGGGAGAGGATTTGTAGGAGGGTGTCCCCTTCATTTATGAGTGCTTACCTCAAATTCTCCATCAGAAACTTGGAGCACAAAGGTCCACTTTCCAAGGTGCAACCGAGCAAGTCAAGTAGGACTGTTGTTCTTCAGTTCTAAGAAGCTGAGTTCCTTAATTTTAGGAGGACTTTTGGGAGTCTCTATTTTTATAAATAAGAAGGCTTAGGGCCTTAGTTTTTTTAGTCAGATTTTAGTTAGATTTTAGCCATTTGATAGTCTATTTTTGCACTTTAGTGCAACCCTGTAAGCAACACATTTTCAAGCTTCTTCTTGCAGACAGTTTTTGTGATGTAACTATTGTTTTTTGATAAATGAAGATGAATCTAGCTTTGAACCAGCTCTGAGCTTTCTTAGGAGGCTGTAGGTCTTTGGTTTGGGCCCAACCCAAGTGCCCAGTACCTGCTTTGTGTACTTTTATGTGTTTTTACTGCATTCATAGAATAATTTCTATTATATAGGTTAAATCTTGCTTTATTACTTAGGTTGTTTTTGATGATTAAGATAGTTGTTCATGCTTCAGGTTGATTTGATAGTTTGATAGTAGAAAAGATCCAAAAAAAGGCTACCAAGCAGTCCTCGATCTCCTTTCTCCCTCCTTGGGACCATGAATTGAGACAAAGGTACACTTGTTGCCACAAAAACACTGTTTTTGCCTTCCAATGCAATTGCTAGTGTTAGATTTTGAGTTGGGAAAGTTGATATCATTTGTGTTTTTATGCTTAGATCTATTCTTGCTCAGTTTCCATAGATTTCTTGCATGATTTCCTATCTATAAATCTCTTTTCATCACGTTTCTGTTTTCTAGGTCAGAAGTAGGTCAAAATAGATAAATCTCTGTTTTCTTAATCTTTGCTTGGATCAATTTTGGAAAGTAGTGTGTAGAACACCTGTAAGACACTCTAGCCTATCCTTCCTCCATCATACAACCTACTCCAGCCCCTCTCTCAATATGTCCTTCACTCATTCGCCATACTTTCCCAACTTGCCCTAATTTCTACATTTTTGTGCAACATTGCTCCCTTCATCTTTGAACAAATCCAACCATCTTCATCACTCCTAAGCTTCATTTACAAGGTCCTAGAACCCTTAACATCCCTATCCATCCTTCATTTCCTCTTTCCCACTATTTTTCGACGATCAACCCTCTAAAGACCACTTTTGGCCTATTCTTGTAGAACTTCCTGTAGAATTTCCTGTAGATCCCCTGCAGCCTCCCGTAGAAGTTCAGGTGAGTGATTTTTTGAGATCTGAGCACGATGGAAATATCCAAAAGGGTGCTAGGGACCCCTTAGGTCCCCTCCACACCTTCCCAACCTCCTTCAAATGCCCACTTCGTTTCCTTTCGCTAATAAACCTCTGCACAGTAAAAAATAGTTAAAACACATGCATAATAATTCTGCATAAAATTTCTCAAAAATACAAAAAGATGATTTTTCCATATTTTCCTTCAGAATTAGCTTAAACACATGCATTTTACCTTTTGAATAGTCAATGGCATCCATTTCAATAGGTTACATCTCTTTTCTTGCACAAGTAGGGTTAGTCGGTAAAACTAGGATTTGTTAGGGTTTGCGTTTCCTTTCAGCTTTAATATTCTTTCTGCAAGTAGATTAGCTTCTTTTGAGTTAGCTTCCTTCCATCACAGATAAAAGCTTCTTCTAAGAACTCATAGAAGTTGGCTTGAGCTCCTAGCGAACTTGTGCCAGCTGATCAAGTGACAGCCTGCAGTAAGAGCTAGTACTTATGCATATAGCACCGTCGCTTAAAGGAAAACAAAAGTAGTTTTAGTTTGTTTGTTTCTAAGGTAGCTACCAGCCTTAGTGGGATTAGCAGCTCTGCATAGACACTATTCTCGGTAACAGGTACCATAATGGGGATGATATGCTTGAGGTTGCTGTCCACAAGAGGTTTATGAGATTAATTATTGATATCTCTATATTTTAGTTGGAAGAAAGGATCCCATGGAATAAATTGCATCCCTTGTGTTACTCTTTCCCCGGGGTACTCCATGTGGGCTTACTTCATTTTCTTGCCTCCCTCCCTTATGACCTTCCATGTTGTTATTCCTACCCTTACCTTTGGATCTATTATGTGAGTAAGCACAAGGGTGGTTGCTTTTATATTAACTGGACGATATGTTGGTTACCTTGGGCCTATGATTACACTTAGTATTTGGGTAATGTAACAATAAGGTTAGGGTTCGATGCATTGCATGCTCATTTTCCCCATTAGAACTAGCATCATATGATACTATCATGCTAGATTAGTTGCATTTAGATTAAAATCACATTTTTATTTTCTTATTGATTTTTATGGACTGATACTAAGCATGGGTGATCATAAGACACCAAAAAAACATGTTTCCATGTGTGCTTGGTCTTTGATATGTGCACATAATAGGTTTGCAATACCAAGATATTTTTGGGGTCCTTGTAACCTCCCATTCGAGTATCTTTGCGCACTTTCCCGAGAGATCATGTCCCAATTGGAGCCATATGTTACCCACGACCTGTGGGTGTATATATATGAGAAATGGTTTCTCTTAGATGGTCCTTAGCTGGAAGCTAGCAGCCCCTTACATCCACTAGATAGCTTGATGTGCCATTATCTTTGCCACATGAGCTAGCCATGTGGTCCCTCACCCCCTTGTTATGATCATATATTTGAAGGTGGATGTCCTAACCTCAAAGGTACGACTTTTCATTGGTATAGTTAAGTAATTTTCCTTGCTTTTCATGGGAAATTTGGGCATGGAATGGTGGGGCAATTTCACAGAAAGAGTCATCTAGGTCTATACCCTTGTCTCTAATGCCCAATTCCATCGTTAGCCTTGTATCCTAGTTCCATGGGATCTCCATTACTGGCCCTAGATTCAAGGTTGGTACTACTTGGAAAATATTGACATTGGTGGCATGGGCCTACTCCCCGACACCACATGCATTCCCCCCTTCCACTCACTTTAGCCCCATTCATCTCTTTTTCCATCGGGGTCCAAATGTGTCCACTAGGTCTGTAGAGGGTTAGACTCCCCCTCCCCTTCTCCACACCTTGGTTCAGGCCTAGAACGATGCCTCAGAAGTTGATGTACCTAAATGAAAAGTAAAAGCATAATTTGGACACTCTCAACAGGAAATGTCCCCACTTCTACCCCTCACATTGATTTGGGGCCACCAGAGGGATTTTTTTGGAGAAAAAGAGACGAACCCATTGTCCCTTATGTTTGAGGTCCATTCTCACATCATGGCACACTCTGGATTTCATTTGTCCTCCTCAAAGGCCCAACGACTCACTTTATTGATCATTCGACCCTCTTGGGAGGCTTATTATTATGTTATTGAGCCATCTTAGTGGGATTCTCACCAAGGGATGCTATTCTTGCACATTATTTTATTATTTGGGGCTCAATTAGGCCAAATTAGGCAAATCAAATTGATTAGTGATTGTATAAATACAAGTGAGGTGATTCATTTTCATCATCATCACTTAGATAGGATTAGTATCTATTATGAGATTTAACACTTTTTGTTGGGATGAATTTTTGGATATTTTCTTGATGCACTATGATGTTTGGATTTCACTGTTAGCTAAAGAGCTTCTCTGATGTGAAGTTGATAAATGGATATACTCTCTCTCTCATGTAAGTAAAAAAATTGATGATATTATTGTTATCTTACTAGTTAAATTGCATGTATGTCGTTATATTTGTTCTTGTATAAGTTAAATGTAATGTTAATTTCTTTTGGGACCTTGAATAAGTAATTAAGTGGATGCGTTGACCTTTTAGGGATTGGGTGAATGTTCCTAGAGGTGCCTCTTAGGTTAAATACCTAAAAAATTTGTCTTATTTGAAAATTTGAAGTATACATATATATTTATTTAGTTGCTACCCTTGGAGAGACTAACAAAGACCAATTAGGGATCCTTATCTCATGAAAATTCATGATCTATGTGTATCTTGACTCCGTTAAGCCCAAGAAATAAGGCACTAATCCTCGTATCCCTTTGGTGGTCAAATTTACCTCTTTCTCCTTCACTTTTCCAATTTCTAGGCATATCCCTAGAAGGTCACCTAGGGTATCAAATGAATCTATTTGTAGCCATCCAAGCACCTTGAAAGTTGGTCCACTACTATGCTAGGATTTTCTTTAGAAATCCTCCAAATTTCAAACAATTCCGATGATGGAATCGAGAGATATAGCAAGCCCTAGCTGTAAGGCCAACTCTCGCCCTAGGTTGATTTTTGGTTAGTGTCCTCAATGGGATCATTGCATTCAAAACTTAAGAAAAGTAGGCCTTTGATCCTATTCTCCTCCCTGTTATAGACATTTTTGTGCCTTACAGCATAGAGCATGAAATGTCAATAATGTAAGGGATCCAAAGTCCCTAAACATGTTGTTCCTACCCCTAGAGGAACAAGGTCAGCAAACCACAACACTTCAGATCAGTTCTCCACTGAAAAACACTCAAAAACAAGTCAATTTTGGATCAAAGCAGCTGCTCCACTAAGCATCTGCGCTGAATGTCAAAAGCTCTATGGTGTACCTGCACTGCATAGCAAGTGCAACAAAGGCTACCTGCGCTGGGCGTACTTTGACATGTGGAGGAATCTTTTCTCAATGTGCCAGTGCCCAAGAAGCTTCCAAAATGACAGTTGGATCAGAAGATTCGCCTAATGATGAGTTAAGAGCTTCTAAAACTCTAAGTGGAAGGTAGAAACTCCGAGTGGACTCAAGGACTGAAGAACAACTGGAGTTGAAGAGGACAACAAGTCACACATCAAGCTGACTTATCTTCACTCCAAAACTCTATATAAGGATCTCATCCCATGGGATCTGGAGGCCGGAATTTAGTGCAAAGAATTGCTGTTGGTTTACAGTTGTGAGTATTGGGTGATTGCTTGAGGGAGGTGAAGAGGAGATTTCTTTCCGTCGGGAAGGTGATGCTGGATTGGACCTCTCACGGTTGTATCACCGCTTGAACCTTACTTCCTTATATTAATAAAGCATTTGAGGTTCTTCTATTCGCATGTGTTTCAATGGTGTATTGTTTTACTTGCGTATTTGATTTATGCTAATCCTTGAATCAATTATGAATGCATGCTTCTTGTAGTTTCCTTTTCTTGTCTTGTTCGTATGATCTCGTGTAGCTGGGCCCGTGAGAAGACTTGGAGCTGGGAGCAAGCGGCAAATAGAGGAGATTGGATCGACCATTTGCGCAAGACATCGGTAAGTGGATCTCTTCCTTTCGTCTCTTGCATGTCATAAAGAAGTAACTTTAGATAGCTTTGCTTCAGCTGTTGCTAAGGAACTATCACCCTTAGAGTGGGATAGGGTCATTCCGTGTTGGATACTCTTCCCCACAATAGACTGGCGACTCCGCTGGGGATCGTGTCTTGTTGGTAGCTTGTGTTTCTTGCTATTCATTTCTTAAACAAAGGGAGTACCGAATCGAACTGCATCCGAATCCTTCGAATGCAAAGTAGAGGGCAGCTACTCTAGCCCAGTGCTGGGCATGTTTATGATTTGAAGAGCTGATCCACAAGGACTCTTTTTAGCTCTTTGTGATAGTGTTCATCTTCCTTAATCCTCCTCTAGTGTATACTTGGCTGATAGCCTCTGATTTGGCCAAAAACCATTGATTTTTGAGCAAACTGTGACCCGGAATCTGAGAGAGACGAGAGTTGTCTCTTCAGTGCAGCTGCAGCAAAGGCTACTTGCGCTGCAACGCAGGTCCCGAAGGGGCTACCTGCGCTGCATGTCAAATTGACAGTGCAACACCTGCACTGATCCAGTTTTGCCTTGTGCAACTGGGGTTCCCTCCTGTCTGTTGCCCAGTTTTCAATATTGTTTTTGCAGCCTGTTGTCAACCTGTATACCCAGCTGAAACTACCTTTCTTTGCCTTCATTCCGCCTCAGTTGTATGAAGAAACCGTGATTGTTCTTATTGTATTTCTTGCTTTCATTCACAGTTTCCCATAGCGAAAGTGAACTAGTCTTGCTGTGACCTCTTGGATCTAGACCTGTGAGAAAGTGTCGTTGTGATTCTAAGAGCTAGTTTATTGCTGTTCATAGCTGCTTGAGCATTTGCTTTCGTTATATGGTTTGGATTTCAGTATTTCTCGTGTTTGAAACGAGTGAATCTTAAGGTGTTCTTTTGATTATTGGACAAAAACTTGTTTGCTTTCACTTGAAATTGAATTCAAAATTATACAACAACTTTCTTTTTGTAAGACATCAACATTAAGGAAGAAGAAAAGAAATACTTGCATTGTGCATGTGCATTTTGATAGTTTGCATGTCGATTTAGGAAAGTACATCAGTGTGTGCTCTATGATCTGTTTGAAAAGATGATGTCTTTCTTTTCCTTCAGTAGTTAAGATTTTCATAAGTTGAAAGAATTGAAAAAGCTTGCTTATCATTCTTAGACTGCATTTAGGAGTTGTATCATACATCACGTGGTGATCCATAAAGGCAAACTGCTAAGCAAGATCAACCTAAAAAGAACTGAATTTATCTAACAACGCTTTGAAACATAACGAAACACAATAGAGGTCTAGGTAGAGACGTGAACCGGCGTCGTTAAACATAGTGACTGTCGATCTCTACGAAGGTGGGTGATTCCTCCTGAGGGACGATAGCACTAATACGGATTTGTGCTCCCGCGTACCGTCGCGTATATTGGGAGACCCCTATAGGAATAAAGCCTTTATCCATAGGAAGCCGTGTCGGCCGCCCTACTGATCGCGATGCAGTGAACACAGCATTCACGAAGATCGACCACTCGTACCGTAAAACGTATTCTGTGGTTTCGCGAAAGGTTTGGCACACCCTCTGCCTAGAACTCCAGAGTAGTTTCTTTTGGCCTTTTTCAAACTCTATAACTGAAAAAGTCCATCCGAGCATTTGTCACTTCGGGCTCGTTAATACATCGAAGGAGACTAGAGTCATCTTTAGCTTTTTCTCGACTCTTAAAAAGTGGAAAAGCAAGTTGTGTCTTAAAAAGCGTCTAAAATTAATTCAATTCGAAAACACATTTTACCCTGTGCATTGTTGGTTGATCAAGTAATCCGCAACCATGGAAGAAAGTCAATCGATGAACCGTCGTTCGCGGAGGCGTACGAGTCAACCGTCTTTGTCTCCGGAATCGAAAACAACCCGGGCAAAGCGATCTCGTTCAACTGGTTCCAAATCTCCTGTCAAAGTTAGAACACGTGTTCCAACGACATCTGAGGTTCTGGTTACTCCAAACATTTCTGGGAACCCTACTCCTATTGAAGAAGTTCAACAGCCCCAGAAGGACAGTAACACTGATCCTAGTCTGAGAGCAAATACTTGTGTTACTGAATCAGTTCCATCAGTGATCGGTTCAGAGAGTCTTGCTCCTCAAACAACTGTCGCTGTCGAAACAACCCCTTCTTCGGCACCAGAAATATTCTACGGACCTGACGGTCTTCCTCTTCCACCCGGTCTGATCGCAATAGAAGAAATTGTAGAAGATCCGCAAGCAACTACTCCAACACATTTTGGAGCAGGGATCACTCTACTTCCTACTGCATCAGAAGCTAGCCTACCACCCAGAGAAGTTCCTGAAGAATCACTAGGCAATCTATTGGATAGACTCAAAATATCTGAACAACCGTCAACATCTAGGACTGTGCCAAATGACACAGCGACAGCAGAACTCCCTGTAGTCATTCTGACAATGTTCGTCGGCATACCATCTGTCCCTAACTCTCAACAGCTGGAGGGGGTCCCTTCGGGGGCCATGACGACAGTATGGTCTGTTCCTGTTTGTTCTCCCGGGATAATACCCAGTAACTCCTATGTTGGAACTCAACAAATTGATCCTTTCAGGAATCAGTTTGGGCAATCTGGTCCTCGAGGTGTAATGAATCCTCTCGGTTCCGGACCACCACCGTATGGGGGGCAATATGCTTTTTCATTACCCCCTCCGGGAGGTTACCCATACGGGAGTTCACAACCATATTCAGGTTATACTGGAATAACTACAAGTGGTTGGATACCTATGCTACCCCAGCAACCAAGAGTTGTGTATTCTATGCAACAACAAATGCCTATGACGAACATCCCGACGACACCAGCGATTGTAACCGTGTCGCAAGTTCAAACGGTGCCTGTTGTATGTCAACCTCAGTTTCCTCAGGTTGTAATGCAACAGCCCCTTGACCCTGCGACTCAACCACAATCGTCGGCTGGCGAGGCGGCACAAGCACAAACGGGTACCATTACCCCTCATCTTGGTCCAGTGGTTAGTATAGCACAACAACCCATGGCGTCACAACCATGGTTGGTGCAGTATCAACAACCACAATTCCAGCAAGTGTACCAAGGTACCGAGCAGCAGATTTTTGCGAACAATGGACAACCGTACATACAAAACGGTCTAAACCAACCACTTTACAGTGGGGTAGTCCACCAACCGTATCAATCGTACCAGCATCAAATACATTATGCCGGTATGCAAAGACCAACTGCTCAAGCGATCCCATCGTATCCTGGGTACGCTTCGCCTAGCCTGAGTCAACAGCTGCCATTCGTGGCAACTCTAGAGTTACCCGATTTACACCGGTTGACGAACGATCTAATTGCTTATGCCCCTTGGTGGCCAGCGATTCCTCACAAAATTCCCTCGGACATTCCTAAATTCAATGGAAATCCAGGTGAAGACCCGTCGAATCACGTCATGACTTTTCATCTGTGGTGTTCATCGAACACTCTGAACGATGATTCGATAAGACTTCGCCTCTTCCAGAGGACATTGACAGGTCCGACAGCTAAATGGTATATAGAATTGCCAAGAGCCTCTTTCGACAATTTCAGCTCCTTAGCCACGACTTTTTTAACCCATTTTCAACTACCAATCAGGTATGAAACAGGAACCGAGATACTAACCAACTTCAAACAGACGACAGCTACTCACATATCAGATCATATACATGAGTGGCGTCGCCGTTGTAGGATGGTGAAAACATACGTTCCTGATCAGCTATTAGCTAAATGGTTTATAAAGTCATTACTTCCGGCTATAACGGAAGATGTGGCCAAGGGGGGAGTCGTAACAGAGGAGCAAGTCATCGCTCGTGCTCAATATTTAGACTTAGTATATACTCAGTCTGGCACGCTCTACGACAAAATACCTGACGCCCCTAGACCTGAATTTTCAATTCCTCCCCCTCCTAAATCGAATATTGACTCTCATGCCGGAGATGGCGTGATTGGCACTGCAAGCGCGAAGTCGAAAAAGGCGTCACCTCAGAAAGCCCGTAAGACTTCAGATCGAAATGCCCATGAAGAGATTCTTGCTTCGGAAGTAAATTCCATATCAGCAGATAAAGGCAAAGAAACCAATCAACCAGGAAGCAAGAAGAAGCAAAACAAAGGGAAGAAGAAGCAACAGGATGATCCGTCACCTGAAAAAACTTCTTCGAACTCTCCTGAGAAAAGGAAAAAGAAATGGCCCTGTATGATATGTGACGAAGATCACAAGACAACAGATTGTCCATACAAAGCTGAGCTCAAGAGATTCTTTAAAAGTCCAAAGAACCCAGCTGTGTTGACTGATCCATTTCCCAATCCAGGTCAAAATATGGTTGATAGTGGAAATGCTTCCCCGTCGCAAGTGCTAATGTTATCGATCTCCAAGCAGCAAAATGATGCTTTAATTTCGACAAGGAACAAAGATTACGGAAATCCACAACTGTCAAACGAAAAAGGTAAAGATCAACCTAGTAGTTCGACAACAACTTCGACAGAAGTTGTCCCACCCATAATGCCAGAATTAACGATAAAACCACCTAAGGGGGTAGTACACAAGTCGACTTTTAGTCCTCGTGCCAGAGCGGCGCAACCTTATAACATAGTAGAAGATTTGGCTCAATCGCCATCCGCTATGTCGACTCTAGAAGTACTACAAAATTGTCCATCCCAAAGGCAGGCATTGTTATCGGCAATAGGGGGGGTTGATCCTAAGGATTCCAATCTTGTGTCTTTTGATCACAAAGGGTATGACCCTCAGTTACCCGCTCAACTAGCTTTCCTTATTCAAGTGAAAGCCCTCAACAAAACTGTTCATTGAACAATTATTGATGAGGGGGCATCGACATGTATTATGTCGATGAGTTGCTGGAAAACATTAGGGTCGCCAACCTTGTCAAGATCGTCGACAACACTAAAAGCATTCGACGGTAGGACATATACCCCTTACGGTATTCTAAGTAACTTAAAGGTTGAACTAGGTGGAAAAACAGTAGAAATTGATGTAGAAGTCATAGATGGGAATCTGGATTACAACATCCTACTGGGAAGACCATGGATTTATGCCATGGCAGCTGTTGTGTCGACTTATTTTAGGAAGATCGCTTTCCCGTTTGAAGGAGGGATTACGGTCATCGACCAACAGAACTTCCTCCTTAATGGTTCACAAGTTACGGGAAGCATTCCCATGATCCATGAACGCGACCATTCAATTCAAGATATAGGAGTAGGCCTGCTGAAAGACCCCACGATGATGGGGACTTTCTCGCTACCAAATCATATGTACATAGGAAATGTACCATTGGTGGCTACCTGCAACATGATATCCTCCACGAAGGTCGCAAAAGACAAAGTCGTCATGGATCGGGCAATGGTCTTGCACCTGAGCCCAATCGAAATATTGTAGCAATCAATGTTTCAGGCATGGGAGGCGAGCCCAAATCAATGCTCGTCAAGCGTTTGGGTAGACAGGTCAGGAGAATGTGGTACCCCTTTGGATCCTTGGTCACGAGTGCATGCAAGTGACGAAGGAATCCTATAGTCAATGTTGATTGAGGGGGAACCATGGGATGATAACCACCATCGTTCCCTTCCTCATGAAGATACTCAAGGCGACCTATATCACCCTTCAGTATTTGAATTCCTAGCAAATACTGTAAATACGGTGGATTCCGAGAGAAACCTATCCAATATAGAAGAGACTATAGCCATAAATATCTCGACCAAAACAGACATTGTAGAGAATATTTATGTCGGCAAAGGTTGTTCCCCTTCAGAACAAGAAATATATAAAGCTCTTTTCCGCGAATTTAGAGATGTCTTTGCCTGGTCATATGATGAAATGCCAGGCCTCGACTCGAGTATCGTTGAACATGAAATTAAGATGTATCCTGATGTCAAACCAGTAAGACAACGGCTTCGGCAGGTGCACCCCAAGAAAGCTGCTGCTATTAAGGCAGAAGTTGAAAAACTCCTCCATGCTGGTTTCGTCTACTCGGTTCCTCTAACCGACTGGGTATCGAATATTGTCCCTGTTATGAAAAAACAAGGAACAATACGAGTGTGCGTCGATTATAGGGATGTAAATCAAGCTTGTCCAAAGGACAACTACCCTACACCCTTCATCGACCAGATAATTGATGAATGCACCGGATGTGAAATCTTTTCGTTTATGGACGGATTTTCCGAGTATAATCAAATTAATATCCGCCCACAGGACCAGTCAAAGACTGCATTTATTTGTCCGTGGGGCACATTCGCTTATCGAAAATTACCCTTTGGTTTAAAGAACGCAGGGGTGACGTTTCAGAGAGCAATGAATTATGCTTTCCATGACATCAAGAACATCGTTCAACCTTATCTCGACGATCTCCCAGATCATTCGCAAAAGTGGACTGATCATCCGCAACATTTAAGAGCGATATTTCTACGTTGCCGACACTACAAGATAAGACTCAATCCTCACAAATGTGTGTTTTGCGTCGGTTCTGGTCGTTTACTTGGCTTTATAGTCTCCAAGGATGGGATTCGTCTCGACCCTTGCAAGGTGCAGGCAATCATTAATTTGCCTCCACCTTCGAACTTGCTTCAGATTCAGAAACTCCAAGGGAAAGCAAACTTTCTGAGGAGGTTCATTCTGAATTACGCAGAACTTGCTAAAGGTTATACCCGTCTCTTGAAAAAGGATGTACCTTTCGTCTGGGACCAGGTTGCGCAAGCTTCCTTTGATGCTCTGAAAGAAGCGCTAGTAAAAGCATCATTAATGTACGCCCCAGACTATCAAAGAGACTTTAACCTGTATCTCGCTGCAGCAGATACGACCATTGCAATGGTTTTAGTTCAAGAAGTCGACGGAATTGAACACCCTATATATTATTTAAGTAAAAACTTAAATGATACAGAAAGTAAATATTCTCATGTTGAAAAGCTAGCACTAGCTGCTATTCAAGCGATACAAAGGTTTCGGCATTATGTCCTCTTCAGGAAGACCACCGTATTGTCAGATTGCAACCCCATGACTTATATACTGTCGCGACAGTTGCTTGGGGGCAAATATTCAAAGTGGATAGCTATCCTTCAAGAGTTTGATCTGGAATTTGTGAAATCCAAATCAAAGAAAGCTTTAGTTTTCGAAGAATTATTATGCGATCTCCCATCATCGTCCAACGATGAAACATCCAAAGAATCGATCGTGGACGAAGGTTTGTTTATGATATCAGCAAGTGATGAGTGGTATGGAGATATAATAGTTTATCTCCAAACCCAAAAGTTTCGGCCAGACACCTCTCACTCAGAACAAAAATGCATTCGATACCAAGCAAAAGACTACATGATCGTCGGTGATACGCTTTACCGTCGTGGTGTCGATACGGTCCTGAGAAGGTGTCTAACCCATGAGGAGGCCGAAAAAGCCCTGAATGAATGTCATTCAGGCACCTGTGGGGGGCATCAATCTGGATATGCTACAGCACAAAGAATCTTACGAGCAGGATACTTCTGGCCAACCATGTTCAAAGATTGCATAACCGCAGTTAGAAGTTGCCATGCATGTCAGATTTTTGATAGCAAAACCAGAAGACCCCCCGCTCCTTTACAGCCAATAATAGCTGTGGGGCCTTTCACCAAGTGGGGCATCGATTTCATGCAATGTAACCCCACCTCGACCGGGGGGCATGGGTATATTATAGTCACAGTTGACTATTTTACCAAATGGGCCGAGGCGATGCCTACATTGGATAACACTGGTGAAACAACAGCCCTATTCTTTTTTAATCATGTAGTCGCCAGATTCGGCGTACCACAGGCCATAGTAACAGATCATGGATCGCATTTTCGCAATGACATGATGGTTGAATTAACTGCCAAACTAGGATTGTCTCACGACAGCTCTACTCCGTACTATCCGCAAGCTAACGGACAAGTTGAAGCAATCAACAAGGTCCTGAAGCGCATGCTGCAAAGGATGGTTGGGGTTCACAAAAGAAGATGGCATTTGATCCTATACTCGGCTTTGTGGGCCTACCGAACATCGGTAAGGAATGCCACTGGGTTCACACCGTTTCAACTGGTA
Source organism: Pinus tabuliformis (assembly GCA_031772625.1). NCBI lineage: Eukaryota > Viridiplantae > Streptophyta > Pinopsida > Pinales > Pinaceae > Pinus > Pinus tabuliformis. The sequence continues at coordinate 238,876,217 of CM062808.1, read as the reverse complement.
TATGGCCTAGAAGCAATCCTACCGATCCAGTGTGAAATTTCGTCCCTTAAACTCGCAATTGATCTCCTCCCCGGAACCTCAGAAGAAGAAGCTCGTTTCTTGGAGTTAATCCAGTTGGATGAAACCCGTCGTGATGCCGCCTTGGCCAACGAAGCCCATAAGAAACGAGTCAAAGCGCAGTTCGACAAAAATGTCAAACCCCGTGTCTTCTCGGAAGGTGATTTGGTCTTGCTTTATGACCAAGAATCCGATAAATTGGGAGCTGGGAAATTCAAGTCCTTATGGATGGGCCCTTATATTGTTAAAAGTGTGTTAGCAAAAGGTGCCTACGAGTTGGTAGATTATGAAAGAATTCCACTGGCACAACCCCGCAACGGGTTGTACCTTAAGCGTTACTATGCCTAATAGTAACCTGTATGCTTTTGTTACATTTTTGTTTTCGCTAAAGCGTTTGTTCCGGTTTAAGTAATCCACTTTTTAAACTTATTGCAGATGTCAAATCCATTGGAACCGTGGGTTGGATATGCTGATGGAGCGAGTCGTAGTTCGAGGAACCTATCCTCTGCAGCATGGGCCATTTTTGACCCAAGCGGCGAGTTAGTGAGTTTCAGGGGGGTATGTATTGGCCAATCAACGAATAACATCGCTAAGTATAGCGCGTTGATAGAGCTCCTCTCTGATTCCATCACCCATGGCATACGTCGGCTAGTCGTCAGGTTAGACTCACAGCTCGTGGTACTACAACTCAATGGTACCTACTCTGTCCGAAATCCAGCTATTTATCGCAAGTTCCTAAGAGTTAAAATCTTGGAAAGACAGTTTGATTTTATCCAATATCAACACATTTCCAGAAACTTAAACACATTAACCGACTCATTAGCAAACTATGTGTTAGATAGACATTTGCAAAATTGATAAAAAGAGAAGCATCGTCGATGTTTCATACATGGATCACATAAAAACTGGAATAAACCCCGAAAATCAAAAATATATATAACTGTTTACGGTTTACATATAATGTTCTGTAACCAAGACAAAATCGGTCATACGACCCCAAAACTCAAAATGGCTGGGGGGCACCCTAGCCTAGTGATGCTCATGATAACATGCCACGGCCTGTGCGATCATGCACAGAAGACGAGACCATCGTCTAGGAACACCAGCAGTATGTCGCTGCAATCGCAGAGGCAACTCGTCAATCCGTACATCCGGAATCCCAAGGGTAAGACCCTCAACCTGTTCCTGCACAGCTGCAAGAGTCTCGGCCAAGTCAAGGTCACGGAGAATAGCTCTCCCTGGAGCCTCCTCTGCTGGGGCAGCGGCCGGAGCTCTCGGACGAACTGCTGGACGGACGGGTCCAACATCTGCATGCACACATGAGTTTGATTAGAGTCTTGATAGAGTAAAGCACAAGGACATTATAAATAAAAAATAGTAAACAGTGATAAGGTCAAAATATTTACCAAGATCACCCCACTGCTCGCCATCCGGTAGTACCAAATCCGGATCACCTCGGAAATCCATACCAATATATGGATACTCGGAAAAAGCCATATCCTGCCGCTCGAACCACCTAAAGAAGGCATCAGTAAAAGTAATTTGAGATTGACCTGCATGTCTAGCCATGTGGTCGACCCACCTCTGCACGCATGGCTCAGTAGGAGATGGCAAGTCGAGAACAATGTACTGAGGTTGCAGCAGTGGTATCTTCTCCAAAGCGAAGGCAGTCAAAACTGAATCGAAGCCAAAATTCTTCAGTTTCCCGTCCTTTACTTTGGTCAACTAGTTTTTCTTCTGAACCAGTACTGCATCACACCAGTTAAAAACTTTCGGCTGAAGACATTCCAGGGCGTGTTGCACATAAGACCTGTTGGCAACATGAGGGGATGCGCTGCCGGCCATCCTACAAATCGTGTACAGAATAGACCTGAGAGACCTGTCAGTGATATCACGGATAGAAAGCTTGCCGTCTCTGCTCGGCTGGGATCCCTCCCTACAATACTGACGGATATAATCTTTCACGGAATCGCTCCCTCGAGCCGAACCGGACAAGGAAATGGGGGCACCCCGCCTTGACAACCCAGTCAAGAAGTAAATGTCCACTATGGTCAAAGGGATGGACTTGCCCCTAATCTGGAACACTTGGTTAACAGGATCCCAAGCATCAAGCAGGTACTGCAGTAAACGTATCTGTGCCCTCATGCTAGATATACGGAAGAATTTTAGCAAGCCACAGTTCAACAACGCGCTCACGGTAACAGGATCATGGAGGGCAATCATGTCCTCCTCTTCATGCTCTCGTTCTCGCCACGTAAGAGTCATTCTGCTCCAATAAACTCTGCAAAACAAACAAGAGGAGGAGTAAGATCCCTGACTCGGTAAAGAAAATGGCAAAATTCTCATGAAAAAGTATGCAACCAAAAATTTTTTTGCGCCCAACGCAGGTAGGGAAGGGTCTCACCTGCGTTGGGAGACAAACTGCCTTTGAAAATGAAAACCCCAACGCAGGTTTCGATATGGGGCACCTGCGTTGATGGCAGAGCGCCCTAGAGAAACCCCAGGGGCTCATGGGGGCAGGAAAACAAGCATAAAACTGAGAAATAAGACCATGAAAAGATAGAGCTAGGGTTTAGCTCCTACCAGGTGGAAACGGCGCTGAAAATCGTCCACAGAATCTCCCGAAATCAGCTGGTGAAAAATCGAGAGGAAGAGGCACCTCCAAGGCTCCAACAAACCAAATGCACATGAAATGGTAAAATGAAAGGTAAAAACATCTTTTAATTGCTTTTTACGTAGTTCAAAGTAAAATATTAGTATTTTTACTTCATGGTATCCGTTTCTAACAAGTTTGTTGCAGCAATTGATGAAACAGTACTATCTCTGGAAAAGAAAAACTAGTCATGGTAAAATATGAATTTGACCTTATCAAACGAGCAGTTTTGGCAGAGTTCATGATCGTTAAAAAATAAACGCAAAAACCAGCAGTTTTGGCAGAGTTCATGCTCGTTAAAAAATAAACGAAAAACCGAGCAGTTTTAACGCGGACTTCATGCTCGTTAAAAAATAAACATAAGCATGTGAGCAAGCTTTCCCCCAGAGTTCAAGCTCATCCAGAAAAAAATGAACTGGTAAATAACCATTTGAGACCGTAAATTCATCAGCCATAAAAGCCTTGGTCGTGTTTATGCACCGTCACCTCCACTTTTCATTTGGCCGATCATTCACATCCACTTGATTGTTTACCTATTTTGAGGAACAGCTGCGAAGAGTGATTTCACTTAGCCATCCTTGTAATACTGCCGTGATTGGAAAATTCCAACCTGTACTTGGAATCTGCTGCTATCCCTGTTTATCACTCGTTCCTCAAAAGACGAGTCTTCTTTGAGCTCTTTTCACTGACTCGTAAAATATGAAAAGTTTGCCGAGTTTTGGCCTTCCAGCTCGTTAAAAGGACCGGAAGAGCTATCCCTCCTCTAGATTTTAATCTTTTTGGACCTGAGGGATTATTGCACAAAAAGATCGAGCGCTTGTCTAGTTCGGCTCGATAAAGATATCGAACATTCATCGCTTCTGTATTGTTTTATACTTTTTCGGACTTAAGGGATTAGATGACGAAAAAGGACCCCTGGAGTCCACTTTATGTACGCTTTTCAGACTCTCTAAAAATGAAAAGGACCGAGTTGTCTTTGTCGCTAGGCTCGTTAAAAATATTGAATAGTGACAAACTTGTCTTTAGACGAGAACGAGTTTCCCTATCACTAGGCTCGTTAAAACATAGCGATGGGCTTGCCCGAAGGGCAGGTTATAGAACAAGCATATGTTATCCTCCTCAAGCTTGACAAAAATAAAGAGGTACTGGTCAGAAATGACTGGGGAAAAATTGGGAGAACCTCAAAGCTTAATGGTAGCAAGTCGCTCTTGAACATGACACTTTTGCCTCCGTAAATATCGGGTTGGGTTATTATCATTCACCGGTCCCTTCACCATGGTCTCACCATACCATACATACATGGGGTAATGCTACCGATCCATCACATCAGTGTCGTTATATGTTCAAGAGATGTCATTCAGAAAGTGTCAACCGGGTCCCATCCACTACCATACATCATCTTTCATCCTTCCATGACCGCCACCCTGAATCATATTTCACAGATCATTTTCACCATCATCACTAGCTCCGTTCCGTGTCACTGATGTGGGATTCATTAAGGCCCTCCTTTGACGGATCACTTCTTGTCGACATCAGCTCATTATCCAAGAAGTTGATCTAGGAACACCCCCTCAGTACTTTGAAGCTTGCATGCCTCAATGGCAAGTTTCTCACTTCCGGCGATAGGTATACGTTAATGACCTTCGACCAGGAGACTTTGCGTGGTGTTCGACGTCAGATCCTATATTCACGCCACGTGAATTGTGCTGCAGTACCTTGAGGGTCATCATCATTATCGGTGATTCCTCTCGCGCTTGTTAACAGTTTACATTATTGACTGGTAATCAAGCGATGTCTTTCCATGTTCGACTTCAAGAAATTCTCACATGGATCGACTTGTACTAGAGTGAAGATCGGACAAGTTTGAAGACCCCGGATCCAGTTTCATCCATCCGGGCTGCGATATATATTCAGGAGATAAAAAACATAGACATGTGCAGCAGATGATCATCCTACTACAAGGATGATAATTAAAAGCAGAGAATTATCAGTCTATTATCAGACGATCGTCTGTCTATGTACAACAAATGTATTTATAAAGCTGAGCATGGGAAATGCCCGCATCAGCTAGATCATGAAAAGAAAGTATGAAAAGATAGTGTATTGTATTGTATTTTGTTACAGGTCACCTCCCGACGATTGAATGAACTTCGGATCCTCCTAATAAAGCATTTCACCCGATAAACGACCTCATACTTTAGGGGGCAACTGTTATAGACATTTTTGTGCCTTACAGCATAGAGCATGAAATGTCAATAATGTAAGGGATCCAAAGTCCCTAAACATGTTGTTCCTACCCCTAGAGGAACAAGGTCAGCAAACCACAGCACTTCAGATCAGTTCTCCACTGAAAAACACTCAAAAACAGGTCAATTTTGGATCAAAGCAGCTGCTCCACTAAGCATCTGCGCTGAATGTCAAAAGCTCTATGGTGTACCTGCACTGCATAGCAAGTGCAACAAAGGCTACCTGCGCTGGGCGTACTTTGACATGTGGAGGAATCTTTTCTCAATGTGCCAGTGCCCAGGAAGCTTCCAAAATGACACTTGGATCAGAAGATTCACCTAATGATGAGTTAAGAGCTTCTAAAACTCCAAGTGGAAGGTAGAAACTCCGAGTGGACTCAAGGACTGAAGAACAACTGGAGTTGAAGAGGACAACAAGTCACACATCAAGCTGACTTATCTTCACTCCAAAACTCTATATAAGGATCTCATCCCTTGGGATCTGGAGGCCGGAATTTAGTGCAAAGAATTGCTGTTGGTTTACAGTTGTGAGTATTGGGTGATTGCTTGAGGGAGGTGAAGAGGAGATTTCTTTCCGTCGGGAAGGTGATGCTGGATTGGACCTCTCACGGTTGTATCACCGCCTGAACCTTACTTCCTTATATTAATAAAGCATTTGAGGTTCTTCTATCCGCATGTGTTTCAATGGTGTATTGTTTTACTTGCGTATTTGATTTATGCTAATCCTTGAATCAATTATGAATGCATGCTTCTTGTAGTTTCCTTTTCTTGTCTTGTTCGCAGGATCTCGTGTAGCTGGGCCCGTGAGAAGACTTGGAGCTGGGAGCAAGCGGCAAATAGAGGAGATTGGATCGACCATTTGCGCAAGACATCGGTAAGTGGATCTCTTCCTTTCGTCTCTTGCATGTCATAAAGAAGTAACTTTAGATAGCTTTGCTTCAGCTGTTGCTAAGGAACTATCACCCTTAGAGTGGGATAGGGTCATTCCGTGTTGGATACTTTTCCCCACAACACTCCCTAATCAGGTCAATTCCTTCCTTGAGAGATAAACTTCATAATCTTTACCTAGTTTGGGGTCCACTTGTCTTCTCTGTGGTTCCACAACTTCATAACCCATATTCTACAAGTATTACATAGAATCCATTTTTACACAATGATCCCTAGACCTAGGAATCATATTGTCAAGATATATTCTCAAATTGTATGCATAAGTATCCTCTTAGCCTTTCTCAAAGAGACCATCACCTTGATTCTTAAGCAAGTAAGCCACATAAGTGATTCTCTCTCGCAAATAGGCTATATGAATCACCATTGGTCCATTTTTTGTTCTACTTGTCATTTTGATTCCTCTGATATCGAGCCTCCTCCCATAATTGAAAGTATGTAAAGAGCAGGGAGCCTTAGTTGAGGTGATAGTGGACTATCACTCCATTGTTTCCCCTAGACCTAATAGTTTCTCTATAGGATCCCCTCCTAGGACCACTGTTAGTTTGAGTAATAACATGATCGATTCAACATATTTTCAAAACCTATTTCTATCCTAAGTATCCATTTATGCCTACTTTCCAACCCAATTTCAATCACTCAATTTGGATTTGAAATGAAAACGTCATGACCAAAACATTCACGAGGTGTCTAGTAGGATGAGTTGGGATAGTCAGGTTTTGAAGGCCTAAATGACTAGATTTTGAAAAAACAAATATGTAGTGTATTCCCCTATGAATCTAGTTTACAATGAAATTTTGATCACTCAATTTGGATATCGTATGATAAAATTATGACCAAAGCACTGTCTGCATATCATAAATCAACATTCTTAAAACTCTATTTTTGTTATTGTTCATTGGTGTATTTGACCCATCAATTTTTGTTGTCTTCAAAACTTGTTTCTGTTGGAGATAGATACATAACTATAGTTTAGTATCCAATTTGAATCAGTTTAATTGTCATCAAAAGAAAACGTTATGCTTAAATATCAACTGTTGGTCTCAGCTTGGAAATCAAAAATAACTCTGTTATGTAGGTTTTTCTTAGTAAATTTGACATATCATCTCATAGAATTTTTAAAAACTATTTATATTCAAGATACCACTTTGAATTCACTTGCATTTGGATTTGTATCACTCAAATCAAACGATAAACAAAGAATTTAGGATTAAAACACTGCTGGTTAGTATGGTTGACCACCGTTCTCTTGCAGGTAATGAAGTTTGCATTGTTATTTATTTCTGTGGATTTGTTTTATAGAGTAACTACTTGTTATTTTTTTCGTATTTATTGGATTAAGAGAGCGCTTACACCTCTCTTCTATCATGATTTCATTTTTTATTGTAGGTAGATGCTCGTTTTCACAGGTCCCAAAAGAATAAAGGAGATCAATTTATGAAAAAATAATTCTTGAAGACAATGTTAATGAAATAAGAGCATTTCATCCAAGCATATATTAAGAAATTTAATATCATATGATGTCAAATCTTTCTAGGTGTCACATGGATCTAAAATTTTAGGATCATAAGAGCTTACTATAAAATTATTCCTATTATTGCCCACCAACATGAAGAAAACAATGTAAAAGATTTTTCATTACTTGACGAAATCATAACAGAAGAAATGAAGAATTTATTTCCATTTGATGATCCAAGTCATTTCCACCAAAATATTTTTCCAAAATATGTTTTGTTTCCATTCATTCACCATTGACAGATTGTTATTCCCTAGAAACAAATTGTTATTCCCTCAAGAAACAATAATGATGCACTCGAAATCACAACTATTGTAACTTAAGTTATTTATTTATTGATTTTTTTTCAATAAAGTGTTGTTGCTTTCCTCATTTATTTTATTTTTTTATGTTTTAGGTGTTGTTTCCTTCAAAGTCACAGTTGTTGCTCCTTCATCAAAATAAAATAAGGAAGTTCTTTAGTTTTATGTTGTTCATCCACATCTATCCATTTGTTCCCCAGTATTGTCAAGTATATGGTTGCCTCAGACCTAATATTAAACACTCTTATGGTAAGTATTATCGGGAATGATACACTCTTAGTTCCTCGTTATTTTGTAAAGTGACTATGATTGTTGATTTGCTAATACTTCTCCTTGTTGTCATGCCAATATTGTGCATTGAGTCAGTTTTTTTTGGGGGGGGGGGTGGGAGAGTTGTCACCGTCATGCATTATAATTCATAAATGATATTGGTAGTTTTGAGTTTCTAACGTGCAACAGTGGTTTTTGTTACCTTAATTCGAGGTTGTTGTTACTTGAGTCACAACTATTATTACCTTAAGTTGGGATTGTTGTTACCTGTCTCACAACTATTGTTACTTTAAGTCGTGATTGTTGTTACTTGAGTCACAACTGTTGTTATCTTAAGTCATGATTATTGTTACTTGAGTCACAGTTGATGTCACCTTAGGTCACAGTTGTTGTTACCTAAGTCATGACTGTTGTTACTTAAGTCATAGCTATTTCTACTTTGACTTATTTTCATGATTTTGTCCCCTTTACTTGATTTGATACTTGTAGGTTTTTCAGATCTTTCTCTCCTTGGTTTCGAATGGGAGAATACTTTTAATGTTCTAGGTCCTCTTTGGCATGATGATTGGGTGCTCAATTTATCTTTTTTTATCTATAAACATAATATTATATTTAAGGGATAGTTTTGCAAAAGATTATTTCATCATGCTGACTTTAAAATTTCATAATTTGTCAAGTCCCTTATTTTGTAAAATTTATGATGATTATCAAAAAATTGTACTTAAATATTTTTGTCACTATCTAATGAATTGTTCCTTAACCCCAATCTTAAAAAAACAAAACATACTTATCAACAATCATTTTAAGGTTATGTTTACGGGCTGAAATTATTCAACAACAGTCAAAGGGATCTCCCCAGTGTAGGATCGCAACTAGACCCTACACCATTTGATTTAGGGATCCCATCTAGTATGTAGCCCTCAATGCCACTCAGGTGAGTTGAGATCACTTCGAACAGAGGTGGGATACAAACTCATTTTATCTCATGAACATTGTTGGTGGCTAGATTTGAACACTATTGGTGGCTAGATTTGCATACTTTTACTCACCTTTTTACCCTGTTCTTTTATCCATTTCAAGCCAATAGTGGTTAATAAATATCTTAAATTGCAGAGGTATACCTTTCGTTATGTCTTTATGGATTATTTTTCAGAGAGGATTATTACCTAAGTGACTTGTTAATTTAGTTATTTCTACATATTTAAAGGGAGAATGACCAAGACTGTGATTCATTGAATGATGCTATCAAACTGGAAGCGTTATTCTTGAATACTGGCTACAAAGGTGAATCAAGCCTTCGATTGACACACTTCTATCTTTTAACATTCATTTTATTTCTGAAAACCACCATGTAATTAAGGGCAGACAATCTTGTAATTCTAGGAGTTGTATCACTGACAAATTGTATAAAGTAGAGTTGCGGGCTGTGAAAGCCAACAATGTTAAGAGTCATTAAGTTTGCAAGAGAATACTCTAACTTTGTGTTTGTAAGAACACAATTGTGATATTTCTTTTATTAATGACAAGTTGATCTTCTAAGCATATCATGATTCTTTGATCTCGCCAGAACCCTAATCAGGGATTTGGGCCCACTCTCCTGACCAGGTATTGCTGGATTATTTGTGTGTTAGGTTTATTTCTGTAAGTTTATTATTACTATGAATGTTTATTAGTGCATTGTTGTGAGTCCTTATTTATGCTACAGTTATTACTTTTTGTTACTCATATTACTATTATAATTATTATTTGTTGTTATAGTTATTACTCACTATTACTCTTATTGTTGTTACAGTATTGCTTGCAGTTACACATTGATGAATTTATAGTTAATGTTCACTACTGGGTAGGGAAACTTTGACCTTCACATAGAGTGCACGATAGCCTTGAAACAACTGGTAGAACCTCAAGTTGACAATTAAATGTGGATTGGGTGAATTGCATGATTCATACTTAGACATGAACTTTTTGGCGCCGTTGTCGGGGAGGCTATCTGTTGGGCATGGAATCCCCCCACAACATGTTTTGGGGCTCAAAGCCCAAGTTTTGTTCAAATGTATTGTAAGACTCCGCGAATTGCGGGCGCGGAGCATGAAGTATAGGTTGAGTCATAGGGTTGTCTACCCTAAGTATTGCAATGTAATCTAATGTCATGTTGGCTTTCCCATGGTCTCCAGACCATGAGATTGTATAAATAGAGCGAGGCTCCAAGTTGTAAAGATAACGAATTGGAAAGATGAATACAAATGGTTCGAGCATAGAGTAAGAGTCTAAGTGCATTGGTTCATAGGAGTAGGAAGAGGCTTTGCATCTGAGTGTGCAGAGTCCTTGTAGAGTTTGCAGCTGAGTGCGCGGACCCCTGCAGCTGAGTGCGCGGACCCCTGCAGCTGAGTGCGCAGGGTGGTGTTGAGTAGGTAATCTTGAATGAAGAATAATAAAGAGAATTTGATTCCTATTTCTGGGCATCTGCTTGTGTATTACCTTCTTTACATTTATACTGTATTGTTTATCACGCGCATTTATATGATTACTAGATATATTGTTAATTCTCACTAGTCTTACACAGATAAGTTAAGTAATCGGGTAATGTTATAGACATTTTTGTGCCTTACAGCATTGAGCATGGAATGTCCATAATCCAAGGGATCCAAAGTCCCTAAAAGAGTTGTTCCTACCCCTAAAGGAACAAGGTCAACCAAAGACAGCTTCTCCCAGAAGTTCTCCACCAAAAACCACTCAGAAATGGTCAAATCAGGATCAATTCAATAGCTCCACTAGCTGCCTGCGTTGAAATGCAGAGGTTACACTGGCCAGTTGCACTGCAACGCAGGTAGAAGCACTACCAGGGTGCGCTGAGCGGGAAATGACAAATGGCGAGTTCATTCAACGAGGTGGAAAGACCCTGGAAGCTTCCAGAATCTTCCTCAATGACACTTGCCTCAATGAATTCGACCAAGTGATGAGTAAGAGGTTCTCAACCTCCAAGTGGAAGCAAGAACTGACAGAGAGAAGCCACAAGTCAAATCATGAGTTGACTCATCCTCTCTGCTCACATCTATATATGGATCTCTCACCCAGAGGTTCAGGAGGCTGGAATTTTGTACTTTGCAGAGAATTGTTGTTGGTTTGAGATTGAGATTAGTACATTGGGTGATTTATGCTTTGTTGGAGGAGAGGAAGGGATTCTTTTGATGGGAGGTCGATGCTGGATTGGGACTCACTTGGTTGTATCTCCTCTTGAACCTTGTTATCATATCAATAAAGCTACTTGAGTTTCTCCTATATGCTTGTATTTCAATGATGTTTTGTTATATTCGCATATTTAGTTTATATCTGATCCTAAACTAGTTATGAATGTGAATCTATATCTTTTGTGTAGTTTTCCTCTCTTGTGATCTTGCAGGAATTGTGTGAAGCTGGACCAGTGAAAGAGCAGGCAGCGGGAAGCGAACAAAAGAGAGAGAGATTGGATCAACAAACTAGCGGAAGACACCGGTTAGTTACATCCTTCTTTCTCTATTTGCATCTCATAAAGAAGAATACTCAGATAGTTTTCCTTGTTTGTTGCTAAGGCACTATCACCTCTTAGAGTGGGATAGGGGCATTCCAAATTGGATACTTTTCCCAACAACAAATTGGCGACTCTGCTGGGGAAAGTATCTTGTTAGTTTATTTGTGTTTCTATTGCTATTCATTTCATAAACTCAAGAGTGCCGAATCGAACTGCATTTGCTATTTACAAATGCAAAGTAGAGATTAGCTACTCTAGTCCTCTCACTGGGCCTGTTTATGATCTGAGAAGCTGATCCACAAGTGCTCTAATAGCCCTTTGTGATAGATCTTAGTCCTCCTATAAATCATCCTCCTAATTGTACCTAATTGATAGCTTTTATCCGGCCAAAAACTGTAGATTTAACTGCAAACCGTAACCTAGAACCCAGAAACAACTCTCGGTTCTGCTTCAGTGCAGACTCTGTGAAGAGGTTCTGCATTTCAACGTAGGTCCCGTGAAGGCTACCTGCGCTGAATGTCAAATCCTCTGTGTTAGGAGTGCGCTGATTAGTCTTTGCCTTGTGCAGCTGTGGTTCCCTGCTTCCTTTTGCTCAGTTTCATCTCTGTTTTTTGCAGCCTGTTATCAGTCAGTGTACCTATCTGAAACCCCTTTTCTTTGCCTCAATTCCACCTCGGTTGTATAAAGAAACTGTATTTGTTCTTTGTGTATTTGTTACATCATTTACAGTTTCCCATTACGAAAGTAAACTGGTCATACTGTCGCCCTTAGATCTAGACCTGTCGTAAGTGTCGTTTTGATCTTAGGAGTGAGTTTGTTTGCTGTTCATAGTTGATTGAGCTTTTACTTTTGTCGTTTGGTTTGAATTTATGCATTTCAAGTGTCGAAAAAAGTAAATCATAAAGTGTCGTAATCTTGATTTCGAAAAGGAACTTGTTTGTGTTTCCACTTGAAATCGGATTCAAATTTATATAACAACTTTCTTTTTAGGCATCAATATTAAGAAAGTGAAAACAAATACATGCATATGTGCATTTGCATTTTGACAGTTTGTATGTTGATTTAGGCAAAAGTGCATTACTGTGTGCTCTATGCTCTTTGATAAAAGATGGTGTCTTTCTTTTCCCCTTGTAGCTAGGATTTTCATTGTTGAAAAGATATAAAAGCTTGCTTATCATCTTTAGACTGCATTTAGGAATTGTATCATACATCTCGTGGTGATCCAAAAAGGCAAACTTCTAAGAAAGATCAACCTAAAATAAATTGAATGAACTTAACAACGCTTTGTAACATAACGCATAACATAGAGGTCTAGGCTAGAGACGTGTTCCGGCGTCGTAAAACCTGGTCACTGGTCGCCTCACTGATGGTTGGGTGATTCCTCCTGAGAGACGATAAGTGCCAGTACGGATTGTGCTCCCACGTACCGTCGCGTATATATTGGGAGACCCCTATAGGAATATAACCTTTATCCATAGGAAGTTGTGTCGGCCGCCCTACTGATCACAATGCACTGAACACAACATTCAGGAAGATTGACCGCCCGTACCCTAAAAAGTATTCTACGATTTTGCGAAAAGTTTGGCACACCCTCTACTTAGAACTCTAGAGCAGTTCCTTTTGGTCTTTTTCAGACTCTATAACGGAAAAATTCCATCCGAGCATTTGTCACTTCGGGCTCGTTAAAACATCGAAGGAGACTAGAGTCATCTTTAGCTTTTTCTCGACTCTTTAAAATTGAAAAAGCAAGTTGTGTCTAAGCGTCGTTAAAATTTATTTTAAATGGAACAATCACCCCTTTTTCCTGCGTTGATCTTTAGGTTGAGAAAAATGGAGCCCACCAACCAAGGAATTCCCCTTGGTGGAAATCCTAGTCCCTTCTCCTCATGGGGAGATGTTGGTGTGCCCCATATGGCCACATTGTCGCTTCCAGGACTGACGATTGGCCTGCCGGTCTGGCTCTTCTCAACCAATGTCGTTCAGAACACCACTACTCCTGAACAGTCGAATCAACAATTAGACGAGTCCAGAATTTCCCACCAACCTTCTACTTCCTATAATTCTTCCTGTCTTCCTTCCTCTTCGCATGACGGGACTGGTAAAACTAAAAACCAAGTTCCTAAGGAGAAGAAGGAAAAGAAGAAGAAAGAGAAAAAGAAGAAGGAGCCAAAGGCAAATAAGGGAAAACAAGTGTCGTCTGATGAAAATCCACAGACAGCACTGACCAGGCCTAAACCGCCATGTGTCATCTGCAAGGGAGACCACTTTCATAGAGATTGTCCCTGCATCCCTCGGATACTAAGGGACTGGTCTCCCCGTTTGCACAATCCGGTGTCGTTAACCTCTGATAGCCATGTTGAAATTACACCGTCAACTAGCGAAAGTGAAGTTCCAGGATAGAAAGGGAGGGCTAGACCTCCCTGTAGACTGTGTGAAGGCAACCATGCCCTCCACCGTTGTCCCTTCTTAGACGAGGCCAAAAGAGTCTTGGAAGATCGCCCAGTTTCACCGTTGCGACTTCCTCCTGGATATCAAAGACTCTTGCCAAGTCCTTTGTTAGTTGAGAATCCAGCTGGCCCACTCAAGTGGTCAGCTGAAGCGTCTATCATTGAGGATAAACTGACTGAATCCATACCAGACGAAAGTCAAAAGGTCGAGGCGGCAGTTGACCCGGTCTTGCCTTCAGAGGATTTATCTTCGAATGATACAGCCACTGAAGAGGATAAGGATGACACCATCCAGATTATTTTCATCAACACAGACTCCGACGAACACAGGGGCAATGCACCCATTCCTTTATCGCAGGAAGGAAGTTCGTCAGAGCGATATCCGGTCGTCTATTCGGTCCCACCACCAAGCAACCTAGTTGTGTCCTTCGACTGGAACCAACTAGGCAGACCCCGGTTACCAGCCAGCATACCATTCAGAATTATCGTTCAATTATACAGAATGGTAATGGTTGGCACCATCATTGATGAGGGGGCATCTGTGAGTATCCTTTCCTCTATTGCTTGGAAAGCGCTTGGTTCGCCAACGCTTTTGCCTGAAATGAGAAATCTGACAGGCTTCGATAAAGGAACCAGTCGACCTTTAGGGATCCTCCCCAATGTGCCTATCACATTGAAAGGGAAGACCGTTCAAATGAACGTGATGGTCATTCAAGGACCCTTGGATTATAACCTACTCCTTGGACGAGACTATATATATTGCATGGGAGCCATCGTCTCCTCGCTCTTTAGAGTAATGTGTTTTCTGCACGAAGGAAGAGTGGTCAAGCTCGTGGACCAGCTTTCATTTCCCAGATCACGCATCACAATTAGTCATATACCATCCCTAAATGGTCTCTTCACGCAAGAAATGTCTCAACCCACGGTCCGTCCTCCCGATGAGCGCGCGTGATTCGGAAGGATATGACTGGAACCCAGGGGGCATGCGTCCTGGTCTACTTCGGCAGGAAAACTTTGGGTATAGGGTAGGTTTCCGCGGGAGAATATGACTAGTCCGTACCCCGTCCGTCATGGAAGAGGGGTTGTTCTAGAATAAGATTCTTTTGTCAAAGTTATGTGTTTGGCGCTCGTTGTCACTCACCTTTGTCTATCTCGGTAGACATCGCCGAAGAAGTGTTTTGTTCGCTGCATTGATGAAACAATCTTTGGGTAACCTGAAAGAGGTAGGCCTTTCCTGGTAGAACAAATGTTTTATCTACAAATTGAGGGGTAACCTTGAAATCGTACTTTATACCTGGGGGCATGCAAACCTTTTGGAGTGCAAGCAAGGGGCAGCTATTTATTTTTAAAATTTTTAGGACCTCTAACCCTTTAAACTCGCAGGATTAGTCGTTTCCGAACTTGCACAAATAAAGGATTCCGGAGCAAAGCTTTGTAAGGCACAAGCTCCATAAAAAATGTTATCTTAAATGAGACATTATTATCATATGACTGGAATCGAGCAGTTTTAACACAGTTCATGCTCGTTAAAAAATAAACATAAGATTGAGCAGTTTTAACACATAGTTCATGCTCGTTAAAAAATAAACATAAGATTGAGCAAGTGTTTCAATTTGCGTTTAAGCTCGTTAAAAAATGAACTACCTGGTAAATAACCACTGCGAAAGTAAATTATCAGCCGTTAAAGCTTTGGTCGTGTTTGCACCATCACCTTGGCCGATCATTCACCTCCATTTGATTGTTTACCCATTTTGAGGAACAGCTGCGAAGAGTGATCTCACTTAGCCATCCTTGTGACACTGCCGTGATTGGAAAATTCCAACCGTTACCTGGAATCAACTGCTACCCGTTTTATCACTCGTTCCTCAAAAGACGATTCTTCTTTAAGCTCTTTTCATCTGACTCGTAAAATATGAAAAGATTGTCGAGTTTTGGCCTTCCAGCTCGTTAAAGCGACCAGAAGTGCTATCCCTCCTCTAGATTTTAATCTTTTTGGACCTGAGGGATTATTGCACAAAAAGATCGAGCGCTTGTGTTGTTCGGCTCGTTAAAACTATCGAAAACCCATCCCTTCTGTATTGTTTTATACTTTTTCGGACTTAAGGGATTAGATGACGAAAAAGGAACTTTGGAGTTATCTTTACGTACCTTTTTACACTCTCTAAAAATGAAAAGGGACCGAGTTATCTTTGTCGTTAAACTCGTTAAAAAACATTAATAGCGACAAACTTGTCTTTAGACGAGAACGAGTTTCACTATCGCTAGGCTCGTTAAAACGTAGCGATGGGTTTGCCCGAAGGGAAAATTATAGAACAAGCATATGTTATCCTCCTCAAGCTTAACAAAAATAAAGAGGTACTGGTCAGAAATGACTGGGGAAAAATTGGGAAGAAACTTAAAGAACTTTTATTGGTAGCAAGTCGCTCTTGAACATGACACTTCCACTCCGTGCCTAAGTCGGGTTGGGTTGTTTCATTCACCGGTCACATCGCCATGGTCTCGCCATACCATCCATCTTTGGGGTAAATGCTACCAATCCATCACACAAGTGTCGCCGATATATTCAAGGGAAGTCATCCAGAGAAGTCAACCGTGTCCCATCCACTACCATATATTATCCTTCATCCTTTCATGACCGCCACCCTGAACCATATATCATCAGATCGTTTTCACCTCCATCAAAATCATTTGCTCCGTTCTGTGTCACTGATGTGGGATACATTAAGGCCCTCCTTTGATGGATCGCTTTTTATCGACATCAGCTCATTATCCAAGAAGTTGATCTAGGAATACCCCCTTCAGTACTTTGAAGCTTGCATGCCTCAATGACAAGTTTCTCACATCTGGCGACAGGTATACATCAATGACCTTCGACCGAAATATTTTTCGTGGTGTTTGACGCCAAGTCCTTTATTCACACCATGTGAATTGTACTGCAGTACCTTGAGGGTCATTATCATTATCGGTGATTCCTCTCGTGCTTGTTAATAGTTTACATCATTGACTGGTAATCAAGCGATGTCTTTCCATGTTCAACTTTAGAACATTTCTCACATGGATCGACTTGTACTTAGAGTGAAGATCGAACGAGATTGAAGACCCTGGATCTAGTTTCATCCATCCGGGCTGTGATATATATTCAGGAAAAACAAAGACATTGACATGTACAACATTGCAGCAGATAATCATCCTACCAAAAGGATGATGATTTCGTCAAAATCATCAGTCTACCATCAGACGATTGTCTGTTCTATGTACAGAAAAATGAATTTATAAAGCTAAGCATGGGAATGCCCGCCTCAGCTAGATCATGAAAGCAGTATGAAAAATAATGTATTGTATGGTATCTTATTACAAGTCTCCTCCCAGCATTGGAAGAACTTCGGATCCTCCTAATAAAGCATTTCACCCGATAAACGGCCTCCTACTTTAGGGGGCAACTGTTATAGACATTTTTGTGCCTTACATCATTGAGCATGGAATGTCCATAATCCAAGGGATCCAAAGTCCCTAAAAGAGTTGTTCCTACCCCTAAAGGAACAAGGTCAACCAAAGACAGCTTCTCCCAGAAGTTCTCCACCAAAAACCACTCAGAAATGGTCAAATCAGGATCAATTCAATAGCTCCACTAGCTGCCTGCGTTGAAATGCAGAGGTTACACTGGCTAGTTGCACTGCAACGCAGGTAGAAGCACTACCAGGGTGCGCTGAGCGGGAAATGACAAATGGCGAGTTCATTCAACGAGGTGGAAAGACCCTGGAAGCTTCCAGAATCTTCCTCAATGACACTTGCCTCAATGAATTCGACCAAGTGATGAGTAAGAGGTTCTCAACCTCCAAGTGGAAGCAAGAACTGATAGAGAGAAGCCACAAGTCAAATCATGACCTGACTCATCCTCTCTGCTCACATCTATATATGGATCTCTCACCCAGAGGTTCAGGAGGCTGGAATTTTGTACTTTGCAGAGAATTGTTGTTGGTTTGAGATTGAGATTAGTACATTGGGTGATTTATGCTTTGTTGGAGGAGAGGAAGGGATTCTTTTGCTGGGAGGTAGATGCTGGATGGGGACTCACTTGGTTGTATCTCCTCTTGAACTTTGTTATCATATCAATAAAGCTACTTGAGTTTCTCCTATATGCTTGTATTTCAATGATGTTTTGTTATATTCGCATATTTAGTTTATATCTGATCCTAAACTAGTTATGAATGTGAATCTATATCTTTTGTGTAGTTTTCCTCTCTTGTGATCTTGCAGGAACTGTGTGAAGCTAGACCAGTGAAAGAGCAGGCAGTAGGAAGAGAACAAAAGAGAGAGAGATTGGATCAACAAACTAGCGGAAGACACCGGTTAGTTACATCCTTCTTTCTCTATTTGCATCTCATAAAGAAGAATACTCAGATAGTTTTCCTTGTTTGTTGCTAAGGCACTATCACCTCTTAGAGTGGGATAGGGGCATTCCGAATTGGATACTTTTCCCAACAATAGGTAATAATAGGTTAAATAAGTAAGGAACTTGGGTGTAATATGGATCATGCCCCGAGTAGGGCTGCACAAAGGTAGCCTCACAGGTTGCGACAGACTAATAGGTGCATGTAGAGACGTGCACGCAGGGTCAAACCGCAGACCGCCAGAAGCTCATCATACATCCCCAGGGTGTGGAAACCTGGTTCTAGCACCCTCCCATACTACTTTGGGTGAGACTTCAGTCTGTACTCTACGGACTGTTGTTGAAAGGACTAGTAGTACCAGGATTTTCTTGGCTAAATCACTTCTGAACCTGGGTTAGGCCCATACAAGCCAAAAAATGGTTCTGTTATGGGGATCAAGATCTGCATAAGGGATTTCTAATGTCGTGCCATTGGAATCCAAAAAATAAAGAAATTGAACAGTGGTTGGAAAAGAAGATTCACGAGTTCACGCTGCAAGAAAATAGAAATCTGCGAGTATCTAAGGAACAGTGGTTGGAGTGCTACTTGTATACAAAAATCCACAAAATTTTCTTTGCATCCTTTTCTTCTGAGATGTATGAGTGGATCATGAAGCTAGCAGACAGTCGGGGAAGGTGTAGGCTCGACAAACCAATCGTGTGGACTCCGGAATTAGTGCGCATACTAGAAGCATCAATAGATAAGATTGCACGAAATGTGGAACATTGGCTCGATAGAATTATAGGGGGATTTATCACTGAGTTCGTAGTAGACATAACCGTCAGCTACAGTGAGGCGGAGCATGTTAGTAAATTATATATATTATGGAGCAATGGAACACATAAAATATTGCAGAAATATAAACACAGAAAACGCACAAAACAAGAGAGACACAGATATACGTGGTTCACCCAGTTTGGGCTACGTCCACCCCGAACAGCCAGTCCTTCCTTTATATTATCCAGCAAAATGAAGAGACACAACCTACAGCAAATCCGCTGTAATATCCTCTGTTTTCTCTCTCAGTCTCACCTCTCTATTTCTCGCTCACTGAAATACACATCTATTTCACAGCCTCAAATACAATACCCTCATACAAAGAGAGGGGTTGCCTTCTAGGGCAAAAAAGCCTAAACTAAACATAAGTTCTACCGTCAGATCATCTGCCTAATGAACGGCCCAGATTGACTAGAAATTACTATACTTTTACAAGGCAATTTTACAGCTATTTTCAGCTTCGGCGGCACTGCCCCCAAAACCCCCTGCCAGGGGGTGGGCTCCCAAAGGTCGCAGCCGCCCCCCCCTGGACCCCCCCTGTAGTGAATATTTTATGGGTGGCGTTGCCACCCCCATTTCGAACTGGGGTCCAATGTGGCGATACCTTTGAATATAGAAGATAATCAGGCTCCACACCCAACAATCTCCCACTTGGAGACTGATTGTAGCAAATCCACCGCTACTCCATTTGCTAGACAATGACTCCTCTTTGGACCTAGTTGTTTCTCATCTTCATCATCATCCTTGAAGACCAATTGAAACTGAGCATATTCTCAGTCTCTCCCTGGTTACAACTTTTGTTAGCATATCTGCAGGATTCTAGCTAGTGTGTATCTTTTCCAGCTTCAACTCTCCATCTTCCAACACTGATTGTATGAAATGGTACTTGAGATGTATGTGTTTAGTCCTGGAATGAAATGCTGAGTTCTTTGGAAGATGAATGGTACTTTGGCTATCACTGTATAACGTGCCCATATTATGCTCCTTACCCAATTCACCCATAAACCTTTGTAACCAAATCATTTCTTTACTAACCTCTGTAGCAGCAACATACTCTGCTTCTGTTGTTGAAAGTGCAACTACACTTTGGATTTTTGAAACCCAATTGACAACTATTCCTCCAACAGTAAATACATATCCTGTAGTGCTCCTCCTGTTATCTCTGTCACCTGCCATATCTGCATCAACATATCCTTGTAGGGAGATGTTTGAACCACCAAAGCATAATTCTTGATTTGTGGTACCTTTCAAATATCTGAGAATCCATTTCACTGCCATCCAATGTTCCTTTCCTGGATTGTTCATGTACCTGCTTACAACTCCCACTGCATGTGCAATATCGGGCCTTGTGTAGACCATTGCATACATTAAGCTTCCAACTGCTGATGCATATCGAAATTTAGACATATAATCCATGTCTTCTTGGGTCTTTGGGCACATTTCCTTGCTAAGTTTGAAGTGGCTAGCAAAAGGTGTACTAACTGGTTTTGCATTGTGCATGTTAAATCTTTTCAACACCTTTTCTATGTACTCATTTTGAGACAATGTTAATTTACGATTTTTCCTGTCTCTAGTTATTCTCATACCAAGGATTTGTTTTGCAGCTCCCAAATCCTTCATTGCAAATGAATTTGCCAATTTTGTTTTGAGCACATTTATTTCCTACATGTTAGATCTCGCAACAAGCATGTCATCTACATACAATAACAATATAATATAGCTGCCATCATTTTGCTTTTTCAAATAAACACAATGATCAGAGTGACATCTAGTATAACCTTGTTCAGACATAAACTTGTCAAATTTTAGATACCACTGCCTTGGAGCCTGTTTTAAGCCATACAAGCTCTTCTTCAATCTGCACCTTAGTTTCTCCTTCCCTTTCACCTCATATCCTTGTGGCTGCTGCATATATATCTCTTCCTCCAAATCCCCATGGAGAAAGGTTGTCTTTACATCTAACTGCTCAAGATGCAAATCTTGAGCTGCTACAAGACTTAAAATAGTTCTGATTGAAGTCATTTTAACAACAGGAGAAAATATTTCATCAAAATCAATACCTTTCTTCTGTGCAAACCCCTTCACCACAAGTCTAGCTTTATACCTCTGTTTTCCTCCATCTTCTTCCTTCAGCCTGTAAACCCATTTATTCTTCAATGTAGTTTTTCCTATAGACAGCCTGACTAAATCCCAAGTTTGGTTATGCATTAAGGAGTCCATCTCTTCTTCCATGGCTACCTCCCACTTTTTCATGCTTTCAACCTGCATTGCTTCTTCATAACATTCGGGTTCACCGGAATCAGTCAACAATAAATAATATAATGAAGGAGAGTATCGTTCAGGGGGTCTACTTATCCTAGTAGATCTTCTAACACCACTTTCAGGTGTTTGGGGTGCTTGTTGTTGTTGTGGTGGTTGTTGTTGTTGTGGTTGTTGATTATTATTATTTTCAGGCACCTTTTCTTTTTTAGTGATTTCATCAAGAACTGCGTATTCCTTGTTTTCCTTTTCCTGTTTCTTTTCCTGCAACTGATTCTTATACAAGACCTATTCATTGAATATTACATCTCTGCTCCTAATGATTTTGTGATTTTCGTAATCATATAAGCAATAACCAAAATCATTAACACCATATCCAATAAAGGTACATCTCTTTGACTTTGCCTCAAGCTTTGTTCTATTTTCTTTATCAATATGGACAAAGGCCTCACAACCAAAAGGCTTTAAAATAGAGTAGTTTACCTTTTTACCTATCCATGCTTCCTCTGGAACACCACCATCCAAGGAACTTGAAGGCCCTCTGTTTATTAGATAAACAACAGTATCTACAACATCTGCCCAAAACTATAAATTCAATCCTACATGCAATCTCATGCACCTTGCACGCTCCATGATTGTTCTGTTCATCCTTTCTGACACACCATTTCCTTGTGGTGTTCTTGGAACTGTCTTCTCTCTGTGAATTCCATGCTCTGAACAGTACCTATCAAACTCTTTGCTGCAATATTCACCTCCATTGTCTGATCTAAGACACTTCAATTTCTTTCCTGTCTCAATCTCAGCCAAAGCTTTCCATTTCTTGAAAGTATCAAATACATCAGATTTATTCTTAATACAATAAATCCAAGTTTTTCTAGTTGCATCATCAATAAAAGTAACATAATAACGAGATCCACCAAGAGATGATACCTGAGCAGGTCCCCATACATTTGTATGCACAAGCTCTAATTTTTCATTCTTCTTTTCTTTCCCAATTCTGAGAAATCTGACTCTCTTCTGTTTTCCATAAATGCAATTCTCACAGAAGTCCAAATCGACATTCTTCAAACCCGGCAACAAATTCCTTGAGTGAAGAATCTTCATCCCCTTTTCACTCATGTGTCCGAGCCTATGATGCCATAATGCTGCATCTGCTCCTTTGGAAGTTGAAGCATTAACAGAGTTAGAAATACCATTGCATAAATACAATGTACCAACCTTTTTGCCTTTTTCTATTACCAGGGCTCCTTTGGTGACCTTCCAAGCTTTATCTTTGAAAGTTGTCACACAACCTTCACCGCCTAACTGCCCTATTGAAATCAGATTTTTCTTTAGATCTGGAACATGCCTTACCTCCTTTAATAGCCATTGGTTTCCATTCTGCTATTTTACAAGAACCTTACCCATTCTAACGATTTTGCAGGGTTTATCATCACCCAGACGAACTTGTCCAAAATCTCCTTGAACATAGTCAGGAAAGTATTTCTTATCAGGTGTGGCATGGAATGAAGCCCCTGAATCTACCACCTAGGAATCAGTAATATTTTCGAAAGAAAGAATCAAAGCATCTTGTAACACCTCACCTGTCACATTTGCTTCATGATTGTTTTCTTGCTGTGCATCTCCTTCTTTTCCCTTCCAAGATCTATAGTATTTCTTTAGGTGTCCTTTCTTTCCACATTTCCAGCACACTATCCCCGATCTGGACTTGGATCTGCCTTTCCTTGATTTACTGCGATATCCTGAGCTCTTTCCTCTTTCCATTTTTCTTCCTCTAGACTCTCCACTCAAAGAATTTCTCGATGTCTCACCAGAGCTTTTCCGTCGCATTTCCTCGCTAAGGATAGCACCGACAACATCATCAAACTTTAAAGTACTAGATCCAGAAACGGCGTTACTAATGGCCATTACCAAACCATTCCAACTTTCTCGTAATGAGCACAAGAATAACAAAGCTCTAACTTCATCATCAAAGTTTACCCCTACAGAACTTAACTGACTTGTAACTGTATTAAAATCATTTAAATGGTTTGCAACAGATCCACCTTCCGACATATTCATATTAAATAACCGTTTCATAAGAAATACCTTGTTTGAGGTCGAGGGTTTTTCATATAGTTTCGACAACGTCTGCATCAAACCCTCTGTCGTGGTTTCCTTCGAAATTTTGAAGGCGACTGATGCAGCAAGGCACAACCGTATTGTTCTGAGTGCCTTTCTATCGAGAAGGTTCCATTCTTCATCTTTCATACCCGTCGGCATCTTTGTTTTTTCGCCCAATGGTAGGTATAGATCTTTCTGATACAGATAATCTTCCATCTGCATCTTCCACAGCAAGAAGTTTTGGCCGTTAAATTTCTCGACCCTAAACTTACCATCTTCCACCATTGCTCCCACTCGAACCAGGAACCCTTCATTCCTGCGAGTTTATCAGCCAAATAGACCTTCGGCTCTGATACTAGTTGTTAGTAAATTATATATATTACGGAGCAATGGAACACATAAAATATTGCAGAAATATAAACAAATAAAACGCACAAAACAAGAGAGACATAGATATACGTGGTTCACCCAGTTTGGGCTACGTCCACCCCGAACAACCAGTCCTTCCTTTCTATTATCCAGCAAAACGAAGAGACACAACCTACAACAAATCCGCTGTAATATCCTCTGTTTTCTCTCTCAGTCTTACCTCTCTATTTCTCGCTCACTGAAATACACATCTATTTCGCAGCCCCAAATACAATACCCTCATACAAAGAGAGGGGTTGCCTTCTAGGGAAAAAAACCCTAAACTAAACATAAGTTCTACTGTCAAATCATCCACCTAATGAACGGCCTAGATTGACTAGAAATTACTATACTTTTACAAGGAAAATTTACAGCTGTTTTTAGCTTTGGGGGCACTGCCCCCGAAACCCCCCGCCAGGGGGTGGGCTCCCAAAGGTCGCAGCCGCCCCCCCTGGACCCCCCCTGCAGCGAATATTTTACGGGAGGCGTTGCCACCCCCATTTCGAACTGGGGTCCAATGTGGCGATACCTTTGAATATAGAAGATAATCAGGCTCCACACCCAACAGAGCGATGTTTCCTCAAGGGACCACGAGGTAAGGATATTAAATCTTTGAACACTTGGATTAAGATGCTATTGTGCGAAAAGTGGGTTATGCGAATAAATTAATGTTTGGGGATATGTGAAGTGGGAAGATCTATAGAAGCAGAGGTAGTGAAGAATTAGAAACCAGTCCCTTAATTTCACCCTCACGCAAAAGCGAGGAAGAGCTCGTGAAATTTTCTCCAAGAAGTGTGGTTAGTCTGATAAGGCAATGCATTCCGTGTTTACCACCTCCACCCACAGTGCCACCCATCTCACCGTCCTCACCTCCATCTCCACCCACCCCACCTCTGCCACCACTACATTTCAGTTTGGTGAGTGTAATCAAACTACTAGAATTTAGAGGAGTACGGAATGAAGACCCAGACCAATTCTGGTTCGTGGTAAGGGAAGTATGGGAAGCACAAGGAGTCATGGATGACAATATCAAAAAGGCTAAGTTGGTTAGCGTGTTGTAGGATCGCGCATTAACATGGTACATCAAACATTCTAATGATCATCCAAATGCAGAAATTGCAAAAATCCAGATTGCGCTAAAGAGGGAATTCAACAGGCCAAAGTCGGAGACACAATCGATCATCAGGTTTAAGGAGATCGCAATGCTCCTGGGTGAGACCCCCTGGGATCTAGACCAAAGACTGAAGGGTATGATTTGTGAAGCCAATATGACTTTGATGGATGGACAACACCGTGCATGGTTTGTAGTGTCAAGTACGCCGCACTTAAGGATGGTGCTATCACAGCAAAAACTTTCCACACAGGCTGAAGCTTTGGAGATGGAAATGAGATTGCATGAGACCCCTATACAAGACCCTGGGTTGGGAGTCCAACAAATCCACGTGCAACTGCAAAATCTGTGTTTAGAGATGCAAATTTTGAAATAGGGCAGAACACCTCGGCCAGAGGTGCGCGAGGAGGTATGGTGCATAAAATGTAAAGGCCAGGGGCATGACAAGGACCACTTTCCAGTGTTCACGAATTACTTGGTAGGAGGAGAGCCGATGTTGTTAAGACCTGAGGCACAGGAAGGATCGAGTGCAAAACTTGCATTATGGTGCATGATCTGTCAAATAGGAGGAAAACACACTATGGATAATTATCATCTACTGCAGAAGTATACACAGACGTCCCAACAATTATTTTGTAATTTCTGCAGGTCGATAGGCCATAATGAATGCACCCGTAGAAGCTACAAACTAATGATGGATTGGACTCCTACCTATAGGGTGCAAACCGAAACATGAGCCCTTGACCCAAACGGAGGAATGGCGCACGTTGGATTTTAGGGGCGCGGTCGAGGTCGAGGTAGAATGGGAGCAAGAAGGGGTTGCAGACAACTAATTTGTTACAATTGTGGAGGGCCAGGGAACTATGTCCGCATACAAACCTGACATAGACATCATGTTCGTACTGTACTCAGTTTGATCATGAGGTAGAAGATTGCCCTTTGCTGATAGCGAGGATGCGCTAAAAAGGGGTACTCCAGCCACCTCCAACTTAGAATTTGTAGATGATGAGGTCCGAGCCACGTGAAGAAGACCCAAATGTAAACATGATGCTTAGGAGCGGTATGACCATGAGCAATGATAAAGGGAAGCAGCCAGAAGAAAGTGTGTGGGTTCGCAAGGCTCCTACAAAGGAACCCGAATTTGATTTAGAATGCATGAAGGAGAAATTCATGGAAGCTAAGAAGAGCTTCACGGAGGCCTCCAGTTTAGGTAGTAAGGATCAGCTAGAACCAGGGATGGATCCTTCAATGCTCACTACCTTCCTGGAGATATGCATGAAACTGCTATGCGACAGCAAGGCAGTAAAAGGACTACAGGAACTTATCACTAGGTTCACGGGGTCACGAGAGCCACGCGTGGTCTGGAAACTTGGAAAGCATGCATTGTGCACAGGAAGGGAAATGAGGTTGACTGCGCAAATCAGCGAGTATGAAATGGATTAGGTAATCCTGGATCTGGGATTGGATGCAAATGTACTACCAAAACAAACATGGGAATGCATGGGTAGACCCTCGCTATAGTGGTCTCCTATTCAGTTATGAATGGAAAACCAACAAAAGATTTTTCCCATGGGAAGATTGTAAGGGGTAACAGTAGATATTGAAGGTGTGAACACGCAGGTGGATTTTGAAGTGATAGAGATTGTCGACGATAGTAATCCCTATGCCATGCTACTAGGAATAGACTGGGCCATCGATATGAATGGAATCATAAATCTAAAGAAGCAAAAAATGATATTTGAGAAACATTCACTATGCGTAGTAGTACTGCTAGATCCAGCCGAAGGAGTGTAGTACATTGAATCGATGCACGACGATGATAGTGATGACGATCTCAATTGTATTTACAATATACCTACGTGAGAACAAGATTGGGTGAATCCGACTGCAGATGGAAGAATTTCATGCTAGCGTGAAAGCTCCTGCACTTCAGATTCAGATGAAGAAGTAGAGCAATGGTAGAATCAGCTACATGAAGTAACAATGCTCAATTGTAACATGATGGTTAGATCACTGCGCTACATGACAACAGAGGCAAGGGACCAACCTACATATGATGGGTTAACAATGGTGGATGAGTTCTTGAACAAATTTGAAAGCGCAGTGTCAGAATAACAATGGTTTGATGCCCTAAAATGGGCACTGCGTGCAATGCCCGCATGATGGTGGGGTACGCATCAAGGAAGATTTGAGGACTGGCATGGATGCAGAAGAATGATGCACCTACGATTTGGAAAACCACAAATATGGCTAGTAGACAAATACGATAGGCGAGATGATCCATGCACACACCTCGTGAAATGGACCAAGGTCCATGGGGAAGAGCCATAGCCTAAATGAGTACATTTATTTTATCATACCCTGGATGTCATACCCATGAATTGGTATAGTGAGACAAAGCTCTGCTGTGTTACAAGAGAATGGGATGTCTTGCATGAGGGATTTCTGTTAACATTCACATTTGAAGATCGTTGGTCAGATACTATTGATGATGTGCTACAGACAGTAAAAGTCGCTATCTTCAAAATAACACAAGAGCCAATGGAAGTACTTTAGCTAGAATGGGCGACACAACTGAGCTGTGCGCAAGAGTGTTACAACATAAACATTGAGGAGGATGATGGGGACCCACGAAACATTAATATTATAGAAGCAGAAGGCTATTGTGAGGTTTGAGGACCATCAATTAAGGATCTCAACATCACTGCACCGCTAAAAACAAAGCAGGTAAACATTGGAATGGAGGCAGAGCCAAAGTATGCAATGCTTGGGGACTACTGGGATGATGTCACAGTGGATAAGGTCACTGAGTTACTTCGCGAATACCAAGACTTGTTCCCGACCAATATTATGAACTTAAAAGAGATCATTGGTGACTTAGGGATGATGAAGATCACTCTGAAACTTGATGTGAAGCCAGTTAAGCAGTGGCCTTACCACTTGAATCTGAAATATAAAGAAAAGTTCTGCGACGAATTAGAAAAAATGCTCGCAGCTAGAATTATTGAGACAGTGGAAGAATTCGACTGGGTGAGTCCTATGGTAGTATAGGAGAAAAAAGAGAAGGGAGAAATAAGAATATACATGGACCTTAGAAAGTTGAACAACACCTGTGTACACGACCCATTCCCGACACCATTCACAAACGAAGTACTAGAGAATGTTGGCAGTCAAGAAGCATACTCAGTCACGGATGGGTTCTCAGGGTACCATCAGATCAAGATCGCGCCAGAAGATAGGAGCAAAATGACCTTTGCAACAGAATGGGGCTGCTTTCAATACACCGTTATGTTGTTTGGACTGAAGAATGCGGCAACTATATTTTCGCGCATCGTTGTGGTGCATTAAAAGAATACATCCACAATTTCTTTGAAGTCTATCTAGATGATTAGACTATCTTTGGATTAGTTAAGCACCATGTAGTGAGCTTACGCTTGATGTTGGATACTTGCCATCGACACCAGATTGTGCTGAAACTTAAGAAGTGCACATTCCTCATTCCTTTTGGAAACCTGTTGGGACATGTGGTCTGCAAACAAGGCCTGATGGTGGACCCTACGAAGATTGTCATTATCCTAAATTTGGAAGCACCGCAAAGTGTTAAACAACTACACACTACCTTGGGGCACACTGGATACTATAGGAAGTTCATCAAAAGTTATGCCCAAATATCAGTGCCGATGGAAAAGATATTGAAAAAGGATGTTACATATTGCTGGAATGATGATTGCATGGAGTTTGGATGTCTTGAAGGGGAAACTGGCCTATGCTCCAATCCTGGTCTTCCCAAAATGGGATGTGGAATTTCATGTACATGTTGATGCATCGTGTTTTGCGTTGGGAGCCATACTCTCATAGGAAGGTGCAGAGGGCGTGGATCACCCAATCACGTTTGCAAGTCGGAGATTGTCCAAAGTAGAAAAAAACTATTCCACCACCGAGCGCGAGGGGTTAGTGATGGTGTACCCACTCCATAATTACTGACACTATTTACTTGGAGGACATTTCAAGATGTATATCGACCACTCCATGTGGAAATACCTGGTAAACAAGCCTGTGTTGGGGGGGCACATATGCAGATGGCTCTTGCTATTCCAAGAATATGATTTTGAGGTCATAGTCAAGCCGGGAGACCTGAATGCAAGACCAGATCACCTATCACGAATTGAGACGGGAGAGGAACCAACAAATTTGGAGGAGGGACTACCTGATGCATGGCTCCTTGCAGTGCATGTCGCGGATGGACACTTCAAAGATATAATCCATTTTCTAACCATAGGGATTGCGCCAAAGGAATACTTAGTCCAACAGAAGAAGGAATTGGTGGTGTGTGTGACAAAATTTTCTGTCATCACGGGGAACCTCTATAAGATGGGCAATGATGAGATATTGTGAAGATACGTACCTGAATTTGAATGAGGTTAGATCCTAATGGAAGCACATGGGGGCACTACAGGAGGACACTATGCAGGATGCGTGACTGCACAAAAGATTCTTTGCACAGGGTTATGGTGGCCAACACTGCACCAGGATTCAAAAGCGCACTGTAAGGCCTGCGATATATGTCAAAGGACTTGACAACCATCACGAAGGGATGAGATGCCACTAAATCCAAAAATGACACTGCAGCCATTTGAAAAATGGGAAATCAACTTTGTGGGACCGATCAAACCTTAGGGAAAGATGGATGCGCGCTACATCATCACCGTGACAGAGTACCTAACACGATGGGCAGAAGAACAGCCGATCAAAGACTGCATGGTCGCTACGGCTGCAAAGTTTTTGTTCGAAACGTGTTGACATGATTTGGCTATCTGAAAATTTTAATGAGTGACTATGGAACACATTTCTTGAATGAAACCATCAGCGTGCTCACAGAAGAGTTCTAGGTGTATCATCAGAAAAGTACACCATACCACCCACAAGCTAATGGGACAGTAGAGGAATTCAACAAAATATTGGAGACTATGTTAACCAAAGTATGTAACGGATAGCGAAACGACTGGGACCTACACGTACCTACCATATTATGGGCATACAGGACAACGTGCAAAAAATTCATGGGATAGACACCTTTTTATTAGTCTATGGCATGGAAGTTGTCATGTTGATGGAATACATCGTCCCTAGTCTACAAATAACAATGCTCACAGGCATGACAGACTCTGAAGCTCTGGAAGAAAGGCTCACGCAATTAGAAGAACTCGAGGAAGAATGGTTTCTAGTTGGATTTCATCAACAGGTATAAAAGCAGTATGAAAAGGCCTGGCATGACTGCCATATCAAGTTGCGCACCTTCAAGGTAAATGACTTAGTGCTATTGTAAAACAGTAAGTTTGAAATTTTTTTGGGAAAATTTAGAATGCACTGGCTAGGTCCATACGTGGTTAAGGAGGTCACAGACAGAGGTGTGGTCTAGCTAGTTAAACTAAATGGAGAACCCTTCCCAAGCAATGTAAACGACAGTCGCTTGAAACCCTACACGGGTGGGCCGACTCTTTGACTAACCGGACAAAGCATAATCTTCGTGACCTAAGGAGCCGAACAAAGGCACAAGACTATAAACACACACAAGAGATGCCAGTACAAATGTAAGGACACAATTCGAATACAGATGATTTCAAAGAGTGCATGAAGGAGGTCCAGCAAACCGTAGAACAATGCGTGACAGACCTCTGAGCAGTATGGGACCAGTTGGCGGGACTCGACACTAAGATCATCGCACTGACTGAGTAACTCGGGGATGAGTCACGATGATTGTTTTTGGGGCCTGTTGGGCATGGAATCCCCCCACAACATGTTTTGGGGCTCAAAGCCCAAGTTTTGGTCAAATGTATTATAAGACTCCATAAATTGTGGGCACGGAGCGCGAAGTATAGGTTGAGTCATAGGGTTGTCCGCCCTAAGAATTGTATTGTAATGTAATGTCATGTTGGCCTACCCATGGTTCGCAGACCATGGGATTGTATAAATAGAGCGAGGCTCTAAGTTGTAAAGATAGTGAATTGGAAAGATGAATACAAATGGTTCAAGCATGGAGTAAGAGTCTAAGTGTATTGGGTCATAGTATTAGGAAGACACTCTACAGCTGAGTGTGAAGTGGCCTAGTAGAGTTCGCAGCTGAGTGCGCGGACCCCTACAGCTGAGTGTGCAGGGCGGTGTTGAGTCTATAATCTTGAATGAAGAATAATAAAGAGAAGTTGATTCCTATTTCTAGGCATCTTCTTGTGTATTTCCTTCTTTACATTTATACTGTGTTGTTTATCACGTGGATTTATATTATTGTTGGATATACTATTAATTCTCACTAGTCTTACACAGATAAGTTAAGTAATTGGGTAATAACATGTTAAATAAGCAAGGAACTTGGGTGTAATATGGATCACGCTCCAAGTAGGGCTTCACGAAGGTACCCTCACAAGTTGCAAGGGACTAATAGGTGCACGTAGGGACATGCACGCAGGCTCAAACCGCGGACTGCTAGAAGCTCATCAGACATCCCTAGGGGTAGAAACCTAGTTCTAGCACCCTCCCATACTACTTCGGGTGAGACCTCAGTCTGCGATCCGATGACTATTGCCAAAAGGGCCAGTAGTATCAGCATTTGCTTGGCTAAATCACCTCTGAACTTGGGTTATGCCCATACAAGCCAACACTATCAAAGGCACGAAGTACAACCAACATTGACCATAGGATTGATCTCTTGTCCTGGGGAAGGAAGCTTACACTTTGCTTCAGGTCTTGAGTATTAGATTGTTTGGTTGTCTGATTCCTTACTTTTCTTATTTTTGTAGGATTATTCTTTCGTCCTGGGGAAGGAAGTTTTTATCACCTTACTCCAGGTCTGGAGCTTCATATTGTTTTGTTTTGTTTTCATAACTATTGTTCTCTCATCTTAGGAAGGGAAGATTTATTTTTCACCTTGTTTCAAGTCCTGAGCTTGATTTATATGATTTGATTATTTTCTTTCCTTTGTTTTCTTTAGGGTCCACTCTCTTGTCTCGGGGAAGAAAGTTATTATCCTCCTCCAGGTCTTGAGATTTTAATTTTTTTGAATGTTTCCATTTTATTTCCTGATTGTATGAACAGAGACACAAATGAAAGGGGCAGAGGGAGACCCCTGAAAAGAAATGGGATTTATTTGGGCAGAAAAACTTACATCCAGGAGATCATCTCAAGGGCTGAGTTTGGAGCATCATCACAAGTTGTTGCTAGGGTAAGATCTCATATGAGATCTGGAGGGCAATCAATTTCACAACCAAAACGTCCTCCAATAGCAGAAGTGAAATTCAGGGAAGAAGTAGCAAGCAAACGATTTGAGGAATTGCGTATTGCAAGTTTAGAGGAAGAAGATTTAAAGGAATTATTGGCACCATTGGATCAAGGGAGTGTTTTAAAACAATTTCCATCACCTATTACAGAACAACTAGAGCTAGAACCTATTGAAATTCCAAGTGAGTATTCACAGATATTCATGGCTCCTGAAACTTCTTCAATTGAATTCCCAATTGGAGATATCAAAGGTGATGCACCTATGAAGCCTCAGCTAGAAACCTCGATCTCTATATTATCATACAATTGGAAATATCTGTAGATTACACAAAGCTTTAGCTCACAAGCTATCCGGCTCTCAGTACAATCCCTCAATGCTGCTCATAGACTGTATAGACACAACATATGCCTTCCTCCAGTCCTCCAAGCCTCCTATTTCCTTACGCAGTTTCTCCTGGGTCCTGTGGCTGCCACCTGTGTGAATTCTCTGCTCACACACAACACTGACCTATGAAATAACTGCACAGTCCTGAAGGAGATAATTCCTTCTGCGTGGATGAGTTTCCTATATAGGAAAAATTCCTCCAACTAATAGTACACTGTCCCTTCCATTAATCTCAATTGGGTCTTTGTATGAACTGACATTCATGAGTTATTTATGAGAGAATATTCAGTTCTCTGGAGAACACTAGTTGCATGCATGCATGCATTAACTGATTGAACTCACAATTAGTTCCTCAAACTATTTGTAACTAATCTAATTGGACTTAACTCAGTTAACTGAGCTAAATAATTACAACTCAATTACAACTCGTCCTTATCTCCTTAGTTAGGGGACAACCTCCTTAATCAAAGGGATAACTATTGCATGTCTTCACGTAGACTTCATTTTTTATTTTCTCCAACTAATTAACTCTAGATGAATTAATTAATTATTTTTCAAATAGCTAGTGTGACTAAATTCGAATTTTAATTCAGGGACTAACTAAAATTGAAATCTATCCCAAAATGCTATTTATAACAATGTTATTTTTAGCATTTCTATTTTTTGCTATTTCCAACAGAGTTGGAGTATATCCTGAAATGCTATTTATAGCAATGCTATTTTTATCATTTATTGTTGCTATTTTCAACACTCCCTCTCAACAAGAAAGGCATTCAACTCGAACCCAATCCTGAACCTTTGGAATGTTCTGCATGCAACACTTCTCTCAAGTGTTGTTGCTCCAACAACTCTAGAAACAAAAAATATCAAAATTCAATCAGAGTGATGCCTCTGTCATCAAAGTCTCTGACTATTATTGCCTCTGTCATCTAAAAACTCTGCACCTTTGTGCTCTTTAGTATCTGACTACTTTAGCCTCTGTCACTTTAATCTCTAACTGCATCAATCACACTGATTCCTCCTTGTTAGGTCCCTATAATACTAGTGATTACCCCATTACTATTGTAGTTGTATCCCTTATTAACATTGTTGTGCCCCTATTGCCTCCATATTGTTATTATTGTGCCCCATAGAATCCCTCTGTTGTTATTTTTGTGGCTTTATATTATTATTGATAGGTCAGCTGGGTTATATTGTGACTCCATAGACTCCTATATATAGAAAGGAGGTTTTGTCATTTGAACTATCAAGGAATCATTCATTTGTGTAATGTAAAGGATGTTGCCCCCTGAAGAGGCTGATGTCTAAGGTGTTGATCTATCTTTTCTATCTTTTTGCGAGCTGGTTTCATAGAATTTGGTATCAGAGCTTTGGATTCTAGGGTTTCGCTACTCCAAACAGGTCATCGTGGCATTTTCGCTATAACTTTTTTTCTGCGACGTTTCAAAAGCTAAAAAACAAACCCATTTGAGACGAGATCGCACTGAAGCTCAGATCCAAATTTCAAAGCTTTTCGCGCTATAGTGTGGAGATATGATCTGAGGAAGTTGGTCTTTTTGCAGACACCTGAATTACATTCCAAACAGGTGACCTGGGAAAAATCATCATAACTTTCTCTCTAGGCATCGGATTGAAAATTCATAAGAAGGTACAAAAAGAGAACGGACTGTAGTTTCTTGTACATATTTTTCAGAGCCAAAGGTTGAAACAGGGACAGGTGGCATGTCGTACAAATTCGCTCTACTGAACTGGTCTATAATCAGGTCACTGTGGGAGATTTGGCATAACTCTTATTGGAGAATCCAATTGGGATCAGACTAGTGGCATTAGAAAGAGGACACAGAGGGCTACTACCAGTTGCAATTTCAGAACTAGGTGATCTGAAATTACAGAGATACATCAGAGGCAATATCGAGCTCCTAGAAAGTGAAAAAAGGTGTGTAGATTTTTTTAAATTTTTGCTTAAGCTTTGTTTGAAAAATTATTTTGAAAGAATTCAAAGGGAATATTAGAGCATTATTATCGGTAACTGATGCCCCGAGGAAAGAAAATGCAAACACCTAGTAAGAAATCTGAAAGCTCTAGCATGACTCATGAAGAAGAGGAAGAAATTCTACATGATATATCAAAATTACAAGACGAAGTGCAACAAATTTCACTCTCAAAAAAGCTAAAAAAAGCTAAGATAAATGGCGTGGAATCTAAGATAAAGGGTGTGGAAGCTAAGATTGATGATTTGAAGATAGATTTGAAGGTAGATTTGACAAATTTTCTACAAGAAATACTTACTAATGGTGAAAGGGTAGTAAAGGAAACTTATGATGCGAACAAAAGAAATGTTAATCATGATTTCATAGACTCTAATGTTGGATCGAAGACCCACCATATTCCAAAAATTGATATGAGGAAGTTTGATGGCAAGGATCTCTTGACATGGATATTACAGATGGAGCAATTTTTCGATCTCAATAATGTGCAAAACACACAAAAGGTACATATTGCAACTTTATATTTGGAACCAAATCAGTTTGTATGGTATCAATGGCTTTGCTCTCGTAAACAAATTATCACTTGGGAAATTTTTACGGAAGAATTGACAGCACATTATGAGGATACAAAAAGCAACACTTTTTTTAGCCAATTGATAAGTCTCAAACAAAAGGGTTCAATAATGGAGCACATTGAGGAGTTCCAAAAATTGAACATAAGGGTAAAAAATATTCCAGAGGAGCATATGATTGATGTGTTCATAGGGACTTTAAAGGATAATATGCAACATGATGTTCGGCTTTGGAAACCTAATTCATTAGATAAGGCATTCAGGTTAGCAAGAAAAATGGAAAGAAAAATTATGGCAACCAGGAAGCATACCACTCACAACTATAAAGATGGAAGTGTTGCTGCCCCTAGTATTCCAAAACCTATAAGGTTGACACCACAACAATTGGAAGAAAAAAGAGCAAAAGGGCTTTGTTATAGTTATGATAGCAAATACACTAAAGGTCATAAGTGTGCTGAGAAGAAATTATTCTACATAGATTGTGAAGAGGAAGAAGAAAAGGAGAAAGAAAGGTCAAAAGAAGAGGATATACTCCAGGAACAAAGTCTAGATAAAGAAGAAATGAATCTAACCATATCTTGTAATGCATTGGTTGGAATTACCACTCCTTAAACCATCAAGATAGAAGGACAAATCAAGAAGAAAAAGGTAATAGTGCTGATTGATTCAGGAAGTACCCACATTTTTATTCATTGTAAGGTAGCAAAAGAATTCAATTTCTTCCTATATCCAGCACCAGAGTGTCAAGTGATGGTTTCAAATGGAGGAACAATAAATTTCTCTGGAAAGTGCCATAATATCAAGCTATCCATGGGAGAATATGTATTGACTAGCCCAATGCTTTCCATTCCAATGGGAGGTGCTGATGTTGTACTAGGAGTCCAGTGGCTACAATCCTTAGGTACAATAGCTTTTAATTTTCAAGAAATTTTCATGAAATTTTATGCGAAAGGAAAGGAAGTTGAATTAAGGGGTATTGCAGGGAAACGGGGAAAGATAATCAGCTCTAACGGTATGACAAAGCTTCTAGAAAAGAAACAAAGAGGTGTAATTGCACAATTATGTTTGCTAGATGTTTCCACATCGAAATCATCTATTTCTCCAGATCTCCAAAAATTCTTGGACAATCATTCCAAGGTATTTGAGACTTCCAAAGGTCTCCCACCTATTCGTGATCATGATCATGCTATTCATCTGATTCCAGGAAGTGTTCCTCCAAACATCAGGTCGTACAGATATCCCTATGCCCAAAAGAGTGAAATTGAATGTATGGTTGTAGAAATGCTAGAGGCTGGTATAATTCAACCTAGTCAAAGTTCTTTCTCTACTCCAGTAGTATTGGTGCACAAGAAGGATGGATTATGGTGCATGTGTTCAGATTATAAGGAGCTCAACAAGCTCACTATTAAAGATAAGTTTCCCATTCCTGTCATTGATGGATTACTGGATGAATTGCATGGATCAATTTACTTCACCAAGTTGGATCTTCGTTCAGGATATCATCAAATTAGAATGAAGACTAAAGGTATTCTGAAAATAGCATTTAGAACTCATGAGAGTCATTATGAATTTTTGGTCATGCCTTTTGGCCTTACCAATGCACCTTCTACATTTCAAGGTTTGATGAATTCCATTTTCAAACCCTTCCTTAGAAAGTTTGTGTTAGTATTTTTTGATGATATACTAATCTATAGCAATTCGTGGAAGGATCATGTTGAACATGTTGACAGGGTACTACAACTATTGGAGGAGAAACAATTATATGCAAAAAGCTCCAAATGTTTCTTTGGAGTACAAGAGGTGGAATATCTGGGTCATATTGTATCTCATGAAGGAGTTAAGGTAGACCCTAGCAAAATTAAAGCCATTAAGGAATGGAAAATCCCCACATCCGTAAAGAATTTTCGAGGATTTCTCAGGTTGATAGGGTATTATCGCAAGTTTGTTAAGAATTATGGGAGAATAGCAGCACCTCTAACAACATTATTGAAGAAAGATGCATTTTCATGGACTCCAAAAGCAACAAAGGCCTTCGAACATCTTAAAGAGGCAATGTGCCAAGCACCAGTCTTAGCTACACCGTACTTCGCAAAAACCTTTATTGTGGAATGTGATGCTTTAGGAAATGGAATTGGTGTTATTTTAATGCAAGATGAAAGAACCATTGCTTTCGAAAGTCGTCCAATCAAGGGAATTTTTTTACACAAAGCTATTTATGAGAAAGAAATGTTGGCAATACTACATGCACTTAAGAAATGGTGACCCTACTTAATGGGAAGACACTTCAAGGTAAAAAAGGATCATGATAGCCTTAAATACTTTTTAGAACAAAGATTATCATCTGAAGAGCAAAAAAAGTGGGTCACAAAGATGTTGGGTTATGACTTCGAAATCATCTACAAAAAAGGGAAGAAAAATGTGGTGGCAGATGCACTCTCAAGAAAGGATGAGGATGTGGAAGCATTGTTGTGTGTCATTTCTATTATCCAACCAAATTGGATAAACGAAGTAAGGGAGGAATGGAAGAATGATGAAGAAGTGTGGGCACTTATTCAAAAGTTATAACAAGATTCCAGTACATATGATACATTTAACTGGCAAAATGATTTGTTATGGTACAAACATCGCTTATACCTCTGTAAGAATTCCCAACTCAAACAAAATATTCTTATGGAATTGCACACTTCTCCCTTAGGAGGGCACTCAGGATTTTTAAAAACTTACCACAACATTAAGAAGGAATATTTTAGGGATGGCCTTCAATCATATATTCAAAAGTTTGTGGTAGAATGTTTGGTTTGCCAAAAAGATAAAGTTGAAACAATTAAGACCCCCGATCTATTACAACCTTTATCCATTCCAAGCCAACATTGGGAGGAGGTTTCGATGGATTTTATCATAGGTTTACCCAAGTCTAAGGGAAAGAGTGTCATCATGGTGGTAGTTGACAGACTTACCAAGTATGCATACTTTTGTGCATTATCACATCCATTTAAAGCCAATACAGTTTCTACTACATTTATGGAAACAATTCAAAAGCTACACGGAAACCCAAAGATTATTGTAAGTGACAGAGATCCCATTTTCACTAGAAATTTTTGGACAGAATTATTTTCTTGTCTCAGTGCTCAGATAGCTCATAGCTCATCTTATCATCCTCAATCTGATGGGCAAACTGAGATAGTAAACAAATATTTGGAAGGATATCTTCATTGCTTTGTATCTGATAAACATACACAATGGGTCAAATGGTTGCCTCTGGTTGAATGGTGGTATAACACATCCTTCCATACAACAACAAAAATGACCCCATTTATGGCACTTTATGGATATCAGCCACCATCCATCACATCATATTTAAGAGAAAATTATAAGGTTCAAGCAATTGAAAATCACATCGAGCATCAACAACAAGTCCTCCAACTCTTAAAGGATAACCTCGTGTTGGTGCAGAATAGAATGAAACAATAGGCAGATGAACATTGCAGTGAAATAAGTTTTGATGTAGGTGATTGGGTATTCCTACGGCTACAACCATATAAACAAATGTCCCTCAAGAAAGGTAAGAAGGATAATAATTTATCACCAAAGTGTTATGGTCTGTACAAGGTGTTGCAAAAGATTGGTATGATGGCATACAAATTGGAGCTTCTTGCAACTTCTCGAGTGCACCCAGTTTTCCATGTTTCATGTTTAAAGAAGGTCATAGGCGACAAGCTCCTAATTCAAACAATATTGCCAGAACTTGACAAGGAAGGAAAAATTATATTGGAATCGGAAGCAGTCACAGAAACAAGAACTCGACAGCTATGAATCGATCAATTTCGGAGTGTCTCATTAAGTGGAAGAATTTATCGGCTGAAGATTCCACATGGGAGGATGAGAATTTTATACAGAAGCATCCATAACTAGTCAAGCATTGACGACAACACTTTTTTAAAGGAGAGGAGCATGTTAGGCCCCTATAATACCAGTGATTACCCCATTACTATTATAGTTGTATCCCTTATTAATATTGTTGAGCCCCTATTGCCCCCATATTGTTATTACTGTGCCCCATAGAATCCTTCTATTGTTATTTTTGTGGCCTTATATTATTATTGATAGGTCGGCTGGGTTATATTGTGACTCCTTAGACTCTTATATATAGAAAGGAGGTTTTTTCATTTGAATTATCAAGGAATCATTCATTTGTGTAATGTAAAGGAGGTTGCCCCCTCGAAGAGGCTGAATTCTAAGGCGTTGATATATATTTTCTATCTTTTTGTGAGCTGGTTTCATAACACTCCTATTGCATCTGTGCTACTACTGGTCCTATCTCCTAGCACTGCATCTGCACTGCACCTCCTCTCATCATGTTGCATTGTGCTGCCCACTGCTGCACTGCAACTCAGTTACTGAGAAATAAGTATCTGATCTCCCAACTGACCTCCCTGTTGGGCTTGAAACACCCTCTGATGCTGAAGCTCCCTCTTCCAATGACAAGTTCTCCCTCTCTGACCTCTGTGTTTCTCTAACAACTTCCTACATATCACACCATTGCACACCTCTCTATGCCATCCTGCACTGGTGCAACACTCCTGTGCCTCTCATGTTGTTGTAGCCTACTAGCTCTGCATTGTGTTGGGACTCCTACACTATAGCTCTCTCTACCACTCCATCTACATCCATCTGTACCCACTCAGCTAATCCTGCTACTACTCATCAGGGCACCCGTAGCAACGTCTAATCAAAGAGGTTAGGTACCTCTAGGATCCTACCCCTATTTCAGCCTTCTTGGGACAATCACTTCACATTGCCCCACCTCACACCTAGAGGTATGGTTGCATGTGATCCCTCTATCCACTTGGCTTGAAATTTCCCCCTACTAGAGGTCTCTACATGAGTGGATGCCTCCACTCAGTCTCCTCTCAGCTTCTCTAGTTTTGGCTGCTCCACAACTTCCTGAAGCTGCTTCACCAATTGTGGTTCTTCCACAATTGTTTGAGACTTCTTTTGTGGTTACATGTTGAGAGGTAACTTACTCTCCCTCTCAACCACCAAGTATCTAACCTTTTCCTTGCTCTTGAAGGCTTTGCATGCATCGTGTACCTCAAGTGCATACAGGTTCTTGGCTAACACACCAATCTGTTTCATCTTTCCCGCCGTCACAAAATTTTCTGGAAAACGAGTTGATTTTAAATGAGTGATATCTCCCTCATCCGAACTCTGATTGAACTGATTATTTTTTTTAATTTCGGTATTGTTTCGCAAGGAATCCAGATCTGCTATTTGGTTCTGAAAATTTTGCACAAAAATTTTCAGATCTGCTATGCAAACTCGCGCCCAATTTTTTTTTTACTTTGATTTCTCTTCTTTGTATATTGTTCACAGCTTTGATCACCTTTGCTTTGATACCATGTAGAAATTTCTCTATGGATCAGCTAGCTGTAATACCATGTAGAATTTCCCACTGTAGATCACCTGATAATGCAATATACTAAAGCAAAATACTTGATCTATTTCTACTATCAAACTTTGCGGAAGCTTAATCAATTTGAGCAAGGTCAAATAGAACACATATAACAGAGAATGAGAAATCAATCACACATGAACACAGAAGAATACTATGGGGAAAGCCTCAGCTAAAACCCCGATCTTTGTATTATCATACAAGTGGAAATATCTCTGGATTACACAAATCTTTAGCTCACAAGCTATCCAGCTCTCAGTACAATCCCTCAATGCTACTCATAGAGTGAATAGACACAACATATGCCTTCCTCCAGTCCTCCGAGCCTCTTATTTCCTTGTGTAGTTTCTCTTGGGTCCTCTAGCTGCCACCTATGTGAATTCTCTACTCACACACAACATTGACCTCTAAAATAACTGCACAATCCTGAAGGAGATAATTACTTCTACATGGATGAGTTTCATATATAGGAAAAATTCCTCCAACTGAT
The DNA here is from genome assembly GCA_031772625.1 of Pinus tabuliformis. Lineage (NCBI taxonomy): Eukaryota > Viridiplantae > Streptophyta > Pinopsida > Pinales > Pinaceae > Pinus > Pinus tabuliformis. The sequence goes on along the minus strand of CM062808.1, from coordinate 238,835,026 downwards.
AGTACATTGTCCTTTCCTTTAATCTTTACTGGGCCTCTGTCTAAACTAACATGCATGAGTTATTTATGAGAGAATATTCAATTATCTGGAGAACACTAGTTGCACGCATGCATGCATTAACTGACTGAACTCACAATTAGTTCCTCAAACTATTTGGAACTAATTTAACTGGACATAACTCAGTTAACTAAGCTAACTAATTACAACTCAATTACAACTCATCCTTATCTCCTTAATTAGGGGATAACTTCCTCAATCAAAGGGATAACTGTTGCATGTCTTCACATAGACTTCATGTTTGATTTTCTCCAACTAATTATCTCAAGATGAATTAATTAATTATTTTTCAAATAGCTAGTGAGACTAAATTCGAATTTTAACTCTCAATTTTAATTCAGGGACTAATTAAAATTGGAATCTATCCCGAAATTCTATTTATAGCAATTCTATTTTTAGCATTTCTATTTTTTGCTATTTCCAACAGAGTTGGAGTATATCCTGAAATGATATTTATAGAAATTCTATTTTTAGCATTTCTTGTTGCTATTTTCAACAATTCCTTTTCGAATTCAATGTTTTTTGACGAGGGTATCATTACATTTCTGATCCTCACAAATTCAATATATTTCCCGCTACTTTAAAGGGCACAACTTTGAGATGGTTTATGGGTTTGGGAGGAAAATATATTTGCTACATGGGATGATATGAAGACGTTTTTGCTCGAGGAATATCAGGACTACTGCAAATCTCGGGATGTAAAGGAATAAATCTTTGAGATCATGTAGAAAGTGGATGAGAATATGGAAAATTTTGTTGAACATTTTCAATATAGTTTGCAGAGTTCTGGCCACAGTGACTTGGATAAGAATCACTGAGGGAGGAATCTCTGGAGCTATTGAATGTAGTAGGGAAAGGAGATATATCAAAGGAGGAATTTGACACCATCTTTGAATTATGCATCAAGTGCTCACGAGGGGCTGTGAGACAGAGGCAGGGAATCTGAACTCTCGAAACATCCAATAGTGGAGTTACAAAGGCTGAAATCAGGAATCTGATGACGAACCTGAGAACTGATATCCTGAGCACATTATCATCATAGCTAGACGTGTTGCAGGCAAAGCAAAAATAGATGGAAGCAGAGAAGGGCATGTCTATTTTCTTCCCTCAATGTAGGAACAATCATTCGTTCAAGGAATGTTCATTAAATTCTGTGGAGACTTGCAGTATATGTGAACAAAGTCATTCCACAAGCACTTGCCCATCCCTTCCTAGATTGAAGGAACTCTTTCAGGGGACGAATAAAGAAGCAGAATAACTTTATTTTATGGGATCAAGGAAACTGTGGAAACCATGACCGTCGAGTATGAATCAAGGTATGCCTCAAGACCCATATCAGTGTTTTAATAATATGAATTTTGGTTAGTATTATGTATCTCTTTCACCCTCTTGGCTACAGTCTTACTAGTATTCAATGCCCTGAAAACCATGGTATCCTTAATCTGGTCTGAATTCTTCGTGGTCCCAGAATTGGCGTGGGCCTCCTCCTCCTCCTTTAGGAAATTTCTCCAAACGTATGTTGCAACAACATCTACAACTGCCTACTAATACGCCCACTAGTGATCCTCCTCTTCATCCTCAATTGCCTTTCCAATGCAATCCGAATCCAAATAGCAGAGCGAATCAATAGGTTGAGACGCGCAACCACCTTGCATATATTATTTCCACTATGGAATGTAATGAATTAAATCTTTGATCTAGTTGAGTGGTCAATACTCAGGCCTCACCTATAATTGTTGAGGATATCGATGATGAAGTCTCAGAACTATAACAAAGAACGATAGGGGAAGAGCCAACATAGATTCCTATAAAGCAATAAACCCCTTCACAGACTATTGTTGCTAGAGGGTGTCAGAGTGGTCCACCTTATCCTGAAAGACTATCTTTGAGAAAACAAAGTCCTCATCCTGAATTTGACTTTTTGGATAATTGCAGAATTCATTCATTAAAATTTTGTTACTTCAAGCTATGAAGGACGTACCAATTTATGCTAAGACAATTAAAGAATATTGTTCGAAGAAGCCTAGTAGAAAACCAAACGACCCACTTACTATTCATGTTATGGGAAAATTGTCACATATAATGCCGGGGAAATCTATACCTGTTAAATACAGGGATCTAAGGAATCCAATTTTGATAGTGCAGATTAATGGGGTGGATATCCCAAATGTATCGGTAGATTTGGGGGCAATGATTAATGTTATAGCATCTACAACCATGATTAACTTGGGTTTGCAGAACCTTAAACCAACTCACACCATCCTAGAATTGGAAAATCAGTCTACTATTATATTGGTAAGGAAGCTAGAAGATATCACTATTTCAATAGGCTCATGGAAATACCCTATTGACCTTCTGGTTTTACATACCCAATCCCCAACCGATGGGCACCCTTTTATTTTAGGAATACCTTGGCTCACAATCGTAGGATGATTACATTAGGTGTCGGTCTGGCAACATAGTAATATCCAATGGGGAAGTTACAAGAACCTTATCTTTTACCCCCCTGCAAAACCAAGTTCAACAAATAAGCCGAAATTTACCTTGATTCAAAAGTATCTACCTGCCAAAGAGCCCGAATATGAAGATGAAGAAATTAGACCCATCCTTACCATCAGGGAGTCTCTCTATTTTTAAATATTAAATGGAGGATGATGCCATTAGCACCTTTCTTAGCAATCTTGACTCCGTTTCTGATTCAACTTGTCAACTGTTAGAAATTGTCATGAGTTGCAATGTTTAGGAAGATATTGAACAAAAATAGAAATAGAAAACATTCCTAAAATTGTACTTCATAATAGTGTTCCTATAGAAATTGAACCAGGGAAAACATTGAATATTAATCCTGACCTTTCACACTCCCAATCCGAACAACTGCTAAAAGTATTTCAGGAGCATAAAGAAGCTTTTTCTTGGGAGTATACCGATATGAAAGGCATCCCTGCTAATTTATGTACTCATCATATATAAATTAAAGAGGAATGTCAACCTATTAGGAAGCCACAAAGAAGAATGAATCCTGTCTTAAAAAGCATTGTCAAGGATGAATTGCAGAAGCTATTAGATGTGGCTTTTATTTATCCGATATCAGATGGCCAATGGTTTTCCCCACTGGTCATTGTTCTTAAGAAAAATTGCAAGTGGTAGATCTATGTTGATTACAGGAAAATAAGAAAAACTACTTAGAAAGACCATTTTCCCTTACCCTTTATTGATGAATTCCTTGATACATTATCTGGGAAGGAGGTTTTCTCCTTTCTGGATGGATTTAGTGGATACAATCAGATACAAATAGCTCTTGAGGATCAGGAAAAAATTACCTTCACATGCCCTTGGGGAACCTTTGCCTACCAAGTCCTTCCATTTGGCCTCTGTAATGCACCTACTACCTTTCAAAGGGAAATATTAGGAATTTTCTCTGATCTAGTTAATGACAATGTTGAGATTTACATGGATGACTTTACCCCATATGGGGATTCCTTTACAAAAGCTTTGAAAAAATTAGAGAAAGTACTTGAAAGATGCAAGTAGACACATGTTTCTCTAAGTACAGTCAAATGCCATATGATGATGAAGGAAGGGATAGTGTTGGGACACTTGCTTTCAGCTGCAGGAATTTGGGTTGATCCTGCAAAGGTAGAGGTAATCTTAAAATTTCCTATGCCTAAGACACCGACACAGGTACACAAATTTATTGGTTATGCTAGCTATTATAGGAATTTCATATAATTTTTTTCTAAAATAGCATTCCCACTTTTTCAATTGTTGCCTAAAGATGCAAAATTTTTGTGGACAAATGACTGTGAAGAAATTTTTGTAGAAGTCAAAGACCTAGTATGCAAGGCTCCAACATTATGTGGTCCTAAATGGAAGCTCCCATTCCACATCTCTACTGATGCTTCTCAAACAACAGTAGGGGCAGTTTTGGGGTAGTAGGAGGAAAAGAAGCCATATGAAATTTACTATGTCAACAAGAATTTTACCCCTGCTGAATTAAATTACATGGTAACTGAAAAGGAGTTCTTTGCTGTCATTTATGTTGTTAATAAATTTCAGCATTACATCACATGGTATCCTACTTTCGTGCACACTGATCATACAAATATCAGATATCTTATGAACAAACCAATAACCCCTAGTCATGTTACAATATGGTTGTTGTTAATTCAGGAATTTGATATTACCATTGTAGACAAACCAGGGAAAGATAATGTAGTCACAGATTTCCAGTCTAGGATGGATACTAGTGATGAAGGTACACCTGTAGAAGATAGTTTTCTAGATGAACATATTTTTGCAATTTCTACTCACACCCTGTGGTATGCAAGTATTGCTAACTTTCTTGCTATAGGAAAGGTGCCTCAACACTTGTCTTACAGAGAAAAGTGAAAAATTATTCGTCATAATGCTCATTATTCATCAATAAAAGGATATCTCTTCTACAAACGGTCTAATCAGAAAATCCAACGCTTCATAAGTGGAGATGACATCTATAATGTTATGAGAGATGCTCATGATGGCCCTTGTGGGGGAAATTTTGCAAATAAGAGGACAGGTTATAAAGTGTTACAAATGGGATACTCTTGGTCTTCCATTTTTTGGGATGAAAGGAAATATGTTAGAGGGTGCGATAGTTTCCAACGGATGGGAAAGCCTGGTTGGGTAGATGAAATGCCACTACAACCTCTACTATCTATGGAGCCCTTTGAAAAATGGGCTATTGATTTCGTCGGCCCATTTAATAAACCTTCACAACAAATAGTTCACATTCTAGTTTGAATGAATTACATAAAAAAATGGGTAGAGGCCAAGGTTATTGTGAAAGCAATAGAACGGGTTGTCTTAGAAATTTCATTTGAAGAAATTATTGCATGGTATATAGCTCTTAGAGAGATAGTTTCAAATGGAGGGGCACAGTTTACATCACATCTGATAGCATGACTCATGAAGAAATATGAAATCAAGCAAAAGGTAACTTCTCCGTACCACCCTCAAGCGAATGGTCAAGTCGAAAGCACAAACAAGGAACTAGAGAATATTCTTATGAAGAATGTAGCAAACCATCATTGGAATTGGGCTGAAAAACTTCCCGAGGCACTGTGGGGCATATAAAACAACATTGTGGAACACAACATGATTTTCACAATATGAACTTGTCTATGGGAAATCCCCTTTTCTTCTAGTGGAATTCAAAATTAAGATGCTCAAGACAACCCTTGAATTAGGTTTAGATCTTTCAAAAGACCAGAAACACTAGCTGGAACAAATGAATGAGTTGGATGAAATTCGTTTGGTAGTTGTCCAGAGTACTGCTGCAATCTAGTAGTAGCGAACTAAATGGCATGATAAATTCATTAAGAAAAAGGTGTTTCAAAGAGGGGATTGGGCATTACTCTATGATTCTCGGTTCAGGGATTTTAAGGGAAAACTCTACTCTAGGTGGATGGGACCATATGAAGTTGATACGGTGTTCAATAATGGGACTATTAGAGTTATCACAATTGATGAGGCACATACTCCTCTAATTGTGAATGGACATGGCCTCATATTATATCACCATCTAGCTTCAAGAGACTCCTTTATCAAATATCTCTCTGATAACTCTGGCTTTAAATTTATTGGTGTCGATAATTCCTCCCCTACACCTTTGATTAATATATATATATATACAATAAATAATATAAACAAAAAAATAATGTTGTTACTACTCTATCAATCTTTTTCTTGTAGATACCTCACTGGTAGTGTTACTCCTCTGATGTTGTTACTCCATGGTGATGACAATTTCGTCTAAGTATTCTGGTGTTGTTACTCCTTTGGTGCTATTACTCCTTCGTTGTTGTTACTCCGCCAATACTACTACTCAATCCCGATTTTCTCTAAGTATTCCGGTGTTGTTACTCCTCTAGTTCTGTTACTTCTCTGTGATGTTACTATGTCTTGATTTTGACTATGTGCTCAAGTGGTGTTGTTACTGCTTGGGTGTTGTTACTCCCCCGCTGTTGTTACTCCATCAAGGTAAGTTGCCTAGTTATGTCCCCGATCGATTTTGTGGATTTTATTAATAATTCATGTGACATGACTCGATATGACCGTGAACGGTCATCCCTTAGTTGGGGGGGGTACTATAATGATGACTTATTATTATTTTTATGAAACCTTTTGCTAAGTGCATTCACTCACGATTCTCCACCATACTTCACACAATGCCCAATATGCATCGGGACATGAAGTTAGTATTGTTGTACTAATGAACGGTCATTTCCAATGCTGTGAAATAATTACCATTATTACCTTCCATTATTATCCATTATTTGCCATGATTTTTCTCATATTTCATCATTATCCTTCCAGTTTTCACTCTCACTGCACCCCATCCGGATCATAACTCTCACTGAAAATCTACCTGCTGGAACTCCTTCTTGACGGTTTGATGTTACTTAGAAGTGTTGTTTCAGGCCATTGTAGAATGGGTGGAAAGGTTGTGAGACACAAACTAGAGAATACATAGTAGGTTCGATGCAATGCAAATGTTTTTCAAGATTTCTTGGATGTACAGTGGCATGAGTATTTTGAGAGGCTACAAGGATTTGATGAAGCCATCACAGTAAAATTTGCATTAAAATTGGAAGGAAATCATTATAGAGTCCATGGATTGGATGTTTCTATCACTGAGGAAGCTATTTCAATTTCTAGTGGATTACAACAAAGAGGTTAGAAATGGTTCTCTCGGAAGTCTCCTCTACCGGAGTTTCCGGAATTGTTTTTACATGTTGGGGAGATAATGGTCTAGAAAGGAAGAGGGTATGATCATAAATCACTGACATATCGATGGATTGAGATGGTGCACTTTGTAATGAGGTATGTTACTTGTGAAGGTTGTTTCTCTACATTATTGAAGTATCATTTCAAACTCCTTGCATGCCTTTGGTTTCATCATGCACAAGTTCATGCTTTGGACATGCCATATTTCCTATGGAGCAACCTCCGCTTAATGGTGCAATCTACTCGGTGGTCTCGAAAACCATTAGCGGTCCTTACAAATCATGGGTTTGTGAGATTATTAGTGGTGCACGCTCTGTCTCGAACATCTGTGGCTTGGACACAATTCACCGAGTTGGTAGAGGAAAAACTTGCGTGCATGCTTCCCACAGGGAAGAGGAATAAGATGTAGCAATGGAAGAAGAGGCCATAGATGATGTTGTTCCATCGTCACCTATTGGCCCAACAGAGATTGATACAATGGAGATAGAAGAGAGTGCAGTCGACACAGCTCCACAAGAACTAGTGTCGACTGGAAGTCTACGAGAAAAATCACCAGCCTTGGGTAGGATAATAGGTGGTGCTGACACACAAGAACCAATATCACATATCCAAAAAATTAAATAACTCTTGGTTGACAATGTAGGTGGTGCTATTACACAAGAAATAACACCACCTTTATAAGCAATTGAAGAATTCCTAGACATAAATGTAGGTGGTGGTGACACACAAGAACCGGCACCACCTGTTCAAAAAGTTGAAATACCTGTGATTGAAAATGTAGGTGGTGCTCTCATAGAAGAACCAACACCACCTGTTCAATTGAATGTGGAACCTTTGGAGGAAACAAGGGCCACACTCGACACCACTGCACAAGAGATAGTGTTGGTTGTTAGGCAGAAGGACAACTTAGAAGAAGCACAAGCAGGAAGAGAAAAGGGGAACATAGAACAACTGATGGATATAGAAGAAGAGGAAGGAGGGCCTATGTCAAGAGGCATTGAGAGAATGAAATTTGACGAAATAATTACTCGTTCTCCCTTTCTTGCATCTTTTCCAAGAAGGGTAAGGAAAATGCATTCCTCTAGGTGTATGGAGAAAGAAGAAGCTTCTCCTTCGATCTTGAAATTTGTTGGTAAAGCTAACGGTACCATTATCAACATGGTTATTCAGAAACCAATGTCAATTAGTGAAAAAATTGAGAAAATTGAAGGGTTAGAGGTCGACACTACCACACAAGAACCAATGCTGACCAAACGACAAAATGAAGAAGCTTTGGCTAGTATTGATCATGTAGAAACTATTCCTGAGTAGATGGAGGTAGATGCAACTGAACAGACTAACCAAAAATAGCTAGAAACTGCTCCTGAGCTGATTGAGGAAGATGTTGCCAATCAGGCTAACCTGTAAGGGTTAAAAACTACTCCTAAGCAGATGGAGGAGACCATTGCAGACGAGACTAACTTGCAAGGGTTAGAAACCATTCTTCAGAAAATGGAAAAGGATGTTGCTAACAAAACTAACCATAAGGGTTAGGAACCATTCCTACATAGGTGGAAGAGGATTGGTGGGTAGCAGAGCAATTACAAGAGGACGGTGTGAAAGACACTACCACACAAGACCCTCCAGTGAATCCATAAGTGCAGAGGGAAGATGTAGATGTCTTGAGACCTAATGAAGGAGATGGAGGGACTATTCCCTGAGTCGAGAAACAAACAGAAGAAATAATAGTATAACAAGAGCTGGCTGATGATTTTGTCAACATCAACCTACTAGGCCCTGGACTAGCTGTGACGACTATGGAAGAAGTAGCTATGAAACAAGATTTTATCGAGAAATGTGCGAGAAGGAGAACCCCTCTTAAGGAATGATATTAGGCACAATTAATATAAAATATGTAGTTGAAAATGGAGATCATGAAATTGAAGAAATGATTGTGGTGCCTACGAAGAAAAGTGAGAAAGCATAAGAAAAGCATCATGAAGCCCCAACCTAAAACTATTTCAGTGGCAACATAGGCTGAAGACAGGCCAACGACTTCAGCAGCTACACAGATAGAGTCATTTTCACATATGATCAAGGCACGAGAGTTTGTCATGTCTGCATAAATTTAGAAGTGGCAAGCTATGAAAGCCCGCTTTCAATGAGGGTCCATTCCTTTAGAGGTACACTGGGAAGGAAAAAGGAAAACTCACAAGAAAGATACGAAAATAGTCTCTGGTTACATAGAAGGGATAGAAGAGGAAAAGCGGAAGTAGGAGAAGCAACAAAAGAAAATTGAGGGGCTGGAAGAACATGTAAAGCTACTAAAGGCCGATAAGGAAGAGATGTTTACCTTGGCTCAACAGGTAATGGCTTTTTATCCCACTGCTCATAGCTATGCCTTGTTCCTCCATGAAAAATATCTATTCTTTTGTTTAGAAAGAATCTTCTAGGAGCTTAGTTATGATATGGAAGATTCAATGCAATTTTTGTGCATCATGGGATGCCACAATATTTTGGATCATCATTTGATGTGCGAGTTGTACATGCATGACTTCTTCCTGGGAAATGATAAATCAATTAAACGAGTGCCATATGTATGAGACATTCAACTTATAGCCTTTACCTCCTACACTGTCAACCAAGTTAAATGGAAAAAGGATTTTGATATGTTTGAAGAAAATTAGGCAAATAGGGCACTTGTCATCAGGATGGAGAATTGTCAGTCTATGAATGTTTATAACAGACACAAAACCCTCTTGGGGATTGAAGGATGGAAAGAATAGATGTTGGAAACTCAACAATGGTGTGTTGGTATATGCATAAAACATATCTTCACTTGTCAGGAGGAGCCTGGGACAAATTCCCGAAAAGGTGGATGCTCTCGTCATTAGCTGTCAGGATACGTGAGCCTTTTGGGGCCCCCAATTTTGCTTAGGCTCTAAACATGGTACCCCTTATATTGCATGCATGCAGCTTTGTGCGGTCCGATGGATGGGTTTGAGGTTTCGATTTCCCATCATCTGGTTTCTAGCTGATCAGTACACTCCAACTTATGAGGTAAGTGAGGATTGATGGAAATAAATCATCCAAACATATGCGTATAAGCCTCCAAGGATAGAGATGTTTGCAAAATATGATCTTGCACAGCTTCATGTTAATCATCGTAGCTCAAACCCAGACTTGCACAGGTGACGAATTGCATGAGGACATGCAATAAGGCCAGTTGGGGGGAGATGTTGGTGGCTAGATTTGCATACTTTTACTCACGCCTTTTACCCTATTATTTTATCCATTTCAAGCCAATAGTGGTTAATTAATATCTTAAATTGCACAAGTATACCTCTCGGCATGTCTTTATGGATTATTCGTCAATGAAGCATATTTGTAGGGGATTATTTCCTAAGTGACTTTCTAATTCAACTATTTCTATAGATTTAAAGGGAGAATGACCAAGACTATGATTCACTGAATGATGCTATCAAAATAGTAGCACTATTCTTGAATATTGGCTGCAATGGTGAATCAACCCTTCGATTGACACACTATTATCTTTTAACATTTTGTTTCTTTCTGAAAACCACCATGTAATTAAGTGCAGACAGTTCCATAATTCTAGGAGATGTATCATTGACAAATTCTATAAAGTAGAGTTGTGAGATGTGAAAGCCAACACTATTAAGATATTTTTACGTTGCAGGATAATAATCTAACTTTGAGTCTGTAACAACACAATTGTGATATTTCATTTATTAATGACAAGTTTATCTCTTGAGCATATCATGATTCTCTGATCCCACCATAGCCCTGATCACGGAGTTGGACCCACTCTCTTGACGAGGTGCTACTGGATTAGATGTGTGTTAGGTTTATTTCTATCAGTTGATTATTGTTGTGAATGTTTATTAGTGCGTTGTTGTGATTCCTTATTGCTATTACAATTATTACTTGTTGTTACTCTTATTGATGTTACAGTATTTCTTGTGGTTACACATTGATGAATTTATATTTAATGTTCACTGCTAGGTAGGGAAACTGTTGCCTGCACATATAGTACATGATAGTCTTGAAATAATTGGTAGAACCCCCAGGTGACAATTAAATGTGGATTGGGTAAATTGCATGATTCATACTTGGACACCAACAAACACCATGAATAGAAAGATTATAAATAACATAAACCTTACATAAAGTAACTATTAGCAAACTTTAGATAAGATTCATGTCTATATAAGAAAGTGCTCAACAAATATAAAATAGTTCACTGTAATCAAGCATCTATAAGCATAAGCGAGCACTCATCTACAATAATATTACACCAATATCAACGAAACAATTCAGCGATATAAGTATAGATTTAGTAAGTCATATACTATCCATGCATAGCAAAACAAATTTTGTAGCACAAGACAACACATGAATAGACTGTGTATCAAATAACTCTCAGGAACATCTAATCCATCAAGAAAATAATACCCATGGCACCACATCATAAAATATTTGTGTAATCCAATAGTGGAAAATAACAATTACTCACATATATCATAAGAGCATAAGTTCTCTCAAAAGAATATTGTCCCAAAATATGTCCTTAGCTAAAAGTCTTTTACAATGTGTCATGAGGGTTTATTTATAAAATGAGGGTGACCTTTGGTCTACCCCTAACCTTTGGGCTTCCTCATGACCTTTCAACTACCTAGTGACCTTTAGAATTGCTTATGACTCTTTACATTCCAAAACTATCCTATCCTATATTAATTCGCCAGTATCACAAAATAATCCAACATCTACTATATTAAATTAACAATAGAAAGTTTGGGAATGTCTAGGTGGAGTTGATCCATTAGGTAAGTGTGCCACAACTTGTATTTGGCTGCAATGAGGGTGATATGTGGTTGTTATTTTATCATGTCTGTGCAGGCATTCGAGGGCATCCTGTATGATATTGGTCCTTTTGGCATTTACCCGATTTCATGAGGTTACTAGTTTTACATACAACCTTACTGATTCAACCACATAGCATGTGATATTATCCTTTGTAATGGGCAGGTCATGTGTGAGGGCGGCCTGTCTATATGTGTCGATGAATGCCTGAAATTCCTATGAGATATCCTCTTGATTTCTCACATGACCAAATTCTTCGATGGACGGGACTCCATAGACCTCGATCATTGATTCCAGACCACTGAAAAGGTGTCTATATGAAGCCAACACTCTATCTACATATTTGGCTAGTTTGTCCTTTGATTGGATCTTGATGCATAGCTATACTTTGGAATTTTGCATAGTGATCTAATCCTTCTTCAGGACTACCCCCAAAGCCCTTGTATACTTAACAGACCACTTGTGTATATTTCATGAGCTGTAATGACTTACTTTAGCATCGCAACCCTATCTTTTATATGGGTTTATATGGCCAAGATCGGTGCCACCGTGTGATGTAGTTTTGACATCTCTTCATAGACCATCTCCATGGATTTACTGATTGTCTTGGCCTTATCTTTGATTACTTCATGGAGTTCTATTGAATTGGAATATACGAAGTGGAGGGCTTCATTTTCTTCGTCTACTCTCTTTTTTTCTTTCTCTACCTTACCAACCTTCTACTCTAATGCGTAAAGCTTGTTTTGGATCTTCGTGATTTGTTTTCTCATCCTAGCCACATTATATTCAATTGTGGTCACAAACACAGCTCCAGCCAAGGTGATCATCTTCGGATTAATAATGGTGTTAGGAAAAATATCTTTAGTTGTGATGACTGATAAGGGTTCTCTAGGGTTTCTAACATAACATTTCCTCCTCCCCTGCCTGATTTTGAGGCTAACTTGGTCAATCGTGAGCTTGCTTAGGTCCAGTACCTATTCTTCTTCTTCTTTAGGGAATCCCAGCTCTTGCAAGGGAAGATTTCCTCCAATGAGGGGAGTATAAGGAGGAACATATAATGGATCTAGTTCAACATGTTCTTTGTCCAGCTCAACTTTGTTACTGGTTTCTACCTACTCCATATTTCTCATTTCCTCTTTTTCTCTTTTCCTCTATTCTTCCTCTAGCCACTTATTCTCTTGCACAACTTTCTCTTCTTTCTTCTTGAGCTCCTCGATCTGTGGGATATTTTATTCTTGTTCCTTTAGTTCTTATTCTTGTTTATTCTTCTCTTCTTCTTCCCTAGATATCTTCTCTTCTTGCTGCTTTTCCTCTTGTTGCTTCTTCTTTTCTTCCTTTTCCTTGGCTCGTTGTTATTCCTGTTGCTTTTCCTCTAGTTGCTTCTTCATTTCTTCCTCTTCCTGTCGCCTCTTCTTTTCTAGTTTGCCCTGGTCACCTGACTCTTGTGATTGCTTGAGATCTTCCTCATTTTTCCTCTTGAGCTCTTGTTTCTTCTTTTCCAGGGTTTTGTTCCTTTGTTCCAATGTTTCATCATCTTCCCCCTTTTCTGGGTCACTTCGGACATCTTCCACCTCTTTCTCCTTTTGCTTCTTGAGTTTCCTGGTGGCCTTCTATTTCTCTTGTTGCTTCTTCTTCAAGGTGGATGACCCCTCCCAAAAACTAACATTCTCCTGGGAGTGTTCAAGGAGCTCCTTGTCTCTCACTTGTTGCTCACTAGGGCTGAGTTCCTTGGTGTGATTTCTCCAAAGGTATTATGTATAAAATTGGATTGCATGACTTATGCTAAGGAATAAATTACAATTGTGTGAATTTTTCTTCGAAAGATGAGCGCTCGAAGGAAAGTTAGACTCAAAAAATTCGAGACCACTTCCCACACTTGGAAGATGATTCCTTGATATGTTCTAGTCATGGACCGTCGAATTCAAGTCACCCTCAAAGCAATTCTATTATCCTACTCATAAGTCATTTTCATTCATGAAACAAGAGAGGGAAGAGGGATTAAAAAAATTATATATAAATAGGCCATTGGAGAAGAAAAATGAAGACAATGTTATGCTGGCCAAATTTCTCTCAAAGCAATCCTACATTTCATTATTGTAGAAGAAGAAGTAACTTATTTGGATTTAAACAGGAATGCAACAAATTATAGAGATAACCATAAACAAAGAGATGCAACAGGAATAATACTTCATTTCATTAATGTTAAATACTAAAATATGCTTACAAACAACAATGGAAATAAACCAGCTAGGGCAATGGTAGCTTATCTCCGAGAAGAGATATGGCGGCTACTTGCCTCTAAACTGTGTTACAATGAGGCTTGAAGGCCTATTTATTGTTGAGAAACAATGGAAAACCCTAAAAATCCAAAAACCTAACCCTAGAAGATGAAACGCCAAATTGTGGGCCCAGTTTGGGTAAATTGGTAAATCAACTTCTCGAGGTCGTAACTTTGGCATATGATCTTCGTTTGATGCACACAATATCTCGTTAGAAAGTTATATTCAAGAAATACAACTTTGGGAAGAGAAACATCGGTCCATGGACCCATGTTGCTCCCAAGTTTCCCAGAAAATGTCGTTTAGGGCCTCAAAACGACTTCGGAAGTTCAGGACCCAAAAAACTACTAAAAATAGTAAGTTGTGCTATAATTAAGGAAATTAAAAAGTTGAAAAAAACAATGGTGGGGGTCCAAGTGGACTTGGAAGGTGGCCACCAATATCCACCTGGATCATTCTGCCCTCCTTAGGAAACAATGGTCCCCATTTCATTGAGTTCCTCCATGAGATGAGGAAACTTCTGCTGAACTTGGTCCCTGGTGATCCACTTTCCCTGGTGATGGAGTTGGCCTACATTGACAACTCGATACAGTTGGATATTATGTTGGGGGGTGTGCTTGATCTATGTTTCCATGATCCGATCAATTTCAATTTGTTCCATGCAATCTGGATTTAACTCTATGGGTGTGAGATATTCTGCAATGTCAGATGTATCTAGTAATGGTGGAAAGTATGGATGAAGGCAATCCACATTGAACACTAGGTGTAGGCCAAGGAATGGGGGAATGCAAAGCTCGAATGCGTTGTCTCCCACAGCCTTGGTATTGGTGTAAGGACCATATCAGAGTGGTCTAAGTTTCCGATAGGCTTCGGTAAGGCATTCCTTTTTCAAATGAAACCATAATTTGTCGCCCCACTGAAACTTTTGTGGCACCGATGTTGATCATGTCGCTACTTGTACTTGTCATTTGATTTCTCTAGAATGTCATAGACTTACTAGCAGATATGTTGGATGTGCTCAATGAAGCTAGTTGCCTTATCTATTTTAGATTGGACATCAGCCGAATTTGCATGAGTAGCTGCAAATGGCATGGCCACATCAATAGGACAAAGTGCTTGGAATCCCAAGCCCACTTGAAAGGGTTTGTGGCCAATCGAGCTGTGAAGAGCCTAGTTGTAGTTGTGCTGAACATAGGGGAGGCTCTCATCCCATGTGCGTGGATGCTTTGAGTTGTACATGTGCAGAATGTGTATGATCATCTTGTTGACAACCTATGTCTAGCCATCAGTTTGAGGATGGAAGGCTGTGGACTTAGTGAGTTTGGTTTCCAGCATCGACCAGAGACTGGACCAAAATGTACTAAGAAACCTACTATCCCGATCTGAGCTGATAGACTGTGGGATCCCAAAGTGTACCCACACTCGGTCAAACAAGATTTTAGAAGTGGCTTTTGTTGTGATATTCTTCTTGCAGGCCGCCATAATGGCCATCTTCAAGAACCTGTTGACGACCACAAAAACATAGTCATTTCTGTTATGCCCCTATACCAATAGGTGTCATATTTCATGATTGACTTGGTTTAGCTTTGTAATATGTTCATACCTTTACTTGTTGCAAAGGTTTTCCATATTTGTAAAAAAACAAAAAATTTAAAAAATGTAAAGAGGGTATACCCTAAAAGAAAAATCAAAGGGTAAAAAGAATAAAAGATGGTCAAAAAAAAAAAAGAAAAAAAAATGAACCCCAACAAAAAGAAAGACTAGGAAAGTGTGCAAGTCTAAATGCCACTACATTTTTACTTTGTATAATAAAAATTGTGTGCAGTTTGTCACTTATGCCACAATTCATGAATAGTCAAACAGTGTAAGATTGGCTAGTTCATATTTCAATTTCATGTTTTAGAAGTAGAGAATAAATATCTGACCAAACAGTATAATCTTGGCAGATAAGTAGATAGGTAGAGTGAAAAAGGAGCTCAACAGTTTAATCTGAGCCCTTAGATGTAATAAGTGTAGTCTTAGATAGGCATTACCATGTAAAAAAAAAAAAAAAGTTTGATAGGGGTTTTCCAGTCTAAGTGCACCCAAATAAAGAAGTAAAAATGCTAGGTTAAAGTAGGTAGGTGTTATCGGGAAAACTAGTGTCCATTCAGAGCTACTAGTCCCACTAAGACGGGTAGCTATCTTAGAAACAAACAAACTAAAGTTACTTGTGTTTTCCTTTATGAGAGATAGATGAGAGAGAAGTAGAGAGTACCAACCTCAGTCTTTCGCTAGTCTCCTTGCTTGTTTCCTCCCTCCTTTGATAGATCTTTCACCACTCCTTTCTCACTTGTCCCGCTTCAAAGAACACCTGTAGAGTCAAGGTAGAAAAATGCCATCAAAGCATAGAGATATATAACCATAAACAATGTAGGATCAGATGTACATTGACCATATAAATGCATATACAAATACAAGATTCAGAGATATACATGCATATGGAGGAAAACTCAAATATCTTTATTGATAGAAGTAGTAGAAGAGAGGATTATAATTAGGTTGTTTGATCCAGTATCATCCTCTCAGCATGAAAACCCTCTTCACCTCATACAAATCAAGATCACCCAACAATGTCTTCAAAGAGAAACCAACAACACTTCCTTGCAAATTACAAAATTTCAGCCTCTGGATCTCTAGGATGAGGGGTCCATATATAGATGTTTACATGAGAGTGAGTCAGCTTCTGGGATTTTGATTAGTGTCATTTCACTGATACTTCTTGGTTCCACTTGGATATTTCATGATCTCTTACTCATCCCTCGGTGAAATCAGAGAGGCAAGTGTCAAATGAGCAGTTTCTAGAAGATTCTTTGAGTTTCCGCCTAGAAAAATGCTTCTGCCATTTGTGTTCTCTCGCTCATCACACCCTACAGAAGGGCTTTCCAGTGTGCATCGCACCCCCTATGTGTAATAGGTGAGATGCATCGCACCCTATGCATGGAGCAGTCTATATGGTCCAGTTTCGACTAGTTCTGAGTAGTTTTTCATGGAGAACTTCGCGGAGATGATGTATTCAGCTGACCTTGTTCCTTTAGGGTATGAAACAACACTTTTAGGGGTTTAGAAGCCCTTGGTTTATGGAAATATGTGATTGGGGTTGTAGTGCCCAAATATGTCTATAACAGTTGCCCCCTAAAGCATGAGGTCGTAAATCTTTTGATGTCGGGTGAAATGCTTTATAATGAGGATCCGAGGTTTTTCAAACTGGAAGGTGACCTGTAATAAGATACAATACAATACATTATCTTCATAATATTTTCATGATCTAGCTGAGGCGGGCATTCCCATGCTCAACTTTATAAATTCATATTCATGTACATAAGATATACAACCGTCTATGTGTCAAACTGATGATTCTGGTAGAGCCATCATTCTTTAGTTTGGATGATTATCTGTGCAGTTGTGATGTACATTTGATGTCTTTATTTTCCTTAATATATATCGCAGCCCAAATGGATGAAACTAGATCCGGGGTCTTCAAACTCGTTCAATGTTGGCCCGAAGTACAAGTCGATCCATGTGAAAAGATGTTTTGGTGTCGAACATGGAAAGACATCACCTGATTACCAGCCAATGATTTAAGATATTAACAGGCATGAGAGGAATCACCGATAATGATAATGACCCTCAAGGTACTGCAGTACAATTCATGTGGTGTGAATACATAAGTTGATGTCGAACACCACGAAAAATCTTTCGGTCGAAGGCCATTGATATAAACCTGTCGCTAAAAGTGAGAAACTTGCCATTGAGGCATGCAAGCTTAAAAGTACTGAAAGGGTTGTTCCCAAGTCAACTTCTTGGATAATGAGTTGGTGTCAACAAGAAATGACCTATCGTAGGAGGGCCTTAATGAATCCCACGTCTACGACACAGAATGGAGCAAATGATTTTGTGGA
The DNA here is from genome assembly GCA_031772625.1 of Pinus tabuliformis. NCBI lineage: Eukaryota > Viridiplantae > Streptophyta > Pinopsida > Pinales > Pinaceae > Pinus > Pinus tabuliformis. The sequence goes on along the minus strand of CM062808.1, from coordinate 238,817,121 downwards.
GGTGAAAATGATCTGATGATATAAGGTTCAGGGTGGCGGTCATGAAAAATGGAGAGTGAAGGTATTGCAGCAGATGAGGTGTTAGCTAGGTTGGTAAATTCTCTGAGCGACTTCTCTTGAACATATCAGCGACATTGAAATGGATTGGTAGCATTAACCCCAAAAATGGATGGTACAGTGGACCAATGGTGATATGACCGGTGAACGGAATAACCCAACCCGACTCAATCATGGTGATGGAGTGAAAGTGTCATGTTCAAGAGCGACCTGCTACCAATGAAGCTATTCAAGTTTTCTTCCCTTTTTCCCCAGTCATTGCTGACTAGTACCTCTTTATTTTTTGTCAAGCTTGAGGATGATAACATATGCTTGTTATATAATTTGTCATTTGGGCAAACCTGTCGCTATGTTTTAATGAGCCTAGCAACAGTGAAACTTGCTCTTGTTTGCATGGACAAGTTTGTCGCTATTGTTTTAATGAGTTTAACGACAAAGATAACTTGGTCCTTTTCAATTTTAGAGAGTCTAAAAAGGGATAGAAAGGCAACTCCAGTGGTCCTTTCTCGTAATGTAATCCCTTAAGTTTGAAAAAGTGTAAAATAATACGAAAGGGATGACTTTTTGATAGTTTTAACAAGCCGAACAAGAAAAGCACTCGATCTTTTTGTGTAATAATCCCTCAGGTCCAAAAAGATTAAAATATAGAGGAGGGATGGCACTTCTGATCGTTTTAATGAGCTGGAGAGGCCAACTGCTTGGCAATCTTTTCATATTTTACGAGTCATATGAAAATAGCTTAAAGGAGACATGTTTTGTGAGGAACGAGTGATGTTTTTGGATAGAAACTGCTTCCAGGTAAGGTTTGGAACTTTTCAATCACATCAGTGTAAAGAAGGCGGCTAATAGAATCACTCGTCATAGTTGTTCCTCAAAACGGTAAACAATTAAATGGAGGCATATGTGTCGAGCCATTAAAAGGGTCTTTTTCACCTCTATTTACCCCGTAATTAACTTATTAATCCAGGAATGATTTGTTATCTCAAAGAGTGTACTCAGTTTGAGGCAGTCATTTGTTAGAGTAATGCTAGTAGTATAGTGCTCAAAATCAAGAGTAAACGGATGCTTAAAACAAGATCTACTTACAGCAAAGCACTTTAAGGCTTAAATCATGCATCTAGAAAACTAAGCAAATTATCATTCAAGGGTACAGTAACAGTAACTCATCGCTCTGTAAACTGATGTAACTAGAGATAATCAAGGAACAAATCATCACCCTGGGAACTAGACAACAAATTTCAATGCTCACAACAGTATCAGATCGTTCAAAGCAATGACAATGCAAATAACAGGAAATGGAACAACAACTATAAATGGAACAGCAACTAGGATATGGAACAGCAACTAGTTCTTATAAACAGCGAAGCCTTATCCTAAGGAAATAAAGGCAGCAATCATATCTTACAGAAATCAGATAGCAATCTTTATTCTAAGAAAAAATCGGACAACAAATGGAAATAGAATGGCAACTGATTAGCAATGAAATATAGAACAGCACTTAGAGCCAAATGTGAATGTACATTACACACAGCACACCTTAATATTGAGAGAAACAGTAATCTGACTTCGATACCACCAATATTAATCTCAGTTACAAAGAATAACGATTGCAATTCGTAATGGAGCAGCAATGTCAGTTGAACAACAATCACGATTAAGTGTAAACCAGAGATGAATACAGTGATACCAGCTTATAAATGTTACAGGCCAGTTACTTTGTAATTGAACAACAATAGCATTCTGTAAGGAATAATAATGTTATATTAATGATTAAAGGAACAACAATGCATTACAAAGTCAGAATGAACAGTATGAAATTCCTGTCACAGAGAACGATATTGTAAAGATAAAAAAACCGTGATGTAAAATAACAAAACACATCAGATTACCGAACAAAGTTAATAATGAAAACCACGCACGAATTAAAGATAATGGTACAAGAGCAATTGTTCCACCAGGGCCGGGCCCTTAGCCTCCAGGGACACACCGCTTGAGATTATTCTAGGATCAAAGATGGAACAACAACCAGATTTATATTAAAGCATCAAAGCAGAGTTACAGTGGATCACTTCTCAACAAGAGTCGATGATCAAAGTTATAAATACAAAGAGAAATTACATAAGAATAACAACAGGTCGTCCCCCCGGGCTAGTAGTGCTGCCCCTTTTATAACAGCCGAGCAGAGATATCAATGATGCAAAAATAGTTAAGATAGCGATCCCTCGGGATCAAAGGATCCTGAGAGATTCACCAAACTATTGATTCCCAGTTATCCATTTGTTCTCTTGTGCTGATTTGATATCTTGTTTTCCTTTCCTTGGCTGATACGCTTAAATTTGGATCGCCTTGTCTGCATGTGGTCCCCTGCCAAAGGGACAACAGTTAACTTTGCCCTATCTTTTTCTTTGGGACGACAATCTTTCATTTTTCCCTTTTTCTGCATAATAAAATGGAAATTATTAGTTGTTTTGCGTTACATTCAAATCCCATAGATTTTTCCATAATTTCCTATTATCTACCTAGTTCATGATGCAAAGGGGTTATGAGTTTTAAAGAAAAGATGACAAAATAATCAATAAAAACATACCTTCTTCAGTACTCCACACACCCCCATGCTTACCATTTTTCATGCCCTCATGAAAACATTGTAGTTGAAATGTAAAGCAGTGAGAGAGTAGGCTGGAGATGGGATCTCATGTGGTGGTCTATAGCCATGATGCCTAACTAGATGTTCAAAAAGATGGCTTTTCTGACCCTCAGGCATCTCATACAAGGCTTGGTACCCAGGTGTAGGGTGCCAAATAATCAGACTCCTGAACCTATATCTTAACCAAGATGGCCCTGCCCTCAAGATAAGTTCACCATAGAGGCTCAAGCAATCATCGGCTAACTTAAATTTATCATAATTAAATAGTTCCCTGAGTTGGATATTCGGATTAGAGGTCTGATATCAAAATTTAGCAGCTGCAATGGCAAGGTCCTTGATGGTAAAGAAATATTCTATCCCTTGCTGATTGATTGCTTTATGAATGGGTCCTAATGCTTCAATCACGCTCGGAGTCCTCATGAAATTCCTATGTTTATTCCACAACTGTAATGGATCTCTACGCTCAGCTCTTACCCATAAGTCTAATCCGTTTTCTTGTCTTTGGAAGGCATTATAGGCTTTAAGCCATTTGATTTGATTAACTCCAAACAAAATAAATGCCTGCAGTTGGATATCCCCAACGAAAGGGTCGGGGTTTTGCTCTGTCTCTTGATCTAACACAAGGTTATGCAGATAGAATTCACACAATAATATTTGAACCTTTACTCCATAATGGTTACAACAATTTATAAAATTATCAATAGTATTAATTTGTATAGGGGCTCCTGCTTTGACAGCCTTAATTTTCAGTTGCAAATATCGTTCCTTTAAAAACAAGGCATAATTCTTAGCAGGGGCTCTACATGCTAGGGCGTCAGTGTACAAAGAGCATAAGGTATCCATCTTCTTGATAACTACATCTAACCTATGAGTTACCTTTGCAATTTTTTCTTCTTCCTTTCGCCATCCTTTAAAAGCCTGGCTTTCGAATAAATTGACATTCCTTAGCTGTTGTTGTAATTCTTCATATTTTTTGCGAGAAACTGTTTGTTCTGTGATTTTTTCTACTGCTTTTTGAGCTTGCATCAAACCCTCTTGTAGGGTTACTATCCTTGGATCACTGTCCCACATGGTAGTGGCAAGTGGAAGATTTACTTGAATCTTCTTATTGTGTCGGTTCGTGTTTGTGGCTTGCATTCCTTCAGAGGGCTGTGCCTCTATCTGAACTTCTCTGTCACAGGCTGATATATCATCTGTTTGTACTTCAACATGGGCAAAAGTTGAATGTTGTTCCTTTTGGTTTTGAACGGAAGACTGTACTTCAACAGGGTTTTGAACAGTAGACTTCTCTTCAACAGGGTTTTGAATAGTAGACTGGACTTGAGTCCTCTGAACCTTTTTCTTAAGGGGTCTCGCCGGAGTGGTTGCATGTCTTACCCTAAAAGTTCTTTTTTCTCTCTTTCTCATTTTCAAAACCTTGATTTGTTGTCGAAGTCGTGCTATCACATTCAACAATCTTTGTTGTTCTTTCCGTAATCTTCTAATTTCTTTTGTTTCCTCAAAAAGAATAGTTGCCTGTTTACTCAGGACTGGACTGTTACCTTGGCCAATTCCTTGGTTTTCTTCTTGGGGTGCTCCTTCGTTGTTCTGTTCGGGTTGCTCAGGAGTAAAAACCCTAGTTGGTTCTGTTATTTCCTGGGTGACTTATTTTTCCACCCCTTCTTCTCCCTGAAATTCTTCCGATGTAGTCTAGCTGGGAACAGATTGTTCCTCTTCTGTATCACTTTTCTCTCCTGTCATACTTCCATCATGAACAGAATGATTCTCTTCTTCTTCTTCATCGCACAATTCTTTGGGTGCATTTTTGTCCTGAGCAGAATGCTCCTTTGGTTCTTCTTCAATATGGAGACCTAGTGGGCTGAGGGGTTGGGCATATTCACCCATATTGGCCAGAATTTGGGCCAATTCGTCCTCTTGCAATGGATTTTGCAATGGGCTTTCTTTGCATTGCTCTGTCTCTTCCTCCGCCTGCCCAAGCTACTCAATCTCTTCCTCCGTTTCTCCTTCCTCATTTCCTTTCAATCCTTTCTCATTCTCTTCTCCTTCCAATTGTAGGGGTTGCTCATCCCTTGAATCATTTATCTCCACTGGTTGGCTAGTATTACCTTTTTTTAATTTTCAAGCCTCCCTCTAATCCATGCCAATCTGACTGATTTCCTCCGTTTTAGTGGTCTATTCGATGTACTGGTAGCATGCTTACGTTTTGGGGTTGGCATAGTCAATCCCCTGTCTATAGTGGCAATTAGCTCTTCCCAGCTGCTCTGTTGCTGAGCAAGACTATGACTAACTATCAATCGTATCAGCCCATGGTGACTTACTACCGATTCTACATGTTGTGATTTTTTCATACTTCAGGCAACATCATGAAGTAATGAATTTAAAAATGTAGGTAAGTTCACAAAGCATTTCTATTTTAGTACGGCTAAGAGTTTAAAGTGTTGTGGTCTTACCACATTTTTCCTGCCTTCACAAGTGATGTAGCTCTGGATGATCTTTGCCAATTCTACCCATGGCTCCCCCAATGCTGATAGTAGTACTCCCTTTCCTCTGACTGTTAGGTTCTGGCCTTCATCTTGGAAGATTTTTATGATCTTCCGCAGTCTCTCCTTCTTTAGGGTCCACACAGGTCTAGTGGCTGGCAGTCCCGAGACCTCTGCAATTATGTCATCGGTGACTGTTATGCATCTCCCCCTTACTATGGAGTGATATTCTTGCAAGTTCTACAAGAATTCTATTGCTACGGTCTCGTTGGATTCTTGTAAACGATTAAGATAAACTAACCATCCTGCCCTTGCTAGGATTTCCCATGCAGCATCAAAAACTGTCAATACCTATGGTTCTCTCCTAATGGATCTTCCTCCCATACTTTAACTCACTCTAAAAATGCAGAGACAGCAATGGAACAGCATGTTGTTCAAACTATTAGAAATATACAGAAAATAACGAAACAACAAGGCTCGTTCAAATCCTGAGTCACTTACTAATTGTCGCAGAGCATAATACAAAAATAGCTTAGGAACAACAAGCCATGCAAATTTAAAAACAATATACCGTTAAGCCTTGCTATTCCCAAGTAAACGTTTTCTGAATAATAGTCTAACATGTATACTAGTAGATTATGAGGTCACCTGCCTCCCCCCTATAATGTGATAGGCCGTCCTCAGCCGTCAAATGAGGGAGTGGCGTGCCGAACTGCCATGGTACAGAGTCATAAAGGAAAATCGTATGCCAAAATTCCATGTTTACAAAAGGAGCAGATTGCCGAAATCAAGGTGTATAGTAGGATCACTTAACAAGTAAAAGAATGGTGTGATATGATGCGAGGCTGGGAGGATAGGACAACTGACGTGCACAAAAAGTCCAATGTGGTCATTATCAAATTTTCCGTCATGATTGGTTATAATAGATTTTCATGTGTTTAATGGTTTGGGGAAATGATATACATAATCTTATTTGACATATTACAAAGGTATAAGACAAAGAAGGGTGTTGATGATTGCTATTGGTGTATAAGAAATGTGACTTAAATACCATTAATATAGCTCTACTGCCAACAGGTGTCCATAACCTTGAAAGAGTTGTTTGTTTCACCCATGGAACCATGATCCTTTGTGTATGCTTAGGAAGTGTTGTGCAATGTCAAAATGGAGGTCATTATGCTGGCTTGGTAACCAGTTAAACCATAATGCCATTCACCAGGAAGGAGTGAAAGGTGGGCAGGCCGGCTCGTGATGAGACCTCCTATTCCAAGGACTCTTTATTTTCTCTGATGTGCCTCTTGGATCATATCCCTAGTGTGGTGGCCATAGTGGGAATGCCACTTCATTTTCTTCCTTATGATCATGGTAGGCTAGCTCTTGATGAGACCCCCTATCGTGCATTTGACAACCCATAAGTTATATAAACATTTTTCTCTTTTTTTTTTCTCTTATAAAGTACTTTCCTATTCACAAAGAGTGGTTCAGCACTCCTTAAGAGTAGGAATGGTGGAAGAAGTCTTAGCATCTCAATAGAAAAATATACCCTTTGTTCTTATTCCTTAATGATGATGAAAGAAGATTATGGGAATTTAAAAAAACCACCATGATAAAGATAACCAATCATATCAGTGTTAGTAGGCTAATGATAGCAAAAGTGATGAATAATTGTGTCCTTTCCTCTTTTCTCTTATCAATTCAAAGCAATGTCTTGTAAAAATAGCGATTTTATATAATTTCGTTGATTTCAATATGCTCTAGTTTTGTATCCATTGCATAAGTGTATAGTTGTGCTCAAAAGACTCGAAATTATTATATATTGAGAGGAACAACAAGGAGAATAAGCGTAAATAAAAGGAATACAAGAATGTTGTCATTTCAAAAAGGAAGAGCAAAAAAATACAAGTGTTGTTCCTTTGGAAAAGGAATAGCAGAAAACGCAAGTGTCGTTCCTTTGGAAAAGGAACAACAAAATCAAAAAGTGTTGTTCCTTTGGAAAAGGAACAACAAAAAATGCAAGTGTTGTTCTTTTGGAAAATGAACAGTAAAAAACCAAAAGTTTTGTTCCTTTGGAAAATGAACAGCAGAAAACGCAAGTGTCGTTCCTTTGGAAAAGGAACAACAAAAACCAAAAGTGTTGTTCCTTTGGAAAAAGAACAACAGAAAACGCAAGTGCTGTTCCTTTGGAAAAGGAACAACAAAAACCAAAAGTGTTGTTCCTTTAACGCAAATGTCGTTCCTTTGGAAAAGGAACAGCAAAAACCAAAAGTGTTGTTCCTTTGGAAAAGGAACAGTAGAAAATGCAAGTGTCGTTCCTTTGGAAAAGGAACAGCAAAAACCAAAAATGCACACAAATGTTGTTCTTTTAGAAAAGGAATAGCAAAAATGACAATGTTGTTCCTTCTAAAAAAGGAACAATAGAAAAATGCAAGTGCTGTTCTTTTGAAAAAAAGGATCAGCAAAATTGTAAAGGTGTTGTTCCTTCTAAAAGGAACAGTAAAAACAATAGAATTTTTTATTCTTCCAAAAGGAATAGCAAAGTGCAAATACAAAAAAAATACGTATAGAGAATAATTTATGCTAACAAAATAAAGGAATTATGTACAAAATGTAAGAAAAGTTAAATCACTTTAACAAACCAGAGGTGAGGAAGATTTCTCTTCCTCCTCTAAAATTTGCATGTTGGAGTCTTCACGGAGTTGCTGGTAGAAGGATTCCTGAGTAAGTGGTTTACGGTATAGTAAAACTCGGTGGCCATTTGCCTTAAAGTATTTCCAGATCCATCAATGGTGATTAGAGTAAGGGTACCATTATCATGTACCTTCTGGATTTCATATGGCCGTAGCCAACGAGTCTGAAGCTTCCCGGGAAAAGCCTGAAACCTGGAATCATATAAGAGTGCCCAATCTCCTTCGTGGAAGACTTTATTTTTAATGAGAGCGTCATGCCATTTAGCTCGCTGCTGTTGGATAAATGCAGTGTGCTGAAGGGCAGAGAGCCTGATTTCATCTAGCTCATTGATTTGTTGTAATCTATTAATCTGTGCCTCGTTTAGATCTAGACCAATTTCTTATGTTGTTCGTAGTGTTTGGATTTCGAATTCTATGGGAAAAATGGGTTACTTCCCAAACACCAATTGGTATGGTGAATAACTGGTAGTGATTCTCCATGTTGTTCTGTAAGCCCACAAGGCTTTTGGTAATCTTGCAGCCCAATCACGTCTATGTGACACAATGGTTTTTGTTAAGATTGCTTCTATTATTTTTATTGTTGCTTTCTACTGGAAAATTTGCCTGTGGGTGGTATGGAGTGGTAATTTTATGCTGAATATGATAGTTTTTTAGTGTTGTAGCAATCTTGTTACCAACAAATTGTGGTCCATCGTCTATAATTATATCTCTTGGGAGCCCATATTGCACAAATATATGGAATAGGAACTGTACAACGGAATCCTCTGTAGCTCTCGGCAATGCCTCTGCTTCAACCCATTTGGTGACATATTCTGTTGCTACCAAAATATATGTTTTCTGGTTCGAGGATGGGTTAATTGGACCAACGAAATCGAGGGCCCATCGCTCGAATGGTTCAATAACTAGCTGTGGATTCAGGGGCATTTCATCGGACTGACCAGGGCATCCTGCTCTTTGGCAACTGTCACAAGCTTGAACGAACTTCTTTGCATCTTTGAAGATCGTGGGCCAATAATACCCTGTTTGCAGCACCTTATGTCCAGTTCTCCGATCGACGAAATGTCCGCCACATGGTCCATCATGACAAGCTTTCAAAATGTCAAAAATTTCATCCTCACGGACGCATCTCCTGATGTGCATATCTGCCCCTGTATGAAACAGGTAGCCCCCAATCCAAGAAAATTGAGCACTTCGCTAGACAATCTGTTTTCGTTCATTGGGATTCATATGTTTCGGTAATTTTCCTACTGCTAAGTAATTCACAACATCAGCATACCAGGGTGTTTTAACAGTGACAACAAACAGATGCTCATCTAGAAATTAATCTTCAACTGCTGCTGTATCCACTAGTTTTGGCATTGGCGAGAGAAAGTCAGCTATAGGATTTTATTTTCCAGGTCGATCTTTGATTGTGATATCAAATTCCTGAAATAAAATCAGCCATATGGTTATTCTACCATTTGTGATTGGTTTATTTGATAAATATTTTATGGCAGAGTGATCTGTATACAAGGTAACAGGATATCCAGTAATGTAATGTCTGAACTTATTGACAGCATGTATTACAGCTAGAAATTCCTTTTCAGTAATAGTATAATTAAATTCAACAGGAGGTAAATTCTTGGTAATATAATAAATTGTGTATGGTTTTTTATCTTCTTCCTGCCCAAAAACTGCTCCAATATCTATATCTAAGGCATCTGATGAAATTTGAAATGGCAGGTCCCAATTTGGACCTCTAAGGACTGGGGCTATTGACACAAGCCTCTTTAGATCGTGTAAAGCACAGTCGCATTTTTCTATCCAAAGAAAGTTAACATTACTTGTCAATGCATATAGAGGTGCAACAATATGCGAAAAATGTTCTATAAATCTTCTATAGTAACCAGAAAATACAAGAAAACTGCATACCTATGTTTGAGTGGTAGGAGTGGGAATTAGCAAAATTATTTGAATTTTGGCTAGGTATAACTGTATGCCAGTTGTTGAGATATAATGGCCTAGAATAAGTCCTTCAGTCATCATCATATAGCATTTCTCATGGCTCAAACAGAGCCTAGTGGCAATGCAGCACTGTAGGACTTTTTCTAGTGTGTCCAATGCTGGGTCAAAATCGTCTCCGTATGGTGTAAAATCATCCATGTATATTTTGAGTCCTTCATTTATTAAATCTGAAAAGATACTGAGGATAGCCCTTTGAAATGTGGTAGGAGCATTGCATAAGCCAAAGGGTAGAACTCTGTAGGCAAATGTTCCCCAAGGACAAGTAAAAGTGGTTTTGTCTTGGTCTTCAGGGGTAATCTAAATCTGATTGTATCCACTGAAGCCATCTAAGAAAGAAAAGAATTTATTTCCTGCCAAAGTATCTAATACTTGGTCAATGAATGGAAGGGGAAAGTGGTCTTTTTGTGTTGCTTTATTTAGTTCTCTATAATCTACACAGATCCTCCACTTTCCATTCTTCTTTGGTACCACAAAAAGTCGAGAGACCCATTTACTATCGGAGATAGGGTAGATGAAGTTCAAAACTAAAAGTTTTTGAAGTTTAGCTTTTACAATGTCTTTTAGATGAGGATTAAGTCTCCTTTGTGGCTGGCGAACAGATCTCACGTCTTTTTCTATGTAAATGTGGTGTGTACATAACTGGGGATCAATTCCTTTCATATCAGGATAGTCCCATGCAAATGCTTCTTTGTATTTACTCAGTAGTTGGATGAGCTTCTCTTACTATTCGGAAGTCAGATTGGCATTAATGTTTAAAGTCTTTCTTGGCTCAATTTCTACAATTTTTCTATTTGAGACAGAGGTAGTAGGCATTGTTTGATCGTGTGTATCTTTAAGAGGATCTTCTTCTAATTCATTATCAAATTTTGCTTCTATCATGTGACATTGTATGTGGGATCTGGGTTCAGCTTGGCTAATAAAATTGTTAATGGCATCGTCTTCTGTTTGGTCTTTGAAATCGAGGGCCTCTTCTATGGTTAATGGAGATCTAATATTTTTGGTGAGGTATGATACAGGATGCTTGTTAGTTTTTATTATTGTGACACTTGGCTACGCTGGGGGGTATAAAGCTAGATTTTTTATATGTGCCCCCCTAGTTATGGTCATACTGTCTTGTCGGTAGCCAATATAAGCATCGACAGTTGCAAGCAAAGGTCTGCCTAAAGTTAATGGATGTCCATCAAGTCAGTTTTTGGGGATTATTATTAGAAAATCGGCCGGATACTCCCAGGAGTCAACGGATACCATGACACCATATAGTGTGCCTTCTGGCCTAACCACAGATCGGTCATCCAGTTCTAGTAATGTGGAGGTCGGTTCTACTGATGTAATGCCCAGTTTTTGGCAAGTGGTGGTTGTTAAGATATTAATTGCAGCTCCTAGATCAGCTAAGGCATTTGAAAAGGTTTTTCCATTGATTTGTACGGTTACTATTGGATTTCCTGGGTCTTCGTATTTAACAGGTGTTTCTTTCCTTGATAATAAGTCAAATAGAGTGAAAAGTACTTGGAATTTTGGGTTATTTGTTATTTTCCTCCTTGGTTTCTTTATACATAGCTCTTTGATAGTCTTTTCATATATCGGGATGTCTTGAATGGCTTGGAGGAGTGGGATTTTTATGTACAAATTTTGTGGTTCTCCCAGAATGTCAAAATGAGAGCATTGTATAGGTCGAGGTATAATTAATCGTTCTGGGAATGGGGGAGAGGATTGATGAGCCCCGAATTAGGTAACTTATTGGGCTCATTTTTCCTAACTGTTCTTGATCAATCCACCATTTTTCATAGTTTATGCATGTTTTTTAAGTATATTTATGTTAGTTGAACGAATGAGGATGGTCACTTTACCAAGAAGGCTAATACGTGGTTATTTCAGGTTTTTGGACAAATTTTGGAACAAAGCCAAGAAATTATGAGCCAGATGACAGCCAAGCATGAAGGAACAAGGGTGAGGATTTGTAGGAAGGGTGTCTCTTGCATTAAATGGCCCTTCCTCGAAATCTCCACCCTCAACTCGGAGCTCAGCAGGCCACCAAAACAAATCCTAAAGGCAGCCGAACAACTTTGTGAAAAGTGACTGTTTACTGGCAGTTTGAATAGCTGAGCCCCTTGAATTAAGGAGGGCTACTGAAGACCCTCGTAGTGCATAAATAGGAATGTTTTCAGCCTTCGTAGGTTACTTTTTGAACTATTGTGTTTTGCACTATAGTGCTGTCATTTTCTCAGCTCATTTTCGTAGCTACTACTGTATAACTTTCTTGTGACATGATTATTTTTGAGTAATGAAAAGCAGCTTTATTTGGCATCAGTTCTGAGTTTTTCTTAGGAGCCTATAGCTCTTGGGGTTGGGCCCAACCCAAGTGTCAAGGCTTCCTTTGTGTACTATTATCTACTTTTTATGTCTTTGCAAAATAATTTCTGTTAAGTAGATTAAAATCTTGCTGGTTACCTAGGTCATTGTTGATGATTAGAAAGGCTTTTTATGTTCAGATTGAGTTGATAGGTTAATAATAGGGAAGATCTTCAGAAAAATTCCATCAAGCACCTCTGGTCTCACCTCTCCATTAGTGGGATCGTGAGCTGGGACAAAGGTGACCTTGCTGCCAACAAAAACATTGTCTTTGCCTCACCATGCAATCATTAGTGTTAGATTCTCATTTGCAGAAATTGATACCAGTTGTGGTTACATGTTTAGGTTCATGATTGCTTAGTTTTCATAGCTATTTCACATGATTTCATTGCAAATAAACTTCTGTTCATTTCCTTTGCTGTTACTTAGGTCAGATTAGAGTAAAGTAGCTAGGTCATTGGTTTTCCAAGTCATTGTTTGTTCAGTTTGAGAAATAACTTGTAGAGCACCTGTAATACCTCTCCATCTACTCGTACTCCATCAATCCCATCTGCTCCATCCCCTAACTCGGATTCTTGCCTCACGTTTTCCACATTCGCTCACGTAGCCCTAATTTTTGTGCAACATTGCTCTACTCCTCCTTGAACAAATCCAACCATCCTCATCACTCCTCAGCTCCATCCACCAAGTCCTGGACCTCCTCACACCCTTATCCTACCCCCATACTCACTTCTCCACCTTTCTCTCTCCATCCACCCTCCAAAATCCCATTTTTGAACATCCTGTAGAAATTACAGAACATCCTGTAGAAAATACAGAACATCCTGTAGAACCCCTACAAACTTCCTGTAGAAGCTCACGAAAGTGGTTTCTTGATAGAAAAACTTTGTGAAACTCTCTGGAAGGGTGCTAGGGACCCCTTAGGCCCTCTTCTAACCTTCCAAACCTCCTTCAAGAATTTTCCCTTGCCAATCCACCTCTGCACAGTCAAAAACCAGTTAAAGCACATGCGTGACAATTCTGACACTTTACTCAATCATACAAAAAGATGTTTTTTTATTTTTTCAGATTTTACTATAGAAGTAGCTTAGACACATGCACTTCACCTTCTTAGAAGTCAATGGCATCTCTTTTAGTATCTTTCGTCCTCTTTCTTGCATCAGTAGGATTAGTTGGTAAAATTAGAGTTTGCTAGGGTTTGTGTTTCCTTTCAGCTTTTCAGTTTCTTTCTGCAAGTAGATTAGCATCCTTTGAGTTAGCTTCCATCCATCAGTTAGAAAGCTTCTTCTCAGAGCTCATATAAGTTGGCTTAAGCTCCTAGCGAACTTGTGCCAGCTAACCAAGTGACAGTTGCGGCAAGAGATAGTACTTGTGCATACAGCAGGGTCGCTTCCAAGTTTGTTACGAACTACCGGGTTGATAAAAGTAAAGAAGTGAGTCTTAGGAGTTATAGAATTATTGCTACAATACTGGAGCCCACCATCTTTTTGGTGCTATTACTTTGTGATTACTACTTTTCTTCTATTTTTCTACTACAACCTTCTGCTAAGTAGTTTATTTCATTTCCATTCTGCAATTTCATTTCTGCAAAAGTAGATTAGACATTTCCTGCTTTCATAGATTAGCATTTTAATTCCAAAATTTCAATTCTGCAAGCATATATTAGCATTTCAATTCCGCAATTTCAATTCTGCAAGCGTAGATTAGCATTTCAATTCCGCAATTTCAATTCAGCAAAATAGATTATTCCTTTCCTACTTTCATTTCAATTCTGCATTTTCATTTCCGCAAGATAGATTTTAGTTAGTTGCAATTCCATCTATTTCAGTTTTGTAGGTACAAGTAGAAAAAAAGAAAAAGCAACCAAAAATATTTCATTTCATGCCTCGTAGGAACAGAGACAATACCGGAAAATTTGTGGCCAACACCCCCACCACATCACTGAGTCACCCTTCTCTCTTCTTTGGTGGCAGTGATCCAAACGAACCTATAGGTGAACCTCCTAAGATATACGAAGATCCTATAATAGAAGAAGAGCGAGAGAACATTCCTCTTGAGACCATGGCGGAGCACAGAAACGGTATAGGATATGTCGAGAGAATAAAAGGTGCCTTCCCCATCCGAGAGACCAATGGGTACATGAAAATGAAAGACATAAGTCCCTCAGCCTTACCTCACTTCCATGGATTGACCACTGAAGACCCTGATACCTTCCTATTTGAGTTTGTTGTCCTTTGTCGAATTTATTACTATGCTGAGGACGAGAAAAAGTTGAAACTCTTTCCTTCTACCCTCAAGGATGAAACACTACGCTGGTTCATGGGGTTACCTAAAAACGGTACCACCACTTGGGCTCAGATGCAGCAAGCCTTTAACAACAAATACTGGGACTACTGTAGGTCCAAGGAAACAAAGGGAGAAATCTTCCGGATGACCATGGGAAATGATGAGTCTTTAGAAGACTATGAGGAAAGGTTCTAACTTAGTTATAAATGGGCCAGGTGCACACTTGACCCAGAATCTCTGAAGCTAGTTCTGCTCCGAGGAGTCCTTGAAGACCTTCTAGATACCCTTCATTTGCTAGCTAGAGGGGACATCTACCAAATACCTTATAAGGACATAAAGACTGTGTTTAGAAACCATTCTAGGGTAGCCCGGAAAAGAGGTAGGGGGAATCCACTTTCAGCTAGTGCCGCCTTCTCCAAGCATGAGTTTGCTAATCAGATGGAAGACCTCAAAAGTGAGATGAGATAGGCCATTTCCAGGAAACTAGATACTTTCCGAATCCAACAAAAGAAAGAGGAAGTTGAGAGGGCTTTGGCCATTTTCTATCCCAGATGTATGAGGAAGCACCCTAAGAACGAGTGTCCATTGCACTTAGTAGAGGTATGTTTCATTTGTGAGGAAGACCACCCCACAAACCAATGCCCAACCTTACCCAGATTTAAAGCCATGTACCAAGGGACTGAGGCAACCACTGAACCTCTCTACTTCCTCAACCAAAGGAGGCCACATGGGCCTAGACCTTACCAGCAGGGGATGCAAGGGACATCCCAAGCTTATTATAGACCCAACCAATTGGCTCACATACCTTCTTGGGCCCCCCCTGCTCATCCTTCCTAGTCCGCACGTCCTCCGTGGTCTTATCCATCTCAATACCATACTCAACCCACTGCTCATTCATTTCACTCACATGTCCTGTTGGAAATAATACTGAGAGGGGGGGGTGAATCAGTATTATCAGATCAATAAAACTTTTTCATTTCCATACTTAGATACATATACGCTACTTCATTCAAGGGAAACTGCGTGTATACGCAACTGTGTCTAAAGCAACTAGCGTATATCCAAAATACTTATGATTCAGTTAATCCATTAAATGTTGATCTTTAGTTAGTGTATCAAAACTTCATTAACCATATGAATAGTGAGCAGGTGCAGTAAAATAGAACAGATCATCACACACAAGAAGCACACATGAACACCATGATATAAGGTGGAAACCCAAAGTGGGTGAAAACCACCTGCTGTAAGTCGTCTCTATCTTATTTCAATAAGATACTTCATTTTACAATATTTTGTTCTTGTGCAGTCCTTTACCAGTACACAGGCTTCTACCTGCAGAGGGCTACAACCCTCTCTCGTTTTCCAGACTCTCCTGGATGGGAGCTACAACCCCCTTAGCTCTTGTACTAGCTAAGATACTAGTACGTAGGCGCCGACCTACAATCTTTTGTCCTCCAGGTACCACGTTTCATACATTTTCAGACTGGATACTCCTGAAGCACAACACTATAATCTGAAGACCACGTTTCATCAAATTTTCATACTTGACCCATAAATATCATTGAAGCACAAAACAATCAATACTAGCACCATCAATCTCTAAATCACTGAAACCTTGTCAACAACACAGTCACTAGAACACAGAGCAGACAACAGAACTCTGCAATAATAATTAGACCCAACTGCAACTTCAAACATCAAACTTCAAAATGTATACGCTACTACGATGAATCAAACCAGCGTACATACGTGCTTTTTCAAAGGCCAATACGCGTACAGATCTAAAAATATTTCTTATAACTTTTCAGTTCTACCAGATATCAGTCATACTCATAACATTTATAGAACATTACATGCGTCAGTATGCAGATCTAGAATAAGCATAGTAAACCATATAAGGATAGTCCATTTCAAACCATTTGATCCCGATCTCTCCTTAGATCTTGTTCTCCATCAACCAGTGAGATCCCTCCTTAGCTCAGATCAAGCAATGCATCATCAACCCATAACCTGCATACTGGATCTCATCCTTCATTAGATATTCAAGACTTTTTGGATGCTCTTGCCTAATGATCTTCATCTCCTTTTATAGCCTTAGCCCTTTCTCAATACCATGGTCTAAAACCATAACAAAACAATACTAGGGACCCAATACCTGGGTTCAACAACTTCAGACGCAATACTAAGGACCAAAAGCATAGGTCTAAATACCACGGACCCAAAAATAAGCTTTCCACATGTACACGCTTTTTCGTGCATGAAAGTGCATGCATACGCATACGTGATTTTTGATCGGCAATCCCGCGTGTATACGCATCTTTGTATTAGTGAAGCCGCGTGTATAACCTGCGTGTATACCCTACTTGGTATATAGCGAACCTGCGTATATACCCGACTTGGTACATAGTTAACCTGCGTATAACCTATGTGTATACCCTACTTGGTATATAGTGAACCTGCGTATATACTTTGACCTGCATATATA
The DNA here is from genome assembly GCA_031772625.1 of Pinus tabuliformis. NCBI lineage: Eukaryota > Viridiplantae > Streptophyta > Pinopsida > Pinales > Pinaceae > Pinus > Pinus tabuliformis. The sequence goes on along the minus strand of CM062808.1, from coordinate 238,800,126 downwards.
CTCTTCTTTCTTCATTCTTTGTAGATTGATCATCAAATATTTGCTACTAATCTGCTGCACTATGATCTATCATCTGTGTGATTTGTCATCAAGGACAACACTTGTCTCATAATGCCAACATGTCCAGCCACAACCTCAGTGGAATGCACCTCAACCGGGGTGGAGGCCCCAATACAACTCTCCTCCTGCCATTCTGCCTCCACCACCGGCTCAACCACAACCATTACCTCCTGCTCCTCTAAGACAACCCCAGATGTTTGGTCAACCGAACCCGAATCCCAACAATAGACAGGCTCAGCAGGTATACACTGGGGAGACAACATGCCCTACCTATGTTGTGGAGATCCAGGAGATCAACCTGTGATCTGGGAAGGTCCTTCCAGATCGCCAACCTCCTCCCTTGGAAGATGGGGAAGAGAAATAGGAAAGTGAACCCAAAGCCATTCCACCCTTTCTTGAGCGACTAACAGTAACCACACAACCAAACCCAGAGGAGATTGAACTTCTGGGAGAACTTAAACAGTTGTGTGTGAAAATACCACTTCTCTAAGCCATAAAAGATGTACCAATATACAACAAATTGATCAAGGAGAAGTGTTTCAGTCACCTAGGCAGGTGAAAGAGAGATGCCTCGACTATCAATGTCACAGGACAACTGTCCTATCTAATGTTGGGGCAAGTAATCTGTCCAAAGTATTTGGACCCTGGGAGTCCTGTAGTTGATGTCCACATCAATGGCACCATAATCCCCCATACCTTGATTGATCTAGGGGCTACCATTAATGTGATGACCAGGGAAACTATGCTTAGACTCAACCTTCAGAGTTCCTTAAGGAAGACCTCGATAGTACTACAGTTAGTAGACCGCTCCACCGTGACTCCTGAAGGGATTGTGAAAGATGTCCTGGTCTCTGTTGACTCTTGGGAGTACCCTACAGACTTCTTGGTCCTTCAACCAAAGGCAAAGCTCACTAGATACCCCCTCTTTTTTGGAAGGCCTTGGTTAGCTACTGCAGATGCTTACATTAGTTGTCGAGCTGGAAGCATGACCATCAAGAATGGGCCTATGTCCAAACAGCTATTCCTATACCCTCCTGCCCAACTTCTACTAGAACATGACTTACCACTCTGGTTGGAAGAGGGAGATGAAGATGATGTCTACTCTACACCATTTTGCACAATAGAAACCACCAGGGGAGGCCCTCAAACTGAGGATGACTTGATTGAGAATTTGATTCAAAATCCACCTCCCAGTGCACTGTCCTTTAGAGGAGTTGGTGGAAGGTATCCAAGCCAGTGCTTTAGTGGACCTCTGCGTGACTGATCTGACCTCTCCCAGAGTTAAGAATGTGGAATTTGGCCCTGAAAGATCCTTAAAGATCAGCTCCTCCCTATCTCCCTCCCACGAGAAGGAGCTATGTAGCTTACTGAACAATCATCTGGATGCTTTCGCTTGGAGCTATAAGGAGATAAAAGGAGTCCACCCTTCAGTCTGTACCCATCAGATTTACATTAAAGAAGATTGTAAACCAGTCAGGCAACCTCAGAGGAGAATGAATCCAGCCCTTAAAGACATCATCAAAGAAGAATTGCAAAAATTGTTGGATGCAGGATTCATCTACCCCATCTCTAATAATGAGTGGGTCTCACCTCTAGTCCTTGTGCCCAAGAAAAATGGGAAGTGGAGAATCTATGTAGATTATCGAGAACTTAACAAAGCCACCAAGAAAGACCATTTGCCTTTGCCTTTCATAGATCAAGTGTTGGATGGACTGGCGGGGAAGAAGTTCTCTTTCCTAGATGGGTTTAGCAGGTATAATCAGATCCAAATCAGCCCGGAGGACCAAGATAAGACCACCTTCACTTGTCCATGGGGTACCTTTGCCTACCGAGTCCTTCCCTTTGGGCTATGCAATGATCCTACCACTTTCCAGAGAGCAGTATTGAGCATATTTTTTGAGTTGGTCCACGATTTGGTAGAAATCTATATGGATGACTTTACTCCTTATGGGTCTAACTTCCAAGAAGCATTGACTAGCTTGGGGAAAGTCTTAACCAAGTGCATTGAGATGAACCTATCCCTCAGTCCCGAAAAATGTGAATTCCTGGTGACTGAAGGGACTGTGCTAGGTCATACAATTTCTCAGCAAGGATTACAGGTGGATCCTAACAAGATTGCTATCATCCAAAAGGTCCCAACTCCTCAAAAGGTAAGATATGTTCGGAGTTTCCTAGGCTTAGCAGGATATTATAGAAGATTCATTAAAGATTTCAGTAAGCTAGACTTGACATTATTTGGTCTCTTAGGGAAAGATGTTGAGTTTAAATGGACTGATGACTGTCAAGGGGCTCTGGATGAGTTGAAAGATAAGCTGGTGTCCGCCACGATCTTGAGAGGTCCAAACTGGGCCCTACCTTTCCACATCCACATCGATGCCTTGAACAAAGCCATAGGGGCAGCCTTAGGACAAGTTGAGGAGAAACTACCCTATGCCATATACTTCGTCAGCAAAAACCTGTCCAAGGCAGAGATGAACTATACTGTAACCGAGAAAGAGTTCCTGGCTGTAGTCCATTCCCTAAACAAGTTCAGACACTACATCACTGGTTATCAAACATTCATACACACTGATCATGCTGCGATTAGATATTTAATGAATAAGCCTGATGTAAATTCTCGTATCATTAGATGGTTACTTTTGTTGCAACAATTTGATTTGACTATTGTCAACAAGCTAGGTAAGGAAAATGTTGTTGTTGACTTCCTGTCTAGATTGGATTTGCCTGCAGGTGAAGAAGGGACAATGGATGACCAGATGCCAGATGAACACCTGTTTGCTATATCAGTACTCTCTCCATGGTTTGCTGATATAGCAAATTACTTGGTCTCAGCACAGTTCCCTCTGCATCTATCCTCAAAGGAGAAGAGCAAAATTGTGAGGAAGAGTGCCCCCTTCACTTGGATCAGGGGCAACCTATTTAAACTTGGCCTAGATCAGATCTTGAGGTGTTGTGTTAGGGAGGAGGAAGTCTTTGACATCCTCCTAACCTGTCACGATGGGCCCTGTGGAGGCCACTTTGCAGCAAAAAGGACTGCCTTCAAAATTCTACAGGCAGGCTACTATTGGCCTACTCTTCATCAAGATGTTAGAAGATACATTAGCCAGTGTGACCGATGTCAGAGGATGGGGAAACCAACTCCAAGGGATGAAATGCCTCTCCAGCCTCAAGTGACCTTCGAGCCATTTGAGAAGTGGGGCATGGATTTTGTGGGTCCTATTAACCCTCCTTCAAAGCAAAGGTCTTACATCATTGTGTGCACCGACTACCTGAAAAAGTGGGCAGAAACAAAGGTAATCAAAGTAGCGATAGAAGAAAAGGTGGTTGAGTTCTTAAGGGAAAATATCTTCTACAATTTTGGCTACCCAAGAGAGTTAGTCACCAATCAAGGAAGCTAGTTCACCTCTAACCTGATTGAAGACTTGCTCTCTCATCACAAGATCAATCACAGGACTTCCACCCCATATCATCCACAAGAAAATGGGCAGGTGGAAGTCAATAATAGAGCATTGGAAGGGATTTTGACTAAGGTGGTGAGCAGCAGCAGAAAGGATTGGGTAGATCGCTTGGTTGAGGCCACCTGGGCCTACAACACCACTTGGAAGACTACAACAGGTTTCACACCTTATGAGCTAGTTTACGGGAAGAAAGCTTTACTGTCCATAGAGTTCGAGTACAACACATTGAGGGTGGCAGCTCAGCTGGACTTATATCTCAGCCATGCTCAATGTGAAAGATTACTGCAACTGAATGGATTAGACGAACAGAGAATGCAGGCCCTCCTCCACTGAGAAGTAGTTCAACTCCAGAGGAGGATATGGAATGACCAACACCTTAATGAAAAGCAATTCCAGCCAGGAGATTGGGCACTGCTGTATGACTCAAGATACAAGGATTTCAAAGGGAAGTTGAGGACACGATGGTTAGGACCATATACAATGGAGAAATGCAATGACAATGGTTCAGTCCTTATCAGGACCATTGATGAAGAAGCCATCCCCATACTTGTCAATGGGCATCGATTGAAAATCTACAAGAAACCCCTTTCAAGGCAGGAGTTCATTGAAACTTTGGACAAATCAGTGTTGGTAGTGGAATAGGCCTCTACCTCTATTCCACCCACACCTTGATCATCACAAAAAAAGAAAAGCAAAAAAAACAGGAATAAAAAGATCCTTGGGCGAAAACCTCTCTGAGGCACCCAGGGCAGACTGTAAGGGTGAAAACCTCATGGAGGCCCCAGCTATCTCTCTCTCCAAAAAAAAAAGAGAGAAAAGAAAAAAAGAGAAACATGCCTAATCTCTGTAAAATAATTGCAGGTTGTAGGGAATACATTACAGGTAAAGAGGATCGTGCAAAACGAGGATAGGGGTCCGTACCAGGCTACAGGACATCCTTACAGACACTCCCTCCATGGCCACTTGCCTTTCCTAGGATTTGATCACATTTGGGTCGAGATTCCACCCTCTACAGGAAGTTCTGGGATTTCTACGGGAAGTTTTGTATTTCTACAGGAAACATCCTGTAGAACCTTCGGGCGGGCCAAATTCGATTTTGGAAGGGGATCTGAAGCTTGGAATCTGTTGGTTAGGCCTGTAGCCACCCCTCTATTCCATCCATCACCATATGTCACCCCTATTTCATCTCTTTCCACCTCCATTGCACCCACCTGGTTATGTGTTCCTGCACAGTCATACAAGAAACCCTGTTTTCTTCAGATGGACAGAAAAAAATTTCAAGTGACAAGTCAAGCAGCAAAGGCTCACACACTCTACCTATTCAAGCTCCATCTAGACTCTTCATCAGTGAATATAGCCCTGCTCGTTTAGCCTGCATCCCAGGAGGAGAAGCAGCTATAGGACATCCTACAGGAATCCTGTAGCGGCTGATCCCTCTGGAAGACATACTCTAGAGGCAGGGGTAGCTGAAACCAACAAAAGGAAACATGTAAAAAGGCTCCTCCTGGACGTGAAAACATCCTCGACAGCTGAAACCAAATAGAACCTGTGCATGCAGCGTTGCCAACCGAAGGATCGGGTTCCAAAGTCGTGCATACAACATCAACAAATGAAAGAATGGGTTCTAGCACCTGTGCACGAGGCAGCAGCAAGCGAAGCAGTGGTTCCAAGTCCCGAAGTCTGCATAACGCGTCCATGGCCATGTAGGTAAGTGTCTAACCTCATTCATCAATTGCATAAACTATATTTCGAAAACTACATGTCTGTGAAAATGGTTCGGATTGAACGAATTCGGTGGCCAGTCAACTGGCCACCCGCAGCCAGTCACATAGCTTTGTGGGATCTGAACAAGCTCAGTTACATTCAAATTTTCCAACGAGACGTGCAGCCGACACGTGTGGAGTGTCCAGTCAGGGAAAATCGGTGGGACTGGTAGTGGTGGCGGCGGTTAATGACAAAGGAGAGGTAATGGTGGTCAGGGACACACAGAGAAATGATGGTCGTGATGTTGGCTATCGGTTCGGTCCAACCACCTCACCTCCTCGCCACGAATTGCGCCATAGTTCAAAAATGCTCGGCTGAAGACTCGCGTTACCCGTTGTTCATTTTCACTTGCAAACGTCCTCGACCAAAGGACGTGTCCTTTGCCTCCACAATCTGTTAACCCGTCATCCGCCATCGAGCTTTTCAGCCTATTTCCAAATTCTCCCACATACTAGGCTCGCTCAGAAGTGCAGTGACATCCTACAAAAGCTGGTAAGAGTTCTATAGGAAGAAGCTCTACAGGAAGTATGACATAGCCTTTCGGAGCAGAGAAGCCTAGACTTTTCTTCGTCAAATTTGGAGTTCCGAGAGAGGTAGGCTCAAAAACACTCTTCCATGCATGGTATATTTCGAAAAAGTGGTGAATTGAGCTTTCTTGAATTGGAGGGTTAGAGACAAGTCTGCCTGTGAGTCGAAAATAGTAGTTTACCTGTGTGTTGCACAAAATTTCTTAGTTGGTTCTGCATCAAAATTCTCCTCCACCGTTCCTGTTAAGAAAATTCCTCCTGTAGAAAAAATAAAGCACTGTGAGGGCTAACCTGTGTATGAAGAATGTGAATTTTACATAGTTGTATGTATGTCGGGGATGAAAATTGAGCTTTGCACTCTATATGTGGAAACCTAATTCTTCCTTTTATACACGGACAACTGAGTTTTGGGCAGCAAAAGCATTAGAACCAGGGAATTGGTGCAAGTTAAAAAATAAACACCTGAGAGATCCTGTCCTGAGGTTCAAAGGAGGAAACCATAAAACAACAATTCCTCTCTACTCAGAGCATAAAACATAGCACTCTCACTATGCCAGGGGGGTTTATCAGGAAGGAACCCTCAGATTCCAGAAAATTGTGTGAACATCTCGAGGTGGTGAACCTCTTCACCCGTGCCAATTGGATGACCTTTTGTGACAAAATTCAGGGTCATGACGATGAGATAATGGAGGAATTCTTAATGGCCCTGCAACCTAAATCAAAGACACTGGCCACTATGAATTTCATAGGATTGACTCTAAATCTAACCCCTGAACTCATTAGTCGAGTTACTGATCTGCCATTGGGGATACCCTAGATCAAAGAGGAGAGGGAATTGGGCCAAAAAGCCAAGAAAGAATTCTTCCTACCCAAGGAACAGTTTGCAGAAGATAAGAACGGGGTCCATAGAGCCAGCTTACATCCCTTTTGGAGCGAAGTCAGTTTCCAAATCATGAAATATATTACCTGTGAAGGGTGGTTCAGTATTGTCTACGGCTATCATTTCCGGTTGCTGAGTGAACTCAGACATGGGATGGATTTACCTCTAGAATAGAAGTTAAGCATCCCCTATTTTCTTTTGTAATCATTAATTGAGTGTGGCACAAAATTGAAGGAAGGGACACCGGATCAGCTAGCCCATCATGGACTCATCAAGCTTTTAGTGGAAGATGGCCTTCACACCTACACTATCCCCCTCTCTTGGGAGATTTTCCGCAACATGTACAGAGATGACGATATTCGAATTTTGGCCGAGGAACTCACCTCATCCAGCAGTGAAGAAAGGGAAGACACTGAGGCAGGAGAGAAAGCTAGTGGTAAATAAACATAGAACAGACCACCACAAAAAGAACAAGAAGAGAAATGAGGGAAACGCCAAGTTGCTGAGCCTAAAATTGTGGGAGGAACAATGGCACAAATGTTGGGTTGTGTTATATTCTTTCCACGTAGTTAATAGGGGGTTTGAAGGGCACCCGTAACCCCACTTTATGGGGTCCGGGGCAGCGCCCCGAAAATTTTTGGTTTTGGACCATATGTTAGGTTGGGCGGACCCACCTATGGTTTTGTGCATGATTTTCGCACATGTTTTTTGGACGCGATGATTTTTGGTCCATGGTATTGGATGCGATGGTTTTCGGTCCATGGTATTGGATGCTTCGACATGTATAAATATGTATTGTAACATTGAAAGGAACATAATGAAAAATCAAGCTGGTAGTCCCGGTTTTGGGATCCAGGGAAAAATCTCTGTGCATATGTGTTTTATGGGTTATGCTCTCGCATTGTTTATTTTCTTTGTTTAAGAATTCGTATGCAGGTAATTTCTGTACAGGTTTAAAACCTACATTTGGTATCGGAGTTGTTTTGGCTTCAAGGGGACGCCTTTGTTGCTGAGGGGTTTCGCTTGGGCCTGTGGTGGACCCTGTTCAATGGGAGATCTGCGAGATCGATTTTGGTGGTGAAAGAAGATGGAAAGTAGTGGAAAGATAGAGATTGAGAAGTTCAATGGTCAGAATTTTGAGTTGTGGAAACTCAAGATGGAGGATCTGTTGGTGGATAAAGATCAGTGGATCGCGGTAGATCCGGGTACTAAACCATCGGGAGTGACCGATGAGGAATGGAAGAAGTTGGATCGAAAGGCAAAGAGCACAATACGATTGTGTGTCTCAGATTCAGTATTGCTGAATGTATCAGGGGAAGCTACGGCAAAGGCTTTGTGGGTCAAGTTAGGGACTTTGTACCAATCTAAGTCTCTGGTGAATAAACTATTCCTGCAAAAAAAGTTGTATAACCTGAGGATGAAAGATGGAGACTCGGTGACAGAGCATCTGAATGCGTTTAATACTGTGGTAAGTTAGTTATTATCTGTTGATATTTAAATTTCATATGAAGATAAGTGCATCAGTCTGTTGTGTTCTCTACCAGATTCGTGGGATAGTTTGGTTATTGCAATAGGTAGCAATGCAACTGCTTTTCAGTTTGATGAAATAGTCTCAGCCTTGCTGACGGAGGAGATGAGACGGAAAAATATGGACAACCAGAATGGTGATGCCTTGTTTGTACGAGGACGGTCCCTGAACAGAAACAAAAATAAGTCATCGAGTGGGAGATCTAAATCTAGACGGAGATCTAAATCTCCAGGAAAACCTACAAAGGTGGTGTGCTGGAAATGCGGAAAGGAAGGGCACTTCAGAAGGGATTGTAAATCTAAAGCTCCTGATAAAGGAATGGGATCTGATGATGCTCCTTCTGCAAAGGTGAAAACCACCTCAAATGAAGGTGGGGATGTGTACTTGGCTTCTTCAAGTACACATGTAGATCATGAGGCATGGTTGATTGACTCAGGTGCATCCTTTCACTTCACTCCCCATAGAGAGTGGTTCTGCGAGTATGAGAAATACGATGGTGGTGATGTCTTAGGAGCATTGATATTGATGCGGGGAGTTTGGATTGGAACTCTGTACAAGCTGCAAGGTAGCACTGTTGTTGATGGGTGCAATAGTTCTATGGTTCCTGAAAATGGAGTAGAAAATCTAGTGGTCTCTGGAGAGAAGACCATGTTGTGGCATCAAAGGCTTGGACATATTGGAGAGAAGGGCCTTCGAATACTTCATGGTAAAGGTATGGTAGAAGGTATGAATGATAGTTCTCTGGATTTTGATTTCTGTGAAAATTGTGTGTATGGGAAGCAAAATCGGGTGAGTTTCCCCTCTGGTGGTAAGAGGACGAAACAGATATTAGAGCTTGTGCACAGTGATGTGTTTGGACCTGTGAAGGTTCCATCACTGGGTAAGTCTGTGTATTATGTATCATTGATAGATGACTTCTCAAGGAATACATGGATATATTTCCTTAAGAAGAAATCTAAAGTCTTTGACAGGTTTAAAGAATTTAAGGCTCTGGTGGAAAATCAGACAAAGAAGAAGATAAAGGTGTTGAGGACAGATAATGGTGGAGAATTTTGCAACAAGGAATTTGAAGAATTTTGTAAGAAGTGTGGTATAGCACAGCAGAAGACTACTCCATATACACCTCAACAAAATGGAGTCACAGAAAGAATGAAGAAGACGTTGATGGAAAGGGCAAGAAGCATGCTCAGTGGTGCTGGGTTAGGACAGGAATTCTGGGCAGAGGCGGTGGATACTGCATGTTACCTGGTCAACAGGTCACCTTCATTAGCGTTGGAGGATAAGACTCCACAAGAAGTATGGACTGGTAAGAAACCCTCTCTTTCACATCTGAGGGTATTTGGATGTGATGCATATGTACATGTTCCAAAGGAGAAACGAACCAAGTTGGATAGTAAATCTGAAAAGTGCATCTTTATTGGGTATAAGGATGGTTTAAAGGGTTATAAGCTTTGGAACCCAGTCACACGGAAGGTTGTGTACAGCTGAGATGTGGTGTTTAGAGAGGTAAAAGATGTTATTCAACATGAATTCCAACCAAAGGAACCTGAGAAGATAGAGTTTGAGCCAAAGGAGGAAGAATCAGACTCTGTAGCAGAGGAGGAATCAGAAGATGAAGAGCCACAAACTCCGGCTATGAGAAGATCAGTTCGAGAAAGAAGGCAACCGGAAAGGTATAGTCCATGTTCTTTTGCTTTGTCTGTTACTGATGATGATCCCAGAACTGTGAAGGAAGCAGTGGATTCAGAGGATGGAAAAGTCTGGAAAGAGGCCATGGCTGATGAAATGGCATCTTTGCACAAAAATGAGGCTTGGGATCTGGTGGAGTTGCCGGCTGGAACGAAACCCATTGGCAGAAAATGGGTGTTCAAGAAGAAGACAAATGCAGAAGGAAAGGTGGAGAAACACAAAGCTCGGTTGGTAGCAAAAGGTTATTCCCAGGTGCCGAGAATTGATTTTGGTGATATTTTTTCTCTTGTTGCCAAGGTAACTTCTATTAGATTACTTTTATCTGTTGCTACTGCTTTTGATTTTGAGGTAGAACAGATGGATGTGAAGACAACATTTCTTCACGGGGATTTGGAAGAGGAAATCTACATGAAGCAACCTGAAGGCTTTGCGGTGAAGGGTAAGAAAGAACTGGTATGCAAGTTAAAGAAGTCTCTGTATGGGTTAAAATAGTCACCAAGGATGTGGTATCAGAAATTTGATACATTTATACGGGGACTTGGCTTCACCAGAAGCAAAGCAGATCATTGTGTGTATTTTAAATTAATTGGTGACCGTGTTATTTATCTGGTCTTGTATGTGGATGATATGTTGCTGGTTGGAAATGACAAAGAAATTATCCAGGATTTGAAGACCCAATTGTCCTCCAAATTCGACATGAAAGATCTTGGTGCTGAAAACTATATTTTGGGCATGGAAATTAAAAGAGATAGGTCAAAGAGGAAGCTCTGGTTAAACTAGAGGAAGTATGTCGAGACAATACTGCAGAGGTTTAATATGCAGGATAGTAAACTGGTGAAGGTTCCTATTCCTGTAGGTGTGAGGTTATCTGTTGAACAGTGTCCCAAGACACAAGAAGAGGAAGAGGACATGTCTTGTGTTCCATATGCAAGTGTAGTGGGTAGCCTGATGTATGCAATGGTCTGTACTAGACCAAACATTGCACATGCAGTGGGAGTATTGAGCAGGTTTATGTCAAAACCTGGGAAGGATCACTGGACAACAGTGAAGCGGGTTTTCAGGTATTTGTGTGGCACTAGTGATTATGGTTTGTGCTACCAAGGAAGACCAGGATTGGACAGAGTGTTGGATATTCATGGCTTTGTTGATGCAGACTGGGCTAGAGATCTGGATCAGAGAAGATCTACAAGTGGGTATGTGTTTAACCTATTTGGAGGTGAAGTCAGTTGGATGAGTAAGAAACAATCTGTAGTGGCACTATCAACTACAAAGGCAGAATACATGGCAGCCACTCATGCAAGAAAGGAAGCAGTTTGGTTGTAGAGATTGCGTTCTAGTATGGGGTTAGTACAAGGAGATATAAGAATAGACTCTGACAGCCAAAGTGCAATTTTCTTGGCAAAGAACCCTGCTTATCATTCAAAGACAAAGCACATTGATGTTTAGTATCACTTTGTGAGGGATATGATAGAAGACAGAAAGGTCTTACTGGTAAAGGTGGACACTTTGAAGAATACTGCAGATGCATTGACAAAATCTATGAGCTCTGAGAAGTTCTCTTGGTGTAGAGAAGCAATGTGAATCTTAGGGCTGAAAAAATGACTAAGCTCTCATGTGGACCCCTGTGGAAAGAAAACAACAAGTGGGAGATTGTTGGGTTGTGTTATATTCTTTCCATGTAGTTAATAGGGGGTTTGAAGGGCACCTGTAACCCCACTTTATGGGGTCAGGGGTAGCGCCCCGGAAAATTTTGGTTTTGGACAATATGTTAGGTTGGGCGGACCCACCTATGGTTTTCTGCATGATTTTCGCACATGTTTTTTGGACGCGATGATTTTCGGTCCATGGTATTGGACGCGATGGTTTTCGGTCCATGGTATTGGATGCTTCGGCATGTATAAATATGTATTGTAACATTGAAAGGAACATAATGAAAAATCAAGTTGGTAGTCCCGGTTTTGGGATCCAGGGAAAAATCTCTGTGCATATGTGTTTTATGGGTTATGCTCTCGCATTGTTTATTTTCTTTGTTTAATAATTCATATGCAGGTAATTTCTGTACAGGGTTAAGACCTACAACAAACACCCAGGGAGAAATGATTGCAGAGTAGAGCAGAGAGGACTGAAAAATTCCAAACAAAGGAGGGCACAACCAAGGCAACCACACAAAAATTAAAAGGAAAGACACATCTAACCAAGCAGACTGAAACAGTTGGAACAATTTCTATAGGAAGTATGAAAACAGTCGACACGGGACTTTCTACAGGAAGCATGGAAGCAAAGTAGCAAAAGGAGAAATCACCTAAGATTTTGGCCAGGGAGGCAACAACTATGCTGGTTGCCTTAAGCACATCTCCAAAGAAAAAAGGGAAGCTAAAAAGAGAGCCTTCTATGTATTTTAAGGCAAGAAGGAGCATGCGGATAAAAACTGGCAGACCCCAGCCACAGTCAAAGGAGCCAATTACGATTTTGGACACCCCAGCTAAACAAAAGGAAAGGTCTCCTTCAAAGGCATCCATCACCTATGAATGGGGAAGCCTAAAAACATCCACCTGGAGAGAAAGGATTAAAATGTTGGACACAAAGACCTCTCTACAGGATGCTGAGACTATTCTACAGGAAATGTTGTCTAGGCTAAAGGAGACCAAAGAATTGGAAGGAAAGGCAGCTAAATCATCACAAGAGGAAGAAAAGGCTGAGAACATTGTGGAACCAAGCCCCCAGCCAAGCTTGGGCTCCTACTGTAACTTGTTAGAGACCGGAAAGATCATTCCCCAAAAATTTGAGTGCCGCCGCTGTCACTTGGTCAGCTAGTACCTGTGCATACAACACCGTCGCTTCCAAGTTTGTTACGAACTACTGGGTTAATAAAAGTAAAGAAGGGAGTCCTAGGAGTTGCAGCATTATTTTTGCAATACTGGAGCCCACCAAGGATGTGATTACCGGATCATGAATTTGTTGTCTGGTCACGTCCTCTTCTTGTAGCGGTTGTTCTATAGGTAACTGATTTTCAACTTGAGCTGTCTTATCTCCCTCTGTTTCAATGATACGCCTAGATCTTAATTGAAGGTCATTACACTCCCTTAGATTGGTTCCTATCTCTAGTGTTTCAATTATTTGAATGGATTAGACCAGTCTGTTATTCGGATTGGGGTTGGGTTGGGCCGGGAGTTGCGGTCTTAAGTTAGACTAGGGATTTTGTTGTAATGCTGGCAGTGTAGATTGAGGGAGCAGGATGGTTCCTACAGGCTGATTCATCAGTCTTTTCCAGTTTGTCTACTAGGCTTGACTCTATGAAGTAGGAGGGGTCCATTGTGCTGGATATAAATTGTTTTGCCAATATGGTGGGGTATAGGGAAAATTTGGCCAATTGGGTTGGCTTGCTTGATTCGGCCATGGAGATGATGAAGGAAATGATTGCTGTGATCAATTCGGGAAGGGAGGTTGATTTAGCCACATTGTATTATATTGTTGAGCATGATATTGTGGAGGCTGAAAAGAAGAAGCTGGGTCTAAAAACATACCTGATTGTCGCGACTGCCATTGACGGCACTGATTAAGTAGCTACACCGATTCTGGCTCTTCTTCTGCTTCTTTGTATATTGCTTTCCATCCAGGAAGTGAGGGATAGCTCTCTGTGGAGTGGTCTTTTGTAAAAATGGCGCAAACTTGGACTGCATCTAATGGACACTCCTTATGGCTGTGTTTCTTTCTACATTTGGGACAGAAAATTGCCAAATTTCGTTCTGCCTCTGCTTGCTTTTGTTTGGCCTGCATAATATCAAATTGTGTTGTCAGTGTTCCCAATATGTCAGTTTTAATTTTTTCTAATAAATTTCCAATTTCTGTACGAGTTACTCCTTCTGCCAAAATTCTATTATCTCTTGCAAATCGATCATGTTCTGTTGGTTTAATCTTGTGCTGCCTCTCGAGCTCCTGAAACATAGATTGATAATGTCAACAAAATTTCCCTGATAAATATTTGCTTTTCCCATAACATATAGTGTTTCGATCCATTTTTCCTTCATTCCCCTAATTAATGTTGTTTTTAATACATTATCAGGTAAGGGTAATGATGCATAAGGAGATATTTGAAGATTATACTGGAAACGTTCAACATACTCTTCTAATGTCTCATTTGGTCTAGCTACCATCTGAAATATTTCATCTTTTAACTCTCTAGACCTGCAATATTCCTGATATTTTTTTAGAAAAGACTCTTTCATTTGGTCCCAATTATTTATAACACCACCACCCAATCCCATAAACCATCTTAGAGTAGCCCCTTTTAATGTAGAGGGAAATAATTTCAGTTTCTGGGGATCGGTGGTATAGTCATATCCTCTACACAACACATCGAATTCGAATAAAAATGCATCGGGGTCTTCTGATGTAAGGCCATGGAATGTAGGGATATGCTGGAGAGGAATTGCTTTCATAGGTGCATTGGCTGCAGTATCCACAATGGGGTATTGCAGTGTAGAGGTTTGGTTGTTTGGCTGGTTCTAGGCCATTCGGTCAAATATATGCCAATAACCTTCTAGGATATCTAGGAGGGTATTCCTAGGTTTTGAAGAGGAAATGGATCCAACGGGAATGACCTTAACAACACTTCCTTTATCTGGGATGATGAGAGTGCCTGATGTCTAGGGGGTTCAGGTTCTCAAGTTTCTTCAACTTCGTTATAAATGATTTTTACAACACTTCTCTTATTTGGGTTGCTTAATGGCTGAATTACCCCAAGAGGAGATCTTGGTTCTTCAATCTCTCCTGTTTCTCCTCTTCCTTCACAGAGGTTACTAAAGTTCCCTTCTTGCAATGATTTTGGGCTATAATTTTCATTTTCTTGAAAATATTGCTCTTCGGTTTGACTATGCACCTTAGCAAAGGCTAGAGATGGTGATCCTGTGGCCTGAAGGGAACTAGTAGGCTATCTAGAAGTAATTTTTCTAGGTCCTATTGAACGCTGAGATTATGCTTTCTTAAGGATTTCTTCTATAAAGGTCGATTGGCAAGGGTCACCAACCCCTTAGCTTTATCAGGTTTGGGTATAGGTTTGGGATTCTTTTTAGGATTTTTCTGCTTAGTCATGCACACAAATCAACTACTAAGTTCTACCCAAACAAAATAGTAACAAATCTGCAGGAAAGTGGGTAGGGGAGTAGAGTTATTACATACTCCACACTTAGGTTCTTACCTTCCGTTTTTAAAACCTAGTTCTTTCCTAATAGTTTCTTACACTACTCTGAAAAAGAAACAAATGGCTACACTCTTCCCCGAATACGGTGCCAAAATGTCGAGCTGTAAAAAGGGTCTTTTTCACCTCTATTTACCCCACATTAACTTATCAATCTAGGAACGATTTGTTATCTCAAAGATTTGTTATCGCCTTGTCTACATGTGGTCCCCTGCCAAAGGGACAGCCGTTAACTTTGCCCTACTTTTTCTTTGGGATGGAAATCTTTCATTTTTCCCTTTTTCTGCATAAGAAAATGGCAATTATTAATTGTTTTGTGTTACATTCAAATCCCATAGATTTTTCCATAATTTCCTATTATCTACCTAGTTCATGATGCAAAGGGGTTATGAGTTTTAAAGAAAAGATGACAAAATAATCAATAAAAACATACCTTCTTCAGTACTCCACAATATGATTGGCTGAAAAGGAGTGGAGGTGGTAAGAACATGACCAAGGTTCAAAAGCTGATAATTATGCGATCAAAATGGTTATTTGCCGAAGGTGGGTTCATTTTTTAATGAGCTTAAACTTTGGGGAAACATTTGCTCATTGCAAGGTTTATTTTTTAACGAGCCTGAACTTCACGTAAAACTGCTCGTGGCGAGGTTTATTTTTTAACGAGATTGAACTTTGCGTAAAACTACTCGTGCCAGTCGTATAATAAGGATGTCTCATCGATAGGTGCGTTTTTTAGTGAGCTTTCCCCATTCAAAACTTTGCTCCAAAGCCTTTCGTTATGCAAGCTAGGAACGACCAACCTATGAGTTTAAAGGGTTAAGAACCTACAAACTAAGAAAATAAATGGTCACCTTTCACTTGCATGCAAAAAGGTTTGCATGCCCCCAGGTATAACGAAATAGAGCTTCCAGGTTACCATAGAGAAGTTCTTGCATTAGCAAGATTGTTTCATCTGCATTTGTAGACAAAACACTTCCTTGGATCTATCCATCAAAATGGACGAAGGTGATTCTAGTTCCAATCACCTAACCTTTGACGGAGGAATTCTTTTCCAGACTAATCCATTTTCATAAACGAACAAGATTTTCAGACTAGTCATATTCCTATGTGGAAACCTACCTTATATCTAGGGTTTTCCTGCTGAAGCAAACTAGGGTGCATGCCTCCTAGGTTTTAGTCATAATCACCGAATCACTCGCGATCATCAGGTGGACAGACTGGAGATTTATTAGACATTCCTTGTGTGAAAAAACTAGTTAGGGATGGCATTTGACTAATAACTGTGTTTGAACGAGGGAATGAAAGTTGGTCAACGAGTTGGACCACTCTGCCTTCATGTCGAAAACACATCACTTGAAAGAGTGAGGAAACGATAGCTCCCATGCTATAAATGTAGTCACATCCAAGGAGTAGATTGTAATCTATAGGTCCTTGGACTACCATCACATTTAGATGAACGATATTGCTTCTCAAAGTTATAGGCAAATTTGGAAGGATCCCTAACGGTAGACTGGTTCCTCTGTTGAAGCCTGTTAAATTTTGAATCTCAGGCAGAAGCGATGGTGAACTAAGTGCTTTCCAAGCAGTTGAGGAAAGGATACTCATAGAAGCCCCTTCATCTATGATAGTACCAACCATGATCATTTTGTAAGCTTGTACTATGATTCAGAATGGTACATTAGATGGTAGGTGGGGTTTGCCTAGTAGATTCCAATCAATGGAAACGACTAGATTGCTTGGAGGTGGGACTAATTAAATGATTAGATAAAACTCTGTCGAACTTTCTTCCTGTGATAAAGGAATGGATAGATTACCCTGATGTTCATCGGAGTCTATGTTTACGAAAAGAATTTGAACGGTGTCATTCTCATTCTCTTTGGTGATAGTACCATCTGAAGGTGGATCCTTTGAAGACAAGATTGGGTCGAATTTCGTCTCGACCTATTGAATTTGGTGTAGTGTGGACTCAGAGGGTCTATCTTCAATGATAGGTGCTTCGACTGACAGCAATGGTGTGTCAATCGGATTTTCAACTAGCGATGGGCTCAGCAAGAGTTTCTTGTATCCAGGAGGAAGTCGTTGTGGTGATGCAGGATGGTTGTCCAAGAATCTTTTGGCTTCGTCTAGGAAAGGACAGTGGTGGAGGGCATGATCACCATCACACAGTCTACAAGGAAATTTATATCTTCCATTTTCTCCATTGACTTTGTTTTCACTAGTTGATGATGTGCTCTCAACATGATCATCAGCGATTGAAGACACCAGATTGTGTAAGCAGGGAGATGAGTCCCTCAAGATCCGTGGGATGCAGGGACAATCTTAATGATAGTGGTCTCCCTTGCAAATGACACATGGAGATTTAGGTTTGGAAGGTGCAGTGTGTGGATTTTCGCTAGATGATGCATGGTTTCCCCCTTTTGCTATTGGATTCTTCTTCTTCTTCCATTTCTTCTTATTCATAGTTACTTGGTTTTTAGCGTTACTAGCTTCACCAAGTGAAGAGGAAGAAGGAGAGGGAGAAACAAACGAAGTAGAAGGTGGGGGAGCAACTTCATCTGGTTGCTGATTAGATTGTTGAGGATTTGCGGTGTTTTGAACGATAGAAGTTGAGAAAAGCCATACTGGCAGGCCAATTGTGAGTCTTGGAAGGGACAATGTAGCCATATGTGGAGCACCAACATCTCCCCAAGAAGAGAAAGGGTTAGGATTTCCCGCAAGGGGAAATCCTTGATTGGTAGACTCCATTTTCTCAACCTAAGACCAATGAGGGAATAGTGATGTTATTCCGATTAAAATAAATTTTATGACGCTTTGAAACAACTTGCTTTTTCTTTTTTTAAGAGTCGAGAAAAAGCTAAAGATGACTCTAGTCACCTTCGATTTTTAATGAGCCTGAAGTGACAAGTGCTCAGATGGACCTTTTCTTTTAAGGAGTCTGAAAAGGAATGAAAGTGACTACTTTGGAAATCTAGATAGAGGGATTACCAAACCAATCACAAAACTACAGAATACTTTTTATAGTACAGCAATCAATCTTCCTGAATGCTGTGTTTAGTGCATTGCGTTCGATAGGGTAGCAGACACAGCTTCCTGAGGATAAAGGATGTAGCCTATTGTGGTCTCCCAATATATACTTGATGATACATGGGAGCGCAAGTTCGTACTGGCACTTGTCATCTCAAAGAGGAGGAATCACCCAACCTACGATGAAAGCGATAGTTACTAGGCTTTATGATGTTGGAATACGTCTCTGGCCTAAACTTCTAAATGTTGTGCGTTAGGTTCCAAAGTGTTTTTATGTTCATTGAGGTTTATTTTACAGTTGATCTTTATTAAGAAGTTTTCCTTTAAGGTTCACCGCTTGATGTAGATATACAATTCCTAAATATGCAATCTAAGATGATAAACAGTCGTTTACTTTCTTTTTGCAATGAAAATCCTAGCTACTAAGGAAAGAGAAATGAAATTCTTTCAACATAGAGCAGAGAGCACACACTATATGCACTTTTCCTAAATCAATTTTAGCATGCAGTATTAATGCAAATGCACATGCATGTATTGTTTTTCAATTTCCTTAATGTGAGAATGACAAAAAGAAAACTAAGTACAGATCTGAATTATATTTTTTGAAGCGACAATACTAACAATTTTCTCTTCAAAAAACGAAAGTAAAGCCAAGATGACACTTTGCGATTTCGAATTTAAAACTGCTTTCGACACTTGAAATACTAATGATTCAAATCAAATACTATGGAAAAAGTGTAACCGACTATCTAAAATAGGAATGCTTTGCAACACTCTTTTTTTTGATTGAAAATGACACTTGCGACACTTTCAAATCAAAAGACGACAGTTCGATTAAGTTACTATTTGCAAAGGAGAACTGCAAATGATGAAAAATACATAAAAAACATTCACAATTCCTTCTGATGGAGGCTTAATAATGCAAAGGAAGATGGTTTCAACAGTGATATACTGATCATAGACAGCAAAACTACTAAATAAAGCTGAAGACAATGAAGAAAAAACCAAAATTTGGAGGCAGAAACAGTCTTAGTCAATCATCGCGCCTATAACACAGGGAAATAGGGATGCATCTCACCTGCAACACACGGGAGGTGTGATGCATCCAGGCTGCCAAGAAGAGACAATGTGATGGACCAGGGACAAGACTGAGCTTTGTTTTCACTCACAGTTTGTAGCTAAGTTCAGGGATTTAGGCTGAGCTAATGATTGTTAGTGAACACAAAGTATAGGGGCTGATCTAATGAGGTTATTTGAGCTACCACCAAGGCACTTAAGATGTTTGCAAGCTAGATGTTCATTTCATAAACCAACCTAGAGATTGACTAAAGAAGCATTGATCTACTTTGCAGTTGCATAGCAAAAGAATTTCGAAGGCTAGCTGGCTTAACTTCAGGCTCCATTTATGGTTTATAAAGAAAACAACAGTAACAAAACAAACAAACTATTCATTCCCCAGCAGAGTCTTCATTTTGTTATCGAGAAAACTAGTGTCCATTCAGAGCTACTAGTCCCACTAAGACGGGTAGCTATCTTAGAAACAAACAAACTAAATTTACTTGTGTTTTCCTTTATGAGAGATAGATGAGAGAGAAGCAGAGAGTACCAACCTCAGTCTTTCACTAGTCTCCTTGCTTGTTTCATCCCTCCTTTGATAGAGCTTTCGCCACTCCTTTCTCACTTGTCCCGCTTCAAAGAACACCTGTAGAGTCAAGGTAGCAAAATACCATCAAAGCATATAGATCTATAACCATAAACAATGTAGGATTAGATGTACATTGACCATATAAATGCATATACAAATACAAGATTCAGAGATATACAAGCATATGGAGGAAAACTCAAATATCTTTATTGATATAAGTAGTAAAAGAGAGGATTACAACCAGGCTATCTGATCTAGCATCGTCCTCCTAGCATAAAAGACCTATTCACGTCATACAAAGCAAGATCACCCAACAATGTCTTCAAAGAGAAACCAACAGCACTTCCTTGCAAATTACAATATTCCAGCCTCCGGATCTCTAGGATGAGGGATCCATATATAGATGTTTACAGGAGAGTGAGTCAGCTTCTACGATTTTGATTAGTGTCATTTCACTAATAGTTCTTGGCTCCACTTGGAGATTTCATGATCTCTTACTCATCACTAGGCAAATTCAGAGAGGCAAGTGTCAAATGAGAAGTTTCTAGAAGATTCTTTGAGTTTCCACCTAGCAAACTGCTTCTGCCATTTGTATGTTCTCATTTATCGCACCCTACATAAGGGCTTTCCAGTATGCATCACACCCCCATGTGTAATAGGTGAGATGCATCGCACCCTATGCATGGAGCAGTCTGTATGGTCCAGTTTTGACCAGTTCTGAGTAGTTTTTCATGGAAAACTTCTGGGAGATGATGTAATCAGCTGACCTTGTTCCTTTAGGGTATGAAACAACACTTTTATGGGTTTATAAGCCCTTGGTTTATGGACATATGTGATTGGGGTTGCAGTGCCCAAATATTTCTATAGCAATAGGGTAAGTAGATGATGGTTGCAAAATGACATGTGGTGAATGATGATTCTAAATGTGTAAATCTTTTACTTTCATCACAAAGCAAAGGCATGTATTACATAGAAGGCACATCAAGCAATCAAAGTCAAAATAATTAACCTCCCTACTCATTTCTCCTAAATTTTCACTAATTTCCCCTAAAGTGCCAAGGTATCTATCAAATTAGAGGGGCTCAGAGCATTTCTCTGACTTTTGGAGGGACTGGACCCTCGGCCCAATAATTTATAATGCCTAAGTACTTAAAATCAATATTCACCCCTTCATAAAATCATTCATTCCCTTGATAAAGTTTTTCCTAAGTAAAATCCTATTTTACTTAGGAAAATTAAAATATTTTCCATAAAAACACTCATTTTTCACTTAGCCTAAGTTTCAAATATATATATGAAATGTTTAAACTTAGCACTTTTTCCATTCATTTGATCATATTAACTTTTAACTTATATTATTTATTTCCCCTATAAAATTCTACCCATTCCTATATTACTATAACTATATAAAATCCCGAAATTTTACATATCTCGCCCCTTGGTTAAAATATAACCATAATACAGCATTAATTGGGATTAATTAGTTAATCTGTAACTAATTAAGAGCCTTGACCCCTGCCACCTTAAATGAGGATTAATTAACCCCCACGGTTAATTAATAACATTCCCGATCAATCACGTTGCTCCCGATATGAATAAAAAATCTTTAATTGTGTTGGGCCCGCCTAAACTCCCATCATCTCACCTCCCTGATAATCGTCCGATCAAGCCCCCCACATCCAATGGCTGTCAAGCATATCACACGACCCTTCGCGATCAAATGTTAGCATGCGGTCGCAAAGTAGTTTTGCAAACACTACCCTCCCCACGCATCGCTCATCATATGGTATCGCACGTATGAGCCCAAATACCACCCCCTCCAATAGTGGTGTGATAGAAACTGCTTACCGCCTTCCACTAAACAACGAAACATCAAATCATTCGCCCACTAACACCACCTGTCCAAATCCCAAAACCCGCCAAATTTTGACTTTATATAAAAAACAAAAGAAAAGCAGTTCATCGTCCTATTCTGTAAACGCATATATCCATGCAAATTGAACGACGAGGTCAACTAGCTTGTGCTCCCAGCCGCCAACCAACTTCAAAATTTGCAGTTGACACAGCTCAAAGTCCCCCATTCACACCCATTGTACCTGCATTCCATCACCCTCACATAAAACTAGGTATTTATCGAATTCCAATCAAGAAGCCCTCTGAATACTTTCTTTCTCTGCAAATTAATTGAAAAAATCCCAATTCGCCATAATTCAGTTACCACCCTTGAAATTCAAGTTCCCCAGACCCTCTGTTTCACCAATTTTACAAAGAAAACCTTATTTTGCTATCTAAATCCATAAGAACCAGAATGGAAACTCCGGTAGCCCTAAATATTGCACCCATTACCACCCCTCACCGTGATTTAGATTATCTGCCCCTAGCAGATAAGGATTTTCAAATAAAATACCTAACCACTGATAAAGACCACCTGAAAGTGTTTTGCCAATGCCAAGATAATCACTTGAATGGCTATGATGCCATAGGACTGTGGGAATCCAATCTCCCAATGTATTTTCTCCCCTTTGTACATGTTTTCCCTGATATAATCCATAAGTGCCATGCAAATTATGACCCCAACCTCAGAGCAGTGATGTCTCCCAACGAAATAGTCATTTTCACAATAACTGTAGACTCAATCAATGAGATGCTACAATTTCATCCCAATCAAGCCCTCACCCCCATTTCCCTTGTAGATTTTCTTGAGAAATTAACTAAGTTATCCCAAGCTGAACTCAATCGCCTTTGTCAAACTTTTATGGATAAAAACCATCAACCCAAAGATCCTCCTCCTTATATGGTAGTTTTCTTCACTGAGATAGGTAAAACTATAGTTGAGATGATAGCTGCAGTCATGGGATTCAACACCAGTGAATATGTAGATGAATTTACCCTAGTATTGATGTCCATTTTTACCCTTGGTCAGCCCCCTACTATTAGATACAATTATGCTGCTTTTATAGCTGATAAAATCCATGACCAGTTCATGAGATTGGAGAATGAAAAGGTCTTCAATTATTCCACATTCATATATCACCTCATCCTCTACCATTAGTCTGACAAATTCCCATTTTCTATGAACAAACTTGATACAAAGGTAATCCAAGGTCTGTCATTTTTTGGATTTCCACCTTCCATGAATCTTTTGCTTGCCCTTATACCTATAATGAGTTCATTGACCAGTTTGTCCATCCAGTGACTGCCTTGCTGATACGGAATCCTCCTCCTAGGATAAGTGATGAAATCAAAAGGATCCTTAGCTATCAAAACAATATAGGGTAGGTGACTGGTACTTATACCAGAATCACATAAAAATTAGGGTATATGGTTGTGAGCTCCCTCATTCAAGCTACCAAAATATGTTCCAATGAGACTGTTTTCTTTGGAATATTATAGAAAAATGATCCATTCATATCAGATTCATTTCACCAAAGCCAAGAAGAAAGCGCAATTAAGAATCAAGGATCACCTAGACCCATTTGTCTACAACAATAGAGAACCAGACAAAGCAGCAGAGAAAATCCTAGAAGACTACATGAGATTAAAAAAAAAAATTGGTTGGACTCCATATGACCCCCACAATTTCATCTGTGATAGGAGAATGAAAAATAGACTATCACCATATTTTCATCGCAGAATTCTAGAAATTGAGAAATATGCTAACATGGATGAATGAAGGGAAGGGACTGTTGCATAAATGGATAGTGATTAGGTCAATGTAGAAAATGTAATGAAAGACCTAGAAAAAACACTTGACCTGGACTCTTGTGAACAGGTGCCAGTTGGGACTTCTCAGAAACCAACAATAGGGACTAGTGCCTCAACAGCAGATACTTCTCAAAGGCATTTAGAAGAAAAAAGTGCACCACTTGCAGAGACATCATAGGGAAGAGAATAGGGAACCAGCACTTCAGCAATAGGGTAATCAAACATGTCGAAATAGCCTGAAACCTCTCAGGAACAAGTTCAAGCACAAGCCCATCCAACTCAAGTCAACATGATAGACCCCCCAATTTTGCAGACTCCTCTGAATGAAGAAAAGAGCTTAAAAAGAGATATGGAAGTAGCTACCCCTACCACTGGTCGTTCAAATTAGCCTAGTGATAAGAGGCACAGGCTAAATCCCCATTCAGAAGAGGAATTATTTGAAGAAACTACAGGGATTCAGAGGAAAGAAAGTGTAGATAGTCAGCATACCTTCCCAGCAGGTGGGACACCTTCTAGCTCATAAAGACAGGAGCTAGAAAGATAGCAAAGTGCTGAAGTATCATCTATTAGGCCTTCAGCTAACAAGTCCCTGGATATTAAAGAAAAATTTAAAGAGATAAAGGCTAAGAATGAACCATTAAGGGCCCAAGTCTACAATCAATACATGAAGATGGCTCCCACCAATCAGACTAGGTTGATGTTAGCCTACGATATCAAGGAAAGCAAAATGTAGATGAGCTATTTTAAGCCCAAAGTACAACAACCTCAGTCAATTGGAGACTACCTCAAAAATGATTTTGAGGTCATGGCCAAAGACATACATCCCCTAGACCAGATTGAATTACATAAGCAGACAGGGGAGATGGTGTATTCCACCTTGAAAACTAAAGCCATGATGGCCCACAGATTAGAAAATTCTTTGAACAACACCACTGCTCAACTACAGCTAAAAAGAGCCTCCTCACAGGCTAAAGACAATAGAATCAAATCACTGGAGGAGTTGATTATTGGATTGGGTCATAACCCATAAGATGTAAAAGCTGCAGAGGCCTTGATAAAGAAAAAATATGAAGATATAGCTGCCTTGAGAAAGCAGTTAAAGTTGCCTCCATCAAGGCATCCACAAACTACTGAAGTTATTCAAAAGAAGTCTAAAGAAGAGCTTATGGACATAGTCCTTAAGCTAAATGAACAGTTGAAGGAGACTGAGCAGGAATTAGAAAAATCACTAAAGAGCAGGTAGAGTGAGTCGACCTCTCAGCCTCAAAATGTGATACCAGTAGTCTCCACAACAGTCCCATCAACACTTGCAACAGCTCTTGCACCAAATTTCCCTCTGGTCACGGCAGAAACAATTACAGGTACAAGCAGAGGTACAACACAAGAAAAAAATTCATGTCAAAGTACAGAATAATTAATGAAGTCCATGGAGGAGATAAAACTCCAAGTTTCTAAAGTGGGAGATGGTAGTCACATCAGAATCGGAAGGGACCCTTGGGTCGGCTGCAATGAATCTTATGCTCTATCTCCAGGGCTTCTCAGACACCTCGACAGCAAGGGAATAGTCACCCTAAATCAGGTGGAGAAAGTAGGCCACTCCACTATATGGGGCCAGGCTTGGAAAAGTGATGAGGAACTAGGGTTAAATATCAGACGGAAGAATGAATGGGCATCCGTCATCCAAGAACTCCACCGTTCTCATGTCAGACTCAAAAACGAACCAGATAAGCTGATCTGGGCCCTGGGGAAAACTGGAGAATACTATCCTAAAGATGGTTATTCCTTCTTAATGAAACAGAAAGGATGGGATATCCCGGAGTGGTGGGCTAAAAACATTTGGAAACTTACCAGTCTAGCAAAGGCCAGGATTTTTCTTTGGTGTTTTCTTAAAGGAAAAGTCCCAACATGGGACAGACTTCAAGCCAGATACCTTGTTGGTCCAGGAAGATGTCCGCTTTGTAAGTCAGAAGAAGAATCTATTAGTCATCTTTTTACATCCTGCACAGTTTCTTTAAAGATTTGGGAAGAGCTTACAGTTATGCTTAATGTCAAAGCACAATGGGGAGCTGAGCCTTTAGACGTTGCATGGAAAAATTGGTGGCAGAACCATCCGGAAGGAAACCTGAGAAATCTTCCTCTAATTTTCTTCTGGGGAGTATGGCTTGCGAGAAGCAAAAGTATTTTCCATGACAAAACCATCCCCACTTCTGTTATAGCTTCTAACTGCGCAGCCATATATTCTGCTATTCCGGCTCCTGAAGTGAAAAATCCCCCAAGCCGTGATAAGCCACTTATTATCAAGGAAGGTACTCCGTGGGCCTTCTTTGATGGAGCCTCCCAGGACAACAGGGCTGGAGCTGGGATTAGCATTCATTTATCCGCCGATTATTTTTTAAAAGCTTCTGTTGGATTAGGCCCCGGGACAAACAATTTTGCTGAACTGTCTGCTTTACACCTTTTGCTGTGCTGGCTACTTCAGAGGAACATCTTCACTATTCAAGTTTTTGGCAATTCACAAAATGTTATTAAATGGGTCAATGGAGCTGCATCTTGTCAAAATCAGGTTTTAAAGCCACTGTTAGAAGAAATTTTGTTATTGAAGTCATCTTTTAACAGTTTTCATATTTGTCATATCTACAGGGAGAAAAATGAAGAAGCCGACCAGCTATCTAAAGCTGGTTTACAACAGGTTCTGGGCGACTGGTCAATAGAGGAATACTGCCAGGGGCAACAAAACTTTTCACAGCAGCCTCCTTTTGCTCCTCCTCAATGAGAAGGGACTCTTCCCTTCCTTTTTTTTGCTTACTTTTTTTCGACCTCATGTATAAAATACTTTCATTAACAGACTCTGTTTCCATAAATATTTTCTACATTTCTGATCCGGAAAACAATACAGTGTTAAAAAACTTTCCTTTATATCTCTCGTTTATGTTACAGTTCTTATGACAGTTGTTTTCACGGGGTCGTTTTCCTCTTCTGAAGGAGGCCCAAGTCGTGTCTTTAAAAAGATTATGTATATCATCCGGATGAGGGACTGTGTCTGTAGTCTTCAAAGACTGCGTCTGTTTACCGTCTTATGTTTCTTGATGCTCTATGAGCCAGCAGATAGTATGATCAGCTCTAGCTGAGCCGTCCAGTATGATCAGTGATCCAGACAGATTGTAAAACTTTTTATTATGCTAATGAAAAGTTTTGATTTTTTCTTCGGAAAAAAAAAAAAAACTCCAAGTTTCTGAACTCCAGAAGGTAAAGGAGAAATTTGTCACTTTAGAGCAGAAGTATGATGTTTCAAAGATTAATTTTGCTGAAGAAGTGAGGAAGAATAAAGGCTTAGCCCAACAAGTTAAAACATTGGAGAAGGACCTCAGATTTTAAAAGCCTTTAACAAATATAAGAAAGATTCTATGGACCAACATCACTCAGTCAATAAATGATGTTTGGTCATCAATACAGATTATTTTAGAACATATTGAATTGGTGAGAGTTGCTCTTCAAGAAATTCAGAAAACCAAGGAAGAGCTAGGAGGAAAGCCTGAGGAAGCTATCAGGCTGATAAACTTTTTGAAGAGTAGGACCAGGCACTAGCTAGAAGAGTTGAATATAGAGGATAGAACTGGAACTATCCTAGAGATTATGAAGATCCTAAACAAAAGGTATTTAATGCAGAACCTAGAAAGAAAATGGCAAGACATGCAGGATGATATAGATTAACTTATGGAAAAGTTTGGCATTTTACAGAGCAAAGGACTTCCCTGTCCTTTAGTTATTAATGATAAGTTGATGAGGCATGAAGATTATGTTGACAAATTTGGTCAGTATGCAAATAACCAGGCCAGTTCATCAGCTAGTGCATCTGCACCCAAGGCACTACCTACAGGCAGAGTTCTTTATGACAGTCTAGAGAACCTTTTTTATGTTGAGCATGAATTAAAACATTTGTTTCTAGTGCAATCCAATTTTGTTAAATACACTAAGGCTGATGAAATCTTCAGGAAGCTACAAAGAACCAGGATACCAAGGGATGATCGGTGGTTAGATATGACAGGAATTTTGTGATTTACCTTGGTAAAATCAAGTATTTACCATGGTCAATTTTGGTAAATGAAGATGAATAAGGATAAAGCAGGTAAAGAGTATCAGAACAGTTTAAAGAGTATCAATTAAAATTCCAAAGCCATTAGCCAGCATAGAATTACAAACAGGACAACAAGATACTCAATCATAGGGCCTGCCTCCAGCTCATTCACAAAAATAGTAACAACAAGCCATCAGTTCACTTTTAGTTTCTATCTTCGAGACCATCTGTCTCTATTTTTATGTAACATATAGTTAGTCTTCCTAGATTATATCTCTCTTAGTTAAGAGGTATTTTGTTGTAAATTTTGTATAAGTACTTCCTCATTCAGAATACTTAGGGTGGATTCTTAGACATTTCTATAAACTTGTTATTTTTGAAAAAGAAGTGCTATTGGAACAACTCTTGTATGTCTAGCTGGAAGAAGTGAATAAAGCAAATGACTTTCACAGGATTCTCGTGCAAAACAATGGTCAAATAAGTATTCTATATCTCTTGTTTAGTATTGTTTTTCCTCTATTTATTAATAATCATATGTTTTTTCATGAAATCTGAATGATAAACGAAATAACGATATCTCAAAAAGTGCTTTATTGCAATCTATTTTAAATGGTTTATCTTTCTTAATGTTTTCTTCAAAACTATTATAGATAAGGAATTCTTAGTTGCTCCTTGTTTCTTAGTTTTTCATCATGGTCATTTAGTAAGAAATTCTTAACTGGTTTTTATTAGTGATTACCCACTTTCCCTCCCCTCGAAATTTGTTGAATGATTCTTAACTTCCCTTCCTCCCTTTTGAGACCATTCACCCTTTCAAGTTACCATGTGCCTCTTGTTTTTCTACCTTGCCCTTTGAAGCCCTCCTTTGCTGAATCAACCCAATCCAGTTAAGCCATCTTTAGTTGACTCCATAGCCCAATGGCTTGAAGTACTTTTTTTTACCCATCTGTTCCTGAATTCCACCACCAGTCAAAATCAAAACCCCCAAGCTTTCATACCTAGCCTAATACCTTACTAAACAAAGCTAAATCATAAAGAGAGAGCCCTCTCTAAGTATATATTTGCTAGATTCTATACTTAAATGTTGGTTTGTGGTTACCTCGGACCCCTTTCCTTCTTCTAACAACTTCTAGGAAAATCTGAGTGATAACATAGTGGTGACTTCGCTGGGGATCACAATTCCTCAATCATAATAAATCTTTAAGAAAGTTTAAACCCTAAATCTACAACATCTTAAAGAAATCATAGAAGTTGTTTGTTTGATATCATTTAAGAAAATAAAAAATATAATCCAAAAACCTAGCTTTAGAAAGGGCTTGTTACAACAGAGCTAATCTTGATCCCAATCCACCACAAGTGTTTGAGAACCCTAATCTGATCCCTAGAGCTATTAGTAGACAAGAAAGTTCTGTTAGTCCTTAGCCCACCTTCAGATCATCATCTTGTCTTGTTAGGTGGATTTACCTTGAAGACCAACCCTTTGACGAATAATTTGAGACCTATTTGTTTAGGACTTCATCCGATTATGAATTAATTGACTTATTCCCAGACCCATAGTTTATTCGAGAATTAGAGTTCCAAGCTGCCAATTTGTCAATTGATAGGTATTTGCAGAACTCCCCACAATCTGATCTTACCACTGAAGGAACACCTAATCCCTCTATCATCACTATTTTTTGGGCAGGTTCATCATCATTTCCTCACACATCTTAACCTCAAACCACTCCACAACAAACCATCACCTCCATCACTCCATCCACGACTCAAACACCCATTTTTATTCTAACCTTAGTTGTTGTTTCACCGTTACCTACAATAATGGCAAACAGATATACTCCCTGGTACTACCAGCAAACTTGGGTGCCATGCCCCGGGATTACCAAAGTAAGATCACTCAATTTGATGGTACTGGTACCTATATAGCCCAACAACACACCAAGAAGATGACTGATTATTTTGAAATTTATGAAATAGATGTTGTTGATGTTCAAAGGAGAATATTTGTTCAGAGTTTAATTGGAGAAGTTAGAACCTAGTTTAGAGGTTTAGCAACAAATAGTATAGACAACCTAGCAACTCTCTATAGACAATTCTTGAACCGATGGGAGAAAAATAAAGACCCTCTTCAGATTCTCTTTGAATATGAAAACCTAAAGAGAGGAACACAAGAAACTGTACAAGATTATTGCACTAGATTCAACAGTATCTATAATGCCATCCCTCAAAATCTTAGACCCCCACCTGATTTAGCCTTAATCAAATTCCTAGACGGATTTGATTCTAATATGGCTTTTTAGCTGACAGAACGAGCCCCTCGTACTTTAGAAGATATGCAAAGCATAGCTATCAGTGTTGAAGCCAACTTGATGTCCAAAAGAGCCTAAGCTAGGAGTGAAAGGAGAATACCATTATAGGAAGAAGTCACACCCTTTGAACAAAAGCTAGATGCCATAATTAAAGGGATGGATAGACTAGGAGACATAGTGGAGAAATTTGAAAGGAAAGCTCCTTGGGATGGTCAGCCAACCAACACAGGGAGAAATCCTAATTTTAGGAAAAATCAAAATCCAAACACTGGGAAGAATGGTCCTAACCAAAACATTAGACCCCCTTTCCAGGAAAATTATGCAGAAGCCTCAAACTCTGATGAACCAGTAGAAGACACTCAAATTAATCTGATGGGGCTTGGTAGTGAAGAAGAAGTTTTCATGACCCAAGAGGATCAAGAGGCACACTTACATAAACAATTTCAAACTCAATCAGGGGAGTCATTCGACTTTAGAGAGGGTTATGACACAACCATCTTTGAGGTTCACAAGCAATACAACCTAAGAAGTAGGAGAATTGATGTTCCTAAAGCAAATAAACAAAAGGTTCTAAATCAGCCCAAAAAAGGTAAGACAGTCACTACACCTGTACATATTCTTTCTAGGACAAACACTAATCCTTCTAACCCCATAATTGAAGATATCTCTAATAATCAACAAAGTAACAAACAACCCTCCACTCCCCTTCCTTCTAAGGGAACTGTGGAAGAACCTCCAAAAGTTGATTTAGGAGCAGCAACAAATCATGATTCTACTCCTGAAAAGGAGATAAATATAGAAAACATAGAAAACAGAGAGAATAACACTGTTCGAAATCCAAAACCACAAATAGAAAAACCCTTTAATCTAGAAACTGAGGTAGGTAAGCTGAAAATTGTTGTCCCATTAGCTGAATTAGCTAAACATGATGCTTACCAAGCTCAAATAAATAGATCATTAAAAATTACTAGAACTGAAGACTCAGTTAATGTTTTTGATGACCAACCAAAATTAATCTTTGGCCCAGAAGTAAATGGGAAACCATTAGAAGGAGGAATTCCTCCCTTCTATGTGAGCTTAAATATACATGATAAAATCCTTCACAATGCCATGTTTGATTCTGGGGCATCTCACAACCTAATGCCCAAGTCTGTAATGGAAAATCTAGACCTAGACATCACCAGACCTTACAAAGATTTATTTTCTTTTGACTCTAGTCAGGTGAGATGTTTAGGACTGATAAAAGACTTGTGTGTCTCATTGGTTCAATACCTTGCAAAAAGAATTTTAATGGATATAGTGGTGGTAGATATACCACCAAGATATGGCATGTTATTATCCAGGTCCTGGGGTGCTAAACTTCAAAGATCTCTTCAATTGGACATGTCATATGCTACTATCTCAGTTTTTGGGCAACCAAAGAAGCTATACAGAGAAATGTTGATGAAATATGTAGTAAGTAGTCAGGAAAAACCACAAAATTTCCCCATATACTCAGTACACTTTGATATGGAATCGTTCATCCTTACAATGCCGAAACCAATCCTTCCAATAATTTAGAAGTTTTAGCAGTAGAACCAAAAGAAATTAAAAAAGAAAAATCTAGTGTTTAGATTCAGGAAATATCAGATAACAAAGAAAAATCAGATGAGAATGAAAAACCAGATTCCACTGTTAAACAAATTCCCACTACCCCTGACACCAATTATGAGCATGAAATTCTTTGGCATTTAGAATTTGATGGCTCAATCAATAAACTAGGGGTAGGGGCAGGAGTTTGGGTGTACAATTTAGAAAATGACCATGCTGAAGGCCATGCCTACAGATTAAATTTTAAGTGCACCAATAATATGGCAGAGTATGAGGCTCTCTTGCTAGGTCTTAAACTTGTCAAAATATTAGGAGCTATCAAAGTGTCTGTCATAGGGGATTCAAAATTGATAATCAAATAGATTAAAGGTAAGTATCTAACTAGGGATCCTAGACTAGGATACTATAGAGGAATAGTCATAAAGATTCTCAATACTTTTTTAGAAACTCAGCTTGCAACTATTCCTAGAAAACACAACCTACAAGCCCATATCCTAGCCACGTTTGCCAATACCTGCAAATTTCCTTTTCAACCTAATCACCAGTTCACTACTAAGATTAGGCACAGATCAACCATCCCTGATAATATGAAGAACTAGTAGGTTTTTGATAGTGATGAGAAAATTAATAAATTTTTAACTTTAGATGAAGAGTTTTCTAACAGTAACATAGATGTCGATACATTAATGAGTTCTAATCAATTAGATGAGGTAGAAACAAACATTTTAGAAGAAAGTTCAATAAACATGCTTCATCCCACAAAATTCACACAAAAAGAAGTTCAAGACCTAAAACAAATGGATCTAGAAGAAATAATTGAAGAAGAAACCGAGGTTATCAACCTAAAGGACAATCATTTACCTAAAGAATTGACTCCTCTAGAAGATCTATTTGATTCCAATGACATTCCCAAGAAACCTAAAGTGGAACCATTAAAAGCAGACATTGAAGAATACAACTTAGGTACTTAGGACAATCCAAAATTTATAAAACTGTCAAAATCTTTATCTCCTGATCAAAAGTTAAAATACGTTGAACTTATGAGGGAATTCCAAGATGTATTTTCCTGGAGTTACGAGGATTTGAAATCATATGACACCTCCATTATTCGCAATACTATACCTCTGAAAGAAAATCAGAAGCCCTTTAAGCAAAAACTCAGAAGAATTACCCTTGTGTTATTACCATTAATTGGAGAAGAGATCAAACGTATGTATGAAGCAGTGGTTATTGCCCTTATTATATTTTCAGAGTGGGCATCTAACTTGGTGCCCACTAGGAAGAAAACAAGGGAAATAAGGTTATGTGTTGATCTGAGGAATGTGAATAAGGTCTCTCTTAAAGAAAACTATCCTTTACCAAAAATGGACCATATTTTGCAAAGGGTCGTGGGTTCTTCTAGAATTTCACTTTTAGATGGGTTTTCAGGATATAACCAAATTTTGGTTCATCTTGATGACCAAGAGAAAATTGCTTTTACATCACATGGGGCACTTTTATGTACATCAAAATTCCATTTGGACTTAAAAACACAGGAGAAACCTTGCAAAGGGTAATGGACATTACCTTTACCAAAGAAATTCATGATTTTCTTGTTATATATCTGGATGATCTAACTGTTTTTTCTAAATCATATCAACAACACTTGGACCATCTCAGACATGTTTTCTTAAAATGCAGAAAATATGGTATCTCTTTGAATCCAAAGAAGTCCTTGTTCAGTCTAGAGGAAGGTAGACTTTTAGGTCACATCATTTCCAAAGATGGCATTCGAATTGACCCTTCTAGGATAGAAGCTATTATACAAATACCTCATCCAAGAAGCATTAAAGAACTTCAAGCTTTCATAGGAAAGATAAACTTTTTGAGAAGATTCATTTCTAACTTAGCAGAACTCATTAGGTTACTAAATAACATGCTAAAAAAGGATTCAAGTATCAAATGGATAGTAGAGGCCAAGCAATCATTTGAAGAAATCAAAATGGCCTTAACCAGAACACTGGTCCTCACTAGTCCACAATTTGATAGAGAATTCATCATTTTTTCTTTTGCATTAGAACACACCATAGCAGTAGTTTTATTACAAAAGGATGATCAAGGATGTGAAAAACCTATAGCCTTTTTTAGTAAATCACTCAGAGATGCATCATTAAAATACAAAATAATGGAGAAACAAGCTTTTGCACTGGTAAAAGCCATTAAAGACTTCAGAGTCTACATATTATACTCTCATGTGATCGCATATGTTCCAAATGTAGTTGTTAAAGACATCCTAACTCAGGATGGAATTGAGGGTAAACGAGGTAAATGGATTGCTACCATCTTAGAATATGATATAGGGATAAAACCTACAAAACTGATAAAGGGATAAGGATTGGCTAAACTCATGGCAGAAACTAATTGTCAAGTCTTGGACATAAATGAACTGGATAATGAGCAGGAGATGGTGACTCCACAAATCAGCCAGGCCTTTTCAGACTCACCTTGGTATGCTGATATAATTGATGTTTTAAAAAACCTGCAGGCTCCTCGAGGGTTATCCAAAACCAAGAATAGGTTTTTAAAAATGAAAGCTTCAAAGTTTTGTATCTTAGATAATACTCTTTTTTGGAAAAATCATGAAGGAATTTTATTGAAATGTTTACTAAAAAATGAAGCTGACAAGGCTCTCCAGTAATTTCATGCAAGGGACTGTGGTGGACATCTCTATTGGAATTCAACTGCAGATAAAATCCTAAGGGCTGGATTCTATTGGCCAACCTTGTTTGCAGATGTGAAGAAATTTGTAACTTCTTGCCATAAATGTCAAATCTTTGAAGGCAAGAGAAAGTTGTTACCTTTACCCCTAAAGCCCATTTCCACCGAGAAACCTTTTCAACAATGGGGTCTTGACTTCATTGGAGAAATCCATCCACCCTCTTCAGGCCAACACAAATGGATACTCACTACCACTGATTATTTTACTAAATGGATAGAGGCCATCCCCTCCAGACAGGCCAATGACATAGTGATCATAGGTTTCTTAGAAACCAATATATTGTCCAAGTTTGGTTGCCCCACTAAAATCATTACTGATAATGCTGCAGCTTTCAAGTCAAAGAAAATGATTAGTTTCTGTAACAAGTATCACATTACATTAGGCCATTCCACAGCCTACTACCCTCAAGGGAATGGATTGGCAGAATCTTCCAACAAGAGTCTAGTTAAAATCATCAAAAACTGTTGGAAGAAAATAAGAAAACTTGGAATAAAAAATTGATCAATGCACTGTGGGCAGACAGGCTTACAACCAAAAAATCCATTGGAACCAGTCCTTATGAATTAGTATATGGCATGGAGGTTGTTTTTCCTTCATCTCTAGGAGTTCCTGTCATGAAAATACTCCAAGAAGCTCAAGTGGAACCTAATGATATTCAAAGAAGGATAAACCAGACTATCAATTTACAACAGACCAGGGAGGAGGTGTACCAAAGATCCCAAGTGTTGCATGAGAAACTTAAGAAGATATTTGACAAAAGAACCAAGGCAGATGATTTCTACCTTGGAGATAAAGTGTTAAGATGGGATTCCAGAAGAGAGGACAAGGGGAAACATGGGAAGTTTGACTTCCTATGGAAAGGACCTTACATGATCTATGCTTTCAAGGGAAACAATGCATATTTTCTTAAAGAGATAGATGGTACAGACGATGAAGAAGGACCAGTCAATGGTCGAATGGTAAAGCATTACCTTGATCCAACTTACTAATGTTACTAATTTTTTCATGTACATATTATATCCTTTGTAATGTCAGAGTGTTGATTGGACAGTAAAGTTTTGGAGTTGAAGCCTGAAGAGAAGGCCCTGAGCTTCAGAAGTGTCATTGTCATACATGCAATAAAGTAGCAAACAAAAGGAGATTGCAGAGCACAGTCAAAGTCATTAAGAGGCCACTGATCTACTATTCTTGACTTTCCACCAGGAAAAGCCATCCCCAGGTGGAGCCATTGTTATGCCCCTATACCAATAGGTGTCATATTTCATGATTCACTAAACTCCCATCACCTCACCTCCCCAATAGCCATCCGATCAAGCCCCCCACATCCAATGACTGTCGTGCATATCATACAGCCCTTCACAACTGAATTTTAGTGTGTGATCACGAAGCAGTTTTTTAAACAGTACCCTCGCCACACATCGCTCATCATATGGTATCATGCGGATGAGCCCAAATACCGCCCCCGCTCCAATAGTGGTGCGATAGAAACCACTTACCGCCTTCTACTAAACGATGAAACATCAAATCATTCGCCTGGTGACGCCACCTATCCAAATCCCAAAACCTGCCAAATTTTGACTTTATATAAAAGGAAAAATAAAAACAATTCGTCGTCCTATTCTGCAAACGCATATATCCATGCAAATTGAATGACAAGTTCAACCAGCCTGTGCTCCCAACCACCAACCAACTTCAAAATTTGCAGTCGACGCTGCTCAGAGTCCCCCATTCACACCTAGTGTACCTGCATTCCATCGCCCTCACATAAAACCAGGTATTTACCAAATTCCCGTCAAGAAACCCTCTGAATACTTGCTTTCACTGCAAATTAATTAAAAAAATCCCAATTCACCATAATTCAGTTACCACCCTTGAAATTCAAGTTCCCTAGACCCTCTATTTCACCAATTTTACAAAGAAAACCTCAGTTTCCTATCTGAATCCACAAGAACTAGAATGGAAACCCTAGTAGCCCTAAATATTGCACCCATTACCACCCCTCACTGTGATTTAGACTATCTGCCCCTGGTAGATAAGGATTTTCAAATAAAAGACCTAACCACTGATAAAGACCCCCTGAAAGTGTTTTTCCAATGCCGAGATAATCACTTGAATGGTTATGATGCCATAAGACTATTGGAATCCAATCTCCCAATGTATTTTCTCCCCTCTGTACACATTTTCTCTGATATAATCCATCAGTGCCATGCAGATTATGACCCCAACCTCAGAGCAGTGATGTCTCCCAATAAAACAGTCCTTTTCACAATAACTGTAGACTCAATCAATGAGATGCTGCAATTTCAACCCAGTCAAGCCCTCATCGCCATTTCCCTTGGAGATTTTCTTGAGAAATCAACTAAGTTATCCCAAGCTAACTCAGTTGCCTTTTTCAGGCTTTTATGGATAAAAACCATCAACCCAAAGATCCTTCTCCTTATATGGCATCTTTATTCACTGAGATAGGTAAAACTATAGTTGAGATGATAGTTGTAGTCATGGGATTCAACACCAGTGAATATGTAGATGAATTGACCCTAGTATTGATGTCCATTTTTATCCCTGGTCAGCCCCCTACCATTAGGTACAATTATGCTACTTTTATAGCTGATAAAATCCATGACTAGTTCATGAGATTAGAGAATGAAAAGGTCTTCAAGTATTCCACATTCATATATCACCTCATCCTCTACCATCAGTTTGACAGATTCCCATTTTCTGTGAACAAACTTGATACAAAGGGTAATCCAAGGTCTGTCATTTTTTGGACTTCCATCTTCCATGAATCTTTTTCTTGCCTTTATACCTATAATGAGTTCATTGACTAGTTTTTCCACCTAGCAACTGCCTTGCTGACAGGAAATCCTCCTCCTAGGATAAGTGACGAAATCAAAAGGATCCTTCAGCTATCAAAACAATACAAGGTAGGTGACTAGTACTTATACTAGAATCACATAGAAATCAGGGTATATGGTTGTGAGCTCCCTCCATTCAAGCTACTAAAATATGTTCCAATGAGACTGTTTGCTTTGGAATATTATAGACAAATGATCCATTCATATCAGATTCATTTCGCCAAAGCCAAAAAGAAAGCGCAATTAAGAATCAAGGATCACCTAAGCCCATTTGTCTGCAACAATAGAGAAGCAGGAAAAGCAGCAGAGAAAATCCTAGAAGACTACATGAGATTAAACAAAAGTTTTAGTTGGACTCCATATGACCCCCATAATTTCATCTGTGATAGGAGAATGAAAAATAGACTATCACCATATTTTCATCACAGAATTCCAAAAATTGAGTAATATGCTAAGATGGATGAATGGAGGGAAGGACTCTTATAGAAATGGATAGTGATCAAGTGAATGTAGAAAATGTAATGAAAGACCTAGAAAAAACACTTGACCTGGACTCTTGTGAATAGGTGCCAGTTGGGACTTCTCAGAAACCAACACCAGGGACTAGTGCCTCAACTGCATATACTTCTCAAAGGAACTCAGAAGAAACAAGTGCACCACTTGCAGAGACATCACAGGGAAGAGAATAGGAAACCAACACTCTGTCAACAAGGAAATCAAGCATGTTGAAACATCCTGAAACCTCTTAAGAACAGGCTTAAGCATAAATCCATCCAACTCAAGTCAACGTGAGATACCCCTGAATTTTGCAAACTCCTCTGAATGATGAAAAGAGCTTAAAAAGAGACAGGGAAGTAGCTACCCCTGCCACTAGTCCTTCAGATCAGCCTGGTGCTAAGAGGCACAGGCTAAATCCCCATTCAGAAGAGGAATTATTTGAAGAAACTACAAGGACTCAGAGGAAAGAAGGTGCAGATAGTCAGCATACCTTCCCAGCAGGTGGGACACCTTCTAGCTCACAAAGACAGGAGTTGGAAAGACATCAAAGTGCTGAAGTATCATCATTCAGGCCTTTAGCTAACAAGTCCCTAGACATTAAAGAAAAATTTAAAGAGATAAAGGCTAAGAATGAACCATTAAGGGCCCAAGTCTACAATCAATACATGAAGATGGCTCCCACCAATCAAACTAGGTTGATGTCAGCCTATGACATTAAGGAAGGCAAAATGCAAATGAGCTTTTTTAAGCCCAAAGTACAATAGCCTTAGTCAATTGTAGAATACCTCAAAACTGATTTTGAGTTCATGGCCAAAGACATATACACCCTAGACCAGATTGAATTACATAAGCAAACAAGGGAGATGGTGTATTCCACCTTGACAACTAAAGCCATGATGGCCCACAAATTAGAAAATTCTTTGAACAACACCACTGCTCAACTACAGCTAAAAAGAGCCTCCTCACAGGCTAAAGACAATAGAATCAAATCACTGGAGGAGCTGATTATTGGATTGGGTCATAACCCAAAAGATGTCAAAGCTGCAGAGGCCTTGATAAAGAAAAAGGATGAAGATATAGTTGCCTTCAGAAAGCAGTTAAAGTTGCCTCCATCAAGGCGTCCACAAACTGCTGAAGTTATTCGAAAGAAGTCTGAAGAAGAGCTTATGGATGTAGTCCTTAAGCTAAATGAACAGTTGGAGACTGAGCAGGAATTAGAAAAAACACTAAAGAGCAGGTAGAGTGAGTCAACCTCTTAGCCTCAAAATGTGATACCAGTAGTCTCCACAACAGTCCCATCAACACTTGCAACAACTCTTGCACCAAATGTCCCTTTGGTCACAGCAGAAACAATTATAGGTATAAGCATAGGTACAGCACAGGCAGAAACTTCATGTCAAAGTACAGAAGAATTAATCAAGTCCATGGAGGAGATGAAACTCCAAGTTTCTGAACTCCAGAAGGTAAAGGAGAAATTTGTCACTTTAGAGCAGAAGTATGATGTTTCAAAGATTAATTTTGTTGAAGAAGTGAGGAAGAATAAAGGCTTAGCCCAACAAGTTAAAACATTGGAGAAGGACCTCACATTTGAAAAGCCTTTAATGGGTATAATAAAAATTCTATGGAACAACATCACTCAGTCAATAAATGATGTTTGGTCATCAATACAAATTATTTTTTAACAGATTGAACCGGTGAGAGTTGCTCTTCAAGAAATTCAGAAAACCAAGGAAGAGTTAGGAGGAAATCCTGAGGAAGATATCAGGCTGATAAACATTTTGAATAGCAGCACTAGGCACCAACTAGAAGAGCTAAATATAGAGGATAGAACTGGAACTATCCTAGAGATTAAGAAGGTCTTAACCAAAAGGTCTTTAATGCAGAACCTAGAAAGAAAATGCCAAAACATGCAGGATGATATAGATGAATTTATGGAAAAGTTTGGCATTTTACAGAGCAAAGGACTTCCCAGTCCTTTAGTTATTAATGATAAATTGATGAGGCATGAAGATTATGTCGAAAAATTGGGTCAGTATGCAAATAACCAGGCCAGTTCATTAGCTAGTGCATCTGCACCCAAGGCACTACCTACAGGCAGAGTTCTCTATGATAGTCTATAGAACCTTTTTCATGTTGAGCATGAATTAAAACATTTTTTTCCACTGTAGCCCAATTTTTCTTAATACACTAAGGCTGATGAAATCTTCAGGAAGCTACAAAGGACCAGGATACCAAGGGATGATTGGTGGTCAGATATGATAGAAATTTTGTGATTTACCTTGGTAAAATAAAGTATTTACCATGGTCAATTTTGGCAAAATAAGATGAATAAGGATAAAGCAGGTAAAGAGTATCATAACAGGTTAAAGAGTATCAGTTAAAAGTCCAAAGAAATCAGCCAGCATAGAATTATGAGCAGGACAATAAGATGCTCAATCATAGGGCCTACCTCTAGCTCATTCACAAAAACAGGAACAACAAGCCATCAGTTCACTTTTAGTTTCTATCTTCGAGACCATCTGTCTCTATTTTTATGTAAGGTATAGTTAGTCTTCCTAGATTATACCTATCTTAGCTAAGAGATATTTTGTTGTAAATTTTTGTATAAGTACTTCCTCATTTGGAATACTTAGAGTGGATTCTTAGACATTTCTGTAAACTTGTTATTTTTGAAAAAGAATTGCTATTGGAACAACTCTTGTATGGCTAGCTGGAAGCAGTGAATAAAGCAAGGGACTTTCACAGGATTCTCATGCAAAACAATGGTCAAATAAGTATTCTATATCTCTTGTTTAATATTATTTTTCCTCTGTTTATTAATAATCATATGTATTTTCATGAAATCTGAATGATAAACGAAATAACGATATCTCAGAAAGTGCTTTATTGCAATATGTTTTAAATGGTTTATCTTTCTTAATGTTTTCTTCAAAACTATTATAGACAAGGAATTCTTAGTTGCTCCTTGTTTCTTAGTTTTTCATCGTGGTCATTTAGTAAGAAATTCTAAATTGCTTTTTATTAGTGATCACCCACTTTCCCTCCCCTCGAATTTTTTTGAAGGATTCTTAACTTCCCTTCCTCCCTTTGGAGACCATTCACCCTTTCAAGTTACCATTTGCCTCTTGTTTTGCTACCTTGCCCTTTGAAGCCCTCCTTTGCTGAATCAACCCAATCCAGTTAAGCCATCTTCAGTTGACTCCATAGCCCAATGGCTTGAAGTACTTTTTTTTACCCATCTATTCCTAAATTCCACCACCAATCAAAATCAAAACCCCCAAGCTTTCATACCTAGCTTAATAACTTACTAAACAAAACTAAATCATAAAGAGAGAGACCTCTCTAAGTATAGATTTTCTAGATTCTGTACTTAAAAGTTGGTTTGTGATCACCTCGGACCCCTTTCCTTCTTCTAACAACTTCTAGGAAAATCTGAGTGATAACAGTTTCCATGCTTAGTGGAAGGAATGCCTAACATGTAATCCATGGAGATGGATTCCTAAGGATGGCTAGGGGTAGGCAACAGGGTATATATGCCTTGCTTCTTGATGGTTGATTTGGAAATGGTGCAGACAATGCATGAACTGATGTATTTCCTGACATCCTGTCGAAGATTCAGCCAATAGAAGTACTTTTGCAGTATTGCCACCATTTTCTCGACCCCGAAATGCCTAGTAGCTTGACTATAGTGTGCTTCCCAATTCATCTTGGCACTCTCACTTGAAGGAACACAAAGGTGACCTAGATGGCATAACAGATCATCCTGGAGATGAAAATATGGAACATGCTGACCCTCCAAGAGTGTCTGGTATGTGTGGCTGAATTCTGGGTCACTTTTGTAGAGAAGTGGCCAATCAAAAGTCTCGTGCCCACAAGATTTGAGCACGGTGGTTAATGCCATGATCGATGGTTGAATAATGCAATCTGAAACATTATTTGGTGTTGCCCTTCTTATACATGATATTCAAATGTAACTATTGTAGGTATATGGACCACTTCTAATGGTGATCATTCTGAAATTTCCCTTGGGTCTGTATGAATTGTAGGGGTCGGTGGTCTGTGTGGATGACCGTTTCCTTCCCCAAAATGTAATGCTTCCATTGTTGGCAGGCCTGCACAATGGAATATATCTCATTTTCATAAGTGGGATACTTCCAGACTGTGTCTGAAAGTGTCTCACAGTGATATGCCACTGGATGCCTGTGTTGAGTAAGGACTGCCCCAATAGCATAGTCAGAGTCATCTGTCTCGACCTCAAATGGTTGTTGCAAGTCTGGTAATGCGAGTACTAGTGCTGTGCAAAGGCGATCTTTAAACTCTGTGAATGCCTTCTGTTGAGATTCTGACCAAAAGAATTTTGCTTTCACTTCTCCCTTGGTGACTTGACTGAAGGGCCAAGTGATATGAGAAAATCCCAACACGAACCTACGGTAGAAGTTGGCAAGACCCAAAAAGTTGTGGAGCTCTGTCAGAGTGGTTGGAGATGGCCAATCCCGAATGACTTGGATCTTGGATGGATCCACATGCACCCCTTGTTCATCAATAATGTATCCTAGATATTGAACCTAGGTCATGCCAAAAGTGCATTTCTCCAAATTGGCACATAACTTGTGTTGTGGTAGTGTTTGGAGAACTTGTCATATGTGGTGGAGGTGCTCTTCCCAACTCTGGCTGAAGATTAGGATGTCATCCAAGTATACCACTAAAAATGAGTTGGTGAATGGCTACAAGATGTCATCGATTAGCCTCATGAAGGTTGTAGGAGCATTCATCAATCCAAAAGGCATAGCCAACCATTCGAAAAGGCCCTCCTTGGCTTTGGAGGTAGTCTTCCACACATCGAAGGTTTTGATTGGTACCTGGTAGTATCCTAACTTCAAATCGATGTTGCTGAAATATTTTGCCCCCTTTAGTTGGTCCAGGAGGTCATCAAGCTATGGGATCAGGTACCTATTATGGAGAGTGATCTTGTTTAGTGCCCGATAGTCAATACAGAGTCTCCAAGTCCCATCCTTCTTCTGTACCAACACGATTAGGCTCCCACAAGGTGATGAACTTGGATGGATGTGACCTTTCTATAGCAACTCTTGAATCTACCTCTTGATTTCATCATCCTCCAAAATGGAGTGCTAATAGATTGGTCCATTGGGCAGCGACACACCTGGGGTCAAATTGATGGAGTGCTTGACCTGACAGTGCAAAGTAACCCCTGCGGGGGAGGTGAAGATGTCATTGTACTCCTCCACGACCTTGTCCATCTGTAATTGCTATGTGGAGGGGCCCTGTCTAGAGGTTGTGGCCACCATCTTCTTCTTTCCTTGAGGGCATATCATCAGGAAAACAAATTTCTCGGTTTTGGAAATGAGCTTACTTCATTTTTTTACAGTAATTAAAGAGATGGCGGTAGGCAATGCTACCTCTGGTATCCTGTACAACTTATTTTCCAAAGTAACAATAATAGAACAGGGCCTTGATTCATACACAACATGTCACTTCCACAAGTATGGTTGTCCTAATAATACATCACAAAATTCAAGGGGAGCAATGTCACACAATACCTCATCCATGAAGGGCTAGATGTTGTATGGAAGGCGACACTGCTGGCTCACACGAAGATTCCGTCCTTGGTGAAGCCACCTGATGGTGTACGGTTGTGGATGTGTTGTGGTTGGTAAGCCCAGCCGCTTCACGACCTCTACCAAAATCAGGTTCTTTTGGCTCCCACTGTCAACAATGAACTATATCAGGGAGCCCTTTACCCACATTTGGGAGTGGAAGAGACACTCCTCCTCCTCTGGATATTCGGGTTCCTCCTTCTGTATCTTCATGGTGGCAACGGTGGTGTTGCGCTCCGCATCGATAATCTTCTTCCCTTTGTCATTCCCCTTATCGAGTTCTGACTCAGAGACAGAACATGCACTTGATTATGAAACCTTTAGCTCAGCCACCAATGACTGCTTGGCCCAACACTCACTTGTGTTGTGAGTGGAGCTCTTATGGAACTCACACCATTAGTATGTTTTCCATGTTTCTTCTCAACAATCCATCATCCTAGTGAACAAAGAGTCTGCTATTGAGAGAGTCTTCATAATTCTTTGACAGAGAGAAGAATCTTGCAAAGATATTGAGGAAAAGAAACCTCCTTGCTGAGGATTTTTTAGCACCATAGCTC
Source organism: Pinus tabuliformis (assembly GCA_031772625.1). Lineage (NCBI taxonomy): Eukaryota > Viridiplantae > Streptophyta > Pinopsida > Pinales > Pinaceae > Pinus > Pinus tabuliformis. The sequence goes on along the minus strand of CM062808.1, from coordinate 238,756,395 downwards.
AAATAAATCTCCTATAGTGTTTAGTATTCATCTATTGTATTCATCTTCTACTACCAGTAGTCAATAAAGGGAGACATTTTCCATTATTTTTTTGACTTGTTTTCTTCATTAATAATTATTTGTGTGTTTAACTCTTAGTTTTAGTTTATGTTTATATATGCATCGTTTTCACCATTTGCAATGCTTTGTTTATCTCTATTTGTTCACTAGCAACAATGTTTTAGGGAAAACTAATGTCAATTCGAACTGCTAGTCCCACTAAGCTTGGTAAATATCTTAGAAACAAACAATGAAAGCTTTTCAAGAGTTCCTTTAAGAGTGATAGATGGAAGAGAAGAAAAGAGGACCAACCTCGATCTTCCGCTTTGATCCTAGCTTGATTTCTCCTTTCCTTGATAGAATTTGCCACTCCTTTCCTACTTGTCCCACTTCAAAGAGTACCTTTAGAGTCAAAGTAACAACAAACTATCAAAGCATCTCTATCTAAAACATCATAAACAATGCGGAATCAGAAACACATTGACCATACAATTGCATTCATAAACAATAAGATTAAAAAATACATGATTATATGGAGGAAAACTCAAAGAACTTTATTAATAGTAATGTAAGAGAGGATTACAACCCATTTGTCGATCCAACATCATCCTCCCAGTTGTAGAAGCCCTCTTCACCTCATGGCTCAGAAAATAACCCAACAATGCAATATCTTTTCTCACCAACAAACCAACAACACTTCCTTACAAAATACAAAATTCCAGCCTCCAAATCTCTCAGATGAGGGATCCATTTATAGATGTATTGCAAGGGCGTGATTTAGCTCTAGGTTTTTTATTAGTGTCATTCCAATGATAGTTCTTGGTTCCACTTGGAGATTTCATTGATCTCTTACTCATCCCTGGGCGAATTCAAGGAGGCAAGTGTCACAGGAGAAGTTTCTAGAAGATTCCATGATCATCCACCTAGCAAACTGTCTCTGCCATTTGTCTATTCTTTCTCATCACACCCCATAGAAGGCCATTTTAGTATGCATCGCACCTGGATAGTTTGGCAGTCAGTATGCATCGCACCTTTCCCATGGAGCAGTCTGTATGGTCCAGTTTTGGCCAGTTCTGAGTAGTTTTTTAGGTGGAATTTCTGGGAAATGATGTAATCAGTTGACCATGATCCTTTAGGGTATGAAACAACACTTTTAGGGACTTAAGGATCCATTAGTTTATGGACATATGAGTTTAGGGTTGCAGTGCCCAAATATGTCTATAACAACTGCCCCCTAAAGCATGAGGTTGTAAATCTTTTGATGTCGGGTGAAATGCTTTATCATGAGGATCCGAGGTTTTTTTACTGGAAGGTGACCTATATAAGATACAATAAAATACATGATCATCATATTATTTTCATGATCTAGCTAAGGTAGGAATTCCCATGCTTAGCTTTATAAATTCATTTTCATGTACATAGGACGGACAATCGTCTGCTATTACAGACTGCTAATTCTTCGCATGAAGGGTCATCTTCCCTGGCTTAGATGACTGTCTGTGCAGTTTCTGTGTACAATTGATGTCTTTATTTTCCTGAATATATCACAGCTCGGATGGATGAAACTAGATTCGTAGTCTTCAAAACTCGTCCAATCTTTTCCCGATGTACAAGTCGATCCATGTGAAAAGATGTTTTGAACTCGAACATGGAAAGACATCGCCTGATTACCAGCCAATGATGTGAGTTGTTAACAAATGTGAGAGGAGTCACCGATAATGATGATGACTCTCAAGGTACTACAGTAGAATTCATGTGGTGTGAATATATGAGCCAATGTCGAACACCACACAAAGTCTTTCGGTCGAAGGCAATTGATGTAAACCTATCACCAGAAGTGAGAAACTTGCCATTGAGGCATTCAAGCTTCAAAGTACTAAAAGGGTTGTTTCTAAGTCAACTTCTTGGATAATGAGCTGATGTCGACAAGAAGTGACCTATCATAGGAGGGCCTTGATGTGTCCCACATCTAGGACACGAAACAGAGCAAATGATTTTTGTGGAGGTGAAAATGATCTGATGATATAAGGTTCAGGAATGGCGGCCATGAAAAATGAAGGGTGGAGGTATTGCAGTGGATGAGGCGTTTGCTAGATGGTGAATTCTCCAAATGACTTCTCTTGAACATATTGGCAACACTGATATGGAATTGGTAGCGTCAACCCCATGGATGGTATGGAGGACCAATGGTGATGGTGAATGAAAAAACCCAACCCAACTCAATCACGGTGATGGAGTGAAAGTGTCATGTTCAAGAGGGACCTGCTACCAATAAAGTTCTTCAAGTTTTCTTCCCATTTTTCCCCAGTCATTGCTGACTAGTACCTCTTTATTTTTAACAAGCTTGAGGAGGATAACATATATTTGGTCTATAATTTGTCCTTCGGGAAAACATGTCGCTTTGTGTTTAGCGAGCCAAGCGTTAGTGAGACTCGTTCTTGTCTGGGTGGACAAGTTTGTCACTATTGTTTTAACGAGTTTAACGACAAAGATAACTCGGTCCTTTTCATGTTTAGAGAGTTTTAAAAGGGATGAAAAGGAGACTCCAATAGTCCTTTCTCGTGGCATAATCCCTTAAGTCCAAAAAGGTATAAAATAATATGAAAGGGATGTCTTTTCAATAGTTTTAATGAGCTGACAAAGACAAGTGCTCGATATTTTTGTTTGATAATCCTTTAGGTCCAAAAATATTAAAATATATGAGAGGGATGGCATTCCCTTTACTTTAACGAGCTGGAAAGGCCAATAGCTTGACACTATTTATATATTTAATGAGTTTAAAAAGAGTTTAAAAGGGACTCGTTTTTTGAGGAACGAGTGGTATTTCTGGGTAGCAGCTGGTTCCAGGTAAGTTTGGAACTTCTCGAAACATGGCAGTGTGAAGAGGGTGGCAATTAGAATCACTCATGACAGATGTTCCTCAAAAGGGTAAACAATCAAGTCGAAGCATATGGTCAGCCAAATGAATGGAGGTGACGATAGGAACACAACCACGGTTCAAAAGGGCTGATAGCAAAGCGATCACAAAGGTTATTTACCAAAGGTGGATTTATTTTTTAATGAGCTTGAACCTTGTGCCAAAATGCACTCAGTGCAGGTTGACTTTTTAACGAGCTTGAATATTGCGGGAACATTTCTCTTACCAGTCTTTTGATAATGTCTCTTAGTAGATTTATTTTTTAATGAGCTTGAACACTACTATAACATGTGCTCATTGCCTTTTTTATGCAAGCTAGAAATGACCGAGCTATGAGGTTAAATGGTTGAGAACCTACAAACTAAGAAAATCAAAGGTTGCTTTTCACTTGCATGCAAAGGTTTGCATGCCCCCAGGTGTTTCAGTAAAAGGAGAGTTTCTAGGTTACCAAATGGAAGTCCCTGCGGTTAGGTAGGATTGTTTCTGTCGACAGACAAAAACTCTTCCTTTGCTTTGTCCATCAAAATAGATGAAGGTGATTGCTGTGAGCTTCCAATCACATAACGTATGAAGTTGAATGTTGTGAGCTTCCACTCACAGTCATACAAAGGAAATAAGTGTGTCACACTGATCACATAGCCTATACGGGAATGTTTTTTTGGTCCAAGTATTATGACCTTTCAAGAAAATATTTCTTTTTTCTCTGGGTTCACCTGCTGAAGCAGACTAGGGTACATACCTCCTAATCTTCATCACACTCACCGAAATACTCGTTGTAATTAGGTGGATCGAATGAAGGTTGAAGGGACATTGATGATGCGAAGAGACCATTTAGGGATGATGGTTGATTTATAGCTGTGTTTGAACCAGGAAATGAAAGCTCGTCGACAAGTTGCTCTAGTCTTCCTTCATGTGGAAAACACATCACTCAAAAGAATGTGGAAACAATGGCTTCCATGCTATATATATAGTCACGTCCAAGGAGTAGATTGTAATCTAGTGGACATTGGACTACCATCACATTCAAATGAACGGTTTTCTTTCTCAAAGTTATTGATAACTTTGGAAGGATCCCTAACAGTCGACTGGTTCCTTTGTTGAAGCCTGACAAATTTTGTTTTTTAGGCAAAAGCGATGGCGAACCAAGCGCTTTCCAAGAAGTTGAGGAAAGGATACTCACTAAAGCCCCTTCATCTATGATAGTGACAGACACGATCATTTTGTAAACTTGTACTATGATTCGGAATGGTACATTAGATGGAAGGCGTGGTTTCTCTAGTTGATTCCAGTCAACGACAATGACTAGACTGCTTGGAGGAGGTATCGGATAAATGTCCGGATAAGTTTCATGAACTGGGGGGGTCTCTTACTATTGTAAAAGAATGGGTGGATTGCCCCCAAGTTCATTAGACTGTGTATCGACAAAAAGAATTTGAATGGTGTTGTTCTCATTCTCTTTGGGAACTGTATCATCCAAAGGTGGGCCTTCTAAAGGTAAGACTGGGTCAACTGCCATCTCAACCACTTGACTTTGGTCCAGTGTGGACTCAGGAGATTCACATTCAATGATAGGCGATTCGATCGACAATTGGGTTATGTCAATCGTGTTTTCAACTAGCGAAGGAATTGGCAAGAGTTTCTTGTATCCAGGTGGAAGTTGTTGCGGTGAAGTAGGACGGTTATCCAAAATGCTTTTGGCTTCATCCAGAAAAGGAAAACGATGAAGAGTATGATCACCTTCACATAACCTACATGGGACTCTAACTTTTCCTTTCTATTTATTGACTTCATTTTCACTAGTTGATGGTGTTCTATCAACCTGACTATCAGAGGTTGATGACACTGAATGGTGCAAACTGGGAGACCATTCTCTCAAGATCCATAGGATGCAAGGGCAATATTGATGGTAATGTCTCTCCTTACAAATTATGCATGGATTTTTTGGTTTGGAATTTTTAGTGTGCGGATTTTCACCAGATGATGTCTGGTCGTTCCCTTGTTTAGTTGGCTTCTTCTTCTTGTCATTCCCTTTCTTTTTCTTCTAAACTACTTGGTTTTTACTGTCCCTAGTTTCACCAAGCAAAGAGGAAGTTGGGGAATGAGAAACAAATGAAGTAGAAGGTGAACGGGTAACTTTAGTATCATCTGGTTGTTGATTAGATTGTTGAGGAATTACAGTGTTTTGAACAACAGAGGTCGAGAAAAGCCATACTGGAAGGCCGATTGTGATTCCTGGAAGGGACAATGTAGCCATATATGGAGAACCAATATCTCCCCAATAGGAGAAAGGAATAGGATTCCCTTCAAGAGGGATTCCTTGATTGGTAGGCTCCATTATCTCAAACTCAGATCAACGAAGGAACAGGGATGTTATTCCGATTAAAATAAATTTTAAGACACTTTGATGCAACTTGCTTTTTCAATTTCTAAGAGTTGAGAAAAAGCTAAAGGTGACTCTAGTCACCTTCAATTTTTAATGAGCCTAAAGTGACAAGTGCTAAGATGGACCTTTTCTTTTAAGGAGTCAAAAAGGAATGAAAGTGACTGCTCTAGAAGTCTAGACAGAGGGATTACCAAACCAATCACAAAACTGCAAAATACACCTTGGTGATAAATGATAGAGAAGTTACCAAGGACTTATGTACGACAGTCAATCTTCTCGAATGTTGTGTTCAGTGCATTGCGATCGATAGGGCGGGAGACACAGTTTCTTAAGGATAAAGGATATCAGCCTATTGTGGTCTCCCAATATATACTCGATGGTACGGGGAGCACAAGTCCGTACTGACACTTATCGTATCAAAGAGGAGGAATCACCCAACCTTCGATTAAAATGATAGTTACCAGGTTTTACGACGCTAGAATATGTATCTAGCCTAGACTTCTAGATGTGTTGCATTAGGTTCCAAAGCATTTTTATGTTCATTGAGATTTATTTTAGATTTGATCTTGCTTAGAAGTTTGTCTTTCAAGGTTCACCACGTGATGTAGATGTGAAATTCCTAAATATGCAATCTAGAATGATAAATAGTCGTTTATGTTCTTTTAGAAATGAAAATCCTAGCTACAAAGGAAAGAAGATTATGATTTTCTTTTAGCAGAGAGCATAGAGCACACACTAAATGCACTTTCCTAAATCAAATTTTGCATGCAGTCAAAATGTAGATGCACATGCATGTATTTGTTTTCCGCCTTCTTAATGTGTGAATGACAAAAATGAAAGCTAAGTACAGATCTAAATTATTTTCTTTCAAAGCGACATTTCTAACAATTTCTTTTCAAAACAAAAGGAAGACTAAGACGACACTTTTCAATTTCGAATTGAAAAATGTTTTTCGACACTTCAAATACTAGTAACTCAAATCATGCACAATGACAAAAGTACAATCAACTATCTATAAGAGGAAGACTTTATGATACTCTTCTTTTGATTCAAAATGACAATTACGACACTTGCATCAAAAACTACAGTTCGATTAGGCTACTTTTGACAAAGGAAGATTGTAAATGATTGAAAAATACACAAAAACATTTACAATTCCTAACTGATGGAGGTTGAAATATGTGAAGGAAGAAGGTTTGAGCAAGAAGGTTCTGATCATGAACATCAAAACTACTAAATAAAGCTGAAAACAAGGAGACAAAACCAAACTTTCAGATAAGAAAACAGTATCACTCAATCATCGCACCTGCAACACAAGGAAATAGGAATGCATCTCACCTGCAACACATGGGAGGTGCGATGCATATAGGTTGCACAGTTACAAACAGTGCGATGGGCCAGGGAGAGAAACTGAGCTTGGTTTTTGCTCAAACTTTATAGCTAAGTTTAGTGATTTAGGCTAAGTAATGATGGACAGTAAAAACAAAGCATAAGGGTAAGATCTGATGAGGTTTTGAGCTACCACAAGGGCACATAGAATGCTTTGTATGTCAAATGTTCAGTTCATAAACCAACCCAGAGATTGAATGAAGCAGCATTCATCTACTTCGCAATTGCATAGCAAAGGTGTTTCGAAGGCTAGCTGGCTAACTTCAGGCTCCGTCTATAGTTTATAAAGCAAACAATAAACAAACTATTCGTTCCCTAGTGGATTCGCCATTTTGTTTCAGGGAAAACTAGTGTTGATTCAAACTGCTAGTCCCACTAAGATTGGTAGCTATCTCAGAAACAAACAATGAAAGCTTTTCAAGAGTTCCTTTAAGTGTGATAGATGGAAGAGAAGAAAAGAGGACCAACCTAGATCTTCCGCTTTGATCCTAGCTTATTTCTCCTTTCCTTGATAGGATTTGCCACTCCTTTCCTACTTGTCCTACTTCAAAGAGTACCTGTAGAGTCAAAGTAACAACAAACTATCAATGCATCTCTATCTAAAACATCATAAACAATGCAGAATCAGAAACACATTGACCATACAACTACATTCATAAACAGTAAGATTCATAAATACATGATTATATGAAGGAAAAATCAAAGAACTTTATTAATAGTAATGTAAGAGAGGATTACAACCCATCTATCTAATCCAGCATCATCCTCCCAGTTGTAGAATCCCTCTTCACCTCATGAATAAGAAAATCACCCAACAATGCAATATCTCTTCTCACCAACAAACCAACAACACTTCCTTACAAAATACAAAATTCCAGCCTCCAAATCTCTCAGATGAGAGATCCATTTATAGATGTCTTGCAAGGGTGTGAGTCAGCTCTTGGTTTTTGATTAGTGTCATTCCACTGAGAGTTCTTGGTTCCACTTGGAGCTTTCATTGATCTCTTACTCATCCCTGGGTGAATTCAGAGAGGCAGGTGTCACAGGAGAAGTTTCTAGAAGATTCCATGATCATCCACCTAGCAAACTGTCTCTGCCATTTTTCTATTCTTGCTCATCACACCCCACAAAAGGCCATTTCATTATGCATCACACCCGGCCAGTTTGGCAGTCAGTATGCATTGCACCTTGCCCATGGAGCAATCTGTATGGTCCAATTTTGGCCAGTTCTAAGTAGTTTTTTAGGTGAAACTTTTGGGAAATGATGTAATCAATTGACCATGATCCTTTAGGGTATGAAACAACAATTTTAGGGACTTAAGGAGCCCTTAGTTTATGTACATATGAGTTTGGGGTTGTAGTGCCCAAATATTTCTATAACAAACAACCACTCTATCTGTGTTCCTTTGTAGGGAAAAACCAACTACTAAGGAGGTGTCTTTTGGTACACCATTACTAAAAAAACACCACTACAACAACATAGGGTTGGCACAGTAGGAAGGGTGTATTGAAGATTAATACCTTACAAAAGGGCGATAATGGAGTCTGAGGAAGGATGATTCGTGCAGGGAATATTGATGGTTATGATTTTGCATAAGATGGAGAGGACCAGGGAGATCATGACGAGAAGAGGGTTGGAGATATTTTAAAGAAGGAAGAGATGAGGAAGAGTGGAGCTGAACAGGGTAAGAGATACTTTGGACAATTGTCAACATGCATGGGAAAACCTAGGGGAATAAAAGAAAATATCCTAACAACTTTGTAGGATAGTTGGACTGGCTAGGCGGAAAAAAAAAAGGAGAATTCGAGAGGATTTTCAGGAGCTACAAGATGACTTGTTGAAGACAAAACAAGGTTTCTTTGAAGTGTTAGTAGTAGTAGACGATAGTAGAATGTTGAGCGACTGTTAGAAAAACAAGCATAGAAGGAGATGAGTCTTAGAGTATGTAGATGTACCAACATCGTTTACATGTAATTTGTGGGCATGTAGTTAAGTTTATCATTGCTTTGCAATTGCGTTGTAATGGTTTTAGTCTATGGTTATATGATCTTAGTATTTATGTTAACAATTTGGTTGTTGTTGTTGTTTATTGTTATCATGGATGGTTGATGAGCCTGTTGAATTAACATATGTAATCTTGGCTACCATGCCTCTTCCACTGATATGAATATAAGCTAGTGATTAGAGAAGTTGTTTTGGACTTTTGTTGCATATTTGTGTGAATGTTTTAATGTTAGCTTACAGTATCATTTGTGATAGGATGATGGTTTACAACTTTGTTGATATTTTAAAACTATGATTAATAATACAAATGTTTATATTATTAATATGCTTTGGATTGCAGGCTTATGGTGATGATTTGGTCTAGTATGGACCTGTAATGTTATGTGTGCTGAATCCTTTCAAATGAGCATGAAGGGACAATTGAATGATGGAGGATCGAAGTGGTGGTTAAGGTCATGTATCAAAAGTGGAAGTATCAGAGTGTTGACTTTGCATTCAATATACTGAGTCCATGTTAGGGTTCTTACACCATGAATAGTCATTATGGGAATGTTTTGTGGGTTGGTAAAACATGTTTGAACTCTCTATGTTGTGCATAGAAATAGTTAGGCATTGTAGCATGTGTCAGTCAGGAAAATCATGTAGCAAGCCATAATACAATCCTTTCAGATTGCGGAAACCTAGTTCTGGCAGTCACCCATTAGTGTCTTGGGTGACACTTCACTCACATCATGGGTGTTGCCAAAAGGGTCATTGCTAAGTGAGTCTTTATTGGCCACTGTGTCACAAATCTTAGGTCTATTAAAATCTCATGTGCCAAAAATGGTTTTGTTGTTGGGACTGGGATGGTTGTGTGATAGGATTGTATTCTAGGGATGTGGAAACTGTGGAACCCAATGAGGGAGGAAATTACATGGTCATTTGGATATAAGTTGCATTAATTTGTCAAGAAAGATATTGGACATAAGAACCAAAACTCAAAGAAATGGCTAAAGAAGTACGTGTTTACTAAATTCCATGAAATCTTTGTTGGAGAGTTTCCTAATATCTTAAAAGAGGGGGTTTAGTCGTTGACTAAAAACAACCCAATGTATCAGCATGATGGGCCAAGGAAGTGGATGTTGAAGTAAGTATGCCATATTCAAGAAATAAACATCAAAACATCCTTTGATGTCAATTTTTGCTTTGAAAGTGTTCTTGAAGGATATATTGTGGAGTTTCCAGTGCAAGCGACAATGTCCTACACTACAATGGAGTGGAATATTTTTAAGCAACCTAGAGGAAGGTTTATAAGGTCAATCCTATTGGGAATAGGTCCCCTGGGGTCAAGTTTGCGTTAAAAGCCCAAGTTTTGGGGCAGAAAGCTCGAATTTTGTATAAAGGAATGTAAAGTCTTCACATTTTGTGGTCGTAGAGAACGAAGATATCAAGAGTCAAAAAGGGTTTTTTCCCTTAGATTAGATAGGTTGTGTCAGCTTGATGAGATCCACCCTTGGTCCATGGACCATGGGATTGTATAAAAAGGAGGTCTTAGAGGAGTCTAAGATAGTTCAGTGTATAGTTGGAGTCATTGATGAGTTTGTGAAGCACTAAGAGCGAGAGTCTAGTGTAGGAAAGAGGCTCTGTAGTTGAGTGCATAGAGGCCTAGGGTAGAAGTCTACAACTGAGTGCATGGACCTCTGCAGCTGTTTGCACAGGGCAGTTAGAGTTTGTACTGGAAATATGGATCATCAATAAAGAAGAGTATCTTGAAATTACTATGTATTTTGCTTCTGTCAATGGCATGCGAATATGTTAGGTTAAGCACTAGGTTTATGTTTTATTTCTAATTTGATGTGCGAACCTATATGTTTTCCTATGTTATATGAATGCAAGTAGAGATATATTTTTATGCAAAGATAATCCTAATTGCATGGTAGAGTTGGCAAACACTTAAGGTATTTCAGGAAACTATACAACAAAGTAGTTATAGAGGTGCGTAAGTTCTTGAATCGCTTGTTAGGGTTACGTGAAGGATGATCACAGGTCTTCATGGAGGTTCTAAAAGACTAATAAAGAAATACATCGATAAGCCCTAAGGGCTTATCGATCTGCGTGAAGGTAGAGTTAAAGTGAAAAACCGACATCACAACCATCTCAGGGTGTAGAAGCTTGTTTCCTGCATCCCCCCATAGCTTTTTGGGTGAGACTTCCGTTTGTGCTCTCTGGATTGATGTTGAAAGGGCCAATAGTGTAGGGATTTTCTTGGCTGACAAACGCTGAACCTGGGTCAGAGCCCATCAAGCCAAAAAGCCCCCAATAAAAACATGGTGACTTGCCCTCGAGTCACTCAGCTGGCGCAGAGATTTTGTCGCTTTCCAGTGGCCCTTCACGGTCCCATCTTGGATAGCACAGCTCCCTACATGTTTCTAGCACTGTGACATTTCTTCATTCCACGTAGTTCCCCAATCATGCAACTCCCTAACTGGGGAACTTTACTTTATAGTCCCGTGCCTCCTTTAAGCTACCTGGAGTGCTAAGACTGTGCTGCCATCATGTAGTCATCTAGTTGGATCACTTGTGTATGGATTCAATCAGCTGCCATTCACTTGTCCCGGGAATGGTTCTCCATTCAATTTTACCAACTGAACTGCTCCACCATTGGTAATATCCTTGATGACATAGTGCCCCAGCCAATGCATCCTAAATTTCCCTAGAAATTTATCAAACTTGCTATCATATAATAAAACCAGATCATTTACCTTGAAGGTGCGTAGTTTGATGTGTCGATCGTGCCATGCCTTTTCGCACTTCTTTTGAACTTGATGAAATCCAGCTCGAAATCTATCCTCCTCAAGTTCCATTAGTTTTGCGAGCCTATCTTCCAGGGCTCTGCAATCCTCCATTTATATGAATACCACTATGTGCAGACTAGGTACAATGTACTCCATTGGCATCACAACTTCCACACCATAAACCAGTCTAAATAACGTTTGTCCAGTCAACTTCTTGCAAGTCGTTATGTAAGCCCATAGTGCCACAGGTATGCGAACATTCCAGTCATTTATTTGAGCATTGAAAACCTTCGTGAGCATGCTCTCCAATATTTTATTAAACGCTTCCACCATCCCATTATCTTTTATATGATAGGGTATGCTCTTCTGATGGTAAACCTAGAACTCTTCCATCATTGCGCAGATCATCTCATTGAGAAAGTGCATACCGTGATCACTCATTAGAATTTTTGGACAACCAAACCTTGTCAGCACGTAATCAAAGATGAATTTGGCTACTTTCGTGCTTGTACAATACTTCAAAGGTTGTGCCTCTACCCATCTGGTTAATTACTCAGTCACGGTGATGATGTACCATGCACCCGTCTTCTTCCCTGGAGGCTGAATTGGTCCTACAAGGTCAATTGCCCACTTCTTGAAGGGCTGTAGTGATATCTAATGATTCAATGACAACTCAACCCTGCACGAGGGTCTTTCCATATTTTGGCATGTGTTGCATGCCCTACAATATGCTTTTGAATCCTTATGCAAGGTTGACCACCATAACCCAGCATGTAGAATGTTCTGCGCTATTGCTTTTCATGCATAATGACCTCCTATGACTCCATCATGAGCCTCATCGAGGATGTTGTTTCATTCAAACTCTGGCACATAACATCGTAATATTTCATTTGATCCCTTTTTGTACAATTTCCCTACAATGATGGAAAAGTCTGACATCCACACCACCAGTTCCTTCTTTTGTTGGCTTTTATATCCTTTTAGAGCCATACCTGTCGTCAAGAAGTGTATACTATCTTCAAAGTGACTTTATTTGACATGTACTACAAAGAGTTGTGTGTTAGATAGTCCTTCCTCCAAATTCTTAGTTTCTTCTCCTATTTCAATGTGCAACAGATGATCTGATCTAGCATTCAAGCATCCTGGTTTCACAGTAACTTCAAAATCATATTCCCGGAACAACAATAACCACTTGCATATCTTCCCCCAAAACACAAGCTTGTTGACTAGATATTTCAATGTGGAATGTTCCATATACATCTTAAAGTGTCTTCCAAACAAATAGTGCCTGAACTTCTAGAGTGCGTACACCATAGCTAGTCCTTTGCTCTCTGTTGTGGAATAATTTTTCTCTACGTTTGACAGCTTCCTACTTGCGAATTCTATAGGATGATCCAAGTCCCCTTCACCAGCCTATGTCAGTACTAGTCCCAGTGCAATAAATGATGTGTCCACATGCACATGAAATTCCTTCTCCCAATTCGGGAAGACTAGGATCGGCACAATGACCATTTTCTCCTTCAGCACATCCAATCTCTTCTAGAATTCTTCATTCCAACAGAACGTAACACCATTGTTTAACATTTTTTCCATCAACACAGTGATCTGGGCATAGCTCTTGATGAATTTCCTATAGTATCTCGTATGCCCTAATGTTCTCTGAAACTGTTTCACACTCCTTTTTGCCTCCAAATTGATTATGACCATGATCTTTGCTGGGTATACCATCAAGCCTTGTCTACATACCACATGGCCCAGCAAGATCCCAAAAGGGACACAAAACAAACATTTCTTCATATTGAGTGTGATCTAGTACCTCCAGCATGTATCTAGCATCAAGTGAAAACTTGCCACAAAGTACTTCACCAGTGTGAACACTGTTCGATCATCAAAGTATACTTCCAGAAATTTATGAATGAAATCCTTGAACGTCACAATGACTGGGCATAAAAAGGTTGTTGGCGCGTTCTTCAGCCCAAAAGGCATCATCATATACTGGAAGCATCCCCATTCATTTGCGAAGGCCATCTTACTTTTATCCTCTGGAATAATCTTGATTTGATGGTACCCAAAGAACCCATCAGTGAACGAATACGCTTCTTGGCTGCCAACATTATCCAAGACCTCAACGGTGAATGGAGTTGGGAAGGGATCATGCATGCAAGAATTGTTCAATTTCTTGAGATCTACACATATCCTTATTTCTTCCTTCTACTTCTTTTCCTGAACCACTATTGGGCTTACCCAATCAGATTCATCCACCAGTACAATAATACCTACAGTGAGAATCTTGTCTAACTCCAAGCAAACCCTTTCTTTATACTTCAGGTTGAGGTGGTAAGCTCTTTGATTCACAGGTTTTGCATCTGGTTTTAGGGTGATCTTCATGACACCCAAGTCCCCTATTGTCCCTTTTAGATCTAAAAACTTTGTGGGAAAGAGATCATGATATTGGCATAGTATTTTGGTGACCTTATCTACTGTCGCGTCGTCCTAGTAGTCTCCAATCTTTGAAAACTTTAGTTCTACCTCCGTGCCAATGTTCACCTATCTGGTGTTGAGCGGATCAGTTATGTCTAGGTTTTCTAGCTGTGGTCCTTCAACTTCACGGTGTCCTTCAGTATCTAGAATATTAATCTTCCTCAGGTTTTCGTCTTCTTCTTTCGATGTTACATTGTAACACTCCAACGCGTGACTCAGTTGAGTAGTCCAATAAGGTTGAATCAGGCCTAGAGGATCCTGTGGTATCCTAAAGATGGTTGTCTTAACTTCCTGCAGCGATTCATCGAAAGATTCAAATCCATCCTCAAAACTGAACGTCATTAGAACTCCTTGGTGGAAAACATCCCATTCTTTGGTGCCATGACAGAGTTCTGTCTCCAAGTACCAATTCATTGATATAACATCCAAGGTATGGAAAAATAGATGGACCCACTCTAGCTGAGGCTTCGCCCCATACACTTCAGTCCATTTGGCCAAATGATCACGTAGATGGTTTCTCCCATCATATTTTTCTGTTATTTGCACCTTTGGATGACCAAAGTGTACCCTCATCATCTTCCTATATTCACGCCAATCATCAAAACTATCTTTGTGTGTACCCCACCATCTCACGGGTGTAGTGCGCAGCACTCAGTCTAATGCTTAGTAACAATGCTTCTTGGGAACTCCTATTTCAAATGCATACAAAAAGTGATCAACATCAGTTAACCCATCATATTTAGGTGGATTTCTTACCTCTGATGATACACACTGCAACGACTTGGTCATCATATTACAGTGCAACATAGACACTTCATGCAGTTGATTCTACTAGTGCTCCAGTTCTTCATCTGAATATGATGTGCAGGATCTCTCACAGTCCCATGCAATATGTCCGTCTGCTGTCAAATTCACCCAATCGTGATCTCACACCGTTATCTTATAAATCTCATCCAAATTGTTATCACTTTCATAATTGCGGACCAGTTCTGTATAGCATGGTCCTTTTGCAGGATCCAGTGGTACCACTACGCAAAGCAATTTCTTCTCAAATATCATATTTTACTTCTTTAGGTTGATTACCCCATTCATGTCACTGGCCTAATTGATTCCAAGGAGCATGGGGTAGGGATTTCTATCATCCACAATCTCTATTACTTCAAAATTCACTAGTGCACTTGCACCTTCGATATCAACTATTACCCCCTACAACCTCCCCATTAGGATGGTTTTCGACTGATTCACCATCCTTAATTGAATCAGAGACCACTGTAGCACAAGTCTCCCCATTCTTTCCCATGTTTGTTTTAGAAAAACATTCGCGCTAGACCCTAGGTTCAAGATAAATTGGTCAATTTCATATTATCCTATCTGTGCAGTGAGTCTCATCTCATGTCCAGTCCTTGCCTTATGCTTATCAAGCTTTCTGACTACACATGGTTTGCCAATAGTGTTTTCCTTTCCAGCGCACTAATTGATTAGTTCCTGCAGTCCCTTCAACATCTTGCTATCACGTAGCAGTTTCATGCAGGTCTCTAAGAATGTGGTAATCATGGATGGGTCCATTTCCTCCATCAAATTCTCTTGACTTCCTAAGGCAGAGGCCTAAGTGAAATTTTCCTTTGATTCCATAAATGTTTCTTTTGTGCGTTCCAGATCAAACCCGGTCTCCTTTTTTGGTGCTTTGCAAACCCATGCACCTTCTGTAGGCTACTTCCCCTTACCCTCACTAGTCGTTGTTCCAATTCGCAGCATAATATTTACCTTAGGGTATTCCTCCTGAGGATCAACCTTCATCACTTATAGGTTTTGAGTCAGCTACGGAGGCTGCGCCCCCTTTTTGTTGATCTTAGCCAACAATATAGGGAAATCATCTGTCGCATGGTCAAAATGAGTACAATAGCGGCATGAAAGATGTGTTGGGTTTGGCCAGTCTCTTGCGTAGTGTCTTGGTTCTCCACATTTGTAACAAATAAGCTGCCCTTAGCCTCTACCAGGTCCTCCACCTCAGCCTCATCCACGCTGCTGATACTCACCTCGCACTCCTCCAGCACCGTGGTTTGGAGGCTGCTTATCTTCTTGCATCTTGTATGCAATTTTCCTATCCATCATTAATGCGTAACTACAACAATTGCACTCATCATGACCTACTAATTGAAAAAAATTGTAGAAGAGTTGTTGTGGTGTCTGTACAAATTTCTGCAGCAAATGGAAATTTTTAGTTGCATGTTTCCTAGCTACCTAGAAGATAGCACACCATAGATTAGGTCCTATACTTGGCCCTACTATAGTCTTTGGCCTTAGAGGCATTGGTCCCTCTGCTGTGTTGGGTATCAGATCCCCTGCATAACGGTTTTGGGGCTTAGAAACCACAATTTTTGGTAAAAGTATGGTAAAGGTTCTGCGAAGTGTGTGGAGCGTGAATTGTAATGAGTCAAGTCAAAGGGTTTTTCACCCAAGAAAAAGGTAAAATAATAGAAAGTGAGTCGACTTGCCCATGGTCCGTGGACCATGGGAAGGTATAAATAGAGCGAGGCTCTAAGGGAAGGAGGTAGCTTTTGGGAAGAGATGATGTATTATGGATTCATAAATGCAATATTCACTCTGAATCTAGAAGTTCGGGTCATGGGTGGTAGTAGTTAGAGTAGGCTCTACAGTTGTGTGTGCAGAGGCCTAGTAGTGTCCAAAACTGAGTGCACAGGGTGGAACTAATTGTACTTGACATAAGATTAATAAAGATAAGTGTTTCTAAATTATTATGCCTTTGTTCATAGATCTATATGTTTATGCTTATGTTTTGAGTTTATGCATATCTGTAAGATTTATGGTTATGCGTGTGGGTTATAATTATAGAATGCTTGAATAAAGACCTTAAGGGGTAGATCTGATCTATAATAACAAATTAATAATAAGAATCTAAGAAGTACCTCGTAGCCAAGCTACGTAAAGGCTAGACTGCTGAGCAGAGTAGCGGGAGTGCGCAGATCAGTTCGCAACCCTTCCAGTCCTCATCAAGACATCCCTAAGGTGTAGAAACCTCGTTCCAGCACCCTCCCATACTACCTCGGGTGAGACTCTAGTTTGTGCTCCATGGACTATTGCTGAAAGGGTTGATAGTGTGGGATTTGTTTGGCTAAAACACTTCCGAACCTAAGTCAAGCCCCAATAAGCCAATAAATGGTTCCATTGCTGGGACTGAGATCTACCTAAGGGATGTCTAATGTCGGAATGCTAAAACCCTACAAAGAAAGAGATTGAAGATTGGTTGGATCAAAAGCTTCATGAGTTCAAGGTGTAAGAAAACAAAACCCCACAGATATCTGAGGAAAGGTGCCTGGATCGCTACATGTGCATGGAGATCCATGAGATCTTCTTCATGTCCTTCTCATCAGAACTATATGAGTGGATTGTGAGGTTAGCAGATGGCCAGGGAAGGTGCAAGCTTGATCAGCCCATAGCGTGGACTCTAGAGTTGGTGCACAGACTACAAACATCTGAAGTAAGATCACGTGGGCAGTAGATCATTGGCTGGATCAGATAATAGGAGGGTTTATCACTAAGTTCGCAATAAACATAACCATGAGCTACAACGAAGAGGAGTGACATTTTCTCAAGGGACCTCCAGGTAGGTACATCAAATCGTTGAATACCTATATTAAGATGTTGTTATGTCAAAAACGGGTTATGCAAATCCATTGATGTCTGGGGTAACGTAGAGTGGAAGAGGTTACCAAGGGATCAAAGGATTAGAAAAAAGTCCCCTGATTTCACTTTTGTGAGAAAGCGAGGAGGAACTCGTTGGGTTCTCCCCAAGAAGTGTGGTCCAGTTGATAAAGCAGTGCATTCCGTAGTTACTGCCTCCATCCACGCCATCACCTACTTCATCTACATCAACCCCATCTTCACCTAACCCTCCTCCACCACCTCCAAGGGTTGAAATGGCTAGTGCGATCAAGTTTCCCATATTTAGAGGCGTAGGAAATGAGGAACCAGACCAGTTCTGGTTCGTGGTAAAGGCAGTATGGGAAGCCTAAGGCATTACGGATGATAACATTAAAAAGGCCACTTTGGTGAGCGCACTATAGGATTGAACATTGACGTGGTATATTAAGAACTCTAACGATCATGCAAATGCTGAAATAGCAGAAATCTAGGATGCATTGAACAAAGAGTTTAGCCGACTGAAATCAGAAACTCAGTTAATCATCAGATTTAAGGAAATTTTGAAGCTTCCAAGAAAGATGCCATGGGATCTGGATCAATGCTTGAAGAGCACGATTGAAGAGCACGATCCACAAAGCTAACATGATGTTGACAAATGAGCAAAACCATGCACAGTTTGTGGTGTCTTTGACACCACATCTTCAGATAGCACTGTCACAACAGAAGATCTCAACCCAGGCTAAAGCATTAGAGATAGCAATGAGGTTGCATGAAACTCCAATACAAGATCCTAGGTTGGGATTTCAACAAATCCACGCATAAGTACAAAACCTATGCTTAGAGATGCAGAGTTTGAAATAGGATAGGGTGCCCCAGCCAGAAGCGCGAGAAGAAGTGTGGTGCATAAAATGTAGAAGCCAGGGCCACGATAAGGATCATTGTCCGGTATTCGTGAACTATTTTGCCAGGGGAGGGCCAATTCCGTTGAGACCAGAGGCGTAGGCAGGACCAAGTGTGGTGCCTATGCTCTAGTGCGCGATCTGTCAGGTGGGAGGAAAGCACACAACGGACAACTGTCATCTATTGCAGAAGTTTACACAGACCCCCCAACAGCTATTTTGCAATTTTTGTAGATCGGTGGGTCATGATGAACGAAAATTTCGAAGTTATGAATTGTTGATGAATCGAACGCCGGCCTACAGGATGTAGACTGAGATGCAAGGCTAGGGCCCAGCTGCCACAATAAAGCATGGAGGATTCCAGGGACGAGGAGGAATGGGACTTGAACGAGGCCGTGGACAGTTAATCTACTACAATTGTGGAGGACCTGGGAACTACACATGTGACTGTATGAACCCGACCAGAACTTGTTGTCCGTACTGTTATTAGTTTGATCATGAAGCGATAGAGTGCCCCACTCTAATTGCATAGATGCATGAGAAAGGAGTGCTTTAGACTACTCCAACATAGAACATCCAAATGATGAGATCTGAACCCGCGAAGAAGACCCCAACGTGAACATGGTGCTCAGAAGCAGTGCAACCACAGGGGAAGATAAGGGGAAGCAGCTTGAGAAGAATACATAGGTTTGTAAGGCCCCTGTAAAGCAACCTGAGTTTGACTTGGAATGCACCAAGGATAAATTTATGGAAGCTAAGAAGAGCCTCGCGGAGGCTTCTACTTCAAGTAGTAAGGATCAAACTAAACTAGAAATGGATCCTTCTATGCTAACTACCTTTTTAGAGACATGCATGAAGCTACTACGAGATAATAAAGTAGTTAAGGGACTACAGGAGCTAATAACTAGGTGCGTAAGGTTGGGCGAACCTCACATGGTCCGAAAACTAGGGAAGCATACTTTGCGCACCAGGCAGGAAATGCGATTGACAACACAGATTGGCGACTTTGAGATGGATCATGTCATCCTGGACTTAGGTTTAGATGTGAATGTGCTACCTAAAAAAACATGGGAATGCATGGGTAGGCTCACATTACAATTGTCTCCTATTTAATTAAGGATGGCAAACCAACAGAAGATCTTTCCCATGGGGAGATTGTAGGGAGTCACAATGGACATCGAAGGCGTGAGCACACAAACAAATTTTGAGGTAATAGAAATTATGGATGACAGTAACCCTTACCCCGCATTGTTAGGGATAGACTAGGCCATAGACATGAATGGAGTCATCAACCTAAAGAGACGAAAAATGATATTCGAGAAAAAGTCTCTACATGTAATAGTTCCACTGGACCCTGCCGAAGGAGCGCGCTACACTGAACCTGTGCGCAATGAGGACAGTGATGATGAACTAGACTACATCTACCAGATAACAGTGCAAGACCAGGATCGGGTGAATCCGACAGGGAATGGGAGAATCTCATGGGAATGCGACAGTTCCTACACGTCGAATTCAGACGAAGAGATAGAGCAATGGCAAAACCGATTACATGAAGTAACAACGCTAAATTGTAATATGATGGTTAGATCACTGTGACATGTGACAACTGAGGCAAGGGAACTGCCAACTGATGAGGGCACCACGAACATGGAGTAATCCATAGACCATTGTGAAAAGGTGATAATGGAATGGAAGTGGCATGATGCGCAAATAGGGGCGCTGCCTGCAACAACTGCACAAGTGTGGAATACACGTTAGAAGACTAGGTGGACCTGAAGCGAATGTAGAAGGTGGGTACGTGCACGGTTTGGAGGAAAAAATGGTTTGAGCATGCACCGACGACATAGGATGCAAATGTATGTTGTGAAACCACCTAGCCAACTAAGAATCAAAGGCCAAAACCCGCCACGACAATAGGAAAAGCGACGCACTCTGATAGTTGTTCGTGACAAAGCAATCAGAAAAACAGGTGAGAGCAGGACCAGAGTTTGCCACATAAAACAAACCAATAAGGAACTGAGTGTACCAAGGGTTCAATGGGCATATAGGACCATAAGTAAAAAGAGGAGTGTGAAGGTGATCCTATCATTGATAAGACAAGATGAAATCAGGAGGACAGTGGAATCTCCCCAGACTGCAGCCCCCGTAGTTCGGACAGGACGCGAGGACCAGGGTAGAGGAATTCGGCAGTTACAGGAAGCCATTTGGTGAGAGAGCTTGAAACTTCGTTAACTTGATGAAGAATGGGCATGAATGAGGAAGAAAAGTGTGATATTGGACAAAGAAATTAGCAAACTGAACACTAGAGTCACACAAGTGGACCGCGTGGAACTAAGGGGACTAGGCCTGGCTGTCCCTACTACTGCATTAGAACAAGCTATGATCTTGCTATCATGGCTGTGACCGCACCTTGCTAAACAAATGAGTGTAGGATGCGATGTGCTACTGAATACAAAGGTACTCGAAGGGTGCCCGCAACCCAGGCTAGCAGGGAAGCAGAAGTCTTGCACATAGGGTTCGACCATCTGACTATCTGTGGAAAGAACAGTTTCAATGCTCTAAGCAGCTGAAAGGAGGCACAGGACTATAAACAAGTCTGCAGGAGAGCTACGTGGAAAGAAGGTTCCGCACAGGGCCAGTCGGTCATCAAGATCATGGTCATGCAAAATAGGTTACGCTGCCGCATGCGAAGGCTGGGAGGTGTTTGTTGACATCACTATTCATGACAAGAAGTTTGATTTACTGTAGAGAGGAGTGGGCAGCAAGCCATTAAGATAGGAATTTCCAGCTAGATATGAAAATATCTACCACCAACAAGATATTAATGACTTAGAAGTGGAGAGAAGGGTCAAATTCAAATTCACACATTCTTATAAAAACCATTTGGGTAGCCCCACAACAAAACTTGGATATTTGCAATTCGAGCCAGTACAGAATAGTAAGCACCTAGCTACCTGGCCACCCATGAGTATGTACCCAAGTGAATCCAGGATAGAAACCATGTCTAGAACTAGGGTAAGGTTCGCGGAAGAGCTTTATCTAACCCAGAAGGAGCCGGGAGAGGCAGCTACTGGCCCAAAGGTTCCAAAGTCGCCATGCACACCGTGACCCCAGAAAGATAAACAGACTATGGGGCCATTCTGGGCATCACCGTGATTTAGTAAATTGCCAATGATAGAAAAGGGCAAGGCAATCACCACTGAACTCGAGGATGAAGAGGAAGATTTACAAGCTCTAATCACTTAGATTGAAGCATAGGATGAGGAAGAGGAAAATGTTTCCCAAGTACGTTAAGCGATAATGATACCACCATATATCTCTCTGTGGAAAGGGACGCCAAGATATCGAAGGACCTAGAGGCCACGAAGAGCATGCTCTAGACCCTGCTCTTCCAGATGAAAAAAGGTTTGACGGTTTTCCGTTGGGATGGGTACTGAATATCAAGTTCAAAGATTGGGATCTCGTAGATAGTGAGAAGTTCCCCTAGTTTTCCATGGAGAAATTACTACAACAGAAGTGGTTAGGGGTGTGGAGAAGGTGGGATTACTCAATCTAAGCTGGACACCCCACTATCACTGCGTGGCCATCACAATTTTTGTTATTCGATAATTAATATGTCTAGTACATGATGGGTATCTTTGGCTGTAGGAACCGATTCCCATCATGGCTGATTTAATACACCAAATTTCCAAGTTGCCTACTAAAGGAAATGATCCTGTAGACATAGTCGAAATGAGTAGCGACATGGGCCTCGCAGAAGCCATGAAGGTTAAATATAAGCTGGAAAAGCAGAAGTGAGGGTATGTAATAGCAAGCATTAAAGAACAACGGGTGTGTGTCGCCACCCAGTTATTGGCCGGTAAGATCATGAGGAAATGCCACGCAGATGAGGTGCCAGCCTCTATCATTGTGCTCACGGAGCAATGCGTAGAAGGGGTTCAGTTCAACCGGGCACAGTTTCTCTGTTACAAATTTTTTACGAATTATCGGGAAGCCCAGGAGCAAGGTAAGACTTTCCATTACGCATGGTTGCTCCTAACAATCATACTGGTTACAGGAGAGTTGTTGAAGGGTAGCCAGTTTCTCGACATTGAGAAGAACCTACCTGAAGCCGTGAGGTATAACTCACTCCAGGATATGAAAGATGCCACGAGGATTCGTGAGTTCAAGGTGTTTTGGATATTCATGGAGGTGAGTATTTGGACATGAATCAACTATAGACCATGGTTATCCTTAACAGTATACAACCGTTTGCAAAGCACGACTGAGTTCAAGGCAGATATACATAATCTGTATATTCGGGCGTGAAGGATCCCACTCAAACATGGGTAAAGCTTCTGTTCATTGCAATGGATGATGCAATCTTCGAGGAAATAGCAGAATGGCCTCCAAAGTGGTGTGCTCCAGACATGGCTGAATTAGAAAATATTGCAGTTCAGTAGAAAAATAAGGAAATCAAGCTATGCATCACAAAGTTGGGAGAAAGAACACGCCAGGAACATAAAACACCCACGCAGCGGGAAGCGATCGAGGAAGCAGCAGAGATCATCACTGCACCCACCAAAGAGACTATGGAGGAAATGTCCAGGGAACAAGACATATAGAGGGAAGTGGAGACACAAGAATGCACGGGCCTAACCATAGCATTGACTCAACTTAAGAGACCGTGCATCCAGGAGTAGCCACGAGCAAGAAAAAAGACGAAGACAACAAGGATTTTGAAGGGAGATCTTCTTGCCAACAAGGAACCAGTGTGTGATATCACTAAGGGTGCTCTCAAGGAATTGATGATGGAGCAGACAACTATGTTGGGGGTGAATAGAGTGCAACTGCAGGCATTGTAGGTGCAAACCCCAGGAGGGATGATACCACACGATACATTTGCGGTTGAGCAGATGATGCGTGCCCACGCAATGAACACTTTAGTGTTACCAGCAAGAACTGTGCTAGCAGAAGCCGAAGGTGACATGAGGAGTTGGGGGCTGAATTTGGCCACCCTTCCTAGAGAGACCCTATACCAGATGTAGGATGAGGTAACTGTTGAGCTCTGTGCCAGGGAAGGCCACAACCTCCAGGTCTTGATGGAGCAAAAAGAAATCTGGAGCACATCAGTCTACAATGTGATAACTTGGTCGCACACAACCAAGAATTGGAACAGGCTGTGGTGGAGGTCTGTAGTAGTGTACTAGAGCTCGCTATGCCAATGGAACTCCCAGCTACTACAAAGATTCATAACATGGTTACAGGATTTTTTAAGGCGAAGAGGAGGCTACCAAAGCTCAATGGGAATTGAATTTGTAGATCACGGAGCTAAGGCTGAAAGGGCAGACCACTACATTGTTGGAAGTCAGAGAGTAGTGCCACTATGCCCTTCAAGCAAGATTAGATGTGATAAAGCATGCTATACAGGATTGCACGGGACTGTTGGATCACTCACTCCTTACACTCACATCACTATAAGAAGATCCAATGCTGCAATAGGTCAAGACAAAAGTATGGGAGTTATAAAAAGCTTATGACAATGTCCGAGGGACTGCGCAAATGGTAGCCCTCACTCAGTGCTTAGACAAGATGAGGGAGGCCCAAGCTATGAAGGGACAGGTGGACGCTGCATGCCAAAAAGAATCCGGGTTTAAAGCACACATCCAGCCTTGGTTGGAGGAAGCATTCACGACCACTACTATGATTGAGGGGAAGCTGACTCAGCTGCACGACACATATGCCCTAGGGCATGAAGGTGCCTCTGACACTGCATCAGAAAGCTGCGCACAAGTGATACAGTGTGTTAGATACCTATACTAATAGGTTTCATATTTCATGATGGGCAAATAAAAGGTCCAAATATGCTCTGCTTTGGTGATGCAAAGATCCCATATTTTCAAGGAAAGACAATATGTGTATATAGCTTGATGTTGACTCAATTTTGGATGGATAGTCCAACAGCCTAATCTGGATCATGCCATGTTTCAATTTTCTGTTGTAGGATAGAGAAAGAAGTCTGTCCAAACTGTTTAATCTTGGCAGGCCAGTAGTTAGGTAGAGAATTAAGGTTCCCAACTGCTTAATCTGGGGACTTGGAAGCAATAAGGGTAGTTTTAGATAGAAAATCAAAAGAAAAGCCAAATGAAAAGAAAAGGCACATGAGGGTCTGCAAGTCCAAGTGCACCCTCCATGAAGAAACAAAAAATGCTAGACAAGTAGATGGGTAGGTAGGTGGGGTTGCAGAAATATCATTCCCTTTAATTGAATTTTGTTGGTCTAACACAAAGGAAGCATCAATGGATAGAGAAGCTTCTCTTCTCCATCATTTGGCAGCAACACAAAGAAGCATGTCTAACTTCCTTTTTCCCCTTTGCACATTCATTGCTAACATCCCTACACCAGTTGTGTTCATGAAAGAATTCAAGGTCTTATGTTGGTTCTTGTTTCTTTAAAAGCCACATTTCTTGTCTAAAATTCTTTTCATTTTGATCTACTTCCTAAACTAAGTTGATTCCATATAAAACTTAGTATTTTCCCCTTCATCCACCTTTTCCACTCATATTAACCCCTAACTTCTTATTATCTAAATCCCCTATGTTCCCTTTTTCCCTACTATTATAAACACTATGGTGTATAAACCCCAAGCATTCTATAAATATTCCCCCCCCTTGGCATTATAGCCATATGTCCAAAGTCAGGGATTAAATTGACCTCTGGTCAGTTTAACAACCTAAGCCCAACCCCTCTTTCCCTTCAGAAATCTTTGAAACCCTTTACCCATTTCATTTGCAAAAAACCCTTGTAATAAGCCAATATTGCCCCTAACCCGCATTATTCGCAAAAATTCATCAAAAACCCACTTTTCCGCTTTATCCAAAGTTTGGAGCAAATGCGCATTTTTATTAAAAAGACATTGAAAACCCATATAATTTGCAAAAGTCCAAAGTCCCCGCCGGGCATGTATTTCAAAGAAAATATTATTTTATTCCCGCAGTGCCGCCATATCGCACTGGCACTTCAATGACCCGTCGACCGCCGGATCCAGGTCTTTTCATCGGACGGCTCACATGCATATCGGGTCGGGCTCGATATCCGACCTTTACGTCCCGAGAAACTGTCAGAGGGTGACGTCAGGCCTCCGCCACGCGTCACCCCCAAGTTCTCTCGGGTCGCCCTCTGACAAAACCGCGACCGTATCTAAGGCGGTCCCAGAAAACCCGCTTACCACTTATGGTTTTCCGCTGCTCACGTCACTTCCCCATCACCGCCGCGTCAGCACCCCTGTCCGCCACTGCTCCGACCTGTTTGCCACCTCACCATCCCCGTGGACCACTCACAGGCTGCCACATCACTTGATGACGTCATGCTGACGTCATCCGACTCCGACCCCACCTGATGACGTCATGCTGACATCATCTAAAAAAAAGCGCCAATGACCCAAAAGTCCATATTTTTGTCGAAAAACGCGGTTTTTCTCACTTTTCGCAAAAAACAAGAACTATTCTGTTCTGCATGCAAATTACGTTCATTCGTTGCCAACCTGCAGAAATCGACCCAGAGACTGCTGACGCTTCCATTCCACCTGCATTCGTAGCCATTGCCTGCAATTACAGAGGTATTTATCAACATTGCTCCTCCCGCGCCTGGTTTTATCCATATTTGTCCAGATAACTAGCTTAAAAGAGTGAAAAAACACTGAATTTACCAGCAAACCTCCGGTAACCTGTGCCTATTTCCAATTGTTGAATCGAAATTCACCTGCAAAGCCCTGTTTATCCAAGTTTTCACAGAAGACACAGTCAGTCCGCGCATTCGTGGACTTGAAACCCGAGCTACTCTAATTCACAGTAAAGAGAGTTTTTTAGGCCGAGCATTCGCTCTATCAAGGCCCTGTGCAGTATTCCAATTGCTGTCACTGCCATTTGCCCTCTGTGCCTTGCAATTCACCTCTCTGTCCAAGAAATATTCCTCTGTGTTGGTCTGTTCACTGAAACCAGTTCTAAGTACAAACAGAGTCCTTATTAGCCATGGAAACACCAATAGCATTGAATATTCAACCTCTAAATGCCCCACAGAGAGAGTTAGAATGGAAAGCTCTAGGTGATAAATATTATCAGATGATAGATTCATTTCCACTGAATTCCAAATTTAACATCCATATGTTGAATGAGTTGAAGGCCCAACACCTTAGTGGAGATGATATATTAGGGATTTGGGACTCCAATTTGCCTATTTTTAACCTTCCTCAAGTCAATTCACTTCCAGACTTGATCCATAGATGCTGTGAATGCTATGATCCATGTCAGAGAGCTGTTGTCAGTCCCACAGGCTCAGTCTTGTTCCACATCACCCCTGAAGCCATAAATGAGATGCTGCACTTTCACACTGCAAGACCATTGACTCCTCTCTCCATGTTGGACTTACTGAAGAAGGGTGGCAACCTGTCCAGTGCTCAGATCATCAAAATCAATCAGTTATTCATTCAGCCAAGCTCTGAGGCTGTGAGGACCCCTCCTATAGGATATCCATATCTTAATGACTTGGGCAAGATGCTTGTAGATTTGATCAGCTATGTCCTGGGTTACAAGGGAGTTGAGGATGTTGATGACACCATAATGGCCATGTTGTCCATATTTTCTCCTGGGAAGCCTCCTGCTGTGCACTATGACTATGCTACATACATTGCAAACAAGATTCATGAGCAACTGATGAATCTAGAAAGGGAAAAGGTGTTTAGATACACCTCATACATATATCATCTGTTCTTATTCTATCAACCTGACAGTTTCCCTATTCCTCTCAAGAAACTTGATGCCCAGGGAAATCCAAGGTCAGTTGTGTTTTGGACTTCAGTTTTTCATTACACCTCTTGCTCACCATACACATACTGTGAGTTCATAGACCTTTTCATTCATTCAGCTTTGACCTTGTTATATGGTGTCCCTCCTCCAAGATTAACTGAGGAAATACAAAGAATTCTCCATCTCTCTAAGACCTACAACATTGGTGATTGGTACTTTTACCAACACCACACAGTAATCAGAGTTTATGGCTGTGAGTTGGACCCTTATAGGCTGCCAAGATATGTCCCTATGAGACTATTTGCCTTGGAGTATTTCAGGCAGTTTGGGAATGCAGACCAGATCCATTTTCATAGTAAAAACAAGAAGGTGCAACTCAAAGTCAGGAACCAGCTAGGCCCTTTTCTTTACAACATAAGGGAGGAGGGATGGAAGGAAGCAGATGGCATGCTAGAGGCCCTCCAATTAGAAACTAGTTTCAAATGGATACCTTATGACCCTAATCATTTCATTTCTCTCAGGAGGATAAAACATAAATTGGGTGGCTATGCTCACCTTAAACTGCCTCATATTGAGAAATATGCCAATCTACTAAGTTGGGAAGAGGGCACCCTAGAAGAGGAAATCACTAGAGAGCAAATGCTACAAAGAGAAGCAAAAAATATTGAGAAAGAGGCTGACTTGGAAACTTGTGGGCAGGTTTCCTCATCATACCAAAGGCAACTTGGAGCAGCTGCTTCATCTTCCACAACACATCAACAAGCGGCCAGAACTACTCATCAAACTTCCAGCAAAGGCAAAGAGAAACAGATGGAGCCAGAACAACCACCTCATGAAGAGGTACAGCAGCAAGAAGAACAGCAAAAAGAGGGGCAGCAAACACAGCAGCAGGAACAAATACCTGAAGCCCCAATATCCACTGAGCAGCAGGCTCAAGAGAATGTGCCCCCAAGGCAAGAAAAGTAAGTGGAGGCCTCAGTGCTACAAACTCCACAACAGGAAGAAAAGGGGAAGAAGAGGAATAGAGAGCTGGAGACTCCCCTCACCACATCCACAAGTCAAGGGCAGAAAAGGCACAGAATGAATCCCCTCTCTGAGGAGGAAATGCCTATTGGACAGTCTTTGGGCATGGGCCCACCAAGCATGGAAGCATCAGCAAGTTCCTTTCATCAGGAACATGAAAGGACAGTTGGAGGAGAAGTCAGCTCCTCAAGCCAGCAAAGGGGAGCTGAAGTAGGCATCAAACAACAGTTCATTGATATTAAAAAGAGGAATGATCCAATAAGGATACAGTTGTACAACCACTTATTGAAAATGGCTCCTACAAACCAGCAAAGGTTGATGTCTGCGTACAATGTACAAGAGGGCAAGATGATCATGAGCCACTTCATGCCAACCATGTTGCAGCCACAGTCTGCAGTTGATTATTTAAGGACCAACCTTGAGGTCCTTGCAAAAGACATCCACCCAATGGATCAAATAGAATTTCATAAGCAAACGGGTGAGTTGGTGTATGCCACCTTGGCAGACAAAACATTAGTGAACTACAGGCTAGAAAATAGCCTAAATAACACAGCTACCCAACTTGAGTTGGAGAAATCTTCCTCCCAGGCAAAGGACAACCGAATCAAAGCATTGGAGGACATCATTATAGAGCTTGGGCATGATCCCAAGGACATCAAGGCTGTACAAGCACTGTTGAAATTGAGGGATGCAGATATGGCAGCATTGAGGAAAATGATTAAGATCCCAGCAACCATTCACCCACAAACAGAAGAGGTTGCCCAGCTGAGACATGACCAAGATGCAGCGGCTATGCTGGTGTCATTATATAAACAGCTGATCCAGACACAAGAAAAATTGTGAGAATCAGAGGCTGCACTGCAGGCAGCACTACAACAGAAGGAAGGAGGCCAAACTTCTCAGCCCCCTCTAGAAATAATCAATCTGGAGGAACCTCCTCAGATTACTGCTCCTCCTACTGAACAGACAACACCATCTACATCAGCACTAGCACCAACAACAGAACAGGCTCCAAGCCTGGATATGCAGAAGCTCAAGAATGAAATTCAGGCCTTAGAGGCCCAGATGGCAGAGCTAAATGAAGCCAGGGAAAATTTGGCTAAGCTCAATGAAAAGTATGACAAATCCAAGCAGACTATAGCAGAAAAGGGAAGGGAAATAAAGGCCCTTAAAGAGAAGATAAAGGAGCTGGAGAAGGAGCTCACACTTGACAAAGTGACAGCTGAGCTTAAGACAATTTTATGGGCCAACGTTGGCCAATCAATCACTGATCAATGGCAGTATATTGAGACCATTCATGAGCAAATGGAGCTCATAGGAAAGGCACACAGGGAAATCCAGAGAGCAAGGGCATCTCTAGGCAATATGCTTGAGGTTGCCAATAGAATGATTAACGTGCTCAATAACCGAACCAGTCCTCAGCTAGCAGCAATGGGAATTCCCAACAGGACTGAAACCATTTTGCTTATAAAGAGGGTCCTTACACTAAGAAGCCTGGTACAAACACTGGAAAGAAGAAGCTAGGACATGCAGACAGAAGTAAACAGGTTCATGGACAAGTTTACAGCACTACAAGGCAGAGGTCTTCCTAGTTTACTGAACAACGCAGGGAGGCTACTTTCACATGAAAACTATGCTAAGAGGGTCAACACATTTGCTACGAATCAGATCATTGAAAGGCCAAGTACTTCAGAAGAAACAGGGCCAGCATATGGGCAAAGTCTCTATAACAGGGTAGAGAATTTATTTTTTATTATGAATGAGATCAAGAATTTGTTTGAAGTGCCTCCAAACTTCTACAAATATATAGAGGCAGATGAGACCTTAGATGCAATTTTGAGACATCAATTGCCCACACAGGAATGGTGGACCAAAATGATACAATTGATATTATAAACAAGAGCCATTCACCAGTTTTTTTCATCAAAAAAAACATGAAGTATCATGTACAGGAAAATTTGATGCATTCAATATTTTGAAAAGAATGAGATGGGCCAACTCAGCAAACCTACTCGGCCACAAAGGCAGCACTGACAGTCACATATGACAGGGCTGAAAAATCTACAGGATGACAAAGACATGAAGACACATCATTCAGCATTTAAAACAGAACGTTCAGCCGACTCAGTGGCTTCCAAAGGTCAAAAAAGACTTCTGAAAGTATTAAAGAGCATTCATTTTGTATTTAAGAGCAGTAATAACTCCTTATCTGCTATTCTATAAAGTTGGTGAACGTATTTATTTCTCAAATGACTCATCAGTTCAGATATTTTATGTAACCGATTGTATATATTCCCCCTCGCATAAGATTGCAAGGGGTTGTTGATTATCTCTTCTAGAGATCTTATGCTGTAAATTTTCAAAGTATTAATACAAAAGCTGATGGAACTTCCAAAGTTCTGGGTTGTCTGATGCGTTGTGTGTGTTTGCTGAATGCTACAGGATTCCTGCATATTTCATGGAACAATAAGTTTTTCTTTAACTTGTTCATTATGTTTGTTGTTTTCTTCATAATCCATTCATGTTCTGTTTACAGTTTAATGGCAAAGAAAAAGAATAGTTTGAGGACTTGTTTCATAGAATACCCTGAACTCAGTCTAAGCTATTATGTATGTTTTCCTCAGTTATAGTTATAAGAGTGTAATTCTTAATTGCTGCACTTCTAAACTATACCTTTCACAGTGATATTTGTTCAGGAATTCAAATCTCCTCCTGCGCAAAATATTTCTTCCTCACACCCAGCTTTAGTGGAAAATTCTTGACTGCTTTCCACTGGTTAATCATATTTCATTATCATAATTTCAAGTTTGTTTCATGAAATATTTAAATGGCCCTGTAATTTCAACAATCTCACTCAATAGTTCAAACAACCTGTAACCACAGACTCCATTGCCCAATGGACTAAACTATCTGAAGATTTCCACCTTAGGTGCAGAAAGACATCACTCAACCAAAACCTTAAACAAAACTGAATCCATAACTAGCCTAAAATCTTCATAAAACAGAGACAAATCTGAAAGAGAGAGCCCTCTCTGATTACAGTTAGGAACTGTAATCCAAAGCTTGGTTAGTGGTTACCCCGACCGTATTCCCTTGGGAGTCAAAGGGAATAACTTGGGTGATAACATAAATGGCAACTCCGCTGGGGACCTGGATCAACTTTGCAACCTCCTATCTGATTCTTAATGCTGTAGATAAAGCCTGGTGAGCAGTGAAGAAAAACCTTTATTCAGTATTAATTCTCATATAGTTGTGCTATAGTTGACTAGTCCTTGACAAAAGATCACTACCTCCTTAGAAATTCTCAAAAAGAAAGTTATAGAAGCTGGCTCCTAAGAAGAAAACTCGTCACACAAGATCAAACCCAAATCCTGAGCCAACACCTGAGTTGCAAAATCCAAACCTGATTGCAAGAATCCTCAAGAGAGACAAATCAGAAAGCACTTTATCAAATTCAAGCTCGGAAGTAGGTTTCCAAACTGACATTCCAACCCCTACTAAACCTTCTTTACATCCTCATACTACTGGCCCACAATCTCCTAGTTCTTCATCCACTCCACAAGGTATCCTTTCAACCACTCCATCAAATACACACACCCCTGTCATCCCATTCCCACCACTAGTCCCATTCATCCCTGTTATCCTTGTTGTTCCACCAAACATGGCAAATATATATGCCCCACTGCAGTTACCGGCTAATCCAGCTCCTCTGCCTCAAGAGTACCAAAGCAAGATCTCATACTTTGATGGTACTGGCTCATATCCAGCCCTTCAACATACTAAGAAGATGCAGGACTACTTTGAAAACTACGAAATAGATGATGATGGGGTTAGAATGAAAATTTTTGTGCAAAGCTTAACAGGGGATGTGAGAAGATGGTTTAGGTCACTTGCACCAAATTCTATAGCTGACCCTGAAGCCCTCTATCAAACATTTATCAACAGATGGGAGAAGAAGAAGGACCCACTCCATATATTGTCTGAATACAATACTATCAAAAGAGGTCCCCAAGAAACTGTCCTGGACTACTGTGCCCAGTTTAACAATGTCTACAATGCTATTCCCCAAAATCTTAGACCCCCACCAGATCTAGCTCTATATACCTTCCCTGATGGGTTTGATTCAGATATGGCATATCAATTAAGGGAAAGGGCTCCCAGAACTTTAGCTGAAATGCAAGATATAGCAGTAAGTGTGGAAGCCAATCTGATAGCCAAGAGAAATAGGACAAGAACTGAGAGAAAGACCACCTTCAAAGAAGAGCCTTTAGGCTGGGATCAAAAACTGGATGCAATAATCACTGGTATGCAGAGATTAGGTGACAGAGTAGAATCAGTTGAGAGGAAGTCATCATGGGAAGCACCACAGAATAACCCTGTTAGGAATCCTAATTTCAGAAGAAACCAAAATCCTAATGTTGGTAAAGCCAATTCTGAACCAGAAATTAGACCTCCATTCCAAGAAAACTATACAGAAGCATCCACTTCTAATGAACAAATAGATGACACCCACATTAACCTAATGGGCCTGAATGATGATCAACAAGTTTTCCTAAGTCAAGAAGATCATAAGGATGATGATATTAAACAGTTTCAAACCAAGTCAGGTGAGTCATTTGACTTTAAACAAGGCTATGACACAGCTGTTTATGAAGTTCATAAACAATACAAGCTAAGGAGCAGAACTATAAACGTGACATAGCCTGAGAAAACAAAGGACACTCCTCTACCTAATAAAACCATGGTCACAGAGCCAAATGACAAAACTGATCCAATCACAAAGGAAGTAACAGTGGAAGAAATAACTGAAGCATCTTCCCCAAAACAACAAGCCATGACCACATCACCCTTGCAACCTAATCCAAGCATGACTTCGCAGAAGATGAGTAAGAAGGACAAGCCTCAGGATCAGAGTGAAAACCAAGAAGAAAACTTGAACAATAAAGAAAGGGTTGTCAACCATAGCACCAAGGTCCAAGCTGAAAAACCTTTTGACTTAGAATCTGAAATAGGAAAATTGAAGATAGCTATTCCTCTTTCAGAGCTAGCCAAGCATGACATTTACAAACAACAAATCAAAAAGTCCCTTCAACTCACCCATAATAAAGATGATGTCAATGTGTTGGATGATACCCTAGAACTACTTTTTGGTCCAGAGGTTGATGGAAAGACAGCAGTTACAGGGATCTTACCTTTTTATGTCAGCTTGCATGTTCATGATAAAATATTACACAATGCAATGTTTGATTCAGGTGCATCTCATAACCTTATGCCTAAATCAGTAATGGAGAGACTCAACCTAGACATCACAAGACCCTATAAGGATGTTATAGACATTTTTGTGCCTTACAGCATTGAGCATGAAATGTCCATAATCTAAGGGATCCAAAGTCCCTAAACATGTTGTTCCTACCCCTAGAGGAACAAGGCTAACAAACCACAGCAATTCACAGAAGTTCTCCACCAGAAACTGCTCAAAACAAGTCAATTCAGGATCATGTCAATGGCTCCACTGGCTGTCTATGCTGAATGTCAATGGCTACACTGGCTACCTACACTGAATGTCAAAGCCAACACTGGCTACCTGCGCTGAGCGAGAGTGGACATGTGGCAAGCTCATTTCTCAAGGTGTCAAAACCTAGAAAGCTTCCAAAATGACACTTGCCTCAGGGAATTCGACTGGTGATGAGTAAGAGGTTCCAAATCTCCAAGTGGAAGCAAGAACCTCCAAGTGGAATCAAGAACTGACAGAGGGAGAGGAGACTAGTCAGATCTCAAGCTGACTCATCCTCTCTCCAAACATCTATATATGGATCTCTCCTCCATGAGATCTAGAGGCTAGAATTTTGTTATTGCAAAGAATTGTTGTTGGTTTGAGACTGGAATCATTGGGTGCTTAATGCTTTGAAGGGAGGTGAAGATAGGAATTCCATTCTGCTGGGAAGGAGATGCTGGATTGGAGCCCTCTGGGTTGTATCTCTTCCTGAACCTTGTTATTCATCAATAAAGCTATCTTGGTTCCTCCTATATACTGATGTATCTTTGATGTATGATTGCATTAGTATGTTTAGTTTACTTCTAATCTTGAACTAGTTATGATTATGAATCTATGTCTTTGTGTAGTGTTCTTCTCTTGTGATCTTGCAGAGACCTGTTGAAGCTGGGCGAGCGAGAAGGCAAGTAGCTGTGAACACCCAAAGAGGAGAGGAACTGGATCAAGGGACAAACGGAAGACACCGGTTAGTCCATATATCTCTCTTCATTCTTAATTCATAAAGGAAGAATACTAGAATAGCTGTCTCTATTTGTTGCTAAGGCACTGTCACACCTTAGGTGGATAGGATCATCCTGCATAGGCATTTTTCCCCACAACAAATTGGCGACTCCGCTGGGGAAATTTGTTTTAGTCATTTTATTTGTGTCTCTATCATTGTTTGTTTCATAGACTCAGCAGCAACAATCGAACTGCTTCTGCTACTCTCAGAGGCAAAGTAGACAGTTGTTGCCTTGATCCAATCACTGGATTTGTCTATGATCTGAACAATGGACTCACAAATGATTTAATGATCCTTTGTGATAGATCTTAGTACCCCTTCAAAGCATCCCTTTGATTGTACCTTGCTTGTGTTTTTGATTTGGCCTGAAACCGTTGATTAATTAGCAATCTGTGACCCAAAACCCAATGAGAAACGAGAGTTTCTCCTTCAGCACGACCCCTGTGAAGGCATTCTGCATTTCAACGCAGGTCCCGTGAAGGCTACCTGCGCTGAATGTCAAAATCATAGTGGTGAGGTTGCGCTGAACCAGTTTTGCCTTGTGCAGCTGGGGTTCTCTGCTCTCTGTTGCCCTGTTTTGATCTCTGTTTTTTTTGCAGCCTGTAACCAGCATAGGTACCAGTCTGATAACTCCTTTTCTCTGCTTAGATTCCGCCTCCTTTTGTACAAAAAGACTATGAGTGTTTTTATGTGTTTGTGGCGTCATTTACAGTTTTCCTTTGCATGAGTAAAATAATCATCCTGTAGCCCTTGATTCGGATCTGTTCATTGTGATCTTAGGAGAGAGTTCATTGGTTGTTTACAGTTGATTATACATTTGGTTTTGCTTATTGGTTTGAGTTTGTCTCTTTTAAGTGTCGAAACAAGTGTTCATTTCGAAAGTCGTAAAGTGTTGTATTCTCTTCTACCCTTTCTGATTTCGAAAAAGTAAACTTGTTTGTATTTGTCATTTAAAAGCAAATTCAAAGTTGTACAAAAGCTTTCTTTGTAGGCATCAATTCTAAGAAAGCGGAAAACAAAAACCTGCATTGTGCATTTGCATTTTGATAGTTTGCATGCTTGATTTAGGAAAAGTGCATTAGAGTGTGCTGATTGCTCTTTGAGAAAAGATGGTGTCTTTCTTTTCCCTTAGTAGCTAGGATTTTCAAAGTTGAAAAGATATAAAGCTTGCTTATCATCTTTAGATTGCATTTAGGAATTGTATCATACATCTCGTGGTGATCCAGAAAGGCAAACTTCTAAAAAAGATCAACTTAAAATAAACTGAATGAACTTAACAACGCTTTGCAACATAACGCACAACATAGAGGTCTAGGCTAGAGACGTGTTCCGGCGTCGTTAAGCCTGGTGACTGACGATCTCGTTGAAGGTGGGTGATTCCTCCTGAGGGATGATAGCGCCAGTACGGATTGTGCTCCCACGTACTGTCGCGTATATATTGGGAGACCCCTATAGGCATAAAACCTTTATCCTTAGGAAGCCATGTCGGTCGCCCTACTGATCGCAATGCACTGAACACAGCATTCAGGAAGATCGATCACCCGTACCCTAAAAAGTATTCTGCGGTTTTGCGAAAAGTTTGGCACACCCTCTGCCTAGAACTCCAGAGCATTTTCTTTTGGCCTTTTTCAGACTCTATAACAGAAAAAGTCCATTCGAGAATTTGTCACTTCGGGCTCGTTAAAACATCAAAGGAGACTAGAGTCATCTTTAGCTTTTTCTCGACTCTTTAAAAGTGAAAAAGCAAGTTGTGTCTAAAGCGTCGTTAACAATTTATTTTAAACGGAACAATCACCCTTTATTCCTGCGTTGATCTTTAGGTTGAAAAGATGGAGCCCACCAACCAAGGAATTCCCCTTGGTGGAAATCCTAGTCCCTTCTCCTCTTGGGGAGATTTTGGTGCGCCCCACATGGCCACATTGTCGCTTCCAGGACTGACAATTGGCCTACCAGTCTGGCTCTTTTCAACCAATGTCATTCAGAACACCACTATTCCTGAACAATCGAATCAATAGTTAGACCAGACCAGAGTTTCCCACCAGCCTTCTACTTCATCTTCCTCTCCTCCTTCCTCTTCGCTTGACAGAACTGGTAAAACAAAAAACTGAGTTCCTAAGGAGAAGAAGGAGAAGAAGAAGAAAGAGAAGAAGAAGAACGAGCCAAAGGCGTAAGGGGGCAAACAAGTGTCGTCTGACAAAAATCCACACACAGCACTGGCAAGGCCTAAATCGCCATGCGTCATATGCAAGGGAGACCACTTCCACAGAGATTGTCCCTGCATCCCTCGGATACTAAGGGACTGGTCTCCCCGTTTGCACAATTCGGTAGCGTCGACCTCTGATAGCCATGTTGACAGCTCACCGTCAACTAGTGGAAGTGAAGCCACAGGATAGAGAGGGAAAGCTAGATTTCCCTGCAAACTGTGTGAAGGCGATCATGCCATCCACCGTTGTCCCTTCTTAGATGAGGCAAAAAGAGTTCTGGAAGATCGCCCGATTTTACGAGCGCAACTTCCTCCTGGATATCAAAGACTCCTGCCAAGTCCTTCGCTAGTTGAGAACCCGGCTAGCCCGCTCAGGTGGTCAGCCGAAGCACCTGTCATTGAAGATGAACCATCTGAATCCATACCTGACGAAAGTCTAAAGGTTGAAACGGCAGTTGACCTGGTTTTGCCTTCAGAGGCTCTATCTTCGAATGATACCATCACAGAGGAGAATAAAGACGACACCGTCCAAATTCTCTTCATCAACAATGACTCTGATGAACAA
This sequence comes from Pinus tabuliformis, assembly GCA_031772625.1. Taxonomy (NCBI): domain Eukaryota; kingdom Viridiplantae; phylum Streptophyta; class Pinopsida; order Pinales; family Pinaceae; genus Pinus; species Pinus tabuliformis. The sequence goes on along the minus strand of CM062808.1, from coordinate 238,718,996 downwards.
GGGGGCAATGCCCCCATTCCTTTATTGCAGGAGGGAAGTTCGTCAGAGCGATATCGAGCCGTCTACTCGGTCCCACCACCAAGCAACCTAGTTGTCTCGTTCGACTGGAACCAACTAGGCAGACCCCACTTGCCAGCTAGCATACCATTCAGAATTATCGTCCAAATATACAGAATGGTAACGGCTGGCACAGTTATTGATGAAGGGGCATCTGTGAGTATCCTTTCCTCTATTGCTTGGAAAGCACTTGGTTCGCCAGCGCTTTTTCCTGAAATGAGAAATCTATCAGGCTTTGATAAAGGAACCAGTCGACCTTTAGGGATCCTCCCCAATGTGCCCATAACATTGAAAGGGAAGACCATTCAAATGAACGTGATGGTCGTTCAAGGACCCTTGGATTATAACCTACTCCTTGGACGAGACTATATATATTGCATGGGGGCCATCGTCTCATCACTCTTTAGAGTAATGTGTTTTCCGCATGAAGGAAGAATGGTCAAGCTCGTGGACCAACTTTCGTTCCCCGGATCACGCATCGCAAATAGTCATATACCATCCCTAAATGGTCTATTCACGCAAGAAGTGTCTCAACCCACGGTCCATCCTCCTGATGAGCGCGAATAATCCGGGAGGATATGACTGGAACCCAGGGGGCATGCGTCCTGGTCTGTTTCGGCAGGGAAACTTTGGGTATAGAGTAGGTTTCCGCGGGAGAATATGACTAGTCTATACCCCGTCCGTCTAGGAAGAGGGTTATTCTAGAATAAGATTCTTTTGTCAAAGTTATGTGAGTTGGCGGGCTACGTCTCTCACCTATGTCTATTTCGGTAGACATCGCTGAAGAAGTGTCTTGTTTGCTCCGTGAACGAGACAATCTTTGGGTAACCTGAAAGAGGTAAGCCTCTCTCGTTAAAACAAATGTTTTGACGGAAAAGAAGTAGAGGTAACCTTGAAACTATGTTTTATACCTGGGGGCATGTAGACCTTTTGGAGTGCAAGCAAAGAGCGGTTATTTATCTGTTTTTTGGGTTAGTCGTTTCCTAACTTGCATAAAGAAAGGTGCGGGGCAAAGCTTTGTGAGATGAAGCTCCATAAAAAATAGAATCTCAATGAGACACTCTTATCATATGACTAGGATAATCGAGCAGTTTTAACGCGGACTTCATGCTCGTTAAAAAATAAACATAAGCATCGAGTAGTTTTAGCACAAAGTTCATGCTCGTTAAAAAATAAACGCAAGATCCGAGCAGTCTTAACGCGGAATTCATGCTCGTTAAAAAATAAACATAAGCAATGAGCAAGTGTTTCCACCAGCGTTTAAGCTCATTTTAAAATAAAAAATGAACCTCCACCCGGTAAATAACCACTGTGAATGTAACCTTATCAGCCGTTAAAGCCTTGGTCGTGTTTGCACCGTCACCTCCACTTTTCATTTGGCCGATTGTTCACCTCCATATGATTGTTTACCCATTTTGAGGAACAGCTGCGAAGAGTGATTTCACCTAGCCATCCTTGTGACACTGCAGTGATTGGAAAATTCCAACCTGTACCTGGAACCAGCTGCTAACCCTGTTAATCACTCGTTCCTCAAAAGACAAGTCTTCTTTAAGCTCTTTTCAACTAACTCGTAAAATATGAAAAGATTGCCGAGTCCTTGGCCTTCCAGCTCGTTAAAGGAACAGGAAGTGCTATCCCTCTAGATTTTAATCTTTTTGGACCTGAGGGATTATTGCACAAAAAGATCGAGCGCTTGTTTTGTTCGGCTCGTTAAAACTATCGAAAACTCATCCCTTCTGTATTGTTTTATACTTTTTCAGACTAAAGGGATTAGATGATGAAAAAGGAATTTTGGAGTTAACTTTATGTACCTTTTCAGACTCTCTAAAAATGAAAAGGACCGAGTTATCCTTGTCGTTAGACTCGTTAAAATCACTAAATAGCGACAAACTTGTCTTTAGACAAGAACGAGTTTCACTGTAGCTAGGCTCGTTAAAACATAGCGATGGGCTTGCCCGAAGGGCAGGTTATAGAACAAGCATATGTTATCCTCCTCAAGCTTGACAAAAATAAAGAGGTACTGGTCAGCAATGACTGGGGAAAAATTGGGAGAAACTAAAGAAAACTTTGATGGTAGCAAGTCGCTCTTGAACATGACACTTTTCCTCCGTACCACAATCGGGTTGGGTTGTTTCATTCACCGGTCACATCACCATGGTCTCGCCATACCATCCATATTTGGGGTAATGCTATCGATCCATCGCATCAGTGTCACCATATGTTCAAGAGAAGTCGTGCAGAAAGAGTCAACCGTGTCCCATCCACTGCCATACATTATCCTTCATCCGTTCATGATCGCCCCTGAATCATATGTCACAGATCGTTTTCATCTCCATCAAAATCATTAGCTCCGTTCCGTGTCATTGATGTGGGATTCATTAAGGCCCTCCTTTGACGGATCACTTCTTGTCGACATCAGCTCATTATCCAAGAAGTTGATCTAGGAACAACCCCTTCAGTACTTTGAAGCTTGCATGCCTCAATGGCAAGTTTCTCACTTCCGGCGACAGGTATACATCAATGACCTTCGACCAGAAGATTTTGCGTGGTGTTCGACGCCAAGTCCTTTATTCATACCACGTGAATTGTACTGTAGTACCTTGAGGGTCATTATCATTATCGGTGATTCCTCTCGCGCTTGTTAACGGTTTACCTCATTGACCGGTAATCAAGTGATGTCTTTCCATGTTCGACTCCAGAACAATTCTCACATGGATCGACTTGTACTTAGAGTGAAGATCGAACAAGTTTGAAGACCTCGGATCTAGTTTCATCCATCCGGGCTGCGATATATATTCAGGAAAGATAAAGACATTTGACACGTACATCATTGCAACAGACGATCATCCTACTCAAAGGATGATAATTTCATCAAAATTATCAGTCTACCATCAGACGATTGTCTGTTCTATGTACAGAAAATGAATTTATAAAGTTGAGCATGGGAATGCCCGCCTCAGCTAGATCATGAAAGAAGTATGAAAAATAATGTATTGTATTGTATCTTATTACAGGTCTCCTCCTAGCATTGGATGAACTTCAGACCCTCCTGGATAAAGCATTTCACCCGATAAATGGCCTCACACTTTAGGGGGAAACTGTTATAGACATTTTTGTGCCTTACAGCATTGAGCATGAAATGTCCATAATCTAAGGGATCCAAAGTCCCTAAAAATGTTGTTCCTACCCCTAGAGGAACAAGGCTAACAAACCACAGCAATTCACAGAAGTTCTCCACCAGAAACTGCTCAAAACAAGTCAATTCAGGATCATGTCAATGGCTCCACTGGCTGTCTGCGCTGAATGTCAATGGCTACACTGGCTACCTGCGCTGAATGTCAAAGCCAACACTGGCTACCTGCGCTGAGCGAGAGTGGACATGTGGCAAGCTCATTTCTCAAGGTGTCAAAACCTAGAAAGCTTCCAAAATGACACTTGCCTCAGGGAATTCGACTGGTGATGAGTAAGAGGTTCCAAATCTCCAAGTGGAAGCAAGAACCTCCAAGTGGAATCAAGAACTGACAGAGGGAGAGGACACTAGTCAGATCTCAAGCTGACTCATCCTCTCTCCAAACATCTATATATGGATCTCTCCTCCATGAGATCTAGAGGCTGGAATTTTGTTATTGCAAAGAATTGCTGTTGGTTTGAGACTGGAATCATTGGGTGCTTAATGCTTTGAAGGGAGGTGAAGATAGGAATTCCATTCTGCTGGGAAGGAGATGCTGGATTGGAGCCCTCTGGGTTGTATCTCTTCCTGAACCTTGTTATTCATCAATAAAGCTATCTTGGTTCCTCCTATATACTGATGTATCTTTGATGTATGATTGCATTAGTATGTTTAGTTTACTTCTAATCCTGAACTAGTTATGATTATGAATCTATGTCTTTGTGTAGTGTTCTTCTCTTGTGATCTTGCAGAGACCTGTTGAAGCTGGGCGAGCGAGAAGGCAAGTAGCTGTGAACACCCAAAGAGGAGAGGAACTGGATCGAGGGACAAACGGAAGACACCGGTTAGTCCATCTATCTCTCTTCATTCTTAATTCATAAAGGAAGAATACTAGAATAGTTGTCTCTGTTTGTTGCTAAGGCACTGTCACACCTTAGGTGGATAGGATCGTCCTGCATAGGCATTTTTCCCCACAACAAAGGACCTATTTTCATTTGACTCCAGCCAAGTTAAGTGTTTAGGATTGATAAAAGCTCTATGTGTATCCCTGGTCCAGTACCCAAACAAAACAATCTTAATGGATGTTGTAGTTGCTGATATCCCACCCAAATATGGAATGTTGTTATCAAGATCATGGGGGGCTAAACTCCAAGCTTCCTTGCAATTAGGCATGTCATATGCCACCATCTCAGTCTTTGGTCAACCCAAGAGGCTATATAGAGAGTCACTTATGAAATACATGGTGAGCAGTGAAGAAAAGCCTCAGAATTTCCCCATTTATGCAGTCCTTTTAGATATGGATTCCTTTATTCTGTTCAATGATGATACAAGCCCTGAGAGTGATAATAAATCAGTCACACTTGAACAAAACATGCATGAGAATAAGCAACCAAGTCCCCAAGAGATCCAAATTGAGAAACCAATTGATGAGTCTCTCCCAAAAATCCAACCAGATGAAAAACAAGAACTCCAACTTATAATCCCAAATTACAGAAAGAATGTGGAAAATCCCTTGAAACAGGAGATCTTATGGTTCCTTGAGTTTGATGGATCAGTCAACAAATTAGGGGCAGGAGTAGGAGTTTGGATGCATAACAAACAAAACAGTCATGCAAAAGGCCGAGCCTACAGGTTAAACTTCAGGTGCACTAACAATATGGCAGAATATGAAGCTCTCTTACTAGGCCTCAAGCTAGTAAAATCCTTACAAGCCATAAGAGTTTCAATCCTAGGAGATTCAGACCTAATTATCCAACAAGTAAAGGGAAATTTTGTCACTAATGACAAAAGACTGAGATCTTATAGGTCTGCTGCTACTGAAATGCTTAAAACTTTCACTAAATTTCAAATTACCAAAATTCCTAGGACCCATAATCTTCATGCTCATAGTTTGGCGACATTTGCAAGCACTTGTAAGCTACCTTTTGAACCCCACCATTGCTTTACAACTGAGATAAAACATAGGCCTTCTGTCCCAAACAATGTCAAGGATTGGCAAGTATTTGAGGATGACACACAAATAAACAATTTCTTGACTTTGCAGCAAGAATTTTCAGGACTAAACATTGATACAGAGGTTGTAAGTGAGTCACAAACAATATGTGGACAGAACCAAACAGCAATATCACCCAAAACAGCTAACCAAATGCTACATCCAACTATTTTTAACAAAGCCAACATGCAAGAAATTCAACAAATCAGTTGTGAAGAAGTGGTTGATGCTGAAGCTGAAGTGATACAATTGAAAGACAATTTTCTTCCAACATGCCTAACTCCATTAGAGGATATTTTTGACTCAAATGATGTCCCTAGAAAACCAAAAATGCAGCCCCTTAATGCTGCCATTGAAGAATGCAACATTGGAACTATTGAAAAACTCAAGATAATTAAGTTGTCTGCATCATTACCACCTGATCAGAAGCCTAAATTCATTGACCTCTTCAAAGAGTTTCAAGATGTCTTTGCATGGAGTTATGAGGATTTAAAATCCTATGACACCTCTGTTATCCAACACACCATCCCTCTCAAGCCTAATCAAAAGCCATTCAAGCAAAAATTGAGAAGGATAAATCCTATGCTTCTCCCTTCAATCAAGAAAGAGGTACAAAAGATGTTTAAAGCTGGCATCATAGCACCTATCAGGTTTTCTGAGTGGATTTCAAATTTGGTCCCCACAAGAAAGAAGACTGGTGAAATAAGGCTTTGTGTTGATTTAAGGAACTTAAATCAAGTGTCCCTAAAGGATAATTATCCCTTACCTAAGATGGATCACATTCTCCAAAGAGTGGTAGGGGCTTCAAGTATTTCACTACTTGATGGATTCTTAGGTTTTAATCAGATCCTAGTACACCCTGATGATCAAGACAAAACAACATTCACAACCCCATGGGGAACCTTCAAATATGTCAAAATGACTTTTGGGTTAAGAAATGCAGGAGCTACCTTTCAAAGAGCGATGGATATTGCTTTTGCCAAAGAGATTCATGACTTCCTGGTTATTTATTTAGATGACCTTACACCTTTCTCAAAATCTGACCAAGAACATTTAAAACATCTAAGGAAAATATTCATAACATGTAGAAAATATGGAATTTCCTTAAATCCCAAGAAATCCCTGTTTGGTTTGGAAGAAGGCAAGTTATTGGGTCATAGTATTTCAAAGGATGGCATTAGGATTGATCCAGACAGAATACAAGCCATCTTGCAAATGCCCCACCCAAGAAACATCAAAGAATTACAAGCATTCTTGGGGAAGATCAACTTCCTAAGGAGATTTATCCCAAATTTGGCAGAATTGAGCAGATTACTCAATAACATGCTTAAAAAGGATTCAAAAGTAAAATGGACAGTAGAAGCAAATCAAGCTTTTGAAGGAATAAAATTGGCCCTTACCCAAACTCCAGTCTTAACAAATCCACAATTTGACAAAGAGTTTATCATTTTCTCTTTTGCCTCCCAACATACTATTGCTGCTGTCTTATTACAAAAAGATGACCAAGGAAATGAGAGACCTATTGCTTTCTTTAGTAGAGCTCTCAGAGATGCACCTCTAAAATATCAGATCATGGAAAAGTAAGCATATGCTTTGGTCAAAGCTATCAAAGACTTTAGGATTTATATCCTGTACTCCCATCTTATAGCTTATGTGCCTAGTCCTATTGTAAAAGACATACTTACTCAAGAGAACTTAGAGGGAAGAAGAGGAAAATGGATTGCCAACATTTTAGAATTTGACATTGAAATAAAACCTACAAAACTAATAAAAGGGCAAGGTTTGGCCAAATTAATGTCTGAAACAAATTTCCAAGCCTTGGACATCAACCAACTGGACAATGAACCGGAGCTGGCGACTCCAAAGATCAATGTAGCCTTTGAACAATCTTCTTGGTATTCTGAAATATGTTATGTGTTACAAAACCTGTGTGCTCCCCCAGGATTGTCCAGAACTAAAAGTAGGTTTCTAAAAATGAAAGCTTCAAGATTTTATGTCATGGATGGCAATTTTCTTTGGAAAAACCATGAGGGTATATTGTTAAACTTCTTGATTGAGAATGAGACTAACAATGTTATGAAAGAATTCCATGCAGGTGACTATGGTGGGCACCTCTATTGGAAGTCCACTGTGGACAAAATACTGAGGGCTGGTTACTATTGGCCCACTGTGTTCTCTGATGTAAAAAAATTTACCACTTCATGTCATAAATGCCAAGTGTTTGAGGGAAAGAGAAAGTTACTGCCACTTCCTTTGAGACCTATTGCAACAGAGAGACCTTTTCAACAATGGGGCTTGGATTTCATTGGGGAAATTCATCCCTCATCTTCAGGCCAGCATAGATGGATCCTCACAGCCACAGACTACTTTACCAAATGGATTGAGGCCATCCCATGTAGACAGGCAAATGATTCAACAATCATTCAGTTTTTGGAGAATAATATATTGTCCAGATTTGGTTGTCCTGATAAGATCATAACAGACAATGCTGCTGCCTTTAGATCCAAGAAGATGGTGAATTTTTGTCACAAATTCCACATTACTTTGGGCCATTCTACTGCATACTATCCCCAAGGAAATGGCCTTGCTGAATCATCAAATAAAAGCCTCATAAACATCATAAAGAAGATGTTGGAAGAAAATAAGAAGAGTTGGCATAAGAAGCTTGTCAATGCCTTATGGGCAGACAGACTAACGACCAAGAGATCTATTGGGGTCAGCCCATATGAGTTAGTTTATGGATTAGAAGCTAAATTTCCTTCATCACTAGGGATCCCTGTTATGAAACTACTTCAAGAAAGTCAAGCTGAGCCAAATGACATACAGAGAAGGGTAAATCAAATAATATGTTTGCAGCAAACTAGAGACCAAGTTTATAACAGAGTTCAAGTTTTACAAGAAAAGTTAAAGAAAGCTTTTGATAGAAGAACTAAGGCTGAAGATTTCAACATGGGTGACAAAGTCCTCAAGTGGGATTCAAGAAGGGAAGATAAAGGAAAACATGGAAAGTTTGATTCCCTTTGGAGGGGACCATTTGTTATCCGAGCAGTGCAAGGAAACAATACTTACTTTCTTAAAAGTCTTGATGAAGCTGATTTGGATGAAGGTCCTGTGAATGGCAGGATGTTGAAGCACTATTTTGACTACTCTCCATGTATTTAGCATGCCTGTTCCATTGTACATAATTTGCTGTATATAATGTTTTCTTTCAGCATGTGAATAGCTCAGTTTGAAAGGTCTTGCAGAATCAGCAAGAGGCTGTAATTCAGCAAGTTCCACAAGTATGACAGTTTCCAATTTTGAGGTCTCAAGGAAGAAAAACTCCAAGTTTTGGTAAAGAGAAGTCAAAGGGCCAAGGCATTCTGACCTACTGTTCTTGGTCTTTCAAGAAGAAAAACCATCCCCATGTGGAGCCACTGTTAGATACCTATACTAATAGGTTTCATATTTCATGATGGGCAAATAAAAGGTCCAAATATGCTCTGCTTTGGTGATGCAAAGATCCCATATTTTCAAGGAAAGACAATATGTGTATATAGCTTGATGTTGACTCAATTTTGGATGGATGGTCCAACAGCCTAATCTGGATCATGCCATGTTTCAATTTTCTGTTGTAGGATAGAGAAAGAAGTTTGTCCAAACTGTTTAATCTTGTCAGGCCAGTAGTTAGGTAGAGAATTAAGGTTCCCAACTGCTTAATCTGGGGCCTTGGAAGCAATAAGGGTAGTTATAGATAGAAAATCAAAAGAAAATCCAAATGAAAAGAAAAGGCACATGAGGGTCTGCAAGTCCAAGTGCACCCTCCATGAAGAAACAAAAAATGCTAGACAAGTAGATGGGTAGGTAGGTGGGGTTGTAGAAATATCATTCCCTTTAATTGAATTTTGCTGGTCTAACACAAAGGAAGCATCAATGGATAGAGAAGCTTCTCTTCTCCATCATTTGGCAGCAACACAAAGAAGCATGTCTAACTTCCTTTTTCCCCTTTGCACATTCATTGCTAACATCCCTACACCAGTTGTGTTCATGAAAGAATTCAAGGTCTTATGTTGGTTCTTGTTTCTTTAAAAGCCACATTTCTTGTCTAAAAATTATTTTCATTTTGATCTAATTCCCAAACTAAGTTGATTCCATATAAAACTTAGTATTTTCCCCTTCATCCACCTTTTCCACTCATATTAACCCCTAACTTCTTATTATCTAAATCCCCTATGTTCCCTTTTTTCCCTACTATTATAAACACTATGGTGTATAAACCCCAAGCATTCTATAAATATTCCCCCCCCTTGGCATTATAGCCATATGTCCAAAGTCAGGGATTAAATTGACCTCTGGTCAGTTTAACAACCTAAGCCCAACCCCTCTTTCCCTTCAGAAATCTTTGAAACCTTTTACCCATTTCATTTGCAAAAAACCCTTGTAATAAGCCAATATTGCCCCTAACCCACATTATTCGCAAAAATGCATCAAAAACCCACTTTTCCACTTTATCCAAAGTTTGGCGCAAATGCGCATTTTTATTAAAAAGACATTGAAAACCCATATAATTTGCCAAAGTCCAAAGTCCCCGCCGGGCGTGTATTTCAAAGAAAATATTATTTTATTCCCGTAGTGCTGCCGTATCGCACTGGCACTTCAACGACTGGTCGACCGTCGGATCCGGGTCTTTTCATCGGACGGCTCACATGCATATCGGGTCGGGCCTGATATCCGACCTTTACGTCTTGAGAAACTGTCAGAGGGTGACGTCAGGCCTCTGCCATGCGTCACCCCCAAGTTCTCTCGGGTCACCCTCTGACAAAACCACGACCGTATCTAAGGCGGTCCGAGAAAACCCGCTTACCACTTATGGTTTTCCGCTGCTCACGTCACTTCCTCATCACCGCCGCGTCAGCGCCCCTGTCCGCCACTGCTCCGACCTGTCTGCCACCTCACCATCCCCGTGGACCACTCATAGGCTGCCACGTCACTTGGTGACGTCATGCTGACGTCATCCGACTCTGACCCCACCTGATGACGTCATGCTGACGTCATCTAAAAAAAGCGCCAATGACCCAAAAGTCCATATTTTTGTCGAAAAACGCGGTTTTTCTCACTTTTCGCAAAAAACAAGAACTATTCTGCTCTGCATGCAAATTACGTTCATTCGTTGCCAACCTGCAGAAATCGACCCAGAGACTGCCGGCGCTTCCATTCCACCTGCATTCGTAGCCATTGCCTGCAATTACAGAGGTATTTATCAACATTGATCCTCCCGCGCCTGGTTTTATCCATATTTGTCCAGATAACTAGCTTAAAAGAGTGAAAAAACACTGAATTTACCAGCAAACCTCCAGTAACCTGTGCCTATTTCCAATTGTTGAATCGAAATTCACCTGCAGAGCCCTGTTTATCCAAGTTTTCACAGAAGACACAGTCAGTCCGCGCATTCGTGGACTTGAAACCCGAGCTACTCTAATTCACAGTAAAGAGAGATTTTTAGGCCGAGCATTCGCTCTATCAAGGCCCTGTGCAGTATTCCAATTGCTGTCACTGCCATTTTCCCTCTGTGCCTTGCAATTCACCTCTCTGTCCAAGAAATATTCCTCTGTGTTGGTCTGTTCACTGAAACCAGTTCTAAGTACAAACAGAGTCCTTATTAGCCATGGAAACACCAATAGCATTGAATATTCAACCTCTGAATGCCCCACAGAGAGAGTTAGAATGGAAAGCTCTAGGTGATAAAGATTATCAGATGATAGACTCATTTCCACTGAATTCCAAATTTAACATCCATATGCTGAATGAGTTGAAGGCCCAACACCTTAGTGGAGCTGATATATTAGGGATTTGGGACTCCAATTTGCCTATTTTTAACCTTCCTCAAGTCAATTCACTTCCAGACTTGATCCATAGATGCTGTGAATGCTATGATCCATGTCAGAGAGCTGTTGTCAGTCCCACTGGCTCAGTCTTGTTCCACATCACCCCTGAAGCCATAAATGAGATGCTGCACTTTCACACTGCAAGACCATTGACTCCTCTCTCCATGTTGGACTTACTGAAGAAGGGTGGCAACCTATCCAGTGCTCAGATCATCAAAATCAATCAGTTATTCATTCAGCCAAGCTCTGAGGCTGTGAGGACCCCTCCTATAGGATATCCATATCTTAATGACTTGGGCAAGATGCTTGTAGATTTGATCAGCTATGTCCTGGGTCACAAAGGAATTGAGGATGTTGATGACACCATAATAGCCATGCTGTCCATATTTTCTCCTGGGAAGCCTCCTGCTGTGCACTATGACTATGCTACATACATTGCAAACAAGATTCATGAGCAACTGATGAATCTAGAAAGGGAAAAGGTGTTTATATACACCTCATACATATATCATCTGTTCTTGTTCTATCAACCTGACAGTTTTCCTATTCCTCTCAAGAAACTTGATGCCCAGGGAAATCCAAGGTCAGTTGTGTTTTGGACTTCAGTTTTTCATTACACCTCTTGCTCACCATACACATACTGTGAGTTCATAGACCTTTTCATTCATTCAGCTTTGACCTTGTTAAATGGTCTCCCTCCTCCAAGATTAACTGAGGAAATGCAAAGAATTCTCCATCTCTCTAAGACCTACAACATTGGTGATTGGTACTTTTACCAACACCACACAGTAATTAGAGTTTATGGCTGTGAGTTGGACCCTTATAGGCTGCCAAGGTATGTCCCTATGAGACTATTTGCCTTGGAGTATTTCAGGCAGTTTGGGAATGCAGACCAGATCCATTTTCATAGTAAAAACAAGAAGGTGCAACTCAAAGTCAGGAACCAGCTAGGCCCTTTTCTTTACAACATAAGGGAGGAGGGATGGAAGGAAGCAGATGGCATGCTAGAGGCCCTCCAATTAGAAACTAGTTTCAAATGGATACCTTATGACCCTAATCATTTCATTTCTCTCAGGAGGATAAAACATAAATTTGGTGGCTATGATCACCTTAAACTGCCTCATATTGAGAAATATGCCAGTCTACTAAGTTGGGAAGAGGGCACCCTAGAAGAGGAAATCACTAGAGAGCAAATGCTACAAAGAGAAGAAAAAAATATTGAGAAAGAGGCTGACTTGGAAACTTGTGGGCAGGTTTCCTCATCATACCAAAGGCAACTTGGAGCAGCTGCTTCATCTTCCATAGCACATCAACAAGCGGCCAGAACTACTCATCAAACTTCCAGCAAAGGCAAAGAGAAACAGATGGAGCCAGAATAGCCACCTCATGAAGAGGTACAGCAGCAAGAAGAACAGCAAAAAGAGGGGCAACAAACACAGCAGCAGGAACAAATACCTAAAGCCCCAATATACACTGAGCAGCAGGCTCAAGAGAATGTGCCCCCAAGGCAAGAAAAGTCAGTGGAGGCCTCAGTGCTACAAACTCCACAACAGGAAGAAAGGGGGAAGAAGAGGGATAGAGAGCTGGAGACTCCCCTCACCACATCCACAAGTCAAGGGTAGAAAAGGCACAGAATGAATCCCCTCTCTGAGGAGGAAATGCCTATTGGACAGTCTTTGGGCATGGGCCCACCAAGCATGGAAGCATCAGCAAGTTCCTTTCATCAGGAACATGAAAGGACAGTTGGAGGAGAAGTCAGCTCCTCAAGCCAGCAAAGGGGAGCTGAAGTAGGCATCAAACAACAGTTCATTGATATTAAAAAGAGGAATGATCCAATAAGGATACAGCTATACAACCACTTATTGAAAATGGCTCCTACAAACCAGCAAAGGTTGATGTCTGCGTATGATGTACAAGAGGGCAAGATGATCATGAGCCACTTCATGCCAACCATGTTGCAGCCACAGTCTGCAGCTGATTATTTAAGGACCAACCTTGAGGTCCTTGCAAAAGACATCCACCCAATGGATCAAATAGAATTGCATAAGCAAACGGGTGAGATGGTGTATGCCACCTTGGCAGACAAAACATTAGTGAACTACAGGCTAGAAAATAGCCTAAATAACACAGCTGCCCAACTTGAGTTGGAGAAAGCTTCCTCCCAGGCAAAGGACAACCGAATCAAAGCATTGGAGGACATCATTATAGAGCTTGGGCATGATCCCAAGGACATCAAGGCTGTACAAGCACTGTTGAAATTGAGGGATGCAGATATGGCAGCATTGAGGAAAATGATTAAGATCCCAACAACCATTCACCCACAAACAGAAGAGGTTGCCCAGCTGAGACATGACCAAGATGCAGCGGCTATGCTGGTGTCATTATATAAACAGCTGATCCAGACACAAGAAAAATTGGGAGAATCAGAGGCTGCACTGCAGGCAGCACTACAACAGAAGGAAGGAGGCCAAACTTCTCAGCCCCCTCCAGAAATAATCAATCTGGAGGAACCTCCTCAGATTACTGCTCCTCCTATTGAACAGCCAGCACCATCTACATCAGCACCAGCACCAACAACAGAACATGCTCCAAGCCTGGATATGCAGAAGCTCAAGAATGAAATTCAGGCCTTAGAGGCCCAGATGGCAGAGCTAAATGAAGCCAGGGAAAATTTGGCTAAGCTCAATGAAAAGTATGACAAATCCAAGCAGACTGTAGCAGAAAAGGGAAGGGAAATAAAGGCCCTTAAAGAGAAGATAAAGGAGCTGGAGAAGGAGCTCACACTTGACAAAGTGACAGCTGAGCTTAAGACAGTTTTATGGGCCAACATTGGCCAATCAATCACTGATCAATGGCAGTATATTGAGACCATTCATGAGAAAATGGAGCTCATAGGAAAGGCACACAGGGAAATCCAGAGAGCAAGGGCATCTCTAGGCAATATGCCTGAGGTTGCCAATATAATGATTAACGTGCTCAATAACCGAACCAGTCCTCAGCTAGCAACAATGGGAATTCCCAACAGGACTGAAACCATTTTGCTTATAAAGAGGTTCCTTACACTAAGAAGCCTGGTACAAACACTGGAAAGAAGAAGCCAGGACATGCAGACAGAAGTAAACAGGTTCATGGACAAGTTTACAACACTACAAGGCAGAGGTCTTCCTGGTTTACTGAACAACGCAGGGAGGCTACTTTCACATGAAAACTATGCTAAGAGGGTCAACACATTTGCTACGAATTAGATCACTGAAAGGCCAAGTACTTCAGAAGAAACAGGGCTAGCATCTGGGCAAAGTCTCTATAACGGGGTAGAGAATTTATTTTTTATTATGAATGAGATCAAGCATTTGTTTGAAGTGCCTCCAAACTTCTACAAATATACAGAGGCAGATGAGACCTTAGATGCAATTTTGAGACATCAATTGCCCACACAGGAATGGTGGACCAAAATGATACAATTGATATTATAAACAAGAGCCATTCACCAGTTTTTTTCATAAAAAAAAAACATGAAGTATCATGTACAGGAAAATTTGATGCATTCAATATTTTGAAAAGAATGAGCTGGGCCAACTCAGCAAACCTACTCGGCCACCAAGGCAGCACTGACAGTCACATATGACAGGGCCAAGAAATCTACAGGATGACAAAGACATGAAGACACATCATTCAGCATTTAAAACAGAACGTTCAGCTGACTCAGTGGCTTCCAAAGGTCAAAAAAGACTTCTGACAGTATTAAAGAGCCTTCATTTTGTATTTAAGAGCAGTAATAACTCCTTATCTGCTATTCTGTAAAGTTGGTGAACGTATTTATTTCTCAAATGACTCATCAGTTCAGATATTTTATGTAACCGATTGTATATATTCCCCCTCGCATAAGCTTGCAAGGGGTTGTTGATTACCTCTTCTAGATATCTTATGCTGTAAATTTTCAAAGTATTAATACAAAAGCTGATGGAACTTCCAAAGTTCTAGGTTGTCTGATGCGTTGTGTGTGTTTGTTGAATGCTACAGGATTCCTGCGTATTTCATGGAACAATAAGTTTTTCTTTAACCTGTTCATTATGTTTGTTGTTTTCTTCATAATCCATTCATGTTCTGTTTACAGTTTAATGGCAAAGAAAAAGAATAGTTTCAGGACTTATTTCATAGAATACCCTGAACTCAATCTAAGCTATTATGTATGTTTTCCTCAGTTATAGTTATAAGAGTGTAATTCTTAATTGCTGCACTTCTAAACTATACCTTTCATAGTGATATTTGTTCAGGAATTCAAATCTGCTCCTGCGCAAAATATTTCTTCCTCACACCCAGCTTTAGTGGAAAATTCTTGACTGCTTTCCACTGGTTAACCATATTTCATTATCATAATTTCAAGTTTGTTTCATGAAATATTTAAATGGCCCTGTAATTTCAACAATCTCACTCAATAGTTCAAACAACCTGTAACCATAGACTCCATTGCCCAATGGACTAAACTATCTGAAGATTTCCACCTTAGGTGCAAAAAGGCATCACTCAACCAAAACCTTAAACAAAACTGAATCCATAACTAGCCTAAAATCTTCATAAAACAGAGACAAATCTGAAAGAGAGAGCCCTCTCTGATTACAGTTTGGCTAGGAACTGTAATCCAAAGCTTGGTTAGTGGTTACCCCAGCCGTATTCCCTTGGGAGTCAAAGGGAACAACCTGGGTGATAACACAGTGGACAACGGAAGAATGTGTGGCAGATATCAGCACAGCATGGACGTAGCTGGATGGACTCCGAGCCAAGATCACCGACCAGCCGAGTGACTTGGGACGAGTCATAATGATTGTGTTGGGGGCCTATTGGGTAGCGGACCCCCCACATAATAGTTCTGGGGCTTAAAGCCCACAATTTTGGGTAAAAGTATGGTAAAGGTTCCACGAAGTGCGTGGAGCATGAATTGTAATGAGTCAAGTCAAAAGGTTGTCCGCTCGAGAAAAATGTAAAATAATAGAAAGTGAGTCAGCATGCCCATGGTCCGCGAACCATAAAGCATAAATAGAGTGAGGCTCTAAGGGAAGGAGGTAGCTTTTGGGAAGAGCTATTGTATTATGGATTCGTAAATGAAATATTCGCTCTCAATCTGTAAGTTTGAGTTGTGGGTGGTAGTAGTTAGAGTAGGCTCGGTAGCTGTGTGTGAAGAGGCCTAGTAGAGTTCGCAATTGAGCGCATAGACCTCTGCAGCTGAGTGCGCAGGGTGGAACTGATTGTACTTGACAAAATATTAATAAAGATAAGTGTTTCTAAATTATTGTTCCTTTGGTTGTAGATCTATATGTTTATGCTTATCTTTTTATTTTATGCATATCTATAAGATTTATGGTTATGCGTGCAGATTATAATTGTAGAATGCTTGAATAAAGACCTTAAGGGGTAGACCTGATCCATAATAACACATTAATAATAAGAATCTAAGAAGTACCTCATAGCCAAGCTACGCAAAGGCCAGACTGCTGAGCAGAGTAGCATGAGCGTGCAGATCGATTCATGACCCTTCCAGTCCTCATCAAGACATCCCTAGGATGTGGAAACCTGGTTCCAGCACCCTCCCATACTACCTCGGGTGAGACTTCAGTCCACACTCCACAGACTGTTGCCGAAAGGGCTGGTAGTGTGGGATTTGTTTGGCTAAAACACTTCCGAACCTAGGTTAGGCCCCAATAAGCCAACATGCTACAACATAATTCACAAATAATGGACAATGATCCTTGTCATGCCCCTAACCCTTGCATTTCAGGCAGCAGACCTCTTCGTGCACCTCTGGCCAAGATATTCTGTCTTTCTCCAGAATTTGCATTTTGAGGCAAAGGTTCTGTAACTACATGTGAATCTGTTGAACCCCCAGATTAGCATCCTGCATTGGTGTCTCATGCAATCTCATCACGATTTCCAAAGCTTCTGTCTGGGTCCCGATTTTCTATTGTGAACAATGTAAACTTTGAAACGGGAACTGATACTATTACCCGTTTCGTAGAGATAGCAAAAAAGTGACCTGATTTTGAAAAGAGGTGATGCAGAACACACATGTTTTTTTAGAGCATAGTTTCTGGCACTTTAATTTTTTTATGTACATTACGTTTTAGAATGGTAGTGATTTTCATGCTGATTTAAAAAAGTGAATATTCTCCATCACACCCTTTTTTTAAGACTTATTTTTTGACTTTAAATTTTCTAATGTATGAAATGTAAATAATTATTTTCTAAATTTGATAGTTTTTGAAGTGGTCGTTTTCTTCATATTTTCTTGTTTTTTTTTTTTTTTTTTTTTTTTTTTTTTTTTTTTTTAATTTTTTTTAGTGAGGTTTTTGTTGTTTTGCATTTTTAAATTAGAAAGTCGATATTTTGAATTTTCGATAATCTACATATTTATAAATCCTTAATTAATTTTTCAATCCACATGAAATAATTGTTTCTAAAAAGCAATATTTTTTTAACAATGGACATAAAAATAACCATTTTTAACATAAATATAACAAAAAAACTACACATTTTGATAACTTTTTGCTAG
Organism: Pinus tabuliformis; assembly: GCA_031772625.1. Lineage (NCBI taxonomy): Eukaryota > Viridiplantae > Streptophyta > Pinopsida > Pinales > Pinaceae > Pinus > Pinus tabuliformis. The sequence goes on along the minus strand of CM062808.1, from coordinate 238,701,369 downwards.
AATTGACATGTCAAAATCACAATTTTTATACGAAAATTTTAACTAAAAATGGTTAAATAATAGTTTTTTTTATGAATTTCATGTCAAAAGATATAATAATAATCATTTTTTTTCAAAAAATAATGATTCAGTTAAAAATCAATGCGAAAATCACATGTTACAAATATTGAATGCATAACAACCTTAGTTGATTGGTTATTCTTCTCATAAAATGTCAAAGTCAAAACATTGCAAAGCTTGATTTCCAAGCATAACTTAAATTTAATCAACAATGTCACGTAATCCAAACTCTTCGTCCTCTAGAGTTTCATCATTGTCTTCTTCCACAATATTTTCTACTTCATTTTTCTCATTTTCCTCTTTAATGGATCTTTGATGTCGCAAATCTCCCAATGTATGTCTTTCCAAACATTCCATGTAATGGTGGTTGGGATTCCTTTGCCTTTTTTGCCACACGTGATTCACTAAAGTCCCCTTTCTTCAACCCAATTTATTGCATTGCATCTGGAAGAATTTGAAGAGCATTAATTCTTTGCTGAATGAAATTGCACTATAATTGATCTTTCTCAATTGCAATGCAATTTCTTCCTTTTTGAAGGCAACATGCTAGTGTTGTACCTAATTATCAAGCACAAAAGAAATAATGAAGTAAATTAGTACAATGACATATTAATTAAAAAAATAACGTATTGAAATTCAATTCCATTTAATAAAACTTACCTGAGCTAGAAAATAAATCCAGAACCCAATCTCCTTCATTTGAACATATGTCTATAAGATAGTTAATCAATAGTTGTGGTTTTTGATAACTGTTAACTATCTCTCCTTTTGTTTCTTTGTCTTCATATGTTAGTTTTCTCACAACAGCATCATAAGTCAGTATTTGGCTATGACTCTTTCCGTCCACCCGATTAAAAATCATAGACATATGGCTATCATCTTTTGCCCAACTATCAATATGAATGAATTCATAGTCATTTATAAATTGTTGATCTTCATTGTTAAGAAGATTTGACTTTTGCCTGTAACATGAAATAGTAAAAGTTCAATTAACTTGTACATAAATGAATTTTTGAACATTAATCAAATGTACATTTTAAATGTCTTACCATATAAGCTGCATCATTGAATTTGTTTTCCCCTTGAAGCTTGACAATATCATTGCCAATTGTGTGTCTGAATGAAATGTCACAAATCTCCATAATGGTGATGACGTCACTTCTACAAATCCCGCAACCACTTTTCAAAAGCTTGATAAGTATAAGGGTCACTATCATAGTAAATGTTTGGAATATTGAAACCATGGGGAATATCTGCAATAACTAGGGCATAATCCCTTTTTGGTATGAGTTTAGCAATGTCTTCACAGTCGCCTTGTATTACTTGATATTGAATAGTGTCTAGCCCATTCCAAATGAAATGATTAAGAGTTGGATCAAGTTTAACATTCTTAATACATTGCTTCGTCAATCTTTCGATCTTTATTTTTTCAATAAAAGTCTTGAAACTGTCTGGTGCTCCATTATCTTCCTTCCTCATCTTTTATAAAATAAACAAATATATGCGTAAGTTATAAATTAAAAATAGTACATAGATGAATAAAAATGAATGTATAAATCAAGATACCTTTTTAAATTCAAGATAAAAAGCTTTTAATGTTGATGTAGAACTTGAATCTAAATAGTTGCTTACAACATCATCCCAACTATCTTCATTCAACAATCTAACCATTTTTTCTTGAATTTTCATGTAAACTTTGTGACTGCATAGATAAAGTATGAAAAATTTAATATAATGATATGTATAACAAATACTACCAAGAACAACATGTTTTATTTAAAATATAACTATAATCTAGAAATAAATAAAAATAATTCAGCAAACTTACTTTTGGAATTCTTCAAACATTTCCTCCAACGATAATTCCCCTAACCTCACACGAGATAATATTGTTTTGACAATTTTTTCATCTTTCACTCCTTGGATCGCCCTCCAAGGCGTGATTTACTGTTGCTAAATATCAATGGCTTAGACTTTTTGACCCTCTGGTTTTTAATGCCAATGTCTTCCCACATGCTAAAAATCTCATCAATCAACTTCCAAACATCTCCAGTTCTAAATGCCAATTGGAAAATGTTATCAACACCTCTGAATAAATCACTATTTTTGTTGTCTTTTCCACATTTTCAATTGATTTTCTCTTCAATTTGATAGCCTATTTCCATACAACATTCCTTTCGGAAATCTGCAGTAACATTTATCCTATCCCCACCACATTTTTCTTGAAATTCACTATGAATAAATCTAACCCTTTGGATGAAAGTCATAGACATCCTATATTCATTATCTGAATTATGATCCCATGCCACTAACTTTGTTTTTGTTTCATTTAAACCAACATAAATGATACATTTCATTGTTTCAAAACATGGGTTATTAGGATATTCCTCCATCAATTGTCTTTGAGCTTCTACAGAATGGTTCCCCCCAAGCACATAATAATTGTATTCAAAAAATTTTGACTTATTAAATGCTTCTTTGTTGGGAACTTGAAGTGGATCAACAAGAAGCACATAACTAACCACATGAGCATATGGATTGTACCTCACCAATGTCTTCGAGTTGTGAACATGCAGATGATGTGCCTTTCTGACTTGATATTGACATTGTCCTTCACTTGCCTTATAGGATTGTCTGACATTAAGCTAAAATGTACGACCACCATCAATTAAGTTTCTCTTTGTCAAATTCTGTCGAATGGCATTTTGTTTTGTTTTGATAATGCCATCATCTAATTCAGCTCCTGGTGTAATGATTTCTCTGATTTCTTTTGAAGTTTCACTAGGTTCTTGACTGCTGGTAATGACTACTTCAAAATCTTCAACTTTACTTTTCTTCGTCATAACATTCTCAAAAAATTTATTCTTGTGCATTCTTACTTTTGGTCTTTTACGACTTTTCTCAGTTCCAATGTCATTTTTAGTAACGGCAACATATGCTTCACTGTCAGTTTCATCTTCATCGTCCTCAAAAGTAACTTGTTTACCCTTGCTAGATTTATCCACAGAGGCCTTTTTTTTTATTCTTTGGATGTAGTTTTGTAGCATCATCAATTACTACATTTTGCTTGTTTTCCATATCTTCTTCTGACACTGAGTAAAAACTGCTGACAACTTTCATGATATCATGCTCTATGAAATGAATGCCTCCCAACCTAATTGAACAACTTTCAACAAAATTCTTCCAAACAAAATATCATATGTCAATAAAAACAAAGTTAAAAAAATATAGCGAGACACTTTCAAGAATGCAAAATACAAATATAAATAACAATACTTACAATGTTTTGTGTCATCTCATTTACGATTTGTTTACACAACTTTGTAGATACCTCTCTCGTGTCATACAATGAATATGATAGTTGGTATTTAATCTTTTCATGTGACTTGGGAGCTTTTGTAAGTACGTAAACAACCTCAGTGTTTAGTACTAAACACATATCTATGACTCTTCCCATCACCTCAAAATTTCCATTATCATTCGGTATATTAATATATAGATATATATTCATATTTGTGCTTTCTTTTTCTTTCACATACCAGACTCTTGATGGAAATTTCACCTCTTTTGAATTCTTCCAGTCTGAAATTATCTTCTTATCCCTTGAGGCACTTGAAAGATTTGTAGCCATGAGCTCAGGTGGAGTTCATTCACCAATGTTTCTTGAAGATGCACCTTTAAGAGTCTTTGGTCCAGAAATATTCACATAATTTGTTTTTGATGCCATTTTCCTGAAAAATAGAAACACATAAGTCAGTAAATAACAAAAACATATTAACTTTTATTTGTATAATCAGAATCGCCTGGCCACCCCTAACGAGCGGGCGGGGTTAGCGGGCGGGCCGGGTGGGTGTGGGCGATAGGGGTGCGTGGGTGTGGGCGGGGGTGAGAGTGTGGGGGGGGGCGTACCTGGCCCCCTTCCATCCCCATGCACCCACACCGACCCTCTTCTCTCACACCCACCCGCCTCTCCCCATCCCTCTCGCTCCCCTCACCCACACACCCTCCTCGCCACCCTCTCCACCCATGTGCCCCCACCTCCCCCCAAAGGTGCACTCCCCTAACCTACCCCCTCACGCCCTGCCCCTCCCTCCCTTGCCCGCCACCCTCACCCACACCCATAGCCACCCCCTCCCCCTCACACTCCCCACCCCCTCTCCCCCATACCCTCCACCCACATCCTCCCCACCCTCCCCCTCCACTCCCTACCCACGACCCTTCCCCTCCCCCCTCACACTCCCCAACCCAACCCCCCTCGCCCACCCCTCTCCCGCCCACGACCCTTCCCCTCCCTCCACTCCCCCCTCACACTCCCCACCTGACCCCTCCCCGCCTTGCTCACCCCATGCTAACCTCGCCCCCCCACTCCCCCCTCACGCTCCCCACCCCAACCCTCCCCACCGCCCGCCCTCGCACACCCGCCCACGACCTTTCCCCTTCGCCTACCCCCCCCCCCCCACCCATGACTACACCCCGACCCCCCCCCCCTCACACTCTCCACCCCCGCCCATGACCTATTCCCCACCCCCTACCCCCCCCTTACACTCCCCACCCTGAGCCCCCCCGCCCACGACCCGACCCCGACCCCCCCCTCACATCCACCCCTACCCACAACCCCTCCTGCATGCCTAACCCTTCCCCCCCCCTCACACTCCCCACCCCGCCCCGCCCCCTTCGTCCACGACCCTTCCCCTCCCCCCTGCCCACCCCACCCCACCTCGACCCCCCCAGAACCGCCCCCCCCCCCCCCCCCCCCATGACCCTTCCCCTCCGCCTACCCCCCCCACACTCCCCACTATCACCCACAACCTCACCCTTACCACCCCCACACTTACCACCCCCGCCCACGACCTGCCCCTCACACTTACCACCCTTGCCCACGACCCCCCACCCCCCCCCCCTCACACTCACCACCCCGACCTCCCCTTGCCCATGATGCCCCCCTCATGCTCCCCACCCCGACCCCGACCACCCCTTGCCCATGACCCTTCCCCTCCGCCTACCCCCCCTCACCCTACCCCCTTCCTGTTGAGATTGCAACAAGATGATGGAGCTTAGTGAAAAGAATCGCCTTTAGTAAGTGGGCCCACAGGCAAATTATGGCGCAAGTTCTATTTTTGATCACAGTGTGGATGATCACAGTGTGGGTGATCACAGTGTGAGTGATCACAATGTCGGTGACCAAAGTGTGGGTGACCACAGTGTGGGTGATCAAAGTCTATTTTTAGACTGGCTGTCAAAAATAGAAAAGTCAAATATTATTGTCTCATAATAATATTTGGACTATAAACTTGATCTTATTCTCTTGGAGCACTTCAGTTTGAGCTACAGATGTGGCCCATATAGCTGTCAGAAGGAAGTATGCTTTTCTTATGAGTCAGTTGAGTTGTTGCATGCATGACTTCAGTTAGAACTCAATCAGTTGAGTTTGGTGGAGTTGATTGTGGAGTTGATGGAGTTGTGTTCAGTTTGACTTGGTTAAACTAGTTGTAGTTAGTCTAACTGAAAATAGACTAATGATGAGTTGTTAAACTAATTATTAACTCATAATACAACTATAGAATACATCAGTTAACTCAGTTGCATGTCAATGCATGTTCAGTTCAGCAGGGACAAGTGTTAGAGAATCAGATTGCTATCAGTTGTGACTATAGTTGTGCATCAGATCTTGCACAATCAAGGGGATTGAGTATGCCAATGAGTTTTCTCATGTATTTGCCCAGTTTTTAGCTTCTTCTCACGTCTTACACATTGTGAGTGATTCTTTGGAGGTGAAATACAAGTTTGGTAGACCATTCTCATTCATTCTTGAGCAGGTATTGAGCAGTGGAGGCAGGCAAGCAGTGGAATAGATTTGGAGATCAGATCTTAGCTGTATTGTGTGTAACAGGTGGAGCTGGTACTAGATTGCTTGTGATAAGCATTGTACTTTGTAATGTTACATGGTCTCAATCATTAATATACAGATAGTTTGGGGTTTTTAGCGAGATGCTTTCCCCGGGTTACATACTGTGTTAATGTGTGAATGCTCTTGATGTTTTATTGTTATTGATGCTGCTATATTGATGATCAATGTAGAGGAGCTTATGTATTGTGTATGTATTCCACAATAGTACATGATCAGGATAATCTCTATTGAATATGTGTTAAATTATTCAAAATTTCTACATGGTATTAGAGTGAGCTAGATAATTGTAGAAAAAGTTTCTACATGGTATCAGAGTTGTTGATCATCAGATCTACTATTCAACAAGTGTTTACATTCTATTTCTTCAGGTAGAGTCTATAATTAGGCCAGGTAGCCTTTGGATTCATCCTTCCTTTGGAAGGTGAGATATCTGGTGAATGCCCATATAGTCAATCTCTATACGAGAAATATTTTGTTCTCATGAATCTTAGATCCGAGGCAGTTAAGTTGGTTGCTGGTGGAATTCGAATTTGCAGCAGTGTTTTCTTGGTGACAACGCAGTAATGTCTTTCAACGGATTGCGATTGGAGTATGATCTTGAGGGTAGCTCAAACTATATTGCATGGAAGGACAGGATGGAGGCAGTATTGGATGATAACGGGCTGAAGGAGTTCATAGATACGGATATCCCAAAGCCGACTGATGCTGCTGAGGCGGAAGTTTGGCAAAAGAAGACCGCAAAATGTCGAAGGATTCTGTTGGAGGGCGTGAAGGATCACATTGTGTCCAGCCTCCATGGAAAGGCTACTCCATATTTGATGTGGAAATCATTAACAGAATTATTCCAAAGCAAGAGTGATCAGAGGAAGCTGGCGCTCAAAGATAAACTCAGAAACATCAAATGCGAGAAGGGTGACAATATTCCCAAGTATCTCACGAAGTTCACTCAGTGTCAAGATGAGCTGGGAAGTGTGGGGGTTACTGTCGATGATGAGGACTTGGTGAGCTCGGCTCTCCTTGGTCTTCCAAAGAGTTGGCATTCCTATCAGGACTCTGTCAATGGTCGGGAGAAATTGCCAGGATGGGAAAGACTATGGTCAGATCTTGTGCAGGAGGAGATCGGGCGGAGTACCAGGGACAGATCTTCGTTAAAGGGAGCTGATGAAGAGAATTGTGCTTTGGCTGCCAAAGCAAAGAAAGGGAAGAGAAAGAAAGCTTCTCAGTCTGGTGTGAAAGGCAAGAAGCAGGATATGTCCAAGGTGAAGTGTTTTCGCTGTCACCAACATGGACACTATGCCACAAATTGTCCGCAGAAGAAAAAGAACAAGCAAGCTGCTGGATCTTTAGTAGGAGAGGCTCTAGCCTCACAGTTTGAGCTTGATTTTTCATTGATCGCATGCTTGGTTTCAAGTGTGATGGGATTAGTGTGGTTCTTGGATAGTGGTGCGTCTTTTCACATGACGGGAGATAGAGATTTGTTCTCTGATCTGGAGGATAAAGATCTTGGAGTGCACATCGAGATGGGCGATGATGGTAGATACAGTGTGACCGGTATCAGTACCATTTCCTTTGAGAGGGAGTCTGGTAAACCCTTCATATTGAAGGAAGTCATGCATGTTCCAGGATTGACGAAGAATCTCATCTCAGTGGCGATGTTAGAAGACAAGGGGTATGATGTTGTTTTTAGCGAGGGAAAGGCTTTCCTGCGCAGCAAGACAACTGGTGAGACCCAGAAGATAAGGGTTCGAGTGAGGAACCTTTATCAGTTGCATGTAGATGGATGCACAGTAATGGAGGGAAAGGCAGAAGGATTGGCGAGCCGGGATGATGGCAAGTTGTGGCACAAGAGATTGGGTCACCTTCACCATGGAGCCTTGAAGATACTGCAGCAGATCACTACAGGGCTTCCTAAAGGCACACTTGCGCAGTCAGATCAGTGCAAGGGGTGTACTTTGGGGAAGTTTGTGAAAGCCACCTTTCACGAGAAGGATAGTCGCGCCACGATGATCCTTGAGAGAATTCACACATACGTGTGTGGACCTTTCTCAGTTGCTTCGACAGCAAAACAAAGGTATTATGTGATTTTTGTTGATGATTTCTCTCGTAACTGCTGGATCTTCTTCATGCAGAAGAAGAGCGAGACATATTCAAAGTTCTGTGAATTCAAAGCACTAGTCGAGAAGGAGTCGGGGAAGAAGGTGAAGGCTCTTAGGAGCGATAATGGTGGTGAATACATCTCGGATGAGTTCAAGGATTTTTACAAGGCAGAAGGGATTCGTAGAGAGCTCATAGCTCCCATAACCCATAGCAGAACGGGGTAGCTGAGCGAAAGAACAGAACGATTGTGGGTGCTGCACGGGCAATGTTGCATGATCAAGGCCTACCCCTTCACTTGTGGGTAGAAGCATGCAATACAACAGTTTATGTGCAGAACCGTTTTCCACATAGGATACTTGGCATGAGTACACCTGAGGAGACTTATTCTGATAAGAAGCCTGATCTTTGTCATTTGAGGATTTTTGGTGCTAACATTTACATGCATGTGACGAAGGATGCCAGGAAGAAGTCGGAGCTGACCGCAGAGGTTGGGATATTTGTGGGGTACACTGATATGCCCCACAACTATCGTGTGTATTTGCCAGACAGTGGTAAAACTGTTGTGCGACGGGATATAAAATTTCAGGAGGAGAAAGCCATGAAGTGTTCGCTTGAGAGGGAGCTACACTTGCATGCAGATGAGGATCTATTAGTTCCTAAGGATGAGCTTTAGGATGTGGATCAGCCACAGGACGAGGTTCATGGAGTGGAAGAAACCACTCATGCAGTGCCAACCATCAGAGGGCGAAAGCGCTTGACAGAAGCTGAGCGACTGGCTCAAGATGCAGAGAAAGTTGTAGGACCACCTACAGCCCAATGCAGGCAGAGACAGTCACATGATCAGTACACTGGATACATGGCTCTGATGAGCAAGTGTGTTGTGACTGAGCCATCCTCTTTCGAGGAAGCTGTGGAGGATCCCGCATGGGTAGACGCCATGGTGGAAGAGTATGGTTCTATTGTCAGAAACAGTGCATGGGAGATTGTTCCTAGACCGGAAGGGAAATCAGTGGTGGGTTCGAGATGGATCTACAAGGTCAAGCAGGCAGCTGACAGGAGTGTGGAGAAGTACAAGGTAAGATTTGTTGCCCGAGGCTTTTCACAGATAAAGGGGATCGATTATGAGGAGACCTTTGCACCTGTCGCAAGGTATTCTTCCATACGGACAATTCTTGCTCTCTCAGCGCAGATGGGGTGGCACATTCATCAAATGTATGTGAAGACTGCATTCCTCAATGGAGTCATTAAGGAGGAGGTGTACATTGAGCAGCCCGAAGGCTTTGAGGTCTTCAGCAGCGAGTCGCATGTGTGCAGGCTCAAGAGAGCGCTGTATGGGTTGAAGCAAGCACCACGTGCTTGGTACACATGGATAGACAACTATTTCACAAGACTTGGATTCTCCAAGAGTGAGGCAGATCCTAACCTATACCAAATTGTGGTGGAGGGTAAGTTGCTTATAATTGTACTGTATGTTGATGATTTGATTCTAACGGGTGATGGGCTGTTGATACTGTCATGCAAGAAGGATCTTGCTACAGAGTTTGAGATGAAGGACTTGGGCCTCCTTCACTATTTCCTAGGATTGGAAATATGGCAGCGCAGTGGTGGACTGTTTGTTTCTCAGGGCAAGTATGCTCGGGAGATACTGAAGAAGTTCAACATGCATGGCTGCAAGCCTGTTGATGCTCCTCTTCCTGGAGGTTGGAGGAAGGAGGATGCCACTTCGGGAGAAGAAGTGGATGCCACTGTTTATCAACAATTGGTGGGGTCGCTGATGTATTTGGTCAATACACGACCTGATATATGCTATGCAGTTAACCATATTTCACAAGCTATGGTTAATCCTACCAAGCTCTTCTGGAAGGCAGGCAAGCATGTATTGCGCTACTTGAGAGGCACATCGGGATATGGTTTGTGGTACAGACAGGAGGATGAGGTGAAGCTATGTGGCTTCACGGATTCAAATTGGGCAGGGAGTCCAACGGACAAAAAGAGCACATTAGGAGGGGTCTTCAGTATTGGATCGACAGCAGTTTCTTGGTACAGCAGGAAGCAGAGATCCATGGCACTCAGTTCAGCGGAGGCTGAGTATATGGTAGCAAGTTTGGCTGCATGAGAGGCTATATGGATGAGGAAGGTCCTGGTTGGTTTGTTCGGTTCTCATTTGGATCCTACTGTGATTTACTGTGATAACCAGAGTTGCATTAAACTCTCGGCTAATCCTGTATTTCATGATAGATCTAAGCATATTGACATCAGGTACCATCATATCAGAGATTGTGTGCAGCGGAGGATCATGTTGCTTTCATACATTCCAACGGAGGATCAGGATGCTGATATTCTGACGAAGGCTCTCACCAGGAGAAAATTCGAGTACCACCGAGGCAGGATAGGGGTTGTTGATAATCCATATCTTGTCGAGAGGGAGTGTTGAGATTGCAACAAGATGATGGAGCTTAGTGAAAAGAGTCACCTTCACTAAGTGGGCCCGTAGGAAAATTATGGCGCAAGTTCTATTTTTGATCACAGTGTGGATGATCACAGTGTGGGTGACCACAGTGTGAGTGAACACAGTGTGAGTGATCACAATGTGGGTGACCAAAGTGTGGGTGACCACAGTGTGGGTGATCAAAGTCTATTTTTAGACTGGCTGTCAAAAATAGAAAAGTCAAATATTATTGTCTCATAATAATATTTGGACTATAAACTTGATCTTATTCTCTTGGAGCACTTCAGTTTGAGCTACAGATGTGGCCCATGCAGCTGTCAGAAGGAAGTACGCTTTTCTTATGAGTCAGTTGAGTTGTTGCATGCATGACTTCAGTTAGAACTCAATCAGTTGAGTTTGGTGGAGTTGATTGTGGAGTTGATGGAGTTGTCTTCAGTTTGACTTGGTTAAACTAGTTGTAGTTAGTCTAGCTGCAAATAGACTAATGATGAGTTGTTAAACTAATTATTAACTCATAATACAACTATAGAATACATCAGTTAACTCAGTTGCATGTCAGTGCATGTTCAGTTCAACAGGGACAAGTGTTAGAGAATCAGATTGCTATCAGTTGTGACTATAGTTGTGCATCAGATCTTGCACAATCAAGGGGATTGAGTATGCCAATGAGTTTGCTCATGTATTTGCCCAGTTTGTAGCTTCTGCTCACGTCTTACAAATTGTGAGTGATTCTTTGGAGGTGAAATACGGGTTTGGTAGACCATTCTCATTCATTCTTGAGCATGTATTGAGCAGTGGAGGCAGGAAAGCAGTGGAATAGATTTGGAGATCAGATCTTAGCTGTATTGTGTGTAACAGGTGGAGCTAGTACTAGATTGCTTGTGATAAGCATTGTACTTTGTAATGTTACATGGTCTCAATCATTAATATAAATATAGTTTGGGGTTTTTAGCGAGATGCTTTCCCCGGGTTACATACTGTGTTAATGTGTGAATGCTCTTGACGTTTTATTGTTATTGATGCTGCTATATTGATGATCAACGTAGAGGAGCTTATGTATTGTGTATGTATTCCACAATAGTACATGATCAGGATAATCTCTGTTGAATATGTGTTAAATTATTCAAAATTTCTACACTCCCCACCCCCGCCAACGACTCTGCCCATTCCCCCCCCCCCCCCCACGCCCACGCCCACACCCCCCAATCCCTACCCATGACCCCCCCCCCCCCCTCACACTCCCCACCTCGACCCCCCCCCTTGCCCACGACCCTTCCCCTACCCCGTAATCACCCCTCACTTCCTCCCCTCCCTCCCCTCTTCTCCCATGGCCTCCCTCCCCCCGCCGCCCACGGCCCACCCCACCCCACCGACAGCCTCCCCTGCCCCTCCCTTCGCTCCCCCCCTCCCTCCCTCCCTCCCTCCACTCCTCTCCCCCCTCCCTCCCCTCTCCCTCCCTCCCCTCCGACGGCCTCCCTTGCCCTCGCTAGGAATTGTTTGGTCGCTGGTCGAGTGGGGGGGCGGGCTGCTGGGGTGCCGCAGGCCTCGACTGCGCCACCCTGGTAGCCCGCCCCCTCGCCTGACCGGTAGTCGGGCAATTCTGGGAATCGCCTCGCTGCCGGTCGGGCGGGGGGGGCGAGCTGCCGGCGAGGGTGTGGGAGGCCTTGTGAGGGGTGGGGGAGGCCGTGGGAGGGGAGGGAGGGCGGAGATGGGGTGGGGAGGGAGGGAGGGGGAGGAGAGGGGGGTGTGGTGGTGAGGGGAGGGGGGTAGGTCGTGTGGGGGAGGGAGGAGAGAGGGGTGTGGTGGTGAGGGGAGGGGGTAGGCCATGGGGGGGAGGGAGGATAGGGGGGTGGGGGGGGAGGGAGGAGAGGGGGGGCGAGGGGGGAGTAGGTAGGGAGGGAGGAGAAGTGGGGTGGGGAGGGAGGGAGTGGGAGGAGAGGGGGGTGGGGAGGGGAGCAAGGGGGAGGGGGGTAGGCCATGGGCGGGGACGGAGGGAGGAGAGGGGGTGCGAGGGGGGAGTGGGGGGGGGGATGGGGGAGAGGGGGGTTGGTGGGGGAGGAGAGGGTGGGGGGGGGGGAGAGGGGGGGTGGTTGGGGAGGAGAGGGGGGCTACCGGGGGGGTGAGAGTGTGAGTGGGGGGGGGAGGGGTCATGGACGGGGGGCAAGAGGGGAGTGTGAGGGGAAGGCAAGGGTCGTGGGCGGGGCAGGGGGTAGGTGGACGGTGTGGGTGGAGAGGGGGAGGAGGGCGCAGGAAGGGAGGGGGTCCCGGCGGGGAGGGGTGTGGGGAGGCCGTGGGAGTGGTGGAGGGTGTGCATGAGGGGAAGTGTTAGGGTGAGGATAGCGGAGGGAGGGGGGGAGTGGGAGAGCCGGGGTGGGGGGGGTGGGGAGTGGGAGGGCGGGTGAGGTGGGCGGAAGGGCGAGTGTGAGGGGATAGGAAGTGTAGCCATGCGGGGAGGGGGCGTGAGGTAAGGGGGTGGATGACAGGGAGGGCGTGTGGGTGAGGGGGCAGGTGCGGGTAGGGATGGGAGTGTTGATGAGTCATGTGGAGATGTGGAGGGCAGGTAAGGAGGCAGGGGCACGGGGTGTGGTTGAAGGGGGTCAAAGTGTCGAGAGTGGGGGGTTGGTGATAGGGGGCAAGTTGGGCTACGGCATCCACCCCAGCAGCTCTCCCACCCGCCGTGGGGGTTTGGCGATTCTGAGAGTCACCCAACCCCCGCGACAGGCGGGTGAGCCTCCGGGGTGGGCGCCGCAGCCCTCACACGCCACCCCCCATGCCCTCACACCTCGCCCGACCTCCCCACTCACCACGCGACACCACGGTGGCCCACCCATGGCTATTGGGTGATTGAGTTTAGTCCGGCCCACAATGCTCACGATGGACATAATTATTATTTTGGCTCAAAAAATTATTAATTTAAAAAAAAAAAATCTTCTTCATTAAATTAATTTGATATGAAAATTTTCAAGGAAAAAAATTAACTTACCTTTCAATTGCGAGAATTCTTCGTTGAATATGTTGTTGATAGCAATATAGTTGCTCCACAAATTCATGAGTCTTTCAACGAACTTCAGAAAACCTGGATGTGACGTGAGTAATAGTGATAATGAAATTTAATATATAAGTGAAATTACGGAGATGTTTTACCGTACGGTTAATGTGGGATAATTTGTTTTAAAATATTATAAAGCGAATATTGTAGAATTGTTTTACAACAGGTTGAATGTGAGATTAATTTGTTTTAGAATATATTATAAAAATTAAAAAAAAATAAAATCAATTGTTTAGTAAATATTATATACTTTAACTATTAAAATAATTAATGTAGAAGTTGTAGTTTACAATTTTAATTTTAGTGATTTATTTCATAAAAAAATTTAGTTTACATTTTTCAATAAATTGTAGAATAAAATAATGAAGGTAAATAAATCTAACAAACTTTTTGGAGGCAAATATTTTCGCGAAACTTTTTGGAGGGAAAATTTCATTCCTTAAGCTATATAATATCCTTAGGAGACTCTCCATTTGTATCATTCAACATCTTCTATTTGAAAGGGATGGATTGTTTTGATAGTGAAGTTTCTATTTATACACCATCAACATCTTCATCATGTAACAAATCTATTCATATTGATGAATATAGCGGGAATTCTTCCACTATGAATAGAAATTCAATTCTTCCACTTAGTCCTAATTTTAAGGAAAATGAGAGCTGTTATCACTGAAAAGATTTCAAAGGAAAAGGGTAAGGTAAGGAAGAATTGATCTTGGTCATTCTCATGCTGCTTTCATGTGTAAGAACTTGGAAAATTCAGGGTCAGCATACATCAGAGTTCTTTGAAGGCTCAAGCAAGGCAAGTAAGGTAATCCTAAATTTTGATATAGACTACCTTTTGAAGTTTACCTTAAAGAATGGTGTCAAGTTATTTAGTTTCGAATAGCCTCATGTCATGTGGAAGAGTCATTACAAGATAAAGAAGCTCAAGACACTCAAATTTTGTCATTAGAAACTTTCTTTTGTGATTACACAGCAGTTTCATAACTTGCTACGAAACTGCTGAAGATGATGCCTAATACACAGCAGTTTCGTAGCGTGCTACGAAACTGCTGTAGCTACATATTTTGAGGAAGATTGAAAAATTTTGAGGGAAAAAAGGGAAACCTTTTTGAAAAGTAGTTTCTGAATAAATATCATTTACATAATACAAGCAATCCAGCAAGGGCAGACGAGCAAAGGAAAAGCATATATGAATCATAAACCATTTGTTATAAAAGTGATCACAACTAGTATTGTTCATTATCCTTCAGGCAGCATTAAAGAGGTTTTATCTTCACACGGGTGCATGGACAAGGTCTACAGCACATGAAGAACATGGCACTTTAATACATTTTTGTGTAATCAAAGAAGATCCTTGTGGAGACCAAAAGCAAAAAAAGAGGAACTTTCTCTCCTTGTTTTTACCAGTCAATTTCTAGAAGCATTTCTAAGCAGTTAAAAACTCATCTATGAAAAGTGAAAGAGGTTTTCATTATTAAGATAATCAAGTACAAAAACCTCTTCCACTTTCTTCAAATCCATTATTATTTGATAGAAATGAATGATCAAACTTGCGCTACGAAACTGTTGTAGGTGCAGTTTTTCACAAGCATATTTTTACACCTATTTTTCAAAGACTCATTTTGGGCGGTAGGAAAGATGTTTCAAAAAATAAAGAGAGGTTTTTGTTCAGCATGGATTGTTTCACAAAAGCATCCTTCCGTTTTTCCAACTGCATTTTTTATGAGAAGTTATGAGCTCTGTCCCAAGACCTATTTTTCATCCAAAACAGAGCAAGGGACAGTCTCCTAGTTTCTACGAACAGCAAAAGGATGAGTCATCAAGGGCCAGCTGGAAGGTTATGAGAACCATAAAATTCGATTTCATGGAGTTATAGGTGTCAAATAATGCTTTAAATGTTTAGATAATGTTTTTGTAATCATAATAAGGAGTTACACTCCTATTTGTATTGGGTCTCTAGGACTTCTGGTTAGCTGCCTTTTGTATTAAATAGTTAGTTTTAAGTGTCAATAGGTGTCAAATTAGGAGGAATTTGAATTCCCCTCATGTTGGAGGAAGGAATCTACATGAACTCTATATATGGGAGAAGAACTAATGTATTAAGGGTTGGAAATTCTCAGAGAAAGACTCATATTGTGCCATTGTAGAAGATTATGTTTTTATGAATGCAGACTTTGGCTTTACTTCTCAGGATTCAGAAGGAGTTCAATGGTGGCTTGTTTATGTTTGTCCTTATTTCCTTATGTGTAGTAGTATGAATGTATGATACTTAGAACTCATTTACATGCTCTAACTTCCTTCATACATTTATGGACTGTGTTTTCCTACATGTCTCTATGTGTTAACTTATATATTGAACTGTTGGTGCCCTGACTTCCATGTTTAGCTGATACTGCTATCATACTAAGCTTTTCTGACTCCATAATCCCAATGGATACTTTTTAATTGTGTTTCCACCACTTAAATTTCTTCATTTGTTTCATAGAGTTATCCATATTACTGATAATCAAATATTTAATCTTGTGAGAGAGTTGTCCCAGGTTGGGGAGGCTAAGCGTTAGCCAAAAGTAGGTTTGAAATAGTTACTCAAGGTCTACCTAATTAGCAGCCTATCAGGGGTTGGATTTTGTGATAACATTTTGGTGCATCTACTGGGAGCATGAAGTCTATTCAATCCCAAAATCAATAGGTTGAACTTCTGAAGGTAGCGGGAGGTCAGACATCTTTTTGAGGCTACAAAACTACCTTGGTGACTCCACACATCGAATAAGAAATTGGAAGGTGACTCCACTGCTAGAAGATCAGTAGCTTGATGAAGTTTCAAGATGAGTTCCACTGCAAGAATGAATGCTAGGTATGCTCCTATGAATCGGTCTCATATCCCTGGTTTTCCAAATCCTATGCCAAAGGTTGATTGGTTAGAGGATCTTCTGATATTCAAAGATGAAAAGAAAGACAATGTTTCTCTTCATTTGGTTAGATTTCATATGCATGTACACAATCTTAAGGTTCAGTTTCCTGAGGATTATCTCATGAGGATGTTTATGACCACTTTAGATGGAAAAGCATGGTCTTGGTATAAAAGTTTGGAAAATGGTTCAATATATTCGCTTGCTAGTTTTCATGATGAATTCTATGAGATGTATAAAGAGTGTCATCCCTCCTTGTTGCTGGTCCAAGATTGTTGTAAACATTCTTTGAGTCTTATTCAATATTTGGAGGATTTTTATGATGATGATGAATTTATGGATGAAAAATTTTTAGAGGCTCTTCATAACAATACATTTCAACACCAAGAAGAAAGTATAACATCCCATGAAATGCAACATGAAAATCAACAGGGGTTTACTTATGAAAACCATGTTCAATCCTCTAACATTGATGTAGAGATGTAGCAGACTTCTCAGTCTTCGAATCATAATGAAGATGAAAATGATTACACACAACAAGAAGAAATACTGAAAGAAATTTTTTATGACCCTCAGGTAGAGGAAAAGGTTGTTCATTTTTGTAATTCCTTGTAGCAGCTTGCATCAGAGAATGATCTTTATAATGAAGAAAATTACATTGTTTTTCGGTATCATTCAGAAAGGTAGTTGGATAGCATATCAAAGAAATCGTGTGTGGCTGAGAATCAATTGTCTAAAGATGTAGAATGTTATGATGATCATCAAAATAACCATGTCCTCTTTGACCCTATAAATGAATACATGGCCAAGCTTTGCACACCAATTTTTCATTTTCATTTGCATTATGAAGAGCAGGTATATTATGAGTTGATTTGGTCATCTCACTACCATGGTTATTTTGAGGTCAAATGCAGTCAAGAGCCTCCAATATCAGAAAGGACAATTGATTGGCTTTATTGGAAATATCATGTTACTTAACCTAAAGTGGAAATTGCAGCTAGTAGGTAGGTAGGAAAATGAAAATAAGCTCAAGGATTGACTGAGAATTTTTCAGTAGATATAGATTTCTTTCTCCTAAGTGATCATCAAGCTTAAGCCTGAGGTGAAAGCCCAAGAACCTTAAAGGGGATGTTTGTCAAAAAAATTTCCATTTATCATAAGAGGATAAGGCACTGGACCTGCGAGTTCTTAGTGTACCACAAGGGCACACTATCCCAAGTGGAGCCACTGTTATCACTGAAAAGATTTCAAAGGAAAAGGGTAAGGTAAGGAAGAATTGGTCTTGGTCATTCTCATGATCCTTTCATGTGTAAGAAGCACTTGAAAAATTAAGGGTCAACATACATCAGAGTTCTTTGAAGGCTCAAGCAAGGCAAGTAAGGTAATCCTAAATTTTGATATAGACTACTTTTTGAAGTTTACCTTAAAGAATGGTGTCAAGTTATTTAGTTTTGAATAGCCTCATGTCATATGGAAGAGTCATTACAAGATAAAGAAGCTCAATACACTCAAATTTTGGCATTAGAAACTGTGTTTTGTGATTACACAACAGTTTCATAGTGCGCTACAAAACTGATGAAGATGATGCCTAATACACAGCAGTTTCGTAGTGCGCTACGAAACTGCTGTAGCTGCATATTTTGAGGAAGATTGACCAATTTTGAGGGACAAAAGGGAAACCTTTTTGAAAAGTAGCTTTTGAAGAAAGATCATTTACATAATACAAGCAATCCAGCAAGGGCAAACGAGCAAAGGAAAAACATATATGAATCATAAACCATTTGTTATAAAAGTGATCACAACTAGTATTGTTCATTATCCTTCAGGCAGCATTAAAGCGGTTTTATCTTCACATGGGTGCATGGACAAGGTCTACAGCACATGAATAAAATGGCACTTCAATACATTTTTGTGTAATCAAAGAAGATCCTTGTGGAGACCAAAAGCAAAAAAGGAGGAACTTTCTCTCCTTGTTTTTACCAGTCAATTGCTAGAAGTGTTTCTGAGCAGTTAAAAACTAATCTATGAAAAGTGAAGGAGGTTTTCATTCCTAAGGTACTGAAGTACAAAAAACTCTTCCACTTTCTTCAAATCCATTATTATTTGAGAGAAATGAATGATCCAACTTGCGCTACGAAACTGTTGTAGGTGCAGTCTTTCACAAGCATATTTTTACACCTATTTTTCAAAGACTCATTCTAGGTGGTAGGAAAGATGTTTCAAAAAATAAAAAGCGGTTTTTGTTCAAAATGGATTGTTTCACAAAATCCTCCTTCAGTTTTTTCAAATACGTTTTTTATGTGAAGTTATGAGCTCTGTCCCCAGACCTATTTTTCAGCCAGAACAGAGCAAGGGATAGTCTCCTAGTTTCTAGGAACAGCAAAAGGATGAGTCATCAAGGGCCAGCTGGAAGGTTATGAGCATCATAAAATTCGACTTCATGGAGTTATAGATTTCAAATAATGCTTTAAATGTTTATATAAGGTTGTTTTAATCATAATGAGGAGTTACACTCCTAGTTGTATTAGGTCTCTAGGACTCCTAGTTAGCTGTCTTTTGTATTAAATAGTTAGTTTTAAGTGTCAATAGGTGTCAAATTAAGAGGAATTCGAATTCCCCTCATGTTGGAGGAAGGAATCTACATGAACTCTATATATGAGAGAAGAACTAATGTATTAAGGGTTGGAAATTTTCAGAGAAAGACTCATATTGTGCCATTGTAGAAGATTATGTTTTTATGAATGCAGACTTTGGCTTTACTTCTCAGGATTTAGAAGGAGTTCAATGGTGGCTTGTTTATGTTTGTCCTTATTTCCTTATGTGCAGTAGTATGAATGTATGATACTTAGAACTCATTGACATGCTCTAACTTCCTTCATACATTTATGGACTGTGTTTTCCTACATGTCTCTATGTGTTAACTTATATATTGAACTGTTGATGCCCTGACTTCCATGTTTAGCTGATACTGCTATCATACTAAGCTTTTATGACTCCATAAGCCCAATGGATACTTTCTAATTGTGTTTCCACCACTTACATTTCTTCATTTGTTTCATAGAGTTAGCCATCTTACTGATAATCAAATCTTTAATCTTGTGAGAGAGCCCTCTCAGGTTGGGGAGGCTAAGCCTCAGCCAAAAGTAGGTTTGAAATAGTTACTCAAGGTATACCTGATTAGCAACCTATCAGGGCTTGGATTTTGTGATAACAAGATCAGCACTGATGAAAGAGGGGATGGAGAATTTCAAATAAATAAAGAGTCATAGATTCCACTTAGTCCTAATTCTAAGGACTATGAAAGCGACGATGATGAAGAGCATGATGGTGAAGTTCAAAAGAATGGAGTGTCACGATGTCCACTTAGTCCTAATTCTGAGGACTATGAGAGTAGCATTTTTGAAGGGCATGATGGTGAAGTTCAAAAGAATGGAGTGTCACGATGTCCACTTATTCCTAATTCTGAGGACTATGAGAGCAGTAGTTTTGAAGAGCATGATGGTGAATTTCAAAAGAATGGAGTGTCACGGTGTCCACTTATTCCTAATTCTAAGGACTATGAGAGTAGCAGTGATGAAGAGTGTGATAACGAATTTCAAAAGAATGGAGTGTCAAAGTATCCACTTAGTCCTAATTCTAAGGACTATGAGAGTAGTAGTGATGAAGAGCATGATGATGAATTTCAAAAGTATGGAGTGTCACGGTGTCCAGTTAGTCCTAATTCTGAGGACTATGAGAGCAACATTGATGAAGAGCGGGATGATGAATTTCAAAAGATTGCAGTGTCATGGTGTCCACTTAGTCCTAATTCTAAGGACTATGAGAGCAACAGTTATGAAGAGCATGATGATGACTTTCAAAAGAATGGAGTGTCATAGTGTCCTCTTAGTCTTAATTCTAAGGACTATGAGAGCAGCAGTGATGAAGGACAAGATGATGCACTTAGTTCTAATTCTAATGAGTATAAGGGTAGCAATGACAAAGGATAGGATGTAGCATCTTCAATAAGCAAACAATCACATTTTCGACATAGTCCTAATTCTATCGACTATGAGAGTAGCATTGACAATGCACATGAGGAAGAATATCCATTAAACATCGAGTCAAATTTTCCATTTAGTTTGAATTCTGAGGACTATGACAGTAGCACTGAAGAAGGGGAAGATGAAGAATATCCTCCAAGTCAATATTTGAAAAGTAGAGTTGATCATAGTGTGGATAACATTCCTCTTAATGATGAAGAAAATCCTTATACAAATGATGATCCAATGATGGAGATGTTGCCAAGAAATATTGTATCGAGGAGTAGGAGCAGACCTTTTTGTATCAATGCAAGCTATTCTAGTTATACAAGGGGTAGGGAAGAACATTTGATGAGAAGAAGTTCTATCAGCACTCTCATTTTAAGTGAATGTTGCCAAAAAAATTGCTTGAAACATATGGATTTCACATTTTCATTAGAAAGAAGGAAGAGATGTTTGTCAATGAATAAAAGCATGCAAAATTCATATTTAGTTGGGTGCATGCAATCTACATTGTCAGGTTATGATTATCATATTAGGAATTTATTTATGTGTAGAAAAGCTTTCAAAATGTTTCATTCAATTGGGAATTTTCGTCTCTCGAGAATTCAAGAAAATTTGGAAAAGGATCCCACATTTTATTCAGAAGTACATCATAAAAGACAGTTTGGGCCATTATCAAATACTGCAATGTCATGGATGAAAGATTTATTTTCAAAGCATGGAGAGTGTATGCCAAATAGAGAGACAATACATATTCCAGATAATTTTTCAAGATGAGAAATCTACAACTTATACAAAGAATATGCAGAAGGTGCTGAGGGACATGGCTGGTTTATTATATATCAATATTTTGTGAAGGTATGGAAGAAAGAATTCAACAATGTCCGTATTCCTAAGAAGACAAGGATGGGGATTTGCAGTACATGTGCTTCTATTAAATCAAAAAGGGACAAATGTGAAGGCTCAGAAAGAGGTAAGCATTCATAACTTCAACTTTTAAAATTTTATAGTCATCAACTATGAAAACATATTTCTTAATGAATTTCTTTTATGTTGTGTAGATTTAATTGCCAAAGAACTTCAGGAGCATCATGAACAACAAACAAATGAATGGAAGAAGTTGTACAAGAATCAAAAGAAGTGTTATGATAATCCGAATAGATATTTGGGTTTGATAATTGATGGTATGGACCAGAAGAAAACACTTTTACCACGTTTTGTTCTCACACCCAAAAATTTATAGGAGGAAAATTTTATTTAGTTTCACTTGGTTGATTGTATGGTCTTCAATGGGAAAATGTTGCCAAGGGTGTACTTCACAGCTCCAAATATTCATAATGATGCAAATCTGACCATAACCATAATTCATGATGTGATTTCTAATTGGTTTGGTAATATTCCTAAAGTTTTGTATCTACAATTGGACAACACTTGCCGTGAAAACAAAAATTAGGTTGTTTTTGGATATCTAAACATGCTTGTTGAATTGAGAATTTTTCAAAAGGTAAAGGTTGGTTTCCTTCTTGTTGGGCACACTCATGACCATATTGATCAGATGTTCTATCATTTTTCAGTCACATTGAGGAGGAAGGAAGTTGGGAGCTTGCCATCACTAATTAAATGTATTAAGAAATCATACATGCCAGAGCCTACTTTTGATGTGTTGGAAGAAACTGTTGACATGCGAAGGTTTATTCTGGGATCATATGGTGAGGGGAAATGCATTGAATAACTTAATGACATTAGCTTCCAACATCAATTTCGTATCAAAAAAATTGATGGAAAAACACTAATATGGGGCAAGAAGTATTCAACTACTACAGAATGGGCACCATCATCAGGTTTGAAATTTTTGAAGTTGATTCTAGATCATCCAATATTTGCATCAAAAATATTGTTATTAAAATCAGTTGGTGAAGTTCAGAATGCACGCAAACAGAATAGAGATATAAATTATTCTGATTGCCTGGATGAAATTAAAAAAAGTATTAGATATACATATGAGTACTTTGACATTGCTGATTCAGTTTGGTGGCAGTCATTTTTCAATAATAAAAGTGATATCATTTCAACAACAAAAAACGAAGATATACCTTTGAAAAATCCTTTTTTTTGGCCACAAAATGTGTCGAATGAACATGAGGAAGTAAACATTGTTGAATAGCAACAATCTCAAGGTATTATTAATTCTTCACAGGCAGCAGAAAGAGAGATGTATATTGGTTCTGTTAGTGTCGGTCTTGAAAACCCTCCATCAGTGATCAAAGCTCTTTGCATTTGCATTAGTAGGTGTTTCATCAGTGTCAAGGTTTGCATCCCGTTAGGCATGCCATAACCCTGATGGAGGAGCTGGTCTATTCATACCCCTCTTGGCTTTGCTGGATCAGGTCATATCAGTCATTGAGTTTGTCAAGCTTCTCTTGTTTGGTCTTAATGTCAAAATTCTAGGTCTAGGGTTTTGGTCATTTGTCTCTGCAAGGTCATGTCTCTGAAAGTCCTTGAGTGACCAGCAAGCCAGAGGGAGGATGGTAAACATGTTTCTTTGATATTTTCATCATGTACAGTTCATTTCTAACCTTGGATTTAAAAACTCTATTTTTAAAGCCAAGGTCATGATAAATTTTGTAAAAAGAATAAATTTCCAAAATGTCTTCAAAAAGGCAGCAACAACCCTGGTCCCCTTGCCACAGTCCTTCAGATGATCTACCTGCAAAAAGAATCAGGTCAAAGCACTCAAAAAGTCAACTTCAGGATAAAGGAAACCAAAAAATCAGTGTTTTTTAAAAAGTGTCAAAATAGACTTTATAAAGTGGGTTTATGGATGAAATTTTTTCAAACAAAGTTTATAAAAGGTCATATTCCCTCCTTTCACTCTCATTGTGCATTTCAAAGCTTGCAAGAGAGGTTTTGAGAGAGTGATAGGCAAAAGAGGCGAAATTACAGTGATTTCGGGCAGTTCGCAGGTGCGCGACCCGTTCAAGGAGGTGCGCGACCTGTTGGGCGGTGTGCGACCCGTCCAGAGCACTCCAGTAGTTCAAAAATACAACGGGCGCGACCCGTTGGGCGGTGCGCGACCCGTTGAGCCGCTGGCCTGTAAAACTCAACGAAATTTCCTAATTTCTCTTCAACTCATCTACATTGCTCGAGGTAGGGTCTTTACTCATTGTTTTGGAGGTTGATGATGAAAATAAGCTTGTATGCTATGATTCTAACCTCACATCAAGTGAATGAAAAGACTTATATGGCTGCTTGTTAATGTTTGTAAAATGCTAGGGTTTTGTGACTGTTTCAAATGATTTTGTCCCATTTGGTCCCTTCCCTCTTTTCCCCTTTCATTCATAGTCATGTTTTCATCTCTGTCCCATATTATTTGTACATAAAATCTAGACTTTTTCCCCATCCCTAAACTATAAACTCTACCCCTCTCCCAAGCACACAAAACCCTAATTCTCTCTACCATACACATGCAAAAATAGAACAAAAAGAAAAGATACATTTGCAAATAAAGAAAAGAGTCATGTGAAAATAAATGTTGTTGTATATCTAGAGTCATGTACATAACCCCTACATACCCTTGACATCCCCTTGTACATGAAAACCTTCCCTCTATGTTAAAACAATGTACATGTACTCCTTAAAAAAAAAAAATCTGCCTTATGACACACATGAACTCCTATAAGTAAATTTGGTGCATGGTGTCCCTATGTCCCTATTGATACATGTATGCCCCTTCCATGTTCACTATCATACGTGTTTTTGTCCCATATGAGATGTTCTTTGCAAATGATTTCCCAATGTTAAAATGTGTTCCTATATGCATGACAATTTGTAAAGTTTCCCTTGAAACTCCCTGTTGTTGTTATATATTCCCATTCCTGGTTAAAAAATTCCCTCCCCTAACATTTCCCTCATGTTTGGTTCCCCTTGAAACAACATAGATTTCAGCACTTTTGCAGGCAGAGACAGCAGTTTAGTTTGTCCACTTTGCTCCAAAACCATGTCAGATACCGAAACTTATGAGAAAAGTGATGACCATTCATCATCTACAAAGATTGAGGAACAGAGGAGGCCTCGTAGAGGGGTTAAGGGAGGCCATCATAAGCGGGAGGAGCCTACTTCTTTGGCATAATTACAGGCCTGTCCTTTGGCACTATCTTGCTTCCGGTACATGTCTTGCTATCAGTTTTGTGAGAGGATCTCTCAGATTCAGCATCATAGAGAGTTGGCCCGTTTGTTTGTCTTACACCTTCATGATGGACATGTCACTCTTGCAGGGGTGAACTTCACATTGACACCTGAGGTGATTTCAGAGGCTACAGGGATACCAAATGTGGG
Source organism: Pinus tabuliformis (assembly GCA_031772625.1). Taxonomy (NCBI): domain Eukaryota; kingdom Viridiplantae; phylum Streptophyta; class Pinopsida; order Pinales; family Pinaceae; genus Pinus; species Pinus tabuliformis. Next base: position 238,676,531 of record CM062808.1, on the reverse strand, counting down.
TGAGGTGTGGCCTAAGCGTAGATTACTTGATTTTGTTCACTTTGAGCCCTATGTCCGGCCATCATTTGTGAGACTGTTGACGGGTGTTTTCCCATTCAGATTTCTCTGGAGCGAGTATGCTCCCCTCATGAGACTTATTATGCATTACTTTACCTGTGAGGGCAGATTTTCACAGGTGTATTCATATCACATTCGCCTTTTGATGCATTTCACCCGAGTGAGGATGATGAACCTCCCGGTCTTCCTGTTTCATAACATTCAGAGGATGGTGCCCATGTTGCAGAGGAAGACCCCGGCCCAGTAGTACAGGAGCCTTTGCCACTATGGTTTGATTCAACTCATAGTCTCACATCAGTTGACTCAGCAGGGCATCTCATGGGATGAGTTCATCTCCCGTGAGTTTTTCACAGTGCCACCACAACCACATCAGGAGGCCATTCATGAGGAAGGAGGACCATCTCAGCAGCCTGATGCTCCCATCACCCGACATGTCAGCTCCACTCCTTTGGTCACCTATCAGAAAGGCCCAAGGGCCTTATTTGCAGCAGCTAGGCGAGTACTATCTCCACAGCAAGTGGAAGGGGTCTCGCCTTCATCTTCAGATCAGTGAGTGTTATCTCCACATCAGGTGGAAGGGGCCTCGCTTTCTTCACCAGCACAGGCACTGCAGAGGGGCAAAGAGCCCATGATTCATGAGGATTCGGTGATTGATCTTGAGGCCAGTTCTCCTAGCCAAGAGGCAAAGGAGATCATTCAGCATCTCAGGGCCGAGAATGATGTTTTGCAGCGGAGACTTGAGGGTGCCCAATGGACCATCACTTATCTAGAGCAACGGAACACACAGCTAGAGGAGGAGAAGGCACTTGATGAGCTTTGGAGGATTCGTAGTGACCGAGTCCTAAACCGTAGGAGGCCCGGTGGTCCATTGCCTGCTGACCGAGAGTCATTGCTCATTCAGGAGAATACCCACTTGGAGAGGCTGTTGGCTAAGGCCAACCAAGAGAAAAAGCTGCTAAGGAACATGAAGAATCACTATTGGGTGAGGATGCATGTTTGCAAGGCAAAAATGAAAATGTTCCAAAGGAGGTTGTCCGAGGCTCTTAGGCAGAAGAAGAAGACCAACCCCCTCCGTATCTTGGCTGAGGCATCCCTCAAGGATCATGGCACTCATTAGCATCAGCTACAGCACAAATCCCAAAATTTTTTGAGAATTTTGGGTAATTTTGGTATTTTTGGGAAATTTACAGGTTTTGGCTTCTCAACGGGTCTCACCCCCGGTGAGACCCTTTGTCATCGTAGCTCCGTTTTGCGAAAACTCAGCATTTCTATATTTTTCATGCAAAGTTACACATGCCTATGGATGGACTTGAGTTTTCATGGAGTTTTGGTTCTCCAAAAGGTCAAAATACAGCCAAATTTTGACTTTCTGCCCCTTTTTTGAGCTGCAGAAGTAGTCTTGGGAGAATTGACTTTTGACTAGGCAAATTACCTCCAAATCCAAAAATTCCAGTTGGGTTGGAAAGTAGACTCAAAGAAATTTCCAATGAGCTATCCTGCACCTCATTCTGACACTAGGAAGGCCTCCAAACAGGGCTCCAAAGTGCGCAACCCGTTGAGGGAACTTTGCCAGATTTGACCAGTTCAGCTCAGAAATTGCAGTTTAGCTCCAGTTTGACTTTCTGAGGTCGATGGTGGTCCTCTTGACTATACTTGTGGCACTTTTTGGATACTTTTACTCTTGTTTAACTCTTCTAGAAGTTTCTCTCATGTAAAGGGTAAAAATTGGCTGTATGAACTGGTTTCCAAGTTTATAGAGGCAAGTTGTTTTGACTGCCTATTTTGTAGTGCTTAGTTTAGAAGTTGTTCAAACAGCTCCTAGGATAGTGAGCTCGACCCATGGAGGCAGGGAAAGAGGTTAGATCATCTATATTATGTACTTTCTTTCTCATTTTCATGGTTGGACTCTTGAGGGAGAAGCTATCATTGTATTATTTCACTTGTATCTCTGCAATTTTTGGCTAAGGAAGACCAGGGTTTTGCAGACATCTTTGGGATTCTTGTGGACTCATTGTGTTGATGGTGTGTCTCTTCATGTTATTGTAAGCTTTGTTATGTGATTCATTTCCTTTCTATACTGCTGCATATTAAACAAATGAAGTGATAAAGTTAGAATTCATGCTTGCCATGCTCTGCTTTCAAATTTGTTTAATTTCTATTTTTTCTGCTGTCTAAAGAGAATTCAAAACCATTGTTTGCTCTCTTTAGCCTTCTTATCTTTCCTCCTAATCATCCACTACAGCTAAAGACATCAATACATGCTCCTACCTTGCCCCAAATACCCCCCTGCAGAAACTGTGTCAAATCCCCGCACCCTAAATTGCAGCTCCTCAATTTGCCACCAAAAACCCCAAAAACCCCAAATCAACCTTTATAATCTGTTTACTAGCCTAATATCAGTGTTACCCGTTGGGTCATCTCATCCCATTGAAGATTTGCTGAGATTTGACCGGAGAGAGCCTTCTCCTGCCCCGTAGGGCTAGCTACGAGGCTGAATGGTTTGATGTAGCTTTGAGATTTGCCTTTTTAGCCTGAGGTGAAATTTCAAGAGCTAACAGGTTCCAGAAGATCTCGTGCACAATGTGAAGCCATGGAAGACCTTTGTAGGGGTTTAGTACATGATATTAAGGAGGGTTGCATGATTGCAGTGCTAGCAGATGTAGATCCCAATGGCTATCCATTTTGGGTTGCTAAAGTTATAAAGGTATTTACAGAAAATGAGGATGTTACAAGTGTTGAAGTACATTGGTATGCCACAAATACACACCCATTCAATGGTGTGTATAAGCTAGAGATGGTAGTTGACAAAAAAAATGGTGGAAAGAGAAAAAGAAAGGGTACAAATATGAATCGCCGCTACACAGACATATTAAAATTGGAGGATGTTGACATACTTGTTTATGACTTCAATTTAACAAAGATAGGAACTCTTCGATTCAAGACGATAGAGATTCTGAAAAGTTTCTTACCAGAAGGAACAATGTTGACATGGGAGTTTGCTGAAACTAGTCATAGATCTAGAAGCATTTTGAAACCTAAAACGTTGGGCATGCATGTGGACTTAGATGGGGCACTAGTTGATGAAAGAGAAGAATATGGAACATCTTTGTCAGCATCCAGTCACTCATCTGGAGATGTGAATTCTGATGGTGTGCAAGAAAATATGAGTGATTTTGAATAATTGTTTAAGAGAGTTTCTATAACTGATGTATGCATCATATCTTCAAATAAAATTAATGTTTTCCATATGGTGTTAAATGAGAAGTTATGAGGCATTTTTATGTTGTTGGATTATATGTCTTAATTATGATAAATTTTATTTTTTAAAATATATTAGAGATATAACGTATGTTTTATTCAATATACAAATAATGACTTTTGAATTCATTTAGTGATGTAATTTGTTCATAATGTCATAGTTTTTAATTTTATAGTTGAAAATTTTTCAATTTCTTTTGTATCTAGCATGTTATGGTTGAAAACATGTTGAATTTATACGTAGGAAATAAAAATGATATTCTACCAAAAATTGTGTTTTTTTCCTCATAAACAACTTTGTTTGACACATAAAAATTTGGTTTTACTAGCAATTTTTTTAAAATTTTGAAAATTGACCCTAAACAAAAATCATTGTTCCAGTACCATCACTTTCGTTTTGAAGCTATATTTTTCATGAAAATTTCATAGTAAATTTCATAGTCACTGCCATTTTTAAAACATGTTCAAAATTGACACCTAAAAAATAAAAAAATCGTTCCAGTATACACACTTTTCATTTTTAGCACTGTTTTTGATGTTTTTTTGGGGTTTTTTTGCCAGAGTTTCCATTTTGAGTTTATAGTTCCCGTTTCAAAGTTTACATTGTTTGTGATAGTGCAACCCTTAGGTGAGGCAGGAGTGAGGCCACAAACCATTTGCAGTGTTTCCCATCAGTTAGATTCATGTTGGTTTCACGAATCGTACACTTCAATCTTTGATCCAAATCCTAGGATGTCTCTCTAGGCTTCATCATAATCTCTTTGAATCCTACAATGGATTGCACTTGAGACATAGGTCCTTATTTAGTGTTGTCTAGATATCTGCCAACGCGGACATCAAGTTATTAGTACTGTACTTAATGTACCACATTAGCGCGCAGTCCTACAAAGCACTAACCAACATTTCTTTCTTCATTTGATCATCCGTGATACCTTGAGCTTCCCATAAAACCTTCACGATGAAGAGAAATAGGTCTAAATCTTCATTTCCTACACCCTTGAACACAGGTAGCTTTACGGAGTTCGCCATGTTGAACAATGGTGGAGGTGGCAGCGGTGTGGACTATTGAGATGAGGATGGAGGTGATGTAAGTATTTGTGGGAACCCTTGTCTTATCAACTGAATAAAAATCAATGGAGAAGCCTGTGCTACTCCTTAATCGTCACTTAGAGGAGGCTCAATCAGTAGGCTATATTCAAGACCTTCTCTTCCTCTGTCCCTGGCGTAGCCCCAAACATCAAGGTAACTCCATGACCTACTTTTCACACAAGAGCATCTTAATCCAAGTAATTAATGATTTCAAATACTTACCTCATGACCGCTTGAAGAAGCGATGCTCTACTTCATTGTAACTGACCGAAGTATCGACTGTGAACTCTGTCACAAACCCTCCTATGATACAGTCAAGCCAATTATCGACAACAAATGTGATCTTATTGTCAGAGGCTTCCAAATTCCGTACTAACTCCGGGGTTCAAAAAATTGGACTGTCAAGCCTCCACCTCCCTTGGCCATCTGCCAACTTCGCTATCCGCTCATATAATTCAACCGGGAAGGAACAAAAGAAGATTTCAGGTATCTCCATGTACAAATATCTGTCCAACAATAGTTCTTTCATTAATAGCAGATTCATGTTTTCTTGCACCATGAATTTGTGGATATTTCTATCCAACAAGTCTTCAATCTTCTTCTTAGTTGGATTCCAATGATGTGACATCACACATCTCATTATGCAGATCTCGGTCCCGGCAACAAAACCATTTGCTGGCTTGATGGGCCCTAACACAAGTTCAACATTAGTCAACCAAGAAAATCCCTACACTACTCGCCCTTTCGGCATCAATCCGTGGAGCACGAACTGAAGTCTCACCCGAAGCAGTATGGGGGGATGTAGGAACCAAGTTTCTGCACCCTGAGATGGTTGTGATGTTAATTTTTCACTTTAAATCTACCTTCATGTAGATCGATAAGCCCTTGGGGCTTATCGATGTACTTCTTTATTAGTATTTCAGAACCTCCGTGAAGGCATGTGATCATCCTTCGCGTAACCCTAACAAGCGATTCAGGCACTTAAGCACCTCTATAACTACTTTGCTGTATAGTTTCTCGAATTATCTTAAGTGTTTTCCAACTCTACCATGCAATTAGGATTATCTTCGTGTAAACATATATCTCTACTTGCATTCATATAATAGAGGAAAACATATAGATTCGCACATCAAATTAGCAATAAAACATAAACCCAGTGCTTAACATAACATAATCGCATGCAATTGATAGAAGTAAAATACATAGTAATTTCGGAATACTCTTCTTTATTGATGATCCAGATTTCTAATACAGACTCTAACTGCCCTGCGCACACAGCTGCAGGGGTCTGCGCACTCAGTTGCGGACTTCTACCCTAGGCCTCTATGCACTCAGTTGTAGGTCCTCTTTCCTACGCTAAGACTCTTGCTCTTAGCGCTTCACAGACTCATCAATGGCTCCAACTATCAACTAAACTATCTTAGACTCCTCTAAGACCTCCTTTTTATACAATCCCATGGTCTGTGGACTAAGGGTGGATCTCATCAAGACGACACAACCTATCTAAACTAAGGGCAGAAACCCTTTTTGACTCTTAATATCTTCGCGCTCCAAAACCACAAAATGCATAGACTTTACATCCCTTTATACAAAATTCGGGCTTTCTACCCCAAAATTTGGGCTTTTAACCCCAAAATTGACCCCAATGATCTTGTTATTTTTCCTCTGTAGTCCGATACCATGAATAGCAAAGATTCCCACATGGATGGGGAATTGGCAGAGGCACGGGAGATGGCCTGAAAAGTGGGAAAGGGAGAGAGGAAAATAGACTTTAGTGGAGGCTAACAGTGGAGTCAAAATGATGCATAAAGAGGAAAAACAAAGGGATGGAGAAAGAGAGTTATTATGATGCCACTTTGAGGAGTAGATGGAGTATTGATAGTGTGAGATGGGAGGAGGCTAGTTAGTGTTGGTACCTTCCAAAAGAAGGAGCCAAAAGGGAGGGGCTAGGGGAGTCCATCATAGGAAATGGAGTAATACAGGGACTATAACTATGAACGGACACAGTTTGGCACACCAAGAACAGAGGTATGAGAAATGGAGCAGTTGAGTTTGCACAATATAGAAGATTTGGAACCAAAAAAAAAAATAGGTCATGCACTAGGTTGAAACCATCACCCCATGCACATCTACAGTACAAGAGGTAAGCACTCAACACACTGATTTGAATAGTGTAGAAGGAAATATATTCAAGGAGGAGGACATAGTAGTATTAGTTGAATTGGATAAGTTATAGTGGGTGCCACAAGGTATTTAGACTCAAAGTGGTGCACAACCAAGTGCACAGTTTTCTAGTAGTACAACAAGCATAGGAGGGAGTACTTCGTTAGGAAGTACAGTGTAGATTACCATGTCAGGGCATTAATTTGTAGAAGATCGTGTTTCATGGTGCTAGGACTAAAGACTTAATATATTATTTTTGCATGTGAGGTCATCTGGATAGCTAAACAAGTCCAATATGAGGCCACGAAGATTGCATAGTTGGAAGCCACATTTAGGGATCACACACTAACCTAGAACATGAAATTAAAAATCGCAACTCCAAATGGAAAGAATGAGACTTTGGTTTTGATTAGATAGGAACTAATCATGGAATTTCAGAGATCCAAGTTAGAGTCTTAATGTATTATGGAACTCAAGGAGATCAGGAAGAGCCCAGGAGAATCTATATGGGACTTCAATGAATAGTTTAAAGTAATGAAGGATATGCTGATGTTCGAAATTCTAGATGTGCAAGATAATGAATGGTTTGTTGCATGACTACTACCACATATCAAGATACCCTTGACACAACAAAATGTTATGTAGAGTTCTTCTCGAAGGTGTACGAAAGGAAACCACTTTGGACTGTGGATGACAAACATCCTTAACAGTAAAAATTGTTGTAAAACAATGTGGATCTAGCACAAATGATAGAAACAAAATCTACCAAATTCCTCATCTATTTTGTAGAAATAGTGATAAAAATGGGATAAGAAAATAAGCGTAAGTAACTCCAATAATCCAATGGAAACTAGATATATAAAGAATATATTTTATAAAATGACATCTGTGAAGGGGACAAATGATGTTACCAATCCCCCTCTATGGTATGGGTTCTTGGTTGTCCTTAATATCTTCAGCTTTTGTAGAGTCTCTGTCCTCTGTAATGTGTAAAACCCATCAAACAAAATGTTTTATCTCAATGAGAACTCAAATGGAAAAGAAAATGGTGTGCGACAATGATAATAATCAAAGCTACAACAGTGAGTGCAACAATGAAAATGATCAAAAGTGAAGAATGAATGTAAAAGCCTTCTATTTATAACAAAATATTAGGTTATTATTGAATAACGAGAAATAATAAAATATTATTAACCAAATTCTAGAATTAACCATTTGGAATATTTTATTATATTTGGTTGGAGGGAAAAAGTATTTAAATTGGTTAAATACTTTTATTTAGAAATAATAAATAAATAAATTATTTATTTATCATCTCAAGAAATATGGTTAAGGAATAATAAAAAAATAATGATTTATTTAAGTATTCCTAGGGGATTTAGTCAAACTTGACATGGAATAATAACTAATTAGTGATTAATTAATTATTCCTAGAGAAAATAAGATAATTAATGATTTGTCTATTTATTTCTGAGAACTGGGTCAAATATGACAATGAATATTAGTTAAACAATGGTTTAATTAATGATTCCTGGAAGATAATTAAATAAATAGTGATTTATTTAATTATTCTTCAAGGGTTTAATCATAATTGACTTAAAAAATGTGGTTTATTAAGTAATTTCTTATAGTGAAAGCAATTTTACCCTTAGCTATTTCCAAGCTGATAAGTGTTATAGTGCTAGTTTCATTGAATCAAAGGGTCATGATTATCCACCTAATCTCACTAAGTTGATAACTCTAATAATATCTATATTATGGAAACAAGATTGGATCTGATCACTATAAGCTAATATGGAAATCATAGGAATCCAGGTTCAACATGGTACAGAGATCATGTCTAAGCTAGTCATATGATATGTGTAATAGCTTCTACCTTATCCTATTCAACCAATGGGAATAGAGCTCGAATCTCATTATGGAAATTCTGAAAGGTACGATATTAGTAATAGTGATAACGTGTAAGCATAGTGTGATAACTTAAGCATAGTCCACCTCTATATCTCCAAATCACTTACCATTAACGAACAAGAGTTGCAATTTGATTGATAATTGCCTTACTTATGATGCATCTCAGTTTCTGGATGTAAGATAATCCAACTAACGAGGTAGTATTTGAGAGCATTGATTCATGGATTGAAATCTCTTTCTGGTGTTGCCCTCCCTCCCTCTAAGCTCTATCCCCTTGGTCTAACCTGAAATTCGCTCAAAAAATTGGCCTTACATGGTGTATTTCGATCCATCTAGTAAATCATGCCTAGATGATAAATTTTTGTTGATAGCACAAAGTATTAGTACATAGCTAGAGGCTTTAGATTTGGTGTTAATGTTAGAAGCCTCACTGGCAAGTGAAGGGGAGAACAATGGTATGGCATAGGTGCAATCCCAGCTAATTGCACTAGTTCCCAACTCAAAGACTTAAAAAAATGGAAAGATAAGATGGAGGAATTATGGTGAACCATTTGTTGAATCGAGGGTCACCAAAGGAATAAATGTAAATTATTAAATAACTATATGGTGATTGGTGTTATCTTGAGGGGGCTTGGACCTAGGTTCAGAGATAGCTACACTAACCAACAAAACCCTACACTACTGGCCCTTTCAACAATAACCTGCATAGCACAAGCTATCGTCTCACTCGAGGTAGTATTAGGGGATGCTAGAACCATGTTTCTACATCCAAAGGACTATGTGATGTGTTTCTATTAGACATAGGGCTTTATCCTAACGTTTGCGAAACCTTAACCATTAAAACATAGATATTACAACAACTAATAGTTAACAGATATATGACCTTTGCGCATATATAAGTAATTTTCCAGATTAATTGTAGCCATCATATCAACAATACAATAAATTTATAAATAAACAATAACAAATAGATACACAGGTAATTCTTCAAAATGAGCCTTTATTATGCTTAGAGCTTCAATTACAAGCTTTTCCAACCCTATACACATAGTTGTAAGAGCCTATACACTCAACTTTAAACTTACCAAGGTCTCCACACACATAGCTACATGAGCCTTCCATTTCACCTAAGTACAGTAAACAAACCCAAATCTTTCACTTCTTTCTCTTACATAGATCATGGATATATCTATGGCTCTTTTATGACTCCTTTTTATATCCTTCTTCATTACAATACCATGGTCCAAGAAACATGTGGGGGTCACAAAGAAACTTGAATCTTAACAAACTAAGGGGCATTGACCTTCCTAAAGCCCCTTTGACTCCTATCAACCTGCGCTACTCGTGCTCCGCTCCTCAAAATGCAGAGACTTTACAATATTAACAAAAATTTACAAAATTTGACCCTAGGGGACCCCATCCCAATAGGCCCCCAACAAAAAGTCATGATTCGTCTCGAGTCACTCTACTGGCATTACCTCGATCTTTGCTTGTAGACTGCTGAAATCTGTCTTCAGTGCTTGAATATTTTTTGTTCCCTACACAGTAGCCTGACGAGCTTCTTAAACCAGTTTTTCTATGGTTGGACCTTCGACTGCAAGGCCCATGGTTATCTGTGTCTACTGCATAGTCTTCAAGTTGCTCTGAACTGTCTGTGATAGCTAGCTTTCCTCATCAGCGCAGGGCTACGCCCTTGACGAAATGATGGAGGCCTTTTGACGTAGCTCATCAATTTGGGTCTGGATGAACTTTCCCTTCTACATTCAAGTGAACCTTTGCATAGGTGCTAAGGTCCACACTATTGCCATGATCTCAACAAACTATAGCTGTTTGTCATGGATGTCTGCTTCAACTTTCTACAAGTGTGGATCCTCATGCAGTGACTTACACATATCCATCGTTTTCTCAAACAATTGGCTACAATCCTTGACTGCAGCTTCCAGATTTGTCATATCCTCTTGAATAAAAGTCACGTGTTACTCTTTGACTTCCAAAGGAGTGGTTGGTTGCAGCTTAAGTTGAATCTCTAATATTTTTAGTTCCAACTCAAAGCAAACCTTTCCAATTTCCTCAAATTATTAAACCGCAGAAGCTAGCTTCTTGATTTTCTCTGTAGAGGACACTTCTGCTAGAATTTGGGGCTTGGGAAGCTCACTGTAGATCTGTTCTATTGCTACTTCCAGCTGCTTACTATGCACAAGGAACTCTTCTCATTCTTTGAGCGCCTATTCCTTTTCCTCAAACATTTGCTGGTTGTTAGTCTTGACTTCACTAAAAACTAGTAATGTTTGTTGTTCCCTGACCCTGAGCTCATATGATACTCCTTGATGCAGCTCATGCAATGACAGAATGGGGAGCGTCGGAAGGTTAAGTCTCAAATTATTCATATGAAATAGGCACACCTTGTCCTGTGAAGTCTTAATGTGCAATGGTCCCTTTGGTAACTATACTGTGTGGAGGTCTATGGTGATCTTTGTTGTTAACGCTACCACATTTGCTTGCTTCAGGCTTGCTTGTCCCATGCTTGCCTAGATCACCCCTGTTTGGACTTGCAATTCCTTTAGGCCCTATTGTAATTTGTCCAATTGCTGATGGTACTGGTCCTCAATGTGTCCCAAAATAGTTTTCATGGCATTGTGGACCACATCACTGATCTCATCAAGGTTCCCCTCCATGAGGACTAATGGTGTCACTCTTGTAGACTTGTCCGACTTCTGCTTCTTGTGAGGTCCCATGGAACTTTTCTTCTACCTCTTTCTGACCTTGAAGGGGGACTCTATGTCTAGGCCACCTTCCTCTTCAACCTGAGTCTTGACCTCTATATTTGTGCACTCCATTTCAGGTTCTTCGAGGTCAATAGTGACCTGCGAAGTTGTTGCAACTTTCTCATTTGATGCTTCCTTCTAGAGGGAAAACACATTTTCTTTTGGCACTTCTTTCTCCTTTGTAGAGGTCTATTTCTACTAGGCTACCTTTTATTTCGCAGAAGCATTCTGTGCTTCTTTCTCTTTATCTTTCTGGGCCACTGTCGCAGCTACTGATTTTCTCGTTTTGCACTCTACAACCTTACTTATCCCTGCACCTTCATATGATGGGGTGAGCCACTCACTTTACCATTTGATGATGACCCCTAGAATGTCTTACTCTGTGACCACATATGGTAAGTTATGCCATGTTCATGTGGAATCCCTCTTTGTGCGTATAGACAGATTGTGGAAATTTGCCTTGAAATCTGCAATATCCTTATACTGCACATGTAAACTTGGTGACAAACATGGTCACTGGTTAATCACCATTTGCTATTGGAAATAATACTGAGAGGGGGGGGGGTGAATCAGTATTATCACATTAATAAAACTTTTCCATTTCCATATTCAGATTCATATATGCTACTTCCACAACTTCTTATGATTCAGATAGTTGATCATTAATGAGTGCATTAGAACATTATCAACCATATTAACAATAAACAGGTGCAGTAAAATAGAACAGATCATCACACATAAGCCACACACATGAACACCATTATATAAGGTGGAAACCTAATGTGGGAGAAAACCACCTGCTTTAAGTCATCTCAATCTTCTTCTTAATAAGAAAATCCTTTTATAATATTTTTGTACTGGTGCAATCTTATACCAGTACGCAGGCTTCTACCTATAGAGAGCTACAACCCCCATAGTTCTTGTACTAGTTGATCCATTTACTAGTATGCAGGCTGCTACCTGCTACAATGCTACAAAGTTTTCCCTTAGCTCTTATACTAGCTCAGATACTAGTACGTAGGCGCCGGCCTACAATCTTCTCTCCTTCAGGTACCACGTTTCATACATTTTCATACTGGATACTCTTGAAGCACAACACATAATTTGAAAGGCCACGTTTCATCCAATTTTCATACTAGACCCATAAATATCATTGAAGCACATAATCAATCAATCTTCTGAATCACCCAATCACCATATCAATACATATACAAGGATAGTATGTGTGTCAACAATTAGATCTAGTCCAGCAGATCATATAAGGATAAGTCATTATGAACCTGATCCATTCATCCATCAATACTGAAGCTAATCATAATCATTCAATCAATCACTTCTCAGAACATAATACCAGACATCACTTTAAAACCCAGACCACTTCAGTAAACAACAGAAGTAGCTAAAACCTATTTTAGGAAAAGTACGCAACTTCTTCAATGGAAACCTGCGGGCATCCGCTCCTGTACCAACTATTGATCCATGGGTAACCACAGCTAACAGTCTGCTTTTCTGCGGGCATCCGCACCTACGGTTGAGCATTGCCTGTGCACCTCCGCACTGTACCCATCTCTATCTTGCGATCTTCCTGCGCACCTCCGCACTGTAGCCATCTCTGGCCTGCGATCCTCCTGTAATCCTCCGCACCTACACTGATATCTCGCCAGCGAACCTTCGCATCTTTTGTTCGATCTGCCTATGGATCTCCGCATTTTCCCCTTCAGTGGCCTACGTATCTCTGCCCTTGAAACGTGTCACACCTGCAGACCAGACTTCAAATATGTCACAGATTATCAGATCTACAGATCTGATCATGCGCAAAGGAGATCTCGACCCATCAGTATATTTACCCTATAAAGATGAGATTTCTCCTTGATGTAGATCTAGATATCGCTCACCAATCAGAATTTCAGATCTTTCTCTCCTTAAGATATTCAACCCATAAGCGTGCTCTAGCCAAAAGATCTCCTTCCTCTTTTATAGCCTTAAGCCTTTCACAATACCACGGTCCAAAACCATAATAACACAATACCACGGACCCGACGGGCTAAATACCAAGGGTTAAGCATAAGAAACCCCACGTGTGCTTTTCTTTGCATGAAAGCGTGTGCACTTTAGGACTGCACCTTTTGTTCTGTGATCCCATGAACATGTCCGCACCTTCTGAACGCAGAAGCTGCGGACCCAGCCTCTGACCGCACCTACTGAAACGGTGCACCTACATACTTCTTATTTTCTTCATTCTTTGTGAGCTGATCAGCAATCTCTGCTACTGACCTGTTGTACTGGGATATATCACTTGTATGAGTTGCCATCAAGGACAACACTTGAGCCATAATGCCAACAATCTCCCCCTTTGGACTTGATGACAAAGCTAACTTGTCATACTGAGGACTTGCCTTTTGATTCCTTTGAGCTATCATGCATCCCATGAATTATGTCACATCTGATATCTCTTCAGTAGATTCATCTAGATATATATAAGTGAGATGCTCTTCTATGAGTGGGTTTCCATCAAGTACAATACATGCATCATAATGCCAACAATCTCCCCCTTTGGACTTGATGGCAACAACACCAAGTCACTCTCCCCCTTTGACATCAAGGGCAAAGGGCGAACCAAGATATTCTCTTCCTTTGTTGTCCATACTTCCTCTGAGTACCTGCTGAAATCCCTTTGTACATGCCATGGTGCACCAATATGTCCATGTTCCTTAAGAACATGCTGAAATCTTTGCTCTGCTGAAATATGTTGTTCATGCTCCCCCTGACTATGAGCAAGGTCTACAAAGGATGTTCTACAAAAAGAACATGACTCTATACATCATAATGACCTTCCTATCACCAAAGACTCATACATAAGTCTATCTCCCATCACAATGGTGATATAACAAAAGTTTACATATGATAACATAAGTGAATAACATCATTCATCCCAGGCATAGTGGGGAAACCAACATAGGCCGTTACATGACCTGAAGAGATCTCATCAAATGACTACAATAGATAGAGACACACTATTACACCATGAGTCTTGATATGACCTTTACATCAAATGATATACATGACATTTATAATAGAGACTAGACATCATGATAAACATCAGCAACAACACTGTATGATATACTCCATAGCATCTGTCAATAGCAACTAGACTAGCAACTTGTATTAGTGCATGAATCATCAAGGTATGTCCGTATCAACTCATCCTTTTGAACAGAATTTTGTATATACAGAATCATTCACATTCTATCATATGTGAGAAACACCATAGCCAACCAGATCTGCATGGACCAAGTATCATCAATTGGGAATATATGCATCAATCAACATATGTACGAAACAACCTATCATCATATAGGTAAGAACTCATCATCATCATGTCTCCAACAATGCAACTTTGAATAATCATCCATGTATCCAACCAACAATCCTCATCCATATGTGTGCCAAGAACAATAGGAATCATAACTGTAATATATGATCTTTATGCATATGACGACAACAACATATGAGTGACTCATCATCAAGTAAAGAAGATGTGAATTCAACCTATGTACTTCTTCTTATCCTTATGAAGATCACCATGTAAACACCATTAGAGAATCAACCACAAATCTGATCAACTATCTAACCCCAAGAATCATCTGAACAACTCATAACCATGTCATAGCAAGATGAATCATTTATCCATATAAGCATCATCACCAACGACTATTAACCATAATGCCAACAATGTATTAAAAGCATATGCTCCCCCTAAACCTGTGCCATCTTGTTTACTGTCAGATCTGATCATGCATGTCAGTAAGAAGTATCAAGACATCAACAAGTTATAACCAAAACACTTCTAACCATCAAGTCATTTCCACACATCATCAAAAAATCAACCAGAGAAAATAATAAACTGAATCAGATCCTTTTTCTGAGCCTGTCCCCACTGCTTTTCCTCAGACTGACATATACGCGACTTTGCAGTGTCTAATTCGCGTATATACACGACTTCCCTTTAAGAAACTTGCATATGAGATTCAGGACACTGAAGTTTTACACTTTCAGCTCCCCCTGAGTCTGTTATGTCTGTGCTGTGCTGTGTCTCAGTACATTGTGTTGTGCCACATCTTTCTGACTGTACTTCTTTCTTCCATATCTTCAAGTGTAATGATGCTTTCTCCTTTTGGTGTGATGACCGTCCTTTTTTCCTGCATTTCTTTGCTATATGTCCAAGCTTGTTACATGCATAACATCTTACATGTTTCATATTCCTCCTATAGCAATCAGCAGCTTTGTGACCAAACATATTGCAAGCAAAGCAATATCCATTAAAGTACCTTGATTGTGATGATCTTTCAGCATGATGGTCTTGAACCCTTCTTCTTCTACATCTAGCTGTAACATGTCCAAGATTATGACATACATAACATTCAACATTATTCATAGGAGGAGTAAAAGATTTTCTTTGAAGAATTTCTCTCCTTGGTTGATGATGAGATTGACCTTCCATCTCCTTATTGAGCATTTTAGATTTTGTAGTAGAGTCCCTTGTCTTACTTTGTGAACTAGATTCACCTTCAAAAGATTCATGAAAACCAAGACCAGTTTTGATAACAGGAGACCTTTGACTATTAAGAATATCATCCAAGACTTTAGTACTATCTTGAAATCATAAAAGCTTATCCTTTTTGTCTAATTTACCTTTCAAGATATTTACCTCAACCTGAAGTTGTTCTTCCTTTTCAAGATACTGCTTCTTCATGTTTTCTTTAGCGTTTCTTTCTTCTTCCAACTGTTGCCTTAGTTTGAGAATCTCCTTTTCTTGATCTTCATTCACATCCTGCTGCATTTGACGAATTCTGAAGGCACATTCCAGCTGAGATTTTAGGCTGATAACTTCGTTTTCCTGTTTTTCAATAGCTTGGAGTAGATCTTTATTCTGCTTCTTTGTTTCTTCAAGTTCTTCCTTTAGCGAGAGGGTCATAGCTTCAAGACTTTCATAATAACTGGATCGATCTCTGAGCTTCTTGATTGTTGTGTTCTTTTCAATAACTTCATTTCTTAGAGATGTTAATTCATCTTGCAACTTTTGATATTTGTCCTTAAACTCTCATTGAGCCTTTAGTCTAATAGCATCTTCTTTGAAGGCACCATCCTTTATGTTCAAAATTTTTTCTTGAGCTCTAATTTTGTTTGTCAGACTTTTAAATTCTGCCTCTATTTGATATCTTTCTTGTTCACCCATAATAGCAAATTCAGTTGTTTCGCTATTACTTTCATCTTTTCCAAATGCATAGATACCTGTATCACCAGAGGATAACAAATTCATACCTGATAGATATTTTTCATCTTCATTCTGAAGTGATTCTGAATCTGATTCTGAATCTGAAGAGCTTCTTACACCTAATCCCCAATCGATTCTCCCACTGTCATAGTTCTTCTGAGATGTCTTCTTCTTCTTAGGTGCTTTCTTCTTAAGCTTCTTTCCCATTGTTCCACGGATCTCCTTTAAGCGATCAAGCTTCTATACCAATTGTTTGAAATAATACTGAGAGGGGGGGGGTGAATCAGTATTATCACATTAATAAAACTTTTTCATTTCCATATTCAGATTCATATATGCTACTTCCACAACTTCTTATGATTCAGATAGTTGATCATTAATGAGTGCATTAGAACATTATCAACCATATTAACAATAAACAGGTGCAATAAAATAGAACAGATCATCACACATAAGCCACACACATGAACACCATGATATAAGGTGGAAACCCAATGTGGGAGAAAACCACCTGCTGCAAGTCATCTCAATCTTCTTCTTAATAAGAAAATCCTTTTACAATATTTTTGTACTGGTGCAGTCTTATACCAGTACATAGGCTTCTACCTACAGAGGACTACAACTCCCATAGTTCTTGTACTAGTCGATCCATTTACTAGTACACATGCTGCTACCTGCTACAATGCTACAAATTTTTCCCTTAGCTCTTGTACTAGCTCAGATACTAGTACATAGGCACCGACCTACAATATTCTCTCCTTCGGGTACCACGTTTCATACATTTTCATACTGGATACTCCTTAAGCACAACACATAATCTGAAAGGCCACGTTTCATCCAATTTTCTTACTAGACCCATAAATATCATTGAAGCACATAATCAATCAATCTTCTGAATCACTCAATCACCAAATTAATACATATACAAGGATAGTATGCATGTCAGCAATCAAATCTAGTCCAGCAGATCATATAAGGATAAGTCATTATGAACCTAATCCATTCATCCATCAATACTGAAGCTAATCATAATCATTCAATCAATCACTTCTCAGAACATAATACCAGACATCACTTCAAAACCCAGAACACTTCAGTAAACAACAGAAGCAGCTAAAACCTATTTTAGGAAAAGTACGCAACTTCTTCAATGGAAACCTGTGGGCATCCGCTCCTGCACCAACTATTGATCCGCGGGTATCCGCAGCTAACAGTCTTCTTTTCTGCGGGCATCCGCACCTACGGCTGAGGGTTGCCTGCGCACCTCCGCACTGTACCCGTCTCTGTCCTGCGATCCTCCTGCGCACCTCCGCACTGTACCCGTCTCTGGCCTGCGATCCTCCTGTAATCCTCCACACCTACACCGATCTCTGGCCAGCAAACCTTCACATCTTTTGTTTCAATTTGCCTGCGGATCTCCGCGTTTTCTCCTTCAGTGGCCTGCATATCTCCGTGCCTGAAATGTGTCGCACCTGCGGACCAGACTTCAAATACATCACAGATTATTAGATCTACAAATCTGATCATGCATAAAGGAGATCTCGACCCATCAGTAGGTTTTCCCTATAAAGCTCAAATTTCTCCTTGATGTAGATCTAGATATCGCTCACCAATAAGAATTTCAGATCTTGCTCTCCTTAAGATATTCAACCCATAAGCGTGCTCTAGCCAAAATATCTCCTTCCTCTTTTATAGCCTTAGGCCTTTCACAATACCACGGTCCAAAACCATAATAATACAATACCATGGAGCCGACGGGATAAATACCAAGGGTTAAACATAAGAAACCCCACGTGTGCATTTCTCTGCATGAAAGTGTGTGCACTTTAGGACCACACCTTTTGTTCTGTGATCCCGTGAACATGTCCACACCTTCTGAACGCAGAACCTGCAGACCCAACCTCTGACCACACCTACTGAAATGGCACACCTACGTACTTCTTATTTTCTTCATTCTTTGTGAGCTGATCATCAATCTCTGCTACTGACCTGTTGTACTAGGATCTATCACCTGTATGATTTGCCATCAAGGACAACACTTGAGCCATAATGCCAACATTTTCAACTCAGAATCGAATAAGACCCAGATGATATTTGTTTCCATGATGCATTTAGGATATTTCATCGCCCATAATGAAGTGAATTTCGCAGCCTCGCATAAGTCTAGACAATGTGTCAGGAACTGGCTCTCCTCAAGCATCCTTCATGCCACTAGCATGATCAACAAAAGTAACCATGCATAGTTGAATGCCTTGCCATCCTCTTGGGTGTCACAGAAATCCTCCAAGAACTCATGATAGAGATACCTAGCTCAATTATATTAGACTCCTTTTCTGTACTATGTAGCCAAAAATACCACTAGTGTTGGCATGATACTTTTTCATGATCTTTCCAGACAAAATTTGTGCAGCAAACTGCATAACTCCATCTGATATGGAGCTAATGGCATAGCCATGTGACTTATTCACCAACCAAAATTTTCTCTTCATCTGGTCTACCAGCTTCTTCTCCTCTGATTTTCCCAGAAAAGAATTTTCGGGGTTCATGCCCTGATAAGGTAAGAAGGTTATTCAGTGGATCAACATGTCGGTAATTAGAATGGGACCTCCCAACCAAAGGCACCCATCGTGAACCAGCATCAATGATTGACGCAGATAGATAGTGTTAATGATACTGTAGCTAAAATGTGGCACCCAAAACATGTTAAGCAACCCCACGTACTCAATTTCGATAGCCCACTTCTTTGGCTCAAGCCATGTAACATTCAACTCCTCATAATAGAGTTTCTTTAGATACTTGCTCAGTTCCAACTGTGGGAACTTTTCATGATCACCAAGGTCCCAATCCTCCATCTTCAAAAACCGTACCTAGGCCAACAAATTGTCCTCAAAAGGTATGTCCTTTAGCAACAATGGTGTGGAGACTTGGAATTTTTGCTAATTCTAGGTTTTTAGTCACTTTGGAAGTGGGTTTTTGAGGGTGTACATAAGGTGGTAGCCGAGTAATCGACACTACTTCCTCTCCATCAATATCTTCAACCCCCATATTCAAAACTTCCTCATCTAAGTCCAAGGGTTGCATCGACTGTTTTCTCCTATCCATACAACCCTTCTGTCTGACTGATAGAGGGAATTACTCCCCTAGGGATTTTTGGGTTGAAACCCTAGCAGACTGAAAGTTATCTATTCAAAGAAACATGCATTCATACAACCATTATGCTATTGTAAGCAAATTCTATTATAAGGGTACTTACCTTTGGTCCTATGTTTGAGAAGGCCTTTAGGGTCCAAACCCTTCCTGGAGTTCCCTTCTTCTCTTTTGTCCTGCGAAACAACCAATTCAAAGAACACAACAGTACATGGACAAAAACTTATAAAGAAACCATCTTCATGATATAAAGAAAGGTAGTTAGTTATGAAATTCACACAACCATTTACATATGAATTCTAAACATGACTATCATTAACATAAAGAAGATTCATTTCGGGAACCAAGACATGTGTTTCTTTTATTATAGACAAATAAAGTACATAAAAAGGAATATGTTCACCTGAATCACCTTCAGCAGGCTCCAAGCAAAGCTTCCTTCCGGATCCGTTCCAGCCTCAAGCCTCTAACAAAACTCCTTCCATGACTCTCTCCATGATGTCATAAATGGTGGATGAACATCAACACACAAGGAAACAAAGGTTTCCTGTACAAAATGGGGGAAGTGCAGAAGGCACAAGGGACTTCAGACCTGGTCAAGGGAAAAATCTCAGCATAATAACCTTTCTCTCTATTCTCTCCTCCCTTAGGCCTTCCCTTTGAGGTCCTTTTATACCATCTCCAAAGTAGTTTTATAGTTAGGAGTTGGTTGGGAACAGTTGGGCCACGGGCACTAACAGGTGATCAGCAGGTAAAACCCGCGATCTTTGCCCGAAAATGAGGAGCTTTATATTTTTTTAAGTGTTTTAATACATACACGTGGGTTGGCTATACACAGACCCGCGTATACACGCATTTAACTTAGGGAAATGTCGCGTATAAGGGATAAAACACTGTTTTTTAAATTTTAGGACCAGGTCTGGAAGGAGGGGTTGCCCTAGGCCATGAGTACAGCATCACAAACCATAAGAGTGAGATTTGGAGCTATAACAGATGCCCCCTAATATATGAGGTCAGAAGGGGTACATGATGGCCGAAATATATTATGCGAGTACATGGAAAGGAAGTCTGTCAAAAACCGAGGAGGACTTCACCAGAATTCAGCCTGCCAAGCCACCAAAGGAGATCAGAAAGAAACACTGTCTGAGGTGGGCATACCCATGCTCAGAAAAAGTAAAGCATGTCCGCATATCAAGTACAAGTGGATCCACTAAGTATATAAGTATAAATGATTGAAAGATACATAATGGATCATCTGATCATAATGAACAAGTACATGTCAGAATATCACATATAAGACTGTCAATGATGCTGAAAGATGCAATGGATCACTAATATCAAAGACTGATCCCAAAAGGTACCAACTGAACATGATGGAATAGGATGGTACTACACTGCAAACTCAGGTGCCAGCATATAGAATGTCGCCATGACTGACTGCAACATATAAAGTGGAGTGGTGTCAACTAGCAGCAACAGGAGCAACCGTCAAGTGAACCAATGAATGCTGATACAACCTGAGGTCTTCACCGACCGCCGTGGTACATTTCTACACCATGGGAATAAATGATCTGAAGTCGACCATGTGAGAAATCATTTGATTACCGGTCATTAATGTATACCGTTAACAAACGCGAGACTACTCACCGATAATGATAATGAGCGTCAAGGTACCCAGTACAATCTAACAAGTGTGAATAGATGAGCTGGAGTCGAACACCTGTAAGAATCTATCGATCAGGAGAAAATGATGGTTTCCCACTGTCGATAGCGAAGGATCTGCCACTAATGACTGCAAACCCCAAGGTACTGCCAAATGGACTCTAGATCTTTGCCCCAGAGCAATGAGTCGGAGTCGATAGGGAAAGATCCGCTAGAAGGAAGGCATTAAGGCATCCTTCATCAATCTAGCGCGAGTGTAACCCGTAGGCCAATAATGTGGAAGGAATCAGACGAAAAAAGATGTAGTAACCCAACCGAAGTACATTTCCGGCGTACACAAGATGTGGCTAGCGCACGGCAGAAACCCTCTGAACCAACCAATAATGAAAGCTGACACAGAGGCGAGGTATCCACCAATAGGGTCAAATGGAAACCAAGGTATTGCACGAATCCCAATGTGTGATAATGTATGCTGATGTCGAACACAAGGGAAACCACTCAGTCAAAGACCCATGATACTGATCGATGCTGAGCACAAGGTAACCTATCAATAATGAAAATAGGGCCAGGGTGCAGCTCTAGGACTGTCCTCAGAGCAAGATGTCGTCGACGATAAGGAAAAGACCCGCCAGCAAGAAGTCAATGGGGACCTTCTCAAACCGGCACGAGTAAAGGACCAATATAACTGATGTGATGATAGACATGACACTGACAACCAGGGATGGCCGACTGAAAAATGAGTCAAGAGACACTGCAGAGAGGCCGACTCAGGCTAACTTCCCTTGAACAAAAGCACGACTCATTGTGACTATGTGGTAGCATATGATGACTCTGTATAAGTTCGCCATGTAGGAGGCACGAACGAACCCTCCATATGATTGGAAGAGATAACCAATCGGGGGAGAACTAACTCAATAACAAGGTTATGGCGTACCTAAGTCAAACTAAATCCCACCCATACGGAGGAGACTTCGTTTTGAGTGCTTTGTTCAAGGGCGACACGACTGACTCTAGCTGCCAACAATAAATGGAAATAATGTCCCATTCCCGCTCTTTTTGGAATATTTAATTTTTTTGTCTTTTTCTGTTAAGCCGGAAAAAGAATAAAAGAATGCTATGGTACAGTGGAAAGAATGAGTGTCGGTGAAACAGATGATCTAGTTCCTGAGAAAGGAACGTTCCTATGCTCAATGCAGGGAGGTGAAAACTGGTCAGTGACACTCAAAGGTATGTTCCTTCCACGGGTCAAGGTGTGTCAAGCTGCAGAAGTAAAGGGTATGCAAGGTTGATTTTGCAGATGTCATGGTCAAAAGTTGGCTTAAACACGAGTCCAATTGAAGCCAGCTCTAGGCCAAAAGGTGCAAGTGGTCAACATGCAATGCAGTAGTACAACTCAACACAAAGGAGCCTCTAGGGTATATGGCCAGAACAAAGCGGAGAAGCTAAGAGGAATGAGTCTTCAACGCATAAGTCATGGCGGGACTACAGAGGACTCCCGAGCCTACTCAAAATGGAGCAGCATGGGTAACAAATGTCAGTGAGGTGCTAACTAGGATGCCTATGTAAAGGATGGTTCTACCATCGTGTCATGATTTAAAGAATCGGCAAGTGAAGATGGCTTATGAACCATAACACGATGGGATCGACCCTATGGCAGATGTATCGGTCAAATGGACGCTAGTATGCATAATGCAACGGAAAAATGGTGTCCCTAACCTATATGCCAGTGAGAACACGATACCTGCCATGACGGGTTAGCAGTCATGGAACCATCTCGAAACTGAAAATCGTCCAAAATGTCTTGAAAAACAAACCAATCTCGACATTCCAAGCTCCCACGTTAAAAGTCACATGAGGTCAAACAAAATAAAATTTTGAAAAAATTTTGCATTTTCAAAACTTATAAAAAGCATTTTGGACTCACCATTTTTACCATTTGAGTTCGAGAGCAAAAGATTTGGAGCAAAAGGAGCAAACTTCTCACAACCAGATTCAACCGTTCAAGCTCGTCAAAAACCTCCAGGTAACTCTTATACTTAGCTTGCAATTGATTGTGACAAGCTTTAGGATTTTTGATTGAGGTTTCACCGTTAAACTTTTGTCCAAAATTTCCTCGCGGCGTATACACAGGTTGGTAACATCGAACCCGCATACACGCGGGCCCTATACGCGACTGTGTGCACAAGAACCCGCGTATACACCGCAAACCATTTTAAATGAAAACTAACGGCTTTGAATCAATTTTTTCTCAGGATTCCTGTCACGTGGCATGAAAGAGAGCACGCAGTGGTAGACAATCAAGTTATGAACATTCCATAAGCATTAGATGCCCTACGGGGATGTGGTTTGCTTAAATTTTTCAAATTGCCAAATATGAAAGCGAACACGTGTCTGCTTGAGATGCTCATTGATTATTGGGATGTCGATGAGGAAGCTTTTATGATCGATCAGATGCCGCTCAGGGTAGAAGTGGAGGATATCTATTTTATCATGGGCCTTTCCCGAAGGGGAGAGGTAGTACAGTCCCGGGGCAGGTCACGGAGTGCCCTCTCGATAGAGGACTATGTACAGATATACTGCCCGAGACATCCCAAGAAGGTTGGGAGCCAGATTTCCAGCACACATGTGGCGAGTTTATCACTTAGGATAATCCTGTTTACCATGGATCAGGTGAACGGATCATCCTCTTTGCATCAGGCGTCATGGCAAAACATGAGCGTGGCAGTTGACTGTCTCACTACTGTGTTCGACTGGTGTATTCCTCTTCTGGCCAACATGAAGAGCCAGCTCACTTCTATCAGGAGGGATCAGACTAAAAACTTTGGATATGGGAGCATCTTGTGTACTTTCTTTTTCGAGAAGGTTCCCGCACTCCGCCCCAGAGTAGCAGTTTCCATTAGCACCCCACGTGATCCACGCATGGGCCGGTGGGTTGATCTAATGAAACGTCTGGGGGGTGGGGAGGTCCCAAGGACTGCTTTCGACGATGACTTCTTCACCTGGTGGGATCAGCAAATCATCGCCGTGGATGACTACCCCTATGCTGGGCTGGATTTCCGAGGAGATCCTGATCTAGTGTTACCACCGAATGCAGCATGGGGCGAGATTGGTAAGATTTTTTGGTTTTATGATTTTTTTTTTGGATTTTTCAAATATAATAATGAAGTTTGAAAAATATTTTTGATGAGATTCAAATGACTGATATGGTGATCATGTTCCAGACATCGGGCCGGTACGACCAGATGGATTCCCGCGGCATGGACGGCGCGGCCGAGGAGCCGAAGAGGCGGCTGCTGATACAGAACGGACTCTGAACAACGTCCAATGACACTTGGCGAGGTTGAGCTGCCGAGTACCGATGGCCATCATAGAGGACCTTCCTGAGGATATGCAGTGTCATGTGGTTGGCATGCCACGTGACTGGGTTCGCATTTTTCGGCGCGTGGCCAATGCTATAGTGACATACTTAGACGCTCATCCTGAGCCGAGGCATTAGATATGCCGGACATGATTATGGGCATTTGAGTCCCAATTTTGTATATTTTTTGGACACACATATGTACACTCGAGACGTTTTGTGATATATATATATATATATATATATATATATATATATATATATATATATATATATAGATATATATATATATATATATATATATATATATATATATATATATATATATATATACAGTTTGACTTTTTGATGCTTGATTTTATTGTGATGAATGATTAATATGCCAGTCTAATGCTTGATTAGCGATAGAATCAACTAACCGATTATGAGATCTTGGAATATGAAAATAATTAATATAATTAAATGATATTTGCAACAACCTCACCCTTAAATACTGGCGATATAAAGATGGATCCCGTACCCAATAAATGTTATTTAATTGAGACACTATCAATTGAGAATCAAGATATACTACCAATGAGTCGATCCCATGAGAAATTGCCTCGGATAATAAATTAATAATAGCAGTATACTAGGCCATATTGTTTGAAGCAGGACCGATGCACAAGCCTCTTGATACCATCAATTGACCAGTTGGATAATAGAGTACCCAAGCTGCGGAAGCAAGATTCTGAGTGTGCCGACTAGCACCATCGGCGAACCCAAAATAGACCAAATCATCCATCAACACCTACCACAGCAGACCAAAAAGTGTTGATATCAGAAAACTCTCGATGATATATGTACAAATATACATAAAATACAAAGAAGCCATTGCCTGGTCAAAACTAAGCAAAGTACTTCTTTAGGTAGAGCCTATTTCGGGGCTCCTCCAGCTTGTTTCCCTCGAAATCAATTAACTCATACGATCCTTTTTCTAAAACTCGTTTAATAATGAAAGGACCATACCACATAGGCTTAAATTTGCCTGCCCCCAAGTCGTCCTTATCTTGGTCATAGACCAGGACAAGGTCACCTTCAGAAAAGACTCGAGGATGAACAAACTTATCATACTGCGTTTTAACCCTTTTCTTATGGGCCTCATTCATCGTGGCAGCATCTCGACGCTGCTCATCGAGATGTTCCAGGTGAACTAGGCGCTCTTCGAGACTCGAAGTCTCAGGAAGAAGCTCAATAGCCAAGTTAAGAGATGGAATTTCACATTCGACCGGAAAGATAGATTCCATCCCATAAACCAACTGAAAAGGAGTAAAACCAGTAGCCATTTTGACGGAGGTTCGGTATGCCCAAAGAGCCGAATACAACATGATGTGCCAATTGGACCGATTTTTATCGATTGTCCGTTGGAGTATCGTCTTAAGAGTTTTATTGACTACCTCGACCTGTCCATTGGCTTGAGGATAATAAGGGGACGAATGCTCCTGACAGAAACCTAATTTAAGAGCCAATTCAGACATTAGTTGATTCTGGAAATGACTGCCATGGTCAATGACAATCTCTCTTGGGATACCAAATCTTGAGATAACCTGATTGAAAAGAAACAAAGCTGCCGTGTCACTATCATTCTTATAAGTGGGCATGGCCTCAGCCCACTTCGTAAAGTAGTCTACGACCACGATAATGTACTTGTGATTCGCTGCTGAAGGTGGATTACAAGTTGTAAAATCAATACCCCACTTGGTAAAGGGACCGATGGTGACAATAGGAAAAAGGGCAGCTGGATGCGCGCGCATCTTCCGAGTAAAAATTTGACACGGGTGATAGCGTTTGACCGCTTCCACACAATCTTTAAAGAGTGAAGGCCAAAAATAGCCGGCGCGTAAGATGCGCTGGGCTATAGCAAGCCCTGATAAATGACCACCACAAGCTCCACTGTGGCAGTAATTGAGCACAGACTCTGCTTCCTCTAAGGTTAAATAGCGCCGAAGGATTGAATCAACCCCTCGACAGTATAATGTGTCACCAATGATAACATAGTTTTTAGCCAGGTGACGTAATTTTCGACGTTCATCCTTGGAGAAAGTAGAGGGAAACTTCGAATTCTAGAGATAGACAATGATATCTCCATACCAAGGGTCGAGTGAAGAGATGAGGAATAAATGTTCATCGGGAAAACTTTCCTCATAAACAGTATCCTCTCCACAAGGAAGCTCAGAAATTAGTTCCGCGAAAACCATGGATTTCTTAGACTTGGCAGACAAGAACTCGAGATTGAATTCTTGCAAAGTGACTATCCATCTATTATATTTGCCCCCAATCACTTGCCTACTAAGGACAAATTGAAATGGATTGACTGCCGCTAAGACAAAAGTTTTGCGTAGCAAAATATAATGATGGAGCCTCTGGACAGCATGGACAACTACCAAGGCCAACTTCTCAACCGGAGAATAGCGAAGTTCAAGACCTATTAAGCCTCGACTCAAATAATAAATCACGTGCTTGGCAATAGCATCATCCTCCTAAACTAGAACCATACCAATGGTTGATTCTGCTGCGGCGAGATATAAAAGGAAGTCTCTACCATAATCCAGTGGACTCAAAAGCGGGGCAGAGACTAATGCCTTTTTCAAAGCATCAAACTACCGCTGCGCAAATTCGTCCCATACAAATGGAACTCCTTTTCGTAGCGAACGCATGAACCCTTTAGTGATCTCGGCATAGTTTGCTATAAATCGTCTTAAGAAATTAGCCTTCCCTTGAAGACTTTGAAGTTGTCGAATTGAGGACGGGGGAGGCAACTGAACTATTGCCTCAACCTTGAAGGGATCAACCCAAATCCCTTCATTAGACACAATGAACCCTAACAACCGACCGGATGTAACCGCGAAAATGCACTTGTTGGGATTCAACCGGATTTTATAAAAACGACAACGTTCAAAAACCAATCGAAGATGACTAGGATGATCAGTTCTCTTTCGAGAACGAGCAGCGAGATCATCCAAGTATGCCTCGATGACATGTTTGATGTCGTGGAAAGCATATGACATGGCCCGCTGAAAAGTGGCTCCAGCATTTTTAAGACCAAAAGGCATCTTTCTATATGCAAAGGTACCCCAGGGACATATAAAAGTTGTCTTATGTTGATCTTCAGGACGGATAGAGATTTGATTATAACCCGAAAAACCATCCATGAAGGAAAAAATTTCATTACCCGCACACTCGTCGATAATCTGATCAATGAATGGCATGGGGTAATTATCTTTCTGACAAGCCTTGTTTAGGTCCCTAAAATCAATGCATACTCGGATTGTTCCTTGTTTTTTGTCCACAGGGACTAGATAAGAAACCTAGTCAGTAAGAGGAACAGGGTATATAAAACCCGCCCTTAGCAGCTTCTCAACCTTAGCTTTGATAGTTGTTGCTTTCCTAGGGTTAACCGACCGAAGCCTTTGATGAACTGGTTTCGCGTTTTCATACGTCTTGATCTCATGTTGAACAATAGAAGGATCAATGCCAGGCATTTCCTCATAAGACCAAGCAAATACATCACGATATTCCTTAAAAGGGTCGGTGTAAATTTGAATTTCTTCAGGGGAACACTCAATTCCGATGAAGATATTCTCGGTGACGTTAGGGTCCCTAGAGATGTTTATAGGTATCATTTTTGAAATTACCGACATATTACCTTCGGCACGAATGTGTGCTGGAGCCAAAGGGTTTGACACCGTACAAACATCACTAGTGAAGATCTCGAAGAATCTAGATTCTACTTCCTGCAATGGAGGAAGAAAGTATGAACGATGGTGTAAGTCTTCCCAAGGTCGATCTATACCCATCATTACTTCAAGGATTGCTTCTTTAGAAGGTAGAACCGAATCTAAGCAGTCCAAGGCAGAGGTAGAATCAAGGTTCCAAGCCGGGGCCACATGACCATCTAACTCCTCTTTAGAAAAAGGAGTAGAGTGGTTGTCTGTAGAGTCTACGATAGACTAATATCTAAGCTCAGCTGCAGATATAGGAAATGCCATTCCATTTACTTGTCCTTCAACTAATGTGGTCATAGGTGAAGGCAAGGTCCAAGGGTCTGAAAAATAACGAGTTCGAAAGAACTCCTCTCGAGGAGACTCCTTAGATGATGAAATAGCATTAATTTTAGCGAAAGGAGAGGGAAGATCAAATGTACCCATCAATAAGGAATACATCCCTACTCCTAAATTCTCAGTTGGCGGGCGAGGGTTATCCACTAAAGGGATAGTAGAGTCAGAGCTTGCTTGAGGATTGACTGGACAATAGTCCAATTGATCAACCTTAACGATTTTCCCCTCATGAGGAAAGCAAATGACATGAAACAGAGTCAAAAAAACGGCATCCATCTCGTATACCCAGTTCCTTCCTAATAGGAGATTATATTCCAGGTTAGCGTCTACGACCTCTACTTCAATATTGACGACCTTTCCCCCAACACGTATAGGAAAGGCTGGGATAATCCCATGCAGCTTATGAGAATGACCATCAAATGCAGTCAAAATGGTGGGTGAAGGAACAGCCGAGGGTGATCTAATAGCCTTCCAGCATGACATCGACATAACACATGTGGAAGCTCCTTCATCTATCACGGTGCAAAAAATATTGATTTTTCGATATGTAGACTTTATTTGGAAAGCCATATGATAAGGGAGTCACTTTTTGACATTTAACATGTCAAAAGTGAGAACTAAAGAGTTAGCTGGATCGACTGCTCCAATTGCGGAGAGTAAAGCACTTCTCTGAGCCAGACATGACTAGAGAACCTCTAAAGCGGACATGGCACACGGACTCTGAGCCAGATCCTCCACTATGGAGTAATTCTGGGCGGCCCTAGCATTAGGATTAATCGTCGCGCGTTTAGCGGAACCTTTCGGTATCTGTGGTATAGTCTCGACAGGGGGTCGCTCAATATGAAGGTCAGTACTTTCGAGAATAGTCTTTTCCTTGGAAGTTTCGGCTTCACTATAATCATGTGATCGAGTAGCCACATGGACGTTAGAACCCATCATGAAAACATTTGACGATTTTTCCCCTCCCTGGTTGCCCCCAGCGGAGGTTCTAGGATTTGAACTCGTGCCAGCAAGAAGTTGCTACCCTTGGGGAAACGGGTTGGTTAACACAGCTTGAGAACTAGAAGTCCCTTGCTGTCCTAACAAGCGCTGAGCATCTTCAATCTTAGGGCAGAGATGAGTTAGATGGTCTCCACTGCACACTTTGCGGGGAAACTTGACTTTCTTTCTCGACTCATTTCTAGCACCACCAGCATTGTTGCCTGATTTATTTGCATCAGGCTTCCCATCCTGGTTCTTTTCCTTACCTCGTCCTTTCTTTTTCCCATTGGAATTTTGATTTCCTTTGGGGTTATCAGATTGGATGGCATTTATTGGAGAAGTTTGGGAAGTGGGGGGATTAGACGATGTGACTTGGTTGTTAGAAGCAGTTTGCAAGGAAAACTGCTGCAATTGATTTAACAAGTTCATGGTAGTTGTGTCTACTGACCCAACGATACCATCCACGTGCAGACCTGGCTTCGACTTAGCTACATCAACCTTAGATCCAGGAGCATCTGGAAAGTACTTTTGTAGGATCCCGGACTGTGAATAGATCAATTCTAATTGCTGGGCCCTAAAAATGGCTTGCTCCTCAGAATAGACCCCAGACATGGAGACATCTTTGGAGATCTCGGGTTGTAAAGACTTCAAAAACCACTCGAGACGGTACTCCGGAGGGATTTTGGCTTTAATGAGCCTCTTTCTCCATCTCCATTCCTGAATATGGTCGGAAATGTGGGTTGCCTTATCCTGACGAAAGGTGGCCAGAAGTTCAGTTCCGGCGTCATAGCGGATAGGCAACTGGAAGTGATTTAAGAAAATATTGGCTAAGTTAGCGAACGATGTAAAGCTTCCCCCTGGAAACTCTATATACCATTTGGCCGCATTACCAGTCAAGGTGCGCTGAAAGAGTCTCAACCTAATCGAGTCATCGATAAGGGAGTTAGATGAGCACCACAAATGGAATGTGGTTACATGGTCGCCTAGGTCTTCGCCACTCTTCCCTTCGAATTTTGGGATGTCCGAAGGGAGTTTGGTTGGGACCGGAGGCCAGGCCGGATTGTACTTGATTGGGTCATTTGTTAACTTAGTGAGATCTGGCAGATTCAATGTTGCCAGAAACGGAAGCCTAGGAGGACCTTGGAGATTCCACCCAAATTGGGTAGAACTCCCAAAGCTCTGAAAAGATTGTCCTGGAATTTGGGAGGCACCAGGCTGCCCGAAGTAACCAGTAGAACTGGCTGAACCAAAAGGCAAGCCTTGTGGTCCAGCAAAATTCAGAGTTTGACCAACTCCGGCCGTATGACCTCCATAACTAGCAAAGTTCCCTCCTAAAGGATTGTAGGGAGTTGATAACCCCTGATACGGATTCCAAGCCGAAGCAAGGGGAGGAATACTTTGAAACATACTAAACGTGGAGTATGACCTATTCCCTTGTTGGCTGATAAACGGATTCCCAGTTCCCATGCTACTAACCCCAGGGTTATTCCAACCTTGGATAGGATTGCTGCTTTGTCCCACAGAAGAAAAAGGCATGGATCCTACCGTTGGGTTGGAATGTGGTATATGACCACTTCCAAAAGGAAAACCCTGGAATGAAGCTGATCCGCCCATCATGGACGTAGCGGCACTAAGCGGAACCGATGGAATACCCTGTGAATGGGTGCCAAATGGGAAGAATCCAATACCAAAAGCATTGGTTTGGGCATTTCCACTCGTGGAAGGAATGGAGGTAGACCCAACTATAGATGTGCTAGCAAAAGATCCAAACAAGGAAGCAGAGGAGATGGAAATGGTTCCTCCCCCTTGCACCGATGTTGGGGTTTGCATAGTCGTAGCACTCGTAGAAGCCATGCTTCCAGTAGTGGTCATCGATGGTAAGCGCGTAGCGTAACCTGGACTTGAAGGTCTATGCGTCGGAGTCCCAACGTATTGCAGTACGTCTGGATGACTAGATGGTAGTGGAGAATTTGGAGCTGCTAACGACTCTGAAAATTCTTCTACCTCTATGTTATTCTCCGCTTGAAAGAGAACTCGAGAAAGGACTGGAGTGTCTCTCTCTTGTTCAGAAGTGCCAGACCTTGCTTGGCCGCTAATGCCCCCGATAGGAGGATCAATCCCCGATGTGTCAACCGGCGTGGGATGGAACCCACCGGTAGTATTGCCTCTGCGCCTTCTAGGAGAAGGCTCTAAACTTGGTGGCGAGAGACCACGAAGTCTTCGAGACCATCTTGGAGATCGGTCAACCACTTTGAATTTTTTGTTATGATCTAACTAAAGACTCAAAAAATTGAAAGCTAGGCCAACTAGGAGCACAGAGCACACACTATAAAGTCCCTAAAGATACAGCCAGTCAAACAACTTCCAAGTTTTTCTGCTCCGGGTGATTAAGACCGGACACCAAAATACGAGAAAGTGAAATAAGGGGCCTTCCGAAAATAGTCTAGGATGATGAGGGCCCAGTCCTATCAGCGAAGGTATCAGAGGAAGTTACGCTGACCTCCTAACAACAGCCTGTGCCGGTGCAAGTCCCCAAGCTTCGCAAGGGTGCCCTCCAGTAGTACTGTCGAGAGTGATGCAACGTCAACCTCAGGTGCCACGGGATTCCCCTCCGCAGCCACTTGTGTAGTTCCCTAGGAGTAGCAACTATGGATACCAACTCGTCGCAGAAGCCAAATGGAACAGTCGTGAGGTAAGTTCGGACAAGTAGGAGAGGGGGTATCTCTCTTCCCTATCTTCACAAACCCTCGTGCTTAACTCCCAGATTCGGAGCTTTCCTAGTCTTCCTAACGCTATTGGATTTTCTCTCGTTATTTAGACTCCTATGTTTGACGTTTAAATGGCCTTGGAGAGTTAACTCTCCACTCGCCTAATCCAAGGCCCTAAAATCCTAATCTTGTTGGTGTAACTAACTAAAACAAAAAGTTCTAGTGAATTTTAGTTAGCGCTTGATTTTATTAGGCTATTCTTTAAGTCACAAGTAACGGAAGTGAAACTAGTGGTGTTTTTTGACGCAAAAGAAATTAATAAAAACTTAACTACATGCACATGCACTTTTTCGTTTTTCGATGAAGAGCAATTTCTATAGGGTTTAGAGGTACTTCTAATAAAACAAATTTTCCTTTTCTTTTCGTTAATTCACACTTCACACTCACAAAAGTTAACAAAGCTATATGTGCCTGAAAGGGGATGCAAATCTATCCTAATGCAACAACTATATGTGGATGCAAGATCTAAAACTACTCTAAAAACCAAAAATGAAAGTTGCTTGCTTATCAATCTTTATCTTGCCAATTACAATGCCTAGATGGAATATGAGATGTTACCATTCATTTCGTCTAAACACTAAAAACAAGTTCTAAGACAAACATAAAGCACTTTCACTTCACTAAAAGGAAATCAAATGAAAAGAAAGTTCAAGAAAGCAAAACTAAGATTTTCAAAAGATTTTCTTCAAAGCAACAAACAAAAAAGTCTTTTCAAAAAATGCTCTCAACAACACTGAAACTTGTGATTGAAGAATAGGAAATTAAACACCTTTGTGAATCAACACCACTTAATGGACGAAAACCCAACAAAAATAAATGTGTTTGAAATTGCTCTTAACAATCAAAAGCAGCAATGAAAGCCTTGGCAATGAAAACCAAAAAGATCAAAAAGACAAATTCCAAGAAAGTGTCAAACAACAACTTTCATGAAACAAAGAAGTGGATGGTCACAAAAAGCGATCTTGTCAAGCAAACAAAAAGTCACCAAAAGCAAGATTAACACAAAGATTGAATTCAATCTCCCCACCCTGCTGAAACAGAGCAGTCAAGATTCCTAACAAGAAATCTTGCGTGCTTTAGCCAAAAACGATGACGCTTGCAATCAACAAAAAACAAGACCAATACTCCTTATAATCAGAGAGAATTCAGAACGAGATGCTCGCTGTAAAACAAATAACTGATACTAGAAAATGACTGTTTCAGACTGACTCAAACCACCAGACAAACCTTCAGAGGCTAAAAAGATTTATAAATCTTGAAAATTGCAATATATACGCGACTGTACTTAAGTACAGATTGCGTGTATACGCGACTGTGTTTGAGGAAACCTGCGTATACGCGGGTTCACTCAAAGAAACAAGCGTATATACGCCTCTGTATCTAAGAAAAACAACGTGTATGAAAAGCTTCAAGAAAAATAAAAAAGAAACTGAAGAAACTGGCAAAGCTTAAAGTTCAAGAACAGACCAGACAGTAACAGCAAGCAGACAAGGCAGCTGAGCCCTGATTGGCTTGAAAAATACCCAAACTAGGAACAACAAGAGTGTTGTCCCCAGTGGAGTCGCCAATTCTGATAGAGGGAATTACTCCCCTAGGGCTTTTTGGGTTGAAACCCTAGCAGACTGAAAGTTATCTATTCAAAGAAACATGCATTCATACAGCCATTATGCTATTGTAAGCAAATTCTATGATAAGGGTACGTACCTTTGGTCCTACGTTTGAGAAGGCCTTTAGGGTCCAAACCCTTCTTGGAGTTCCCTTCTTCTCTTTTGTCCTGCGAAACAACCAATTCAAAGAACACAACAGTACATGGACAAAAACTTATAAAGAAACCATCTTTATGTTATAAAGAAAGGTAGTTAGTTATGAAATTCAGACAACCATTTACATATGAATTCTAAACATGACTATCATTAACATAAAGAAGATTCATTTTGGGAACCAAGACATGTGTTTCTTTTATTATAGACAAATAAAGTACATAAAAAGGAATATGTTCACCTGAATCACCTTCATCAGGCTCCAAGCAAAGCTTCCTTCCGGATCCATTCTAGCCTAAAGCCTCTAACAAAACTCCTTCCATGACTCTCTCCGTGATGTCATAAATGGTGGATGAACATCAACACACAAGGAAACAAAGGTTTCCTGTACAAAATGGGGGAAGTGCAGAAGGCACAAGGGACTTCAGACCTGGTCAAGGGAAAAATCTCAGCATAATAACCTTTCTCTCTATTCTCTCCTCCCTTAGGCCTTCCCTTTGAGGTCCTTTTATACCATCTCCAAAGTAGTTTTTTAGTTAGGAGTTAATTGGGAACAGTTAGGCCACGGGCACTAACAGGTGATCAGCAGGTAAAACCAGCGATCTCCGCCCAAAAATGAGGAGTTTTATATTTTTTTAAGTGTTTTAATACATACACGCGGGTTGGCTATACACAGACCCGCGTATACACGCGTTTAACTCAGGGCAATGTCACGTATAAGGGATAAAACACTGTTTTTTAAATTTTAGGACCAGGTCTGGAAGGAGGGGTTGCCCTAGGCCATGAGTACAGAATCACAAACCATAAGAGTGAGATTTGGAGCTATAACATTGACCTCTGTTATAGTCTTGCACGGTGATTGCCACACCAATGCTTATTTTGGCTTCTTTTGCTTCTTCTCTCATGTCACATAGGCAATGGGTTTAGGCCTTGGTAGCCTAGGTGTTGTGGTAGGTATGAGTTGTGTTACAGTCATTCTCTTCGAGAATATTTCCTTCTACCACTCAGGTAAATCCACCTCCCGCCCAAGTCCTTGTTGTGATAACTTCTCTCAAATCTCTTTCCAATCCCCTCTTGACATGCAACAATTGTCTTGGCGTAAACTAAAGAGCAAAATCTCAAGGAAAATTCTCTGTAAGAAAAGTGTTTGAATGTGGAGTGGGATGTTGTATTTATATCCCATTTGGAATTCAAATCAATCCATTCCCTCCAAATCTCCGTCATTAACACTCTTTAAGCTGAAGATTTCCAAAGATATTCTCCTTAAATTCTCTCCCCCCACTCCCTTTAATGGAAAAATAGCCATGTAGTCATCTACAATGCTTCCAACGGTCAATTTTTGGCCAGGGTGCCCGAGACCCACCATGCTAGCACAACTACTTCATCTCATCTCCTCTCTGCACCTTTCTCCTAATCCTCATGTATCCCCTTCGCTTCGCCAAACTATCCTTTCGGAAACATAGTTTATAGTCTCTCACTTCCTTGCAACTGCTTCAAGTACTAATAATGTCATGCCTCCTTATATTCATTGTGTAGGGGTGGGATCAGACCTATATAGCTTCAACCATCTCCCATTGATTTTTCCTCGAAATAGCTCCCTGTTTAGCTTCGCGAGCTAAACTACACCTCCATCTATAATCTCCTTGATGATGTATGGCCCCAACCAATTCATACAGTAGAACTAAATCTCCAATTTTAAAGGTGCGTTGCTTAATGTGGTGATCATGCCACACCTTTTCTCAAGACATCTACACCTACTGATGAAATCCTTCCAATAAACGATCTTCTTCTAACTCAAGTATCTGGGTGAGGTGATTTTCCACGGTATCTTGTTGGGATGGGGTCCCTTAAGTGAGTTTTGGGTAAAAGCCAAAATTTTGATGTAAATTTGATAAAAGGATGTAAAGTCTCCGTGAATTGTGGATGCAGAGCGTGTAGTTAGTTAGAAGTCAAAAAGGGTTTTGACCCTCGTTTATGTAAACTTGAGTCAGGTTTGGAAGATCTACCCATGGTCCGCAGACCATATGATTGCATAGATAGGTGTGTCTTCGAGAGTCTAAGGTAGATCTATGACGGAAGGATTCTAGAGTTAGTGCAGAGAAGTAAGTCTTAGAGGAGGAAAAGGCTCTGCAATTGAGTGCGCAGGGACGTTTTGAATCTGTAACCTTATATTGAATATCAATAAAGAAGACTGTTGGGAAAATTCATATGTTTTATCTATATCTCTCTGTTGTTTATGTTTACGATATATCTTACAATGAAGGAATGTATTTATGAATTAAAAATTTATTGATGCATGAATTTACTGGATCCATCTTATTAATTGAACACAATTAATGTCAAGTGATCATGCAAAGATTATAACACTTTCTGTTAGGTTTATTGAATGCTTGGATAGATCTAAGAACATACTAATCTAAGAGTAATCTAAGGTGCACGTAAGAGGTTATCTCATCTGTTCAGGGTCTGTAAAAGCTAGTTGTAGACCTTTGCGAAGGTTTGAAGGTAGTTTGAAGGGAATT
The DNA here is from genome assembly GCA_031772625.1 of Pinus tabuliformis. NCBI lineage: Eukaryota > Viridiplantae > Streptophyta > Pinopsida > Pinales > Pinaceae > Pinus > Pinus tabuliformis. The sequence continues at coordinate 238,639,718 of CM062808.1, read as the reverse complement.
GTAGTACCAAGCCCTAAGGGCTTATAGATCTATGTGAAGGAAAATCTAGGGCATAAAAGGACATCACACTGATCTCTGGATGTGGAAATTTCGTTCCAGCATCGCCCCACACTGCTTCGGGTGAGACTTCAGTCCGTGTTATGCAGATTGATGCCAAAAGAGCCAATAGTGTAGGGTTTTGTTTGGCACAACTAACTCTGAACCTAGGTGAGGACCCCTTAAGCCAACAAACGGTTCCGTTGTGAGGACTTATCTTTAAAAAGCATCCAAAAACTTATCTACATCAGTAAAACTATCGTAATAAGGTAAATTTCTTACCTCCGATGAAACACAGTGTAGCGACTTAGTCATCATGTTGTAGCGCAGTGAAGATATTTCATGTGGCCTATTCTACTAGTGATCCATTTCTTCATCCGAATTCATGTATAGGAGCTTTCACGGTCCCATGCAATTCGTCCATCAGACATTGGATTAATCCAGTCTTGGTCTCGCGCTATTATTTTGTAAATTTGACCCAAATCATCATCACTTTTTCATAGTCATGGACCAGTTCAATATAGTGTGGTCCTTCTGCAGGGTCTAATGGTACTACAATGTGGAGTGATTTCCTTTCAAATGACATTGTCCACTTCTTCAAATTGATTACCCCATTTCATATCAATAGCCCAATCAATTCCAAGGAGCATGAGGTATGGATTGTTGTCATCAACAATTTCTATTACTTCAAAATCAGTCAGTGCACTCATAGCTTCTATATCTACGGTAACTCCATGCAAACATTCCATAGGGATAATATTCTTCTGGTTCACCATCCTCAACTGAATCAGAGACCACTATAGCGCAAGCCTCCCATTCTCTCCCATGACTATTTAGGAAAAACGTCTGGGTCAAATCCCAGATCCAAAATAACCTGGTCCATCTCATAGTCTTCTATTTGCACAGTGAGCCTCATCTCGCACCCTGTTCTTCTCTTATGTTTTCCAATCTTTCTGAATACGTAGTGTACTTCACGATAATTTTCCTTACAAACACACTTGTTTATCAACTCCTATAGCCCTTTCACAACCTTGTTATTGCACGACAATTTCATACAAGTCTCCAAGAAGGTGGTAAGCATAGAGGGGTCAACCTATGTAGGCGTGCCGGTTTTTGGATGTTTGTCATAACTTCCTAAGGTAGAGGCCTTAGTGAAGCTTTTCTTTGCCTCCATAAACATCTCTTTCATGTGCTCCAGATCAAGTGCAATCTCTTTTTCTGGGGCCTTGTGAACCCACCCACTTTATTCAAGTTGTTTTCCTATATCATCACTAGTGGTTATTCTGCTTCTTAGCATGATATTCACATTCAGATCCTCTTTGCAGGGCTCGGACCTCATCATCTATAATTTCTGGGTAGGATGTTGAGGCTGCGCCTTCTTCTCCTACATCTTAGCTATTAACACAGGGCATTCCTCAATTGTGTGGTCAAACTGAGTGTAGTATTTACATGACAAGCATGTCTGACTCGTACACTCATGTGTGTAGTGCCCTGGTGTTTCACAATTATAATAGATGACCTGACCATGACCTCTACCAGGTCCTCCTCCTCCTTGGCCATGCCTGTGCCACTGATATCCTCTACACACTCCTCTTGTGCCCTGATCTATAGGATGATTTTTTTCTTTCATTTGATACGTAGGTGTCTTTTCCATCATCAATTCGTAGCTACGATAATGACGCTCATCGTGGCCCACCAATTTGCAGAAATCATAGAATAATTGTTGTGGTGTCTGCACAAACTTTTGCAGCAAATGACAATTATTTGTTACATGTTTTCTAGCCACTTGACGAATGGAACATCATAGCACGGGTCCCATACTTGGTCCTGATGGAGCTTCTTGCCTCAGGGACATCAGTCCCCTCTTGTGATATAATTCATGAAGATAGGGAAATGATTCTTATCATGCCCTTGGCTCTTACACTTGAGTCACCAGACTTCTTCATGCACCTCTGTCCTTGTCACCTTTTCTCTTTTCAAGATCTACAATTCCAAATAGAGGTTCTACAATTGCGAGTGAATTTGTTGGAATCCAAAAGACACATCCTGAATAGGCATTTCATGTAATCTCATTGCGATTTCCAGAGCTTCTGCCTAAGTTCCTATCTTTTGTAGTGATAAAGAAATTCTTAGGTGTGATAGGAGCGAGGATATAAACCACTCGTAGTGTTGACTATCTGTGAGATGCATATTAGCTTCACACATCATGCACTTCAATCTTTGATCTAACTCCCAGGGCATTTCACTGGCCCTCATCATGATTTCCTTAAATCCAAGCACTGATTGCGAGTCAAACTTAGGCTTACCAAATTCTTTGTTTAGAGAAGCCTAAGCGTCTGCTAATGACGCCAAAGGATTATTGGTGGAGTACTTAATGTACCATGTTAGTGCACGATCTTGCAGAGAGGTAACAAAATGTGACTTCTTTATATTATCATCCATAATCTATTGTGTTGTCGACACAGCCTTCGTAACAAGCCAAAACTGATTCGGATCCTCACTTCGTGAGCCCTTGAAAACTGAACAATTTATGATATTTGACATGTTGAATGATGGTGGTGGTGGTGGTGGTGTGGGTGAAGGTGTATGTTGTGGAGGTGAAGGTGGAGGTGGTGTGGATGGATGATGTATTCGAGGAAAACCCTGCCTTATCAACTGGACAACACTCCACGGTGAGGCCTGTACTACTCCCCCATCGTCATTTGAAGGAGGTATGATCAATGGGTTATATTCAAGACTTGATTTTTCTTGGCTTCTAAAGCTTTGTCCACTTCACGTAGATCCAAACATCAAGGCAATGGTATAACCTGTTTTTCACACAAGAGTATCTTAATCCAAGTATTCAAAGATCTCAAATACTTACCTCATGGTCCCTTGAAGAAGCATCGCTCTACTTCAATGTAACTAACTGAGGTGTCAATTGTAAACTCTGTAACAAATCCTCCTATAACTCGATCGAGCCAATGTTCCACAACGTGTGTGATAATATCTTCAGAGGTTTCCAACCTCCACACTAGCTCCAAAGTCCACACTATTGGACTGTGAAGCCTCCACCTTCCTTGGTCATCTTCCAATTTAGCTATCCACTAGTATAGTTCAATCGGGAAGGTGTAGAAGAAAATTTCATGTATTTCTGTGTACAAATATCTGCCTAGCCACTGCTCCTTTGTTAGGCACAAATTTCTATTCTCTTGCATCGTGAATTCGTGGATCTTCCTATCCAACCGCTTCTCAATTTACTTTTTGTTCATATTCCAGTGATGCGAAATCACACCTCTTTATGCAGATCCTAGTCCCAGTAACAGAACCATTTGTTTGCTTAAGGGGTCCTGACCTAGTTTCAGAGTTAGTTGTGCCAAAAAAAACCCTACACTACTAACCATTTCGGCACCAATCCACATAGCATGGACTGAAGTCTCACCTGAGGATGATATGATGTGCTTTCTGATGATACATATTGAATTACTCAAGTAGAGCAACAATTGTTTCATTCAGGAAGTGTGACCCACTATCACTCATCAAAACCTTAGGACATCTAAACTGAGACAAAATGTATTCAAATATCAACTTCACAGTTGTAGCCACACTGTAATCCTTCACGGGTTGTGCCTTAGCCCACATGGTCAAGTAATCTAATGTTGAAATGATGTATTGTGCTCCTGTCTTCTTTCCTGGTGGCTGAATCAGTCCCACAAAGTCTATTGTCCATTTATTGAATCCCTGTAATGAAAATTTTGTGTTTAGAGGAAATTCATCCCTTCGCAATGGCCTCCCTGTCCTCAAACAAAAATCGCACACCGTATAATATTCCTTCAAATCGTTGTGAACAAAGGGCCACCATAGACAAACTCGTAGGATCTTCTGTGAAGTATCTCTTCAAGCATAATGTCATCCAACAACTCCTCCGTGTGCTTCATCGAGGATACTTTGTCTTTCATAGTCTGGTATATACTTGCGCAGAACTTCATTTGATCCCATTTTATACAAGTGCCCTACATTGTGTTGTGGCCAGCAACAACCCCCCTTCTTATTTAGTGTTATTCCTAATCCTAAATAAGTGGGGACCCTTAGTTAAAAAATTCAAAAATCCATTAGGGCTTGAATTTCCTTTTCGAATAAAACTTATCATCATAAGCTTAGGAAATCCCCTTGGAAAATCTAAAATATCTAAGTTCTATGATAAGGTAAGACAAAATCTTTCCTTAGGAAATAGCGCATCGCAAAAGGATAACAGGATACCTCCTTACAAGCCGAATTCTAGCATTACGAGATCACGATATGCAATAATAAACAAATATCGCATCGCATACATCAAAGACAACTTATGATGAAATACTTTAATTTGCCGATATGTGATGATGCATATCGCAAATCGCATTTCACAGAAAACAGGTTAACAAAGATTGTTATATATTACGTTCCTGCGAGAGTGTGATATAGCGATATTGCGATATTATAGTTTTGCGATAAAGCAGCAATGCGATACCACGATTATGCGATAATGCGACATCAAAAGTTCGTGATATAGCAAGCAAGAAATGTCATGATTCTGTGATGTTGCGATCTGCGATATTGCAAAGAAAATCGCAAAATCGCTTCATCGCAGATCTTTCGGGCTCATGCTTCAAAAAAGTATTTTCCATAAACCAACACCTGGTTCTGCACTTTAATGCTAATTAATGAGTTAGTTGCCAGTTATTAATGGAATATGGTTTTGTGCTTATTGAAAAGTCATTTCACGTAAGGTGATATATTTTATACATCTTCGACATTTAAAACTTTCCCATCACCTTCCTTATCATTATTCTCACTTCACTTGTAAATTGCAGGAACGAAGAACATAGAACGATACAAAGAAATATGCAGGATATTATGGGAAAGAAAAGCAAAGCTCTGAGTTCTAAAGAGAAAGAAATGGTGCCATTATATACAGACACAGCCTATAACAGAGATGCAGGTATTGCTACGTGGGAAGGCATGCATAATCTACTTGAGGAGGAGAATCCTAGAGTAATGGAAGTTACTGCTACTGCGGGCTCACATAGTTCTTCTGAGGCATCTATCACAGAACTAGCTTGTTCATTCTTACACATGATAGCAGCAAGGCCCAAAATTCTCCCATACATGGACATGGTTAAATGGATACTGAACAGCATTGATATCAGAAACAGACAGTTTAAGACTCAGGGTCAAGAGCTTACAGAATCATTATTTTTATAAATTTTGAGCTTTATATCCGCTAAAAGAAAAAAGCGCAAAAGGAAAAAAACGCATCAAGGAAGCCTGGATCAAGAAATGGAGGCAGTTCCCGCTGAGAAAAACTTCTCAAAAAGAAAGCTTCTAATTGCTCAGTCACCTGCAAGCCCCGAAAATTGCAAGAAAGCAACGACAGAGACAAATTAGAAATAGAAAGCTCAAGAAAAAGGTAGAAGCAATCCAACGGTTAACCAAGTTGAATTGGGATTATTACTGGGTGCACTTGGTAAAACCACACAGCCAGTGGATGACTCTTAAGTGTATCATCAATTCGACCGAGAAGATGGCACCAGCTCTCGTCGATTCTTTTTTCTCAGCTCAGCTAAAGTCGGAAGTCGACAGCCGACTCTTCTCAAACAGATGCTGAATGTGTGCGATTTCATGGAGCAGATACAGAAGTAGTTTTAATTTTAGATTCAATTTTAGTTTTAATTTTGTTTTATTTTACCTGAAATGAGGACGGTCATTTAAACCGCATCCTACATTTTTGTAATAAGTTATTTTTAGATTTAGTTAGTAGTATTTAAACCCTTCTCATGCATTTAGAGAAGGGTCTTGAAATTTGTCAAAAACTTATCCCCAGAACATGCACTTTTGTACCCTCTGAGGAGGTTTTGATGAATGAATGGAACAGGATTTATTGATATTTGCATTTGATATCTGCTACTGATGTTGCACTTTTGTACTCTTAGTGGATGTTAGATCAAGAAGAGATAAATCATTATCATTTGAAGCTCATGAGTAGGACTAGTTATAAATGGTACTTCTATCTCTTAACTATTTCTGCCTTTGTGTTAAAGTGATATTCATGTTCAGTTGTTTATATATTGATGCGTGAATGCTTGAGTTATCATTTGGCACTTTTGTACGGTGATAGCTATTTATTTATGCTTAATGTATGAGTAGCTTATTATGCGATATGTTTTTCACAACTGTTTCGTCTAACTTTTTATACGAAGTGGTTCATCCTTATTGAATTCTTTTCTCATAACAATTGAATGATCTTTATTACTAGTTGTTATTTGAAATCATTTAGATCGCATAACAGAAGGATTACACCCCGGGTTAGTGTAGACTTAGATATTTTTGCTTATTAGAATACAATTTCCAATATTAGAGTTAGAGTAAAAGTATTCCATTTAGAAACTGTTAGAAAGAGAAATATCAGTCCTTCACACACACACACATAAATTGGGAAACTAGTCCCATATTCCCAGTCAGACCCACGATACCAAATGGAAAAGGAGCTGCTAACCAAGGTCCATACCGGGTGGGCATCCCCCTTGTTGTAGACCCGATTTTCAGGGCTTCAACATATTTGGCGCTAGAGGGAGGGCCCCAAACTGTGAATGGCAAGAAAATCTAAATCTAAATACCATTCTGAGAGTAAATCGTCCTCACCATCTCCACCGACTTCTCCGTTGCATTTAAATCCAGAGTTAGAAGTCACTGGAGTAATAGTCACTGCTACAAACCCTGACATTTCAAAACAATCTACTATTGAACTTCCTGAAGTTGAATCTTTGATTCACAAACTTCAGCGATTTTCTATATCTCTTCCAAAATCTGATAAATCTCAAGGCAGCGTGACTTTGCAATATAATCCTGTGCATCCTCTTACCAGGTTAAAGAGTGAAAAGTTTGGTGTTCAGCCAACCAAATTACCTCTACCTGCGAGGAAGAGAGCAAGGAAGTCTCCTAAAGGGTCTGATAGCGAGATTCTTTCATCATCATCATCCATCTCAACCTCTTCACTGTGAAGTCAACCATCCACTCCTCCACTTCAGATCATTGTCCATCAGCCTATTGGAATTTCCACAAGCCCTTCTCAACCATCTGGAGTCGTAATATCCTCATCTTCTCAACCGCAGGGATCATCTTCTGCACTTTCCTCTGTTAGTAGTTTAGCGATGGCCCAATCTCCATGGAATAACCTAGGGGCAGTCTTAATGCCTACACCCTTGAGTCAGCTACTAGCCCATCCTGAAAAATGGCTGCCTAAGTTTAATCCTGAGGCAGGCATGCTAGCAGAAGAACATATAAATAACTTTATGCTAACGATAAATCTCAATGGAGTTACCAATGAAGACGCTGTTGTTTGAATTTTCCCTTATACTCTGCAAGGAACAGCAGGATCATGGTATTTCTCATTACCATCTGGATCTATTACTAGGTGGGACATCTTCGAAGAACAATTCCTGACCAAGTTCGGTGATGACAGGTCTATGGCGACACTGATCAATGCCTTATCTAACCTTAAGGTGGAGTCAAGAGAACCTATCAAAGATTTCAATTTACGTTTCAATAAAATCTTAAACAAAATTCCTACTACTTCCCAGCCTAGCGAAGAAGTGTGAAGTGAATGGTACATTACTGCTTTGCCATCAAACTTAGCAATCTTTGTTGATAGGGCTAACAAAACAACCTTAGTTGAAAATATGAAAGAAACAATAGCAGTAGAGAAACGTATTATGGCCCTAGAAAAAAAAAATGCGATAGAAGAACGAAAATATAAGAAGGTTTCTTTCAAAGAATATCCCAAGAAAAAACAATCGAAAGATCCATTCGATTTAGAAGGATTACAAAAAGTTTTGAAGACCATGTCTAACAAGATGGTTGACATTAAGAAACAAGTGGCAGAAACTTCTTCTAAAAATCCATACAGGCCTTTTAAAAGAAATCCTTCAACCGATTCCAAACCCCCTAACGCAATTACAAATGTTGAATCAGAAGAAGAAGAAGAGGAAATCGCTACTGAAGAACATACCGATGAAGAAGAAGTTGTAGAGTTACAAGGTATGTGGGATTTCATCCTCCCAGATGAAGAGGATCAAGAGCCATTCCCGGTTAGTACTCGTAGTAGAAATCAACTTGATCCTCCTCAATCTACACCTAAGCCAAAGAGCGCAAGCTCAATGACTAAGGACAAAGTCGCAGCCAAGAAAACATCACCTAAAGCAACTCAAACCAGCCCAGTACAAATAGACCCATCAACTCCATCTAAAACGCTGATCGTTTCAGATGAAATGGAGTATAATATCATAGAAGACATGAAAAAGACTAGGGCCAATATTACTTTTTTTGAATTGAGCAAGCTAAAACACCAGCAAAAAGTACTTTTGAAGGAATTACATGCTATACCAGTTGCACCTTTGCCTGCCGCTATAATCTCTCAAGCTTCCCATGACATGGGAAGACCTCCAACTAATGTGATTAATAAAGTTGATCCAAACAATAGTGCATTAATTGGAGGAAGATCGAGATCTCATACTCCCCCATTTCTCCTTATGAAATTTTCAATAAAAATTTTCATAATTTCTTAGTGGATTCTGGAGCTTCATCGAATATCTTACCAAAGATAATATGTGCAAAATTGAATGTTCAACCACATAAATCCACTGTGCACATAGTCCAATTAGATCGATCACAAGTCGAAGTGATTGGTGAATTAAATCAGGTTACCATAAGGCTGTCATCCAACCCAAAGGTATATCAAGTTATTGACATTTTAGTTGCTGATATTCCAGAATTTTATGGCTTAATCCTTAGCAGAGATTGGTCAAAAAAACTTCATGGATACTTTGCAACTGACTGGTCGCACATGTGGCTCCCTTACAATGGTAAACCAAATCAAATAAAAGTTGAGTGCGAACGACATCAGAAATACGTAGTAACAGAACTCGAGGGGGAAAATGAACCAGTAGCATATAATTTTAACATCATTGGCAACTATTCAGTAGATTTTTTCCTAGGAAATTTTAATTCTCATACTTCACCTTACTTAGAACATTCTGTTTTATCTCAAGTATAAAATTTCTCTCAAACAGATAGTTATAAATGTATTAATTTTATAGATAGTCCTGTAAATAAATCTTTGTTTTGGAAGTTATTTTTTGATGGTTCTGTTACACAAAATATTGTCACCATGACTTTTTGCAGTCATTGTGAGTCTATCACCACTCATACTATCCTCCTTTGCAAGTCTCAAACCTCAGCTCTTCATGTCAAGCTTTAAAAATGAGAGAAAGTCCTTGAAAATCAATAAAACTCTGGTTCTGCACTTTCTCTTACCATTACCTGCGGTCCCGCACCCCTTGGTCATGTTACCTGCGGACCTACCTACTCTGTCTCTAAAGGAGTGGGTGCGGACCCTTGTAAAAGTAAAAAAGGCACAAGTTTATTCTTAAAAAATCACTTTGGGTTAATTCTAGATGCTTCTAGAAGGAATCTTGACGTGGTTGGTTCGCTCCTAGGTGGTTCATGCATCCCATAACTAAAGGAGCTAACCCCTTGATGAGAGGAGCTTATCCCTTTGAAGGAGGGCTCTATCCCTTTGAAGGTGGACCTAGTAACTTCCCTCCTTTGCACTATAAATTAAGGCATTGGGCTGGTTGATGGAGGGGTTGAAAGCTGAACGCTTTTTAGGGTAAATGCTGTTGGAATTGAGACTTCCTAGTTAAGCTTGAGAGGAGAGATTACATACCTTTTGGCTTCATTGGGAAGAGAGTGAAACCTGTCAAAGTAGAGAAGATTCTTGCTGGACCCTGGGAGGAGCTTGTACAGCATCAAGGCACCAAGGTTATAAAGTTCTTCTTTTATTAAAGTTAATACAATCAGATTCATTTTTCTTAATAAATTTTCTTATATGGTTTATTACATGAATTCCTTGATCATCTGATAAATATGGTTTATTATATTGGCTTTTCAGATGCTATTTGATATGTGTGCCTATTTGTGTTTGCAGATTCTTTAAAAAGGAGCTCATTTGGATCAACAGAGCGTGGCTTCCACAAACTAGCACTGGATCTGAGGTAGGCCTAAAACATCTACTAGCCTTTATTTATAAATTGCATATTTAGAGAAAGATAGAATTTGTTTGGTTTGCTTGTCGCTAGATATCCATAGATTCTAGGGAGGTCGGTCTTGTCTGCAAGAACGACTTATCCGGCCGACAAAATGGCGACTCCGCTGGGGACTTGAATTTTTTGTTTTTGCCTTTGCTTTTACTTTGACTTGAGAAACTGTTTCTCTGTTTTTGGTTTTTGATTGCTGTGTGGGATTGGGTAGGTTCTGTAGATTTTGAATTATTTTGTGTTTTTCGTGCTTTTGGAAGAGGACCGCACCCTCTGTTTGTAACACAGTGCAGACATCCCCACACTTTTTCTTTACATACAGAGCGGTACCGCACTTGGGTATACTGGGGGCCTACAGACCCTGTCAAAATTTTGAAAAACTTGAAATATTTTCATTCAGTCAGCTTGGGATTTGTTTATGTGTTATTAGCCTCTGCCCAGATCTCCACGTGTCTTGTCAGAAACTTTTCGTAGGTTAATTCCATTGGCATTTAGGTTTTAGGTGAAATTTCTATAAGTTTTGTGTGCCAGGCTTGATTTTCGTTTGGTCTTTGTAGTAAATCAGAGCTTAGAAGCCTTAGAAACCTTAGATCACCCTAGTTTTTGCTGGTCTTCTTATGAGTCTAACCGATTTGTAAAATCTACCTTTGTTGAGGAATACATCTTGTTTTTCTCTTTTGCGAAGCTTCGAAAGAACTTGTGTTGGAAGTTTTGGAATTCATTTTTAGAAAAGAAAACAAAAGCTGGTTGTTTTGATTAATTTGTGATTCTGGACAAATTAGTCCTTACTTTTCTCATAACTAAGTAAAACATACTTGAAAAGAAATCTTGTAAGCTTTTACTTCAATTAGCTTTTTAGAATTTATAGATCTCAAGATTAGATTTTTCAATAGTTTTGAGTGTTTTATAAAAATTAAAAAAAAAATCTCTTTTGAAAAATTTGTTTTGGTAGTATTTGAGTGTTTGAAAAGAAAGGGAAATTTTTGTGAACATAACTAGTTGTCTCATTTTTGAGTGTATTGGAAAAGACAAAAAGTTCTTCTTTTTGTTTGTTTGTTAAGGAAAGATTTGTTTTTCTCAAGCATTTGTATTCTCAACTCTTTCTTTAGCTAGAAGTTCATTGAAGAAAAAGGATTGTTTATCATCTTAAGTGCATTTTTAGTGTTTTGGATTCGAGTCTTCACACCATAAAGTTTCATCTCGCACCTTTTGACTTAAGAGAAAACCAATAAAAATAACGCTTAAAGTAAAATCTATCTAGCAATCGTTTTATTTCTAGGGCTCTTTATCACCAACATAGCTTAGGCTAGTATCTTGGAGTAGGGAGTAATTAACTCTCCAAGATAGTAAAACAAACAAGTAGCGGTATCTTGCGGTAGGAGATAAATTCAAATTGTTACATCTATGCTCTGGGAAGCTCCTCTTACAGGAGTCAAGCACAAGATCGTTTCCGAACCAGTGGGGTAATCAACCCTTCCTCATTGGGAAAGATACAAGATATACACGTATTAAAAACGGTAAACCTCGGATTAACCATTGTCAAGGAGCCTAGGGTCACTTGTTGGTAAACCTTGGATTATGTCAAGGAGCCTTCAAGGGGATTGAGCTTGCTACTATGCCCTTGCGTGTGTATCGGATCACAGACTGTTCCCCCAGGTATATTTGTTTCCGTTGGTAACCATAGTGACCATAATCTATAGGATTCTTTCCTAAGGTGACGGTGGAGGGAAGATCCCACTGTACCTGGAGAAGACGTCAGTTAGACTCACTTGGATCTTCTGGGGGGTTCTCTTCACTCGAGACAGTTTAGTGGAGAAACTTGTGCCAGTCTATTCATTAAGCAGGTTGTCGGGGTAACTGTTCCAACTGCCATTTCTGTATTGAATTTTGCGACGTTGGATTTCATCCCCAACTAGTGTTTTCGGGATAGAAAGTTATTGTTTGTGTGTGGTTTGACCTCCTAGATTCTTTAGGCATGTGATTCAAAATTGTTTGGTTCTTTATAGACTTTAAGTGGTTTTCATTGAGATTTTTCTTTGTTTGTGTGTGAAGTAGTTAAAATATTTAATCGTGGCTAAATTACTGAGGAAGTCCCGTAGACTTCGGGGCCAACCTCTTGAGTTTTCACCAAGCCAGCTTGAAGGGCTACGAGCCCTTGTAACTCCTAGTGACAGTAGAGTTGGGTTACCTGAAGAAGGAGAGTCTTCTTTAGTTGTACATCCTGATTATCAAGTGCAGGCACCAAAGTATATTTTAGAACCTGTTTCTTTCTCCGAAGTTACTGGTAGTTTTTCTTCTACTAGTGAATTAGCCGAGGAACCTAAAATATCTGAACCTAAAACTGAACCTGCTACTGCTCCAACATTAGGATTTGCCTCTCCAACTTCCAGTGGTCCTGGTTCACCTAGGGTAGAAAGAGTCATTACCCAAAATCTTACTTCTGGACTTATTGCTATCGAAGAACTTGTTACTCTGAAAGAAGGTATACCTATCCCTCAAAATCAACCAACTATAGAACTTAGGGAGCGTGAATCGATCTTTTACAGTCCACCTAGGAGGGATTCTTGGTATCTTTCATTGACCAATTTTTTGGAAAACCCGGGACTAAGTTTTTCACCACCTCGCATTCCTTTTCATCCAACACCTAGGGGTTATTATCCTCCTTTGAATATGTCAAGACAGTCATCCATGTTTTCTCAATCTCCTGAAACTTTTTTATATGGTGGTCCTTCTGTTCCCTCTGGGTACCAGACACTTACTGGTACTTTTTCGGGAGCATCTCCTCAACCTATTGAACAAGGGTTATTAACTGGTAATAATGGAACTAAGCCATTGAGTGTAGAAGATATTCTTATGATGTCAGGTACCATTCCAAATCCGCAACCTCAAGGTGGCCAGTTACCGCCTGGGGGGCAGCCTCATGGTCCTCAATTATCGCCTGAGGGGCAACCTCAAGGTACCCAATTACCACCTGGGGGGCAACTTCAAGGATAGTACATACCTACAGGACAGTACATTCCTCAAGGTCAACCCCAGACTCAATATGTACCTCAAGGTCAACCCCAGTATCAATATGTACCTCAAGGTCAACCCCAATATCAGTACATGCCTCAAGGTTATCAACCTCAAGATCAATACCCAACTCGAGGTTTCCAACCACTTTCAGGTCAATCATTTGTCCAAGGAACTGGAAATGTACCTTTGAATTATCAACCCTACCCTCAACCCGGTTATGGTCCTCAATATGCTCAACCTTCTATGGGTCCATACCCCGGAATGAATTTAGTGTGGGATCCATCTCAATCTCAACAGATATTGCAACTGAATGTGCAATTGTCATCTCAATCTGGACAACCCTTAGTTTCTGGTTCAACCCAGCAACCTGTCCAGCCTACTATTCAAACTTCTGAACCTTCTGTAGTTTCTCAGCCTGGGCCTAGTTCGCCTCGAACTCCGCCTCAAATGATTGCTGCAACTGCTGCAACATCTGCTCCATCTACCCCACCTACTTCTAGAGTATCGACAGCTTCGGTTTCTACTATTCCTACATCAATTCCTCAAGCATCTTTACCTCAGTCTGGACCCACAATTCAGACTTCGGTTCAAATGCCTATAGTACAACCTGGTCCAAGTATGGTTGTCACAAGTCAACCTCAATTTACTTATCAACCATACCAGGGACAGTCAAAATTTGGTCCTACTGTGTAGAACCCAGTCTATCAGTATCAACCGTACCCTGGATATACTTATCAGCAACCTCAACAACCACAGTACGGTCCAGTTAATCCTGGTTTTCCGGGAGGATATAATATCCCAAATGCAATTCCAATTCCTAGTTATCTTGGATATCCTCCTCCTGGGGCTGGTCGCATGACCCAGGGTTTCAGGAACCCTAATCGTCAGTTACTGTTCATTGCAACTTTGGACTTGCCTAATTTGTCACGCCTTATGAACGATCCAATTAATTATCTTCCGTTTTGGCTGCCAATGCCGAATAAGTTGCCTAGTGATATTCCTAAGTTTGAAGGTAAATCAAGAGAGGATCTGTCAAACCATGTAATGACTTATCACCTCTGGTGTGCATCTAACTCCATTTCAGATGATTCAATTTGTTTACGGCTTTTTCAACAAACTCTAATTGGTCTTGCAACCAAGTGGTACATTGAGTTACCGCGAGCCACTTTTTATAATTTTAGTCAGTTAGCTACTTCGTTGTTAACTCATTTTCAGTTTCCAGTCAAATATGACAATTCCACGGAATTATTAACTTCATTAAAACAGTCAACATCCACTTACATTTCAGATCACATTCATGAATGGAGACGTCGACAATGTTTAGTGAAGGTATTTATTCCAGATCAAATCTTAGTGGAGTGGTTTCTTAAATCATTATTACCGAAAATCACTGAGGATGTAGCTAAGCAGGGAAAATTTTAAGAACCCCCCCTAAATTTATAAATATAATAAATGGGCGAATCTCCATGGTATATAGGAAAAATGAAAGGCGATTTTATCAATAATATAATATGTATATATAATTTTTTGGCGAATCTCTCACCAGGCATGGCGAATATTTTACTCAATTATAAAATCTTGTAAGATCTTGGCGAGTCTTTCACTAAAAAATAAAACTTTGTAAAGTCCTAGTGAATCTTAGCACAGGCTACATGCTGGTTTAATTCCCCCATTTAAATAGGCTACATTCCAGGTGAATACCATGGGTCAATACCATGTGCCATTTTGGTGAATACCATGGGTCAATACCATGTGCCATTTTTATTCTTATTAATTCTAATATTAGGGTTAATAATGGTTTTTTGCATGGTATTAATAACAATCTAGTCCATGGTATTTGTCCCATAGTGCCATAGGTTTCACCTAAATATAACCCATTTTTTGAGTGTTCGTAAATATAAGGTGACTTATGGAGTAAATATAAAAAAATGTTTTATTTGTTTACCATACCTCTTGTTTATTTATATTTTTATTAATTTACCATACCTCTTTTACAAATATGGTATTTGGCCCATAGGATTCACTTAAATAAAACCTCTTTCTTGAGCCTTCATAAATAGAACGAGGGTTATGGACTAAATATAAAAAGAGGTTTTATTTATTTACGATACGTCTAGTTTATTTATATTTTTATTTATTTACCATACCTTTTGAGTAAGTATAAAAAGACATTTTATTTATTTACCATGCCTCCACTTTACTTATATTTTTATTTGTTTACACCCTTACATGTATATAAGGTGACTTATGGAGTAAATATAAAAAATGTTTTATTTATTTACCATACCTCTCATTTATTTATATTTTTATTAATTTACCATACCTCTTTTATAAATATGGTATTTGGCCCATAGGATTCACTTAAATAAAACCTATTCTTGAAAATGGGCGAATGGATTCACTTAAATAAAACCTATTCTTGAAAATGGGCGAATGTAATGTTGTAAGTCCTAATTTCAAGGGCTAAATTTACCTTTTTTACCCTCTCCCTTAAAATAAGGTGGGCTATTTGAGGTGATTTGTAAAAATGTACTATGATACAAAATATTCGCCCACTAAAAATTTAAAACCCCTCAATTTCGCCAAAGGGCGAACATTCGCCCCTAAAATTATCCTTGTAGCTAAGGCCAGAGTCATTAATGAAGAGCAAGTAATTGATCAAGCTCAGTACCTTGACCTAGTTTATACGTAGCCAGGTACGTTACATGAGAAAATCCTCGACCTTCCTAAACAAAATCAAATAACTGCAGCTCCTTCAGGATCTCATGCCGCTGATGGTATGATTGGTACAGTTAATACCAAAAGTAAGAAGAAATCTTCCAAGAATTCTTCTCCTATCATAACTTTACCAGATTCCCCGACAGGAGATTCTTCCGTAGAAATTTCTGCCGATATTCATGTTGTAGAGTCATCTACAGCCAAATCAAAATCCGGCGGTAAAAATAAAGGGAAGAAGAAAAATAAATCAGATAAAAATTCAAAAGAGAAACCAGAAAAAACAGAATCTACTGATGAGAAACGTAAACCTCGTTATCCTTGTCTCATTTTTGACGAAAAGCATTTTACAAGAGACTGCCCTCATTGTGCTGAGGTTGCGAAAATCATCAAAGGTTCTCAAATGCCTACTATTTTCAAGGATCCTTTTCCTAGTCAAGACAGTATGATGATAGGTTCTTCCTCAAATGTCTCAGAAGAACCCATAATGATGATGTCCCATGTTAGGATTCCGACATGATCGCAAGATTATGGAAGTAAAAGTCCTGTTGGTGGTAAGGAAGCAGAATCTTCTAATTCGAACCCATCAACTTCAACTCCTGGTTCCGATCCACTACAGATCGAAAAACCTAACCCATAATTAGTAATCAAACTGTCCACCAAGGGTATACTTCAAAATTCAGCTTTCAATCCACATGCGAGAGCTGCTCAAAACTATAACATTGTTGAATATTTGGCTATTTCACCTTCAACAATGTCGGCTTTGGAGGTGCTGCAATCATGTCCACCACAGCGTAAATTACTATTGTCGGCTATAGGAGCTGTTGATATTCAAGACTCGAACCTTATAATTTTCGATCTAGAAAATAGTACACCTCGCTTACCTCATCAAATGGCTTTCCAGATTCCAGTGTTAGTCAAAAACAGACCCTGCTATAGGACTGTGATTGATGAGGGAGTCTCAACGTGTATAATTTCGATCCAGTGTTGGAGATCACTTGATTCTCCTACACTTAATCAATCCTCGATGATTCTAAAGGCCTTTGATGGCCGTGGGTTCCATCCTTTTGGCATTCTACAGGATTTACCTATAGGGGTTGAAGGTAAAACTATTAATCTAGATGTGGAGGTGGTTGATGCCCCTCTAGATTACAACCTTCTCTTGGGTCGTAGTTGGTCTTACACTATGACTGATGTTGTTTCATCGGTCTTTCGGCTTATAAAGTTTCCTCAAAATGGAAAGATCGTGACTATAGACCAGCTAACTTACTTTTCATCCGACCCAGCCTCTTCTAAAAGTATCCAGCATGTCGGCAGAACAACTATCCCTTATAAGGATGTTGGAGTAGGACTAGTGAAAGATTCTGGTTTACTAGGAACTTTTTCCTTTCCTCCTCCCAACGTATCACCTTCTACTGCAACCATTCATATGATTTCATTAGACACTATTTTTTATGATGATCCTTGGATCATACCTTCTGAATCTGAGATAGATTAATTTGGTGATGTTATGCCTTTGAGTCCATATGAAATTGCGTATCAGGGCGTACAGTCAATTTCTGACCCTTCTTCAACCAAAATTGACTTAATGAATGTGGTCCATGAAGAATCACTTTCAACATCAAACTCAGATTCAACAATGTTTTCCGAACTTGTTCACGCTGATGAGTAAATTCGTGAAATATTTTCTGTTGATGATTTACCATGGGAAGATCTTCATCATAGATCTTTGTTCTTACCTGAGATTGATCACTTTGAAAATGATTTTTCATCTATTTTTACAACTGATTATGTCAAGGAACCTCAGAATCCATTGAAAAATCCTGATTCTGAGTTAAATTTGGGAAATATTTCTCAAACTATTCCTATTGACATTTCGGTTAAGCCTGGAATTGTTGAAAACATTCATATAGGTGCCTCTTGTACGGAAGATGAAATTCAAACATATAAGGCCCTATTTCAAGAATTCCGTGACGTGTTTGCCTGGTCATATGAGGAAATGCCAGGAATTGACCCAGCAATTGTTGTTCATGAAATCAAAACTTACCCGGATGCTAAACCCGTTCGGCAACGTTTGCGTCAGATCCACCCGCAAAAAGCTGCTGCAATTAAAGCAGAAGTTGAAAAAATACTTAAAGAAGGTTCCATTTATCCAATTCCCTTAACAGATTGGGTATCGAATATTGTTCCTGTTAACAAAAAGTAAGGAACAATAAGAATATGTATCAATTATAGGGATATTAATCAAGCCTATCTAAAAGACAATTACCCAACTCCCTATATCGATCAAATCATTGATGATTGTGCTGGCAGTGAAATATTCTCCTTCATGGATGGTTTTTCCGGATACAATCAAATAAATATTCTACCTGCTGATCAACCAAAAAAGGCTTTCAATTGTCCATGGGGGACATTTTCTTATTGAAAATTACCTTTTGGGCTCAAGAACGCCGGTGCAACTTTTCAAAGGGCCATGTCTTATGCGTTTCATGACATCAAACACATTTTGCAACCCTATCTCGATGATTTACCTGCTCATTCATTACATCGAGCTGATCATCTCATCCATCTACGAGCAATCTTTATGAGGTGTAAGCATTATCGAATTAGGTTGAATCCACACAAGTGTGTTTTCTGTATAGAAACGGGTCGGTTACTAGGGTTTGTTGTTTCGAAAGCTGACATTCATGTCGATCCCTCGAAGGTTGAAGCCATTGTCAAATTGCCTCCTCCTTCGACTCTTTGCCAACTCCAAAGTTTGCAAGGGAAAGCAAACTTTTTACGTCGATTCATTCCTAACTACGCCGAGATCAGAAAGGGTTTTACCAGGTTGTTGAAATAGAATATTCCATTCTTTTGGGATGAGATAGCTGACAAATCTTTTGATGCTCTAAAACACATGTTGACCCATGAACTATTATTTCATCCTCCCAACTACAACTAGGATTACTTCTTGTATCTCGCCGCCTCTCATTCCACCATCGAAATGGTGTTAGTTTAGGAAGATGAATTCGGTAGTGAGCATGTGATATATTACCTTAGTCGAACCTTAAATCCAACTGAGCTAAAATATTCACATGTGGATGAATTGGCTCTGGTAGCTGTTCAAGCTATCCAACGTTTTCGTCATTACATTTTACTACGCAAAACTACAGTAATTTCCGATTGCAACCCTATGATCTATATTTTTACCAAACAATTGCTAGGGGGCAAGTACTCCAAATGGATTGTGATCCTACAGGAGCTTGACTTGGAATTTGAAAAATCTAAGTCAAAGAAATCTTTAGTTTTTGCGGAATTAATGTGTGACTTCCCGCGTGCTGATACCGAAACTGTGGTAGAAGAGCCCATTGCGGAAGAATCCTTGTTTCTAATCAGCACTTTAGATCCCTAGTATGGAGATATCATAGTTTATCTCCAAACCCAATCCTTTCGGCCTGAAATTTCAAGATCTCAACATCGAAAAATACGTTTCCAGTCTGAACAATTCAAAATTATTGGAGATACACTTTATCGTCGTGGGGCGGACTCTGTTTTTCGATGTTGTTTAATTCATGAGGAAGCTAAAATGTTTCTAAATGACTGTCACTCTGGAGCATGTGGTGGTCATATGTCTAGGTTTGCCACAACCCAAAAGATATTGCGCGTTTGCTATTTCTGGCCGTCTTTGTTTAAAGATTGTATTAACGCGGTCCAAAAATGCCACAACTGCCAAATTTTTGATCGAAAGATGCGCGCTCCACCTGCTCCTCTCCACCCTATAATTGTCATCGGTCCTTTTACGAAATGGGGTATCGATTTTATTACATGTAATCCTCACTCGGCCGGGGGGCATGCGTATATCATCCTTGCGGTAGATTATTTTACCAAGTGGGCCAAGGCGATGCCTACATTTGAGGCAGACAGCAAAACTGCTGCGATTTTCGTTTTCAATCATATAATTACTAGGTTCGGTGTTCCACAAGCGATTAACACTGATCATGGACATCATTTTTGAAATATTATGATCACTGAACTAACAGACCAACTTGGCCTGCGTCACGATAGTTCAACTCCATATTATCCACAGGCTAATGGTCTGGTTGAAGCCATCAACAAAGTTCTAGTCATCATGATCTGACGAATCATTGGGATTCATAGGTCGAATTGGCATAACATGCTATTTTCAGCGCTTTGGGCATATTGAACCTCAGTAAAAACATCAACTGGTTTCACTCCTTTACAACTAGTTTACAGTTTGGAAGTTGTGTTACCCATTGAATGCTAAATCTCGTCATTGCAAATGGCCATAGAATTACTTCCAGTCACTTCCGAAGAGGAAAAAAGTTTGTTATACTTGGATCAGCTAGCTGAGAATCGACGTGATGTTGCACTAGCAATCGAAGCTCATGCCAAACGTATTAAAGCTCAGTATGATCGAAATGTTACACCTCGTAATTTTTCGGAAGGGGACCTAGTCTTACTATACGATCAAGAAAATGATAAGTTGGGCGCTAGAAAATTCATACCCATGTGGCATGGTCCTTATGTTGTTAAGCGAAAGCTGGAAAAAGAGGCCTATGAATTGGTAGACTTTGACGGGGTCTCTTTAGGTAAGCCCAGGAATGGTATTTATCTGAAGAGATATTATGCTTAAATCTGGGTGTGGAGATTTTAGTTAGGTTAGTTTTCTTTCTAGCTGGTGTGTTTTAGATTAAAAAGTGTGCTTAGTTTAGAGAGTGTTTTTGTCGTTATTCTTGCTTATCTTAATTTTACTCTTGATATTGCAGATGTCGATGTCTCTCCAAACATACATTGGTTTTGCTGATGGTGCTTGTCATAATGCACGGAATGTTTCTTCCGCAGCTTGGGTTATCTATTCACCCTCTTATGAGTTGGTATCTATGCATGGGGTAAGCCTTGCTCAACCAACGAACAACATTGCAAAGTATAGTGCAGTGATTGAGTTATTATCTGAATCCATCTCATTTGGGATTTGGAGTTTGATTGTGAGGTTAGATTCTGAACTCGTTGTATTACAGCTTAATAGAGTGTATGCCATTAGAAATCCAGTTTTATTGAGATTATTTTTGAGAGTTCGTCTCTTGGAACGTGAATTTGACTATATTGAATATCAGCACATTCCAAGATATTTAAATACATTAGTAGATGCAATTGCTTCTCGAATGTTAAGTAGATATTTGCAGTAATCAAGCAAGTAAATTTAAAAACATTCTATAACATGTTTTACAAGATAACCAGTAATAGTGATATAGCATAGCATAGAAGTGTGTCAAATATACATTGTCTTCGAGCATAGGTTGAAAAACACCTTATGATCAGCAAAATGATAGTACAAAAAACAAAAATGTCACATGAGTCTACAACAGGCGATCATCCTATCACTGGTGATGATCACGATAAGAAACCACTGTACAAGCCACCCTACAAAGGAACCTCCTGAAAGGTCATGGGACCCCAATCACATAGCATTGTAGCCTAAGAGGAATGTCATCTATGCTGGTCTCTAGAATGTCTGTTGTCAAACGTTCTAGATGGTTTTCCAATTCGGCCAAGGTCTGTAGATTCGTCTCGTGGGGCTGGTGTTGCTGTAGCTGGCTATTTCCTCTCATAGGGCCAGAGAGTGGCTGGTCGTCGTGGACCTACATCTACATTTGAAACTTTTTACTATCAATTTTGGGATGATTTAAAAACAAAAAAAATTAAATTAGAAAATGTTGAAAATGATTTTACCTGAGTCATCCCATTGCTCTCCTGGTGGAAGAGCCATGTCTGGGTCACCACGATAATCCATCCCAGCATAAGGAAAATCCTGAATAGCAAAAACTTGGTTCTCCAACCAATGAAAATACTCAGGAGGAAATCGAACAACTTCTGAACCCTCCTCAGGATGACGGGCCATAACTACAACCCAATGCATCAGTTTGGGCTCTCGGGGAAGTCTAGCTCCAACGGAAAGATGTTGTGGGACCAACATTGGGACCCTCTGTATACCAAAGCTCACAACTAAGAAACCATATCCAAAGTTTTTTAGTTGTCCGTCTTTTGCTCTAGTTAGTTGGCCTTTTACATTCGCCAGCACAGCTTCACACCATTTGAAGATGGTGCCCCGAAAGCAGTCTACTGCCATCCGCATTTTGGATCTAGAGGCCACATGTAGTTCTATGCTTCCGCAGAGCTTGGTGACAGTAAATGCAATCACTTTCAGTTCAGGACGGGAGATGGTTTTGATATCAATCCCTTTGTCTCTGGTTTGGTCATTACAAAACTGCCGGAGGTTATCGACAGACTGGCCACCTGGCGTAGCCCCGAATAGAGTCAAATGTTCACCTCTCTTAGGAAAACCATTCAAAAAATAAATGTCTTCCAGCTCCATTTCGAGCTAGTGGCCACCAATAAAGAAACATTGGTCATGTACATTCCACCTGTCTACCAGCCACTGCAAAAAGTCCACCTGGGCCTTCATGCCAGGTATGGCCCAGAATTTGAATAAACTGCATGCCTTCAATGCATCAATCGAAGGTTGATGATTAATCGTGGAAAGGTCCACATCCTCGTGCTCCCATTCCCACTAGTCAAGCATGGTGTATACCCTACATTCAATAAAAAGGTGGATTAAAACATTTAAATCAAAAATTTTGGGGCAGAATTTGAAAAATTTAAGTCTGAAAAACTATGCTGCGGGGACCGCACACTCTATATTAGAGACAGTGCATAGGTCCACACTCTGGCTATACACCAGGTGAGGGCCCCTGACTTTTTTCCTTTTACGAAAAAGTCGGGGTCCGCAGGTTTCCTATACTTTTCCCGCGGACCCTCGAATGTGGGTTTTTAACCTAAATATTTCCTAAAAAAAAAATAAAACCCTAAAAACAAATTTCAAATAGATGAAATGCAAGAGTAAGATGATGTTGATTACCTGGAGGCGATGGTGTTCAATTCCAACCGACAGATTTTCCGCAATCTTCACGAGAAGTTTCTTACCAAAAGCTCTCTTTTCTCACTCTGAAGTCAAACGGTAAAAATGAATTTACAAAAGCCCTTTTTATAAGCTTTTTTGAATAAATGAATTTTTAATTTGTTTATTTTTCACTTTAAAGAGGTAACTTTTGAAGAATTTTTATTTATTTTAAACAGGTATGAGTAATGTTTGAGTTTTTGTGCAGGATAACAGATTTTTTAGGCAAAATTGATCATTTTTGACAAAAAACATTAGAGTCACCTTTAAGCTCTTTTCTGACTCCTAAAATATGAAAAGATTGCCGAGTTTTTCTTTTTAAGCTCGTTAAAACGGAATTAAAAAGATGGTCCACTTACAACCGTTTTCTGACCGTAAAAACATGAAAAGATTGCCAGATTTTTGTCGTTTCAAATTCGATATTGGTTATAGAACGACGTGTCATTGATCGCTTTTTTAATTTTTCGGATCAGAGGCACTAATTATGAAAATTACTCCTTGATCGTAATGGTCAAGCAGTTCTCTCAAGTATTATTTTATACTTTTTCAGGCTTGGGAGACACAAATTTACGAAAAAGGACAACCATGGAGTTTTCTTAAGTTATTTCAGACTCTCTAAAATTGAAAAACGCTGAGTTTCTCCTATACTAGACTCGTTAAAATTTAACAGTAAAGGACCTGTTCAATTATAGATAGCAAGGGACCACTCCTTCTTAGGGTTTGAATTTAAACTAAGTTGGACTCATCCGAAGGATGAGCTTATAATCAAGCAAATGTTATCCTCCTCAAGCTTGTCAAAAATAAAGAGGTACTTGCCAGAAATGGTGGGGGAAAAGAGAGAAAAATGAACCTATTTGTCATACTTTGTGTCTCAGAAAAACATTTAACCACTCTTGAACACGACACTTTTTGTTCACCTGGGTTGGGAAATCCTTTGCCTAACAGTTAATCAAACCATATTGAAAGTCTTCAGCCGGTTTCTGGGTATTAGCTTTGGGTCAATTGTCACCAAACCATCTGCAGTGTCGTTATGTGTTCAAGAGGTCAGTGCAAATAAACCATTCATCTGCAAAATATCTGTCATCCATCTTGACCATCCCTGAGTCAGTCCTTGCAACTATATTTCTTCAAACTTGATCTATGATTTCGTGTTGTGGGCTTGCCTACGACGGATCGCTTTCTATCGAATTCAACTCATTATCTAGAAATCGTCAGTACCTTGGGATCTGCATGCCTCAATGGCAGGTTTCTCGCCTTCGACGATAGGTTGCATCATTGACCTTCGATCAAAGGATTCCGTGACATGTTCGACATCAACACATCTATTCACATTTCATAGATTGTACTGAGTACTTTGAGAGCCATTGACATTATTGGTGGTTTCTCTCACATTTGTTAACAGTTTACATCATTGACTGGTAATCAAGTGGTTTCTACCATGTTCAACTTCGACACATTCATTCACATGGATAGAATCCTACTATTTCGGGACGTAGAAATAAAGACCTTGGATCTAGTTTCCACCATCCAGGCTACGAGGAATTTTGTATTCATTATATAGTGGACTATTCATAAACAGATGACTGCGTCCATACTGTGTCTACATGTGTCTATACTTGTGATGTATTACAAGATCATTCCTATATCAGAGCACTTTAGTTAGTTTTCTAGTCAGTTTTGATCTGAGTATGGGAATGCCTACCTCAGCGATGATATGATCTCATATATATATATTTTGTATTGAATGTTTTTACAGGTTCCAACCAGGCTTTCCACAAGATGATCCTCGAAATGATAAAGTACTTCACTCTTCTTAGATGATAAATGAAATCCTCATCTACTACAGACTTCGCACTTTAGGGGGGAAATCTGTTACACAAAATATTGTCACCATGACTTTCTGCAATCAGTGTGAGTCTATCACCATTCATATTGTCCTCCTTTGCAAGTCTCAAACCTCAGCTCTTCATGTTAAGCTTTAAAAATGAGAGAAAGTCCTTGAAAATCAATAAAACTTTGGTTCCGCACTTTCTCTTACCATTACCTGCGGTCCCGCACCCCTTGGTCATGTTACCTGTGGACCTGCCCGCTCTGTCTCTAAAGGAGTGGGTGCGGACCCCTGTAAAAGTAAAAAAGGCGCAAGTTTATTCTTAAAAACTCACTTTGGGTTAATTCTGGATGCTTCTAGAAGGAACCTTGACGTGGTTGGTTCACTCCTAGGTGGTTCATGCATCCCATAACTAAAGGAGCTAACCCCTTGATGAGAGGAGCTTATCCCTTTGAAAGAGGGCTCTATCCCTTTGAAGGTGGACCTAGTAACTTCCCTCCTTTGCACTATAAATTAAGGCATTGGGCTGGTTGCTGGAAGGGTTGAAAGCTGAACATTTTTTAGGGTAAATGTTGTTGGAATTGAGACTTCCTATTTAAGCTTGAGAGGAGAGATTACATACCTTTTGGCTTCATTGGGAAGAGATTGAAACTTCTCAAAGTAGAGGAGATTCTTGTTGGACCCTAGGAGGAGCTTGTACATCATCAAGGCACCAAGGTTGTAAAGTTCTTCTTTGATTAAATTTAATACAATCAGATTCATTTTTCTCAATAAATTGTCTTATATGGTTTATTTCATGAATTCCTTGATCATCATGATAAATATGGTTTATTATATTGGCTTTTCAGATCCTATTTGATATGTGTACCTGTTTGTGTTTACAGATTCTTTAAAAAGGAGCTCATTTGGATCAATTGAGCGTGGCTTCCACAAACTAGCACTGGATCCGAGGTAGGCCTAAAACATCTACTAGCCTTTATTTATAAATTGCATATTTAGAGAAAGATAAAATTTGTTTGGTTTGCTTATTGCTAGATATCCATAGATACTAGGGAGGTTAGTCTTGTTCGCAAGAACGACTTATCCGGCCGACAGGTTCTAAGTCTAATGAAGGAGCAGGAGAAGGATGGTGTTAATAAGCCCAGAGGCAGATAAAACTATGCTAACTTGCAGACTCGAATTTGATTGCACCAACAATACCGCAGAATACGAGGCTTTAATCCAAGGGTTATACAAAGCAATCGGATTAGACGTCAAATATCTTCAAGTTTTCGAAGATTCTGAAATTGTAATCAGACAGGTACGCAATACTATACACTTTTTATCAGGTCATTTAAAACATTACCAATCTTTAGTTCAAGATCTGACTGAACACTTTATAGCATTTAATATTTCATCAGTTCACAGACTCCAGAACGCTAACAAAGACCTCTTAGCCAACGTAGCTTCCAAGCTCATTCCTTCAGAATATTTTAGCCCTGATCGATTTTCAATTGAGTTAATTTTCAGACCATCTATTCCTGATAACATTACCAATTGGAGGATTTTCAAGGACGATCCTGATATCGTGAGTTTCCTCACATCTGAAGGATCCTACACCAATCAAATAATTGACGAATACCAACAGGACCAACAATTGCAACAGGATAGTACTAACAATGCTATACCTAAATCAGTAGTCAAGTTAGAAGACCTTTATGATTTGAAAGATCAATTCAAAAGATCTACCAATTCAAAACTCCAAAGCTCATCTTTGAATTATGAATTAGTAAATCTAGGAACTGATGCCAAACCACAGAATATCAACCTAGGCCTTGGCCTAGCCCCTAAAGAAAAATTAGCGTATATTCATCGCTTGAGACAATACAAAAGTGTCTTTGCTTGGAATTACGATGAACTCAAAACATACGACACTTCCATCATCCAACATACTATTCCAATGATCGATAATGAAAAACCTGTCCAACAAAAGTTGAGAAAGATCCATCCCAATTTAGAAAACCAGATCAAAACTGAACTCAATAAGTTATTGAAAGCCAAAATAATTTTTCCCATTAGACATTCTAAATGGGTCTCCAATATGGTCCCTGTTAGAAAGAAAAACAGAGATATTAGAATCTGCATTGACTTTCGAAATCTTAACAAAGAGTGCCAAAAGGATAATTTTCCTTTTCCCCCCATGGAACAAATACTGCAGGCAGTTGCAGGCTCAGAATTAATGTCATTCTTGGATGGATTCTCAAGATACAATCAAGTGTTGGTACATCCCGATGATCAATTAAAAACCACATTCAAAACTAAATGGGGCACATATGCATATCAAAATATGCCATTTAGTTTGATTAACGCAGGTGCCACGTTTCAAAGAGCCATGGACATCGCATTCAAGGGGTTAGTTAATAAATCATTGGTAATCTATTTGGATGATATAACTCTGTATTCCAAGAAATGAAACAACCATCTCAGAGATTTAAAACAAATCTTCCAACGTTGTTTAAGGTACGAAATTTCACTTAACCCGAAAAAATCCTTTTTCGCATTCAGTGAAGGAAAACTTCTTGGATTCATAGTGTCAAAATCTGGGATTCACATTGATCTTGACAAAATCAAGGAGATTTCTGCAGTACCTGTACCTCACAACAAGAAAGCCATGCAATATTTTCTTGGCCAGATTAACTTTGTAAAAAGGTTCATTCCAGAATTTTCAAGAATCGTGTCTCCTTTACAAGCCATGATTAAAAAGAACGCAAACTTTAAATGGGGCCAAGATGAACATGAGGCATTCAATCTGATCAAACAAGCAATTATTAATGCTCCATCTTTAGCAACTCCAAATTTTCCCGACCGTTTTATTTTTTATACATTTGCCTCTGATAGATCATATGCTGCAATAATCACTGAGGAAAATCAAGAAAAGGCAGAAGCCCCAATTGCTTTTCTCAGTTCCAATTTACAAGGAGCTGAGTTGAATTATTCAGACGTGGAGAAACAAGCTTATGCTGTTTTCAAAGAAATTAAATATTTCAGACCTTTTTTACTCAAAACACATACCGAAATCATAGTACTATTTCCAGCGGTAAGAAATCTTCTAGTGCAGAAGGATGTGGGTGAGAAAAGGGCCAATTGGGTTACTGCCTTACAGGAATATGACATAGAAATCAAACCAGCAAGTATTGTAAAAGGTCAAGGCTTTTGCAAAATGCTAGCTGGAGAATCACTAATTTCCAAAAATCCATCTGCAGAGGTACAAGTATATGAGGTAAGACTAAACGATGTTGAGTCATTATACATTGATATTATTTATTATCTAAAGAATGGATACACTCCTTCAAACCTCGATCATACCAAGAAAAGAACTCTAAGGTTAAAAGCCAAACAATATCACCTCGTGAATGATGTTCTTTTTAGAATAAGTTATGACTCTGTTCTCCTTAGATGTCTTGAGAAATCTGAAGCTGAAAATGTCTTGCAGGAACTCCACGATGGGCTAGCAGGCGGACACTATGTTGGAGATGCAACTGCTCACAAAATTTTGCGCGCAGGCTATTACTGGCCCACATTATTCAAAGATGCACATAACTACGTAAGGAAATGTCAAGTCTGTCAAACCACTGTTGGAAGACAAAAGAAACCATCCTTGCCACTGCAACCAGTTAACATTGAACAACCCTTTGATCAGTGGGGATTGGACATAATAGGTGAGATCATTCCTCACTCTTCTAAACAGCATAGATACATCCTTACAGCAACAGATTACTTTACTAAATGGGTAGAAGCAGTTCCACTCAAGACGGCTAATGCTGAAAATATCATTGAGTTCATAGATCAGTTCATAATCACTAGGTTTGGGTTGCCTTCCGCTTTAATGTTTGATAATGCATCATATTTTTCTGGTAATGCAATGAATGAATTTGCACTCAAAAGGGGTTTCAAGCTTAAATACTCTGCCAATTATTATCCACAAGGGAATGGGTTAGATGAATCTACAAATAAGAATTTAATCAGAATCATTAAGCAAACCATTGACCAAAATCATAAAAATTGGCATAAGTCTTTAATATATGCTTTATGGGCAAATCGAATAATGCAAAAAGCCTCCATTGGCATTTCTCCCTTTAATTTAGTTTATGGGAAAGAAGTGGTTCTTCCAACACATCTGGCAATTCCCTCTTTAGCCTTGGTTCAATATATTGATGAAGCACCAACTTCTTCCTTACAACTAAGGCAGCTGGAATTAATTAAGTTAGAAGAACAATGAGAACGGGCTAAGATAACTCACGCTCATCATCAAGCATTAGTGAAAGCCTCTTTTGATTCCAATATGATATCCAGAAAAGATTTTTAGATAGGAGACCTAGTTTTAAAATGGGACAAGGCTCATGAGGAAAAAGGGAAACATACAAAGTTTCAAAGAATGTGGCTGGGTCCTTTTCAAATCATAGAAGTCATAGGTTTGTCCACTTTCATGTTACAGGATTTAACAGGGAAAAGAGATTCTTTACCTGTTAATGGTTACATTTGAGATTCAAGAAAAAGACATAAATTCTCTTATGGATTTTGTTTTTTCACTTGTATAAACATAATTCTTTCTAAAAAATTGATCATTACTATTGAAAGATACAGTTAAAGACTCTATGCCTAAAAATGATATTAGTTTCGACTTTGTAAATTTTGATGAAAAGCCACCTTTAGTTAGAAATTGTTTTATATCAGTCCAATGAAAGGTATCAATAATAAAATAAAGATTCTCTGTAGAAAAGCTCTTTTCAAAAACTCTATCATTGTCGTCCAGAGCTATCTTAAGGAAACAATGACTTCCTCCCCACCTAGGAAACTACAACATTCGGAGAATGATCCAAAGATACACTTTAACTTAAAGAGTAAGAGGTCTCATCACGAGCCGACTTATCATGATCATAGATATTATAGCTTGCTGACTTTTCCAATACTGCATACCACAACAGGGCAATGACTCAAGATTGTTGCAATCATAAGAAAAGGGGTCTCATCACAAGCCAGCTTGTTCAGCAAAGTTATAAATCAATGAATGGTTGTGTCATGAATTGGCTACCAAACCAATACATTGTTCTTTAAGGATAGAAAAGAAAATGAAAGAAATAAGTGTGGAAACAGATTCCTCTTTGAAAATTTAAATTTCTCTAAGTGGGATACAAGATCATTGCTGGGTAACAGGTAACCCTGTCGAAGCTATAAATGCTTGCTGGCAGCAGAGGCTCTTCCTACAACAAATGAGCATATTTAAAACTGATTTACAGAGAAGGCTTTGTTTTTATCCTTATAAACCAAGTAATGACTGATGTAGATACAAGGACTAGCTTGAGGGAGTAAATAATCAAAGTTGAAAATAGAAGAAACAAAATATCATTGATAGGTAAAAGCATAATGTACTTAGTCTTTCTATAATAAAGTTTAATTTTCAGGAAAATTTTCTGTTTTGGAGGTTTTGAAAATTCAAAAGAACATCAGAGATAACTAGTTCTTCCAAGTGAATCGCCAATTGTTGTGGCCAGCAACAACCACCCTTCTTATTTAGTGTTATTCCTAATACTAAATAAGTGGGGACCCTTAGTTAAAAAATTCAAAAATCCATTAGGGCTTGAATTTCCTTTTTGAATAAAACTTACCATCATAAGCTTAGGAAATCCCCTTGGAAAATCTAAAAAATCTAATTTCTATGACAAGGTAAGACAAAATCTTTCCTTAGGAAATAGCGCATCGCAAAAGGATAACAGGATACCTCCTTACAAGCTGAATTCTAGCATTGCGAGATCGCGATACGCAATAATAAAAAAATATCGCATCGCATACATCAAAGACAACTTACGCTGAAATACTTTAATTTTCTGATATGCGATGACACATATCACAAATCATATTTCGTAGAAAACAGGTTAACGAATATTTTTATATATTACGTTCCTGCGATAGTGCGATATTGCGATATTGCAGTTTTGTGATAAAGCAGAAATGCGATACCACGATTATGCGATAATGCGATATCGAAAGTTCGCGATATAGTAAGCAAACAATGTCTTGATTTTGTGATGTTGCGATCTGTGATATTGCAAAGCAAATCGCAAAATTGCTTCATCGCATATCTTTCAGGCTCATGGTTCAAAAAAGTATTTTCCATAAACCGACACCTGGTTATGCGCTTTAATGCTAATTAATGAGTTAGTTTCCAATTATTAATAGAATATGGTTTCGTGCTTATCGAAAAGTAATTTCACGTAAGGTGATATATTTTATACATCTTTGGCATTTAAAACTTTCCCATCACCTTCCTTATCATTATTCACACTTCACTTGTAAATTGCAGGAACGAAGAACAGAGAACGATACAAAGCAGTATGCAGGATATTATGGGAAAGAAAAGCAAAGCTCCGAGTTCTAAAGAGAAAGAAATGGCGCCATTGTATACAGACACAGCCTGTAACAGAGACACAGGTATTGCTACATGGGAAGGCATGTATGATCTACTTGAGGAGGAGAATCCTAGAGTAATGGAAGTTACTGCTACTGCGAGCTCACATAGTTCTTCTGAGGAATCTATCACAGAACTAGCTTGTTCATTCTTACACCGGATAGCAGCAAGGCCCAAAATTCTCCCATACACAGACATGGTTAAATGGATATTGAACAACGCTGATATTAGAAAAAGACAGTTTAAGACTCAGGGTCAAGATCTTACAGAATCATTATTTTTACAAATTTTGAGCTTTATATCCACTAAAAGAAAAAAGCGCATAAGGCGAAAAACACATCAAGGAAGCCCAGATCAAGAAACGGAGGCAGTTTCCAATGTGCAATTAGCACCTAGCGCTAATCGCATATCGCTGAGAAAAACTTCTCGAAAAGGAAAACTTCTAATTGCTCAGTCACCTACAAGCCTCGAAAATTGCAAGAAAGCAACAATAGAGACAGACTGGAAACAAAAAGCTCAAGAAAAAGGCAGAAGTAATCCAAAGGTTAACCAAGTTGAATTGGGATTATTACTGGGCACACTTGGTAAAACCACACAGCCAGTGGATGACTCTTAAGTGTATCATCAATTCTGCTGAGAAGATGGTGCTAGCTCTCACCGATTCTATTCTCTCAGCTCAGCTAAAGTCGGAAGTCAGCCAGCCGACTCTTCTCAAACAGATGCTGAATGTGCACAATTTCAACGAGCAGATACAGAAGTAGTTTTAATTTTAGATTCATTTTTAGTTTTAATTTTGTTTTATTTTTCCTGAAATGAGGACGGTCATTTAAACTGCATCCTACATTTTTGTAATAAGTTATTTTTGGTTTTAGTTAGTAGTATTTAAACCCTTCTCATGCATTTAGAGAAGGGTCCTGAAATTTGTCAAAAACTTATCCCCAGAACATGCACTTTTGTACCCTCTGAGGAGGTTTTGATGAATGAATGGAACAAGATTTATTGATATTTGCATTTGATATCTACTACTGATGTTGAACTTTTGTACTCTTAGTGGATGTTAGATCAAGAAGAGATAAATCATTATCACTTGAAGCTCATGAGTAGGACTAGTTAAAGTGATATTCATGTTCAGTTGTTTATATATTGATGCATGAATGCTTGAGTTATCATTTGGCACTTTTGTACGGTGATAGCTATTTATTTATGCTTAATGTATGAGTAGCTTATTATGTGATATGTTGTTCACAACTGTTTCGTCTAACTTTTTATACGAAGTGGTTCATCCTTATTGAATTCTTTTCTCATAACAGTTGAATGATCTTTATTACCAGTTGTTATTTGAAATCATTTTAAGATCGCATAACGGAAGGATTACACCCCGGGTTAATGTAGACTTAGATATTTCTGCTTATTAGAATACAATTTCCATATTATTATATTAGAGTTAGAGTAAAAGTATTCCATTTAGAAATTGTTAGAAAGAGAAATATCAGTCCTTCACACACACACATACATAAATTGGGAAACTAGTCCCATATCCCCAGTCGAACCCACTATACCAAACAGAAAAGGAGCTGCTAACCAAGGTCTGGACCGAGTGGGTATCCCCCTTGTTGTAGACCCAATTTTCAGGGCGTCAACACAATGAAAGAAAAATCTGGAGCACTGACCACCAATTCTTTCTTCTACTATGTCATATACCATTTAGGAGCTATACGCGTAGACAAAAGTTGGATTATCTATGCAAAATGTTCATCTGCAATGAGCACAACAAATAATTGCGCATTAGGAAATCCTTCATCAAGACTTTATAGGCCTGTCAACATTATCAATTTGCAAAAGGTGATCTAGTCCAACATTTAATCTCCATGGCTTCATAACTACTTCAAAGTCATATTCCTGAAATAGTAGTAACCATCTACAAATCCCCCCCCCAACCCACCCAACACAAGCTTGTTAATCAGGAAATTTAAAGTTGAATGGTATGTGTACATTTTGAAGTGAGCACCCAACAAATAATGCTTGAAATTTTGGAGTGCATACACCATCGCCAACCCTTCGTGCTCCGTGGTTGAATAATTCTTCTCTACCTTAGAGAATTTTCTGCTTGCAAATGCAATCAGATGGTCAATATCACTTATGCCTGGTTGGGTTAACATTTCTCTTAACTCTACACAAGATGCATCTACATGTACATGTAATTATTTCTTCGAATTGGGGAAAACAAAAATAGGTGTTGTGACCATCTTTTCCTTCAATACATCTAAGATTTTCTAGAAATCATCATCCTAGCAAAATGTCGCATCCTTCTAAAATAATTTTCCATTGGTGCAGTGATTTTCACATATGCCTTGATGAATTTCCTATAGTATCCTCTATGGTCCAATGCTGCACTTAGCTATTTTAAATTCCTTGGAGGATGTAGATTGATAATCACTGTAATTTTGGCAGGGCCCACCATCAACCCCTACTTACAAACAACGTCGCCGAAGAGTACCCCATATGGTATGAAAAATATGCACTTCTTCAGATTAAGGGATATCTGATACTTCCATCAAGTATCCATCATTAGACGAAGACTTGCAATGTGCTTTTTCACTAACCCAAACACTCTCTAATTATTAAATTAAACCCCCAAAAACTTATGAATAAATTATATAAAGGCTGCGACTACCACCCTAGAAAATATTGCAGGGGAATTCTTAAGTCCAAAGGGCATAACTATATACTAAAAACAACCCCATTTTGTGGTGAAGGTAGTCTTAATTCAATCTTTCGGCAGGATCTTGATCTTTTGATACCCTAAGAACCCATATGTAAATGAGTAGGCTTCTTGACCACCAACGTTCTCCAATACTTCACCTTTGAACAACATAGGGAATGGATCATGTACACAAGCATTGTTTAACTTCCTTAGATTTACTATAGATTCATATCTCGCCCTTCCTCTTCTTCTCCTGAACAACCATAGGATTAACCTAGGCTGATTCTTCTATAGACTCAATAATCCCTGTTGCAAGCATCTTATCCAATTCTTTGCGCACTTTTTCTTTCTGCTTAGGATTCAACCGGTATGGGGGATTCTTTACTAGCTTCACATCTGGATTCAGATTGATCTTCATAACACCTAGATCACCTACTATCCCCTTCATATCAGATAACTTTATTGGGAACAAGTCTTGATAATCTAGTAATAAATCTACAACTTTTTCAATTGTGTTCTCATCCTAGTATTCGCTTATATTTGTGAACTACGGCTGTGCTTCTAAGCCAATGTTCATTTTCTTATTTTACAGTGGTTTTGAGATGTCAAGAACTTCTGTCTTATGCTTTGCGACTTCGTGTTGTCCCTCTAACTCAGGGATACTGATATTTCTAGAATCTTCCTCACCTTCTTCTGTGGTCACATTGTATCATTCCAGAGCATGGCATAGCTGTATACTATCATCTAGTTGTACCCATGTGATAGGCTCTATAGGCTTTCTAAATATTGAAGCCTTGATTTCATGTAATGATTCATCAACACACTCAAACCCATCCTCAAAACTAAATGTTAACAGAAAAAATTCCTTCAGAACGTCCCACTCTGTGGTTCTATGTCGCAACTTTGTTTCTAGATACTAGTTCATCAAGATAGTATCCAAAGTGTGGTACAATATGTGTACCCATTCAGCCTATTGTTCCTCTCCCCATGCTTTTTCCCAATGAGCCAGATGCTCACATGGGTTACTTTTCCCTATATATTTTTCAATAATACAGGTATTGGTATATCCAAACTATAGCTTCATAATCCTATGATATTCCTTCCAGTATGCAAAGTTTTTCTAATGTGTACCCCACCATTTGGTAGGTGTACCTCTCAGCATGATGTCTAGTGCCTGTAATTAATGTTCCTCTAGTACATCCCTTTCAAATTTATCCAAAAATAAATTTACATCTTCTAAGCCATCATAATACAGTAAATTTCATACTTGAGTAGATATATACCACAGTGACTTAGTAAGCATGTTGCATCGCAACGTTGATACTTCATGCAATATATTCTTCCAATGATCAAACTCCTCATCTGAATTCCTAGTTGTAGGAGTTGCCCTTCTCCCAAGTAATTCACTCATTTTCCATAGGCTTGATCCAATCCTCATCCTGCATAGTAAGATTATAGATCTATTCAATACCATCCTCCTCATAGTAATCTTACACTGATTCAGTATATTGCGCACCCTAAGCTAGATCCAATGGAGCAATGACTCTCAGTTCCTTCTTCTCAAATGTCATGCTATGCTTCTTCAGGTTCATTACTGCATTCATGTCAAATGCCCAATCAATTCCAAGCAATGACAGTAGGAATTATTGTCATCCACTATTTAGATTACTTCAAAATCAGCTATAGCACATGCCCCTTCAATATCTACAATCACTCCATGTAAGCGCCCCATTGGAATAATAATTTGTTGGTTTTCCATTTGCAACTAAATTGGGTACCACTATAGTGCCAACATTCCCATTCTTTCCTAGGTTTGTTTAGGCAAAAACATTCACATTAGATCCCAAATCAAGGATCACCTGGTCCATTTCAAATTCTTAAATTTGTGCAGCCAATCTTATCTCTCGACCAATCTTTTTCTTACCTTTTTCTACTTTATTTACTGTGCATTGTTCATGTAATAGCTTACACTTTCCATCGCAGTTTTCTATCAACTCTTGTAGTCTCGCTACTACTTTCTGGTGCCTTAGGAGCTTCATGCAAGTCTATAAGAAAGATGTTGACAATGAAAGATCTGTTTCCTGTGCAACAATGACTTCTTCAGGCTTCTCTGTTCATGCATCCTGCATTTTTTTATGTGGAATCTCCCGATTCTGCAAAACTCTTTTTGGCCTCCATAAAAGTTTCATTTGCCTTATTTAAATCAAATCTAGAATCTTTGTCAGTAGCCTTACGTACCCATATATTTTATTCTGGTTGTTTTCCTATGGATTTATCTTCCCTAGTAGCTATACTGCTTCACGTAATTATATTAACACTGGGCCTATATTCACATGGTTCTAATCTCATTATCTGGATGTTTTGAGTAGGCCGTTGGGTATTCTTCTCTTGCCTCATCTTTTTGATGAGCACGAGACAATGCTCTATGACATGATCAAACTGTTAGTAATATTGATAAGAGGGGTGTGTCAGGTTCTCACAATCCCACGCAAAGTGGCATGGTTCCCCACAATTGTAACAAATGATCATCTTCGACCTCTTCTAGCTCCTCCCCATCATCCACTTCCTCGTCCTTAAAATGTTCCACACAATATAGTTCCACCTTGATTCTTCTTAGGACATGCCTCCTACTGTACTCTATATGTCATAGTTTCGTCCATCATTAGCTCATAGATTCAACAATTTCGCTTATCATGGCCTACAAACTTACAAAAATTGAAAAACAGTTGTTGGGGAGTCTGCACAAACTTCTGTAACATATGGAATTTTCCATTGAATTTTTTCCTGTGATCTAGGAGATAGTGCACCATGGTACCACACCGGTACTCAGTCCAATGATATTTTCTGGCTTCAAGGGGACAGGACCTTCCCAAATTAGATAGTTCTGATACACCGAGAAATGATCCTTGTCATGACCATGGCCTTTTCACTTTAAGAACCATAATTCTACACCGGTCTCATTTTGGATCTCTTTCCCCTTTTTGAGATCCTACAACTCCATATGTAGACTAGCCAACTGTGACTGAATCTGCTTCACTCCTAGATTTGTATCCTAAATAGGTGAAGCCTCAAAAATCATAGCAATTTCCAATGCTTCAGCCCGCAATCACAATTTCTACTGTGAAAATGGCAATCTCAAATGAGGTAACAATGAAGCAATATACCAATCCTTATGTTGCTCATATGACATCTGCAAATTAGCTTGTGCTAGTAGATATTTCAACCTTTGACCAAAATCCCATGCAGATTCATTCACATCCTGCTTAATTTCTTTAACCTCAGTTACGGTCTGGGCTGATGACTTAGGCTTCTTGAATTCATTATTTAGCACATCTTTTATGTATTTCCACATCGCAGCTGGGTGAGTTGTATTATACTTAATATACTAGCTCAACACCCTATCTTGCAATGTTGTGACCAGTTGCACTTTCTTTAGATCATCATCTATTATTTATTATGGCTTCCACACAACATATGCTACAAATCAGAATTGTTTAGGTCTTTTGTCCCTAGACCCTTTAATATAGGAATTTTCATAGTATTTGCCATGATGAATAGCGGAGGTGGAGATGGAGGTGTGGGTTGTGTGAGGTGGAGGTGGCGGCAGAGGTTGAGTGGATGGATGTGGTATTCCTGCAATATCATAATTTACCTTCTGTGTTGCACCTTGAGGCATCTTCAGACTATTACTTTGTTCGTCACTATTAGAAGCTCCCAACAAAGGATTATACTCTGCATTTGAATCTAGATATATTCTTAATGGTCTCCCACTTCAGGTAGCTCTCATCAAGTCTTGTCTAAACATCAATTTAATGGCATAACCCATTTCTCACACAATAGCATTTTAATCCAAGTTTTCAGAGACTTCAGATACTTACCTCTTGGTTGTTTGAAAAATCAGCATTCAACTTCATTATAAATGACATATGTATCAATTGTGAACTCAATAATAAATCCACCCAAAATACTATCAATCAAATAGATGACAGCTATTGTGATCCTATTTTCTGATCCTTTTGGGTGCCTTACTAACTCTGGATTTCGTACAATAGGATTATCCAAATTCCAACTACCTTGACCATCCGCCAATTTAGCCAAACATTTGTATAACTCACACAAAAAAGAGCAGAAGAAAATTTCATGTTCTTCTGTATATAGGTATCTCTGCAACCACTCTTCTTTCAACATGCACATATTCTTACTTTCTTGAGCTTCAAACTCGTGCAACTTACGATATATCCACTTTTCAATCTCCTTCTTATTCAGTGTCCACTTATGGTACATCATACATTGCTCATATAGATCCTGGTCCTGGCAACAAAACCATTTGTTGGCTTGAGGGGGCTTGGACCCAGGTTTAGAGTTAGTTGCTCTAACCAACCAAACCCTACAATACCAACCCTTTCGGCAACAACCTGTGTAGTGCAGGCTATAGTCTCACCCAAGAAACTATTGGGGGATACTAGAACCAGGATTTTGCATCCAAAGGACTATGTGATGTGTTTATGTTAGACTTAGGGATTTATCCTAATCTTTGTGAACCCTTAACCCTTGAAACTCAAAATTTACAACAATTAATAGTTAGTAGATCTATGCCCTTCACCGATTGCACTAAACATGCATAACATCATATAAATAAGAATATCTACTTCTTTGTGCATCTATTAAGTACTTTTCCAGATTAGTTGGATTCATCAGATCAACAACACAGTAAATTCAAAAATAAAATAGAAAACATAAAGATACACAAATAATTCTTCAAAACCAACCATTATTATGCTTATATCTTCAATTACAGTCTTTTCCAACATTGCGCACACAGCTGCAGGGGCTGCACACTCAGCTATGGACTTACCAAGGTCTTTGTGCACACAGCTACAAGAGCCTTCCCTTTCGCCTAAGTATAGAAAAAAGACTAAAATATTTGACTTCTTTCTCTTACTTAGATCATGGATATATCTATGAATCTTCTATGACTCCATTTTATATCCTTCTTCATTACAAGATCATGGTTCACAAACCATGGGAGGGTCACAAAACAACTTAACTCTTAACAAAATAAGGGGTTTTGACCTTCCTAAATCCCCTTTGAATCCTATCAACCTATGCTACTCATGCTCCGCTAGAAATGTGGATACTTTAAAATACTAACAAAACTTTACAAAATTTTACCCTAGGGGACCCCATCCCCAAAACTAGTGCAATGAATCCTCTTGTGCATGGTACAAGAATGTGGCATGAAATTTGCAGGGTATGTGCATGATGGGAACATTGCCCCAAAGCATTTGAGCCTGGGGATTTGAACTTAGTAAAGGGTTCCAACCAAAAGGATTGCTAAAGGTTTCCATGTTAATTGTGCTATTAGGATCGATAGCTGAAGGTCAATGAGAAGACACAAAAGAGGTAGAAACCAGTATGTATTGGGTTCCACTCATAGCAGGTGTAACTAGCTTGCTTAGATTAGGCATAGTCTAGATATAAGGGTAACCAAACAACTATGTGTTACTAAATATTGGTGGGAGAAGTGGTGTTGGACCAAGGTTGTCCACAAAATACCATGACCCATTAGTCACCAGGGGAATGTTGGATGTTCGTACTGTCAAAGACATGCTAGGTACATGTTCTACCTGAATCAAAATTTGTCCAAGAGGATTAGTGAGGGGAGGATTATAAGGAGGTACAACTCCTTCGTTGAAAATGTCCCAGATAGTATAATGTCTTGTGAAGTGTTATGTGATTCAGTGTTAGATACCAGATACTGATTTCCTGGAAGAGGGAGAATCCAGGTCACTAAGGCTCGACTAATCCTCCAAAGTTAGCGAAGGTAGACCTTTTTGTCACCTATAGTAATGACAAGGGTTGTATGTAGCCATGATGATCAATATATTTTAACAAAAAAAATTAAAGTGATATTTATTATAGTCTCAGTGATAACAAACGAACACCTAAAAATAAAAAATACTCTAAAAGTCAATGAGTAAGTAGTCAGGGGATGTGGCTCTATCTGATAACCACTATTTGCTGGAGATGAAACCCAATATCACAATGACTAAAAGGGAGAGTTTTCCAAATGTATAGTTATGATTACTCTTAAAATTTTCCCAAACTTTAGATTAAGGGGCCAAGTACTCTCATGAAGACAAGCACCCTCCAAAAAACTGAAGACATAGTAGGTTTGTCTATTTAGGTACTAGGGAAACTTGCCCCACTCACCTTATGTTCATCCCTAAAAAATTATGGCCACTAAGGTTACCTTAAGTCATAGACACCACTAGGGGGGACAATTTCGTAGACAGTAAGCTATGTGGGAAGGTGTTGAAGCCTTGAAAATCATTATGACAACATGGGGAAAAACCACCCTGTCCGAACCTTGGTTAACAGCTTCTTTTCCGTTTGGTGTAGTGGCTTCGACTGGGGATAATGGGACCAATTTCCCAGAAAATATTTTGATAGTGTTGGTGGGGTGATATATGATTTACCAGGGAAATGATTGAGATAAGTGTAATCTAATATAACTAATAAACACATGCATATATCCTAATTTAACACTATTTATCTGTAAATATACCCGGGAATTAAATACAATATGCAATCTACAATGATGTCCTACAATAATTGGTAATAAAGATCATTCAATTGCAATAAGAAGTTAAATTGTTTAACAAT
Source organism: Pinus tabuliformis (assembly GCA_031772625.1). NCBI lineage: Eukaryota > Viridiplantae > Streptophyta > Pinopsida > Pinales > Pinaceae > Pinus > Pinus tabuliformis. The sequence goes on along the minus strand of CM062808.1, from coordinate 238,599,242 downwards.
AATCATTTTGGATAAATAGTTAGACAAAACGATTGAGAAATATATATCACATATAAAATCGTTCATGTATTTAGAATATAGTCAAAGATAACATCATACAAAAGTGCAATAATGCTAAACTGTAATTCAGACTTTCACACATAAAACAATTTAAACAAGAAGTATTGCCGGATACATAAATTAAACAAAAGTGCATTTCAGTAGAGCATGGTAGATATTTAAAATAAAATAGATCCTATTGCATTCATTCCACTAGAACCTCCTCAAAATTACAGAAGTGCAATGTTTCGAAGAATGTTTCTGATAAAATTTCTAGACCCCTTTCTAAATGCATGAGAGGGGTTTAAAAACTAAACTATAGGTCCTAAAATAGATTACTACAAAAATAGCTAAGGAGGTTTAAACGACCTTCCTCAGAATATGAAAAAATAAAGCTAAAAGAAAATACATTAAATGACTAACTCATTTTGACTTGATCTCTAAGATCACAAATACTAGTCATTGGCTTGAGCTGAGTCGGTTGGCCGATTGCATATTTTAATTGCCCTGCAAATATAGCGTCTGTTAGTGCTAGCACCATATTTTCTATTGAGGTTGTTAAGCACCTTAAGGTCATCCACTCGTTGTGTGGTTTCACTAAAAACTGCCAGTATGCTTCCCAATTCAGCTTGCTTACCTATCTGATTGCCTCCTCCTTTTCCTGCACTGTCTGTCTCCACTGCTACTCTAACTATTTGACATTCAGAAGAAATATTGGTATACATTCTGTAACCAGATTTGTGCCATGAAGATTTTTTTTGATGGTTTCTATTATGCTATTTGTTACTATCGCTGCTATCAGTGTTTCCCTTTCCACTTGTTTCAACCAAGAATCCCAATCTCTAAACAAGATGTCTTTATGAGTTTCCTCTAGCTTCAGTAGGTCAGCCTTTCTCCCATCCTTTGATTCTTGCCATGTGATAAAGTTAGAAATCCTTTTATGGATTTCGTCATACTCAAGTCTCATGTCAATGACTTGGTTTGTTATCTTATCACTGGTTTCACAATAAGGACTTATCTGTGAGATCTTCTAGAAATATACTTCCTTCTACTATAGTAGTTGGCAATTAAGACTGAGTGTTTCCTTTATGAACTCATCGATTCGCAGATTATCCTTAAACTTATCTATCATAGCTTGTATCCGCAAATCTATTTCTGCTAAGTTGGCCTAATGTTGTATTCTCACCTGTTCAAATTCCTGCTAGAGCTTGGCTATTCATAATTCTTCTTGTTGATTGGATTTTTCTTGAGCTAATTTCTATTCTAACAACATAATTATTTGTCCCTTTTCGTTAAGAAACATTTGGACCTTTGTGGCTTTGTCAATAGTTTCTGTGGCATAGGCTCCCACGAATTGCGACAGTTTTGTGAGATTTTCATATTGGTCCATGGGCGAGTTCTTCCAAATGATGTCCATTGGTTCATTTCTAGAATTTGTAACAACTACAACATCTAGCTTTATTTTCTTCCTTTGTCTCTTGACCATAGCTTTGTGGGTAGGACTATAAAATACATCTAGTGGAGGTATTTCTTCAACTCTCAAAATAATTTCTGAAGTAGGAGTAGCAGGAATGATTTCAACGTCTTGAGTGCCCTTAACTCCTTCCTCTATCATTTCTGAATTTGACTTGTGCTGGGTTTTCTTAGGAGTTTGTATCTCAGATGTTTGCTTAGGGTTTGAATCTGTGTGAAGCTTTTTGTTGAACTATTCCCATTCCTGTTCCAAGTCAATAATTGGGATTTTACCTGACTGAGTTGATGTAGAGGCAATTTCTGCTTGTTTCTTTGCTAAGGTTTTCTCGGCCGTCTCTTCTGTAGTTCCAGCTGTGTCCTTCTCAGACTCTTTATTTGTGTTTCCCCCTCCATTTGAGATTTCTGCTCTGATTTCTCTGACTCATGTGTATATCTCTCTTTGGTTTCTTCTTCAGAGTTTTCTTTGGAGATGCCCTCCAAGCTTACACTGGTAGTTGGCTCCCTTATTGGTTCTATCTGCAATAGGTCCAATGGGACCTTTAATACTATTTTTTTCCTCTACAGATGGAAATCCCTAAGATCATCTGGGGTTAAAAGTACCAATGTCAAATGCAACACTTTTGAATATATTTATTCCTGTAGGAAGAGGTCATCAAATGCATCCCCTTGGTGGGTGAACTGCTTTAATTTTACCATAGTAGTAAAATCCTTATCAGTGTCATTTGGGTCATATTTCCTTCTCGGAAGTGTAGCTAATTTCAGAGATTTAATAATCTCTACTTCTTGGTGGGATCCAATATTACAACAATAATGTTGCAACTCATGGTACTCCCTTCTTTACTTTTATCAACCCTGTAGTTCGTAACAAACTTGGAAGCGATGATGCTATATGCACAAGTACTAGCTCTTGCCGCAAGCTGTCACTTGATCAGCTGGCACAAGTCTACTAGGAGCTTAATCCAACTTCTATGAGCTCTTAGAAGAAGCTTTTAACTGTGATGGACAAAAGCTAACTCTAAGGAGGCTAATCTATTTGTGGAAAGAAACTAAAAGTTGAAAGGAAATGCAAGCCCTAGCAAACCCTAGTTTTACCGACTAACCCTACTAGTGCAAGAAAAGAGATGAAAGCTGCTGAAATGGATGTTGTTGACTCTTGGAAAGGTAAAATGCACATGTCTAAGCTACTTCTAAAGTAAAATCTGGAAAAAAACATCTTTTTGTATTTTTGAGTAATTTTGCAGAATTATTATGCATGTGCTTTAACTGTCTTTGACTGTGCAGAGGTTGATTGGCGAAAGGAAATAGAGCGGGCACTTGCAGGAGCTTGGGAAGGTGAGAAGAGGGCCAAAGGGGTCCCTAGCACCCTTCCAGAGAGTTTCACAACAATCAGATCTTGAGAAACTGCTCACATGATCTTCTACAGGAAGTCTACAGGGATTCTACAGGATGTTCTATAGGATGTTCTACATGAAGAGCCGAGAGAGGGTTTTTGAGGGTTGATGGAGGAAAACTGGTGGGGAAGTGGAAATGAAGTTTGGATGAGGCTGTGAAGAGGTCTAGGACCTAGTAAATGAGGCTAGGGAGTGATGAAGATAGTTGGATTTGTTCAAGGATGGAGGGACCAATGTTGCACAAAAATCAAGAAACTAGGTCAAACTGGTAGAGTGTGGTGAATGAAGGGAAGGAATATAGAATCTAGGTTGGAGCAGGTGGTGTGAGGAAGGAAGGATAGGTAGAGATGGATTATAGGTGTTCTAGACACTATTTATCCAAACTAATCAAAGAAAGACTAAAAAAGTTAGAGATATATCTACTTTGACCTATTCTAACCTAAAAACTAGAAATCATGGTGGACAGAAGTTTATTGGCAGAAAATCATGTAAGACAACTATGAAAACCAAGCAAGAACAGATATAAGCATGTCATCACAACTAGTATCAACTTCCCTAACTAAAAATTTAACACTTGCGATTGCATGGAAAGGCAAAACAGTGTTTTTATGGCAGTAAGTATGCCTTGGTCTCAGCTCATGGTCCCAAGGAGAGAGAGATGAGATCAAGGATTGCTTGGTGGCCTTTTTGGAGGTATTTTCCTTTACCAAACTATCAAAACAACTTGAAGCATGAAAATCAATTTCAATAATCAAAATCAACCTAAATAACAAAGCAATATGTTAATCTAAGTAGTAGAAACTATTCTAGGAATGTAGCAAAAACATATAAAAGTACAAAAAAGGAGGTATTGGCACTTGGGTTGGACCCAATCCCAAGAGCTACAACCTCCTAAAAGAAGATCAGAGCTGATGCAAAGTGAAACTGATCTCCATTACTCAAAAAATAACCATGTCACAAAAATGTTTATAGCAAAATCTCGAACATGAGTTGAAAGGTAGAGCAGCACTAAAGTGTGAAAATACAACTATTCAAGAGCTAAAATACGAACGCTGGAAGCCTTCCTACTTATCACCACCAGGACATCCAACAGCCCTCCTTAACTCAAGGGGCTTGGCTGCGAAAAACTACAAGTAATCAGCCACTTCACAAAAGCTGCTCGACTGCCCTTGGGGATCATCTTCGGTGGGCTACTGAACTCCGAGCTGATGGTGGAGAACTCAAGGAAGGGGCCATTTAGTGCAGGAGACACCCTTCCTACAAATCCTCAGCCTTGTTCCCTCATATTTGGCTTTCAACTGGCTCATAAATGCTTGACCTTGGTCCAAAAGATGTCCAAAAATCTGCAATAAGCACATATTAGTCTTCATGGTCAAGTGACTATTCTCATTCGTTCAATTAACATAAATATACTCAAAAGCATGCATAAACTATGAAGAATGGTGGATTAATGGAGAACAATAGGAAAAATGAGCCCAATAAGTTACCCATTTTTGGGGCTCATCATCACCCCCCTGCTAAATGGGTTGCTCATCCTCTGAGCAACTAATCCAGCTCATCATCTTTCATTGCTTTGACTGCCTCTCTCACATCCTAGGCTTCCGAGGTGGTCTCTTCTTCTCGTTCATGGAACACTGCTTTTCTCTCTACTTCCTCCCACTGCCTGTGATCCTCTTCTTCTTCAACTCCTTCCAGCAGTCCTAAAAGCAATGGAGGACTAAACTTTAGGGCGATCCAGTTGGCCTATAGATTTTGCATTGACTATTTATAGAGTGGTACTCTTGCTAAGGCCTCCCTCATCCTTGTCGGGGAGTGGTATTCTCTAATTTTTAGACTGTGGGACAGTGTTTTCCATCTCCTTGTGCAAGTATGAATGCAGTTATCCCCCAACAGTCTTTCCATGTCCTCAAAGTGAGTAATGGCCTGAGCTTGTATTTGAATGTAATCTGGGTGAACTTGGGGGTTATTGGCAAGTTGCTAATGGGCATACACTAAAGCTAAGGGATCTTCTGGTTCTGCTCTGATCATGAGTGGCTCTCGTAGCTCCTGTCCATAACATTCTAAATTTCTGCTGCCCTCTTTTCCTCATGGTTTAACCAAGAGGCCATGGCCATGAGTTGCACATCTCCCAATGTAGCATTGGGGTCCCACAAATTCATGTTTGGAAGGGCCAAGTTGTGTAAATAGAATTCTGATAACTTGGCCTTATCTTCTGCTGAGCTACTGTCACACAAATCCATGAATTGATGGTAATTTTGAAATGGAATGGTGCCCCTTTGGGCCAAGGTGTTAATTTGGAATTGCAACCATTGATCTTTAAGATATAAGGCATATGACTTAGCAGGTTGCCTACATTGTAAGGCTTCTACTGCCCAGCTAGCCATGCAGGCCAGTTGGGCCTCTTTCTCTTGCACCTGTTTCATTAGGGACAATATTTCCCCTGTTGCCTGTGACTCCTTTTCTTGTAGTAGTTTTATTAGTGCCTCAACCTCAGCCTGTAGCTTGTCCCCTTTCTATTGTTCATCAGATGCTTCCTTGTCTGCCGGAGGCCCTTCTTGCTGCTACTGTTCTCCAAAAATGGAGGGCCTATCTTCCTTATGACTTCCTTGTAGCTGCAATTGTTTTCTTAGTAGCTCATTCTCCTCTTGTAGCTGGGCTCTTTTGCAGCTTTCTACATGCATGACCATGGCCAGTTCTCCTCTTAACTCTTTAACTTCTCCTCCATGTGGCCTATGTCCTCAATTCCCTTAGATTTGGCAATTTTCATCCATGTGTGTGTTCTGATCCTTTCTTGTTCTAATGTAAGGAAGAGTGGCACAACAAATTTCTGTGGGATGATTTTCCACCCTCTAACAGGTTGTAGTATGAGCCCAAGCTAGGTTGAGGGTTGGGTTCCAGTATCTCCTCGGTCTTTCCCTCTCCCTGTGATGATTTGGCTATCTTTTCCTCCAATTTCTTGGTCTCTTTTAACTTAGCCAGAGTTTCTTGTAGAGACGTCTCAGCTTCCTATAGAGCTGTCTTTGAGTCCATCATCCCAATTCTCTCTCTCCAGGTGGAGTTTCTTGGACTTCCTCATTCATAGGTGATAGACACCTTTGAAGGAGACCCTTCTTTTGGTTTAGTTGTTGTGTCATGAATGACAATTGGCTCTTTTGACTGTGGCTAGGGTCTGCCCACTTTTATCCGTGTGCTCCTCCTTGAAGTACATGGAGGTTTGCCTCTTTCTCTTCCCTTTTTGTTTTGGAGGTGTGCTTAAGGCAACAAGCACAGCTGCTGCCTCCCTTGCCAATATCTCAGGTGATTTCTTTTCTTACTGTTCTTTTTCCCTGCTTCCTGTAGAAATCCCTGTGTCAACTGTTTTTGTTTGTGTTGCTGAGATTTCAGGGTGTGTCTTTTCCTTTTGTTTCTGTGTGCCTACTTTGGCTGTGGCATCCTTCATTTGGGCTTTTTCGGCCTTCTCTGTTCTACTCTACATCCTCTTTTCCCATGGTGTTTTTTTTGTTGTTTCTTCCCCTATTTTTGGCTCAGTAATCTGGCCCATTTCCCCTTTTTCTTTCTGTTCTTGTTGTGCTTGAATGTCCTGTGTTCCTTCATCATTGGTTTTTCCATCTTCCTCAGTGTGTTCTCCCCCCTCACTGCTGGATGAGGTGATGTCTTCGGCCAGAATTCTGATATTGTCATCCCTAGACATGTTTCGGAAGGTCTCCCAAGAGATGGGGACAATGTAGGTGTGCAAAGCATCTTCCACCAATAGTTTGATGAGCCCATGATGGGCCAATTGATCTGGGATCCCTTCATTTAATTTTGTACCACATTAAATTAGTGACTGAAGAAGAAAATATGGGATGCTCAGTTTCTTGTCTGGAGGCAAGTCAATCCCATGCCTTAGCTCACACAGCAACCTAAAATGATATCCATAGATGATGCTAAACCTCCCTTCACATGCGATGTACTTCATAATTTGGAAACTAACTTAACTCTAGAGAGGAGGCAAGCTGGTTCTTCTAACCACGTTTTTGTCTTCTACAGGATGCTCTGTGGGCAGAAAGAATGACTTCTTGGCAACTTGGCCCAATGATCTCTCTTCTTTGCTCCGAGGGAGCCCCAATGGTAGACTAGTAACTGTACTGATGAGATCAGGGGTGAGTTCTAGGGTCAAACCCCTAAAACTAACTGTGGCATGTGTTTTTGAATGTGGTCTCAGGGACATTAAAAACTCCTCAGTTATCTCCTCATCATGACCCTGAATTTTGTCAAAGAAGGATATCCAATTTTCTCTGGTGAAAAGGTCCACCACCTCAGGATGCTTGTGCAGTTTTCTAGAGTTTGATGGTTCTTTCCTTATGAATCCTCCTGGCATGGTGAGAGTGTTCTTTCTTTGCTTTAATCAAAAAAGGAAATGCCTTTTATGGTTTCCCCTGAACCCAAGAATGAATTTCTTGAGTGTCCAATATCAACTAGCAACAATTCTTTGGTTTTAAGATTGCTGTCACCCAGAACTCGACTGTCTGCTTATGAAAAAATGAATTTGTTTTTTACAGACAGAGCACAAGGATCAAGTTTTCTTCTCAGCACACAGACAGATATGCAAATTCAAAATTTCTTTTACACACACAGGCTGGCCCCCACGGCTGCATATATCTTCCCTATAGGAGAATTCAAAAAGGAAACGTGGAGGAAAATTTTGATGCAGAAAACTGGGAAACTCAGTGCAATACGCAGGCAAACATTTCACTTCCAATACACAGGCAGATTTTTCTCTGATTTTCCAATCTAATGCTGTTCAATTCACCACCTTGGACAAGCACATCATGCATAGAGGAGTTTTTCGAGCCTACCTTGTTTGGGGCTCCAAATTCGATGAAAAATCCCAGGTTCTCCTGCTCTGGAAAGCTATGCAGGTTTTCCTGTAGAACCCTTCCTGTAGAAGGCCCCTGGTTCCTGTAGAATGTCACTGTGCTACTGAGTGAGCCCGATACACGGGAGATTTTCGAAAACAAGTAGGAAAAATAGTGGAGGATGACTAGTTAACAATTTTTGGAAGCAGAGGACACGTACTCTAGTCGAGGATGTTGCAAGTGCAAGATGGACAGAAGGTGGTGTAAGTTTCATCCGGGCATCTTTTAACTACGGCGTGATTTTTGGTGAGGGGATGAGGTGGCTGGACCAGACCATTGATCCGACGTCACAACCATAATTTCTCTACGTGTTTCTGACCACCATCACCTTCTTTCTGCCATTATCCACCACCACCACTACCAGTCCCGACGATTTCTCACGGAATGGACACTCCACATGTGTTGGTTGCACATTTCATTGGCAATTTTGAATGTAACGAGGCTCGTTTGGATCCAACGAGGATATGTAACTAGCCAAGGGTGGCCAGTTGACTGGCCACTGATTCCACTCAATCTAAACCATCCCCATAGGCATGCAACTTTTAAAATATAATTTATGAAATCGATGAATGAGTTTAGGCACTTACCTATGTGGTCACGGCCGCATTATGCAGACTTCGGGTTTTGGAACCACTCCTTCGCTTGTTGCTGCTTCATGCATGGGTTTTGGAACCCATTCCTTCACTTGCTGATGCTACATGCACGGGTTTTTCTTAGCTTCAGCTGCTGCTGATATTTTCACGTTCAAGGAGAGCCCTTTGCATATCTCCTTTGTCATTTTGGCTATCCCTATCTCCAGAGTATGACTTCCAGAGGGATCAGCTGCAACAGGATTCCTGTAGGATGTCCTGTAGCTGCTTCTCCTCCTAGAATGCAATGCTAGAATGAGCAAGGCTATAATACCGAGGAGGGGTTTAGCTGATGAGGCATCTAGATGTAGATTGACAGGTATGGTGAGCAAGACACTATTGCTTGATTTGTCACTAGAAGTTCTTGCTGACAGTATGAAGAAAACAGGGTTTTTTTGTGTGACTGTTGAGGAACAAATAACAGGATGAGTGCAATGGATGTGTAATGAGATGAAAAAGGGTGACATATGGTGATGGACGGAAACAGGGATGTTTGTAGGTCTCATAGGCAGATTCCCAACCTTCGGATTCTCTTCTAAGATCAATTTTTCTTGTTTGTGGGTTCTATAGGATCTTCCTGTAGAAGACATAGGACTTCTTGTAGAAGACACAGAACTTCCTGTAGAAGGTGAAATCTTGGCCCGAATGAGATCAAATCTTAAGAAAGGGGAGTGGTCATGGAGGAATTGTTTGTGAGGGATGCTTGTACCCTGGTGCCGACCTCTATCCTTATTTTGTGCGATCCTCCTAACCTGCAATGTCCTACTTGCAACCTGCAAATTTTTCAATAGAAGTCAGGTTGAATTTTTTGTGTTTTTTCTCTCTTTTTTTTTTTTTTTTGGTGCTCAGAATGTGGATGGGGTGGAGACAGGGACCTGCTCCACTACCAGCACTGATTTATCCAGAGTTTCAATGAACTCCTGCTTAGAAAGGGGCTTCCTGTATATCTTCAAACAATGCCCATTGACGAGCATGGGGATGGCTTCTTCATCAATGGTCCTGATAAGGACTGAACCATTGTCATTACATTTCTCCACTATATATGGTCCCAGCCATCTTGTCCTCAGCTTCCCTTTGAAATCCTTGTATCTTGAATCATATAACAATGCCCAATCTCCTGGATGAAATTTCTTCTCTTTAAGGTGTCGGTCATGCCATATTTTTCTTTGAAGTTGGACTACCTTTGAGTGGAGGAGGGCCTGCATTCTCTGTTCATCTAGTCCATTCAACTGAAGTAGTCTTTCCTATTGCACATGGCTGTGATCTAGGTTTAGCCAAGTTTCCAACCTCAATGTGTTGCATTCAAATTCTATGGACAACAAAGCTTTCTTCCCATAGACCAGCTCATAAGGTGTGAAACCTGTTGTAGTTTTCCAAGTAGTGTTGTAGGCCCAGGTGGCCTCAACCAAGCAATCTGCCCAATCCTTTCTGCTGCTGCTCACCACTTTAGTCAAGATCTCTTACAAAGCCCTGTTAGTGACTTCCACCTACCCATTTTCTTGCAGATGATAATGGGTGGAAGTTCTGTGCTTAATCTTGTGATGATCAAGCAGGTATTAAATCAGGTTAGAGGAAAAGTGACTTCCTTGATCTGTGACTAATTCTCTTGGGTAGCCAAATTTATAGAAGAGATTTTCCCTCAAAAACTCAACCACTTTTTCTTCTGTTTCTACCTTGATTGCCTTTGTTTCTGCCCACTTTGTCAGGTAGTCTGTGCACATAATGATGTAAGACATTTGTCTTGAAGGAGGGTTGATAGGATCTACAAAGTCAATGCCCCACTTCTCAAATGGCTCAAAAGTCACCTGAGGTTGGAGGGGCATTTCATCCCTTGGAGTTGATTTCCCCATCCTTTGACATCGGTCACATTGGCTGATGTATCTTCTAACATCTTGATGAAGAGTGGGCCAATAGTAGACTGCTTGTAGAATTTTGAAAGCAGTTCTCTTTGCTGCAAAGTGGCCTCCACAGGGTCCATCATGACAAGTTAGGAGGATGTAAAAAACTTCTTCCTCCCTGACACAATACCTCAAAATCTGATCTGGGCCAAGTTTGAACAGGATGCCCCCAATCCAAGTGAATGGGGCACTTTTCCTCATGATCTTGCTCTTCCCTTTTGAGGATAGGTGTGGTGGGAATTGTGTTGAAACTAAGTAATTTGCTATATCAGCAAACTTTGGCGAGAGTACTGAAATAGCAAATAGGTGTTCATCTAGTAGTTGGTCATCCACCACCCCTTCTTCTCCTGCAGGCAAATCTAGTCTAGAGAGAAAATCAACAACAACATTTTCCTTACCTGGCTTGTCAACAATGGTCAAATCAAATTGCTGCAATAAAAGTAACCATCTAATGATACGAACATTTACATTAGGTTTATTCATCAAATACCTAATTGTAGCATGATCAGTGTGTACAAACGTTTGATAACCAATGATGTAGTGTTTGAACTTGTTTAGGGAATGGACTACAGCTAGGAGCTCTTTCTCGGTTACAGTATAGTTTAATTCTGCCTTGGACAGGTTTTTATTGATGAAATATATGGCATATGGTAGCTTCTCTTCAACTTGTCCTAAGGCTACTCCTATGGCTTTGTTCGAGGCATCTGTGTGAATGTGGAAAGGTAGGGCCCAGTTTGGACCTCTCAAGATTGGGGCAGTTACCAGCTTATCCTTCAACACATCCAGAGTCTCATGACAATTGTCAGTCCACATAAACTCAACATCTTTCCACAAAAGACCAAACAATGGAGAGGCTAGCTTACTGAAATCTTTAATGAACCTTCTATAATATCTCGCTAAGCCTAAAAAACTTCGAACATCCCTTACCTTTCAAGGATATGGAACCCTTTGGATGATAGCAATCTTGTTGGGATCCACCTGTAAATGCTGAGAAATTGTATGACCTAGCACGGTCCCTTCAGTCATCAGGAACTCACATTTTTTAGGACTAAGGGACATGTTCATCTTAGTTAATGCTTCTTGGAAGTTGGACCCATAAGGGGTAAAGTCATCCATATATATTTCCACCGAATCATGAACCAGCTCAGCGAATATGCTCAGTACTGCTCTCTAGAAAGTGGCAGGAGCATTGCATAACCCAAAGGGGAGGACCTGTTAGGCAAAGGTACCCCATGGACAAGTGAAAGTGGTCTTATCTTGGTCTTTCGGGTTGAGTTGGATTTGATTATACCCACTGAACCCATATAGGAAAGAAAATAACTTCTTCCCTACCAGCCCATCTAACACTTGATCTATGAAAGGCATAGGGAAATGGTCCTTCTTGGTGGCTTTGTTAAGTTCTCGATAATCTACACAGATTCTCCACTTCCCATTTTTCTTAGGCACAAGCACTAGAGGAGAAACCCACTCACTGTCAGAGATGGGGTAGATGAATCCTGTTTCCAATAACTTTTGTAATTCTTCTTTGACAATGTCTTTAAGGGCTAGTTTCATTCTCCTCTCAGGCTGCCTGACTGGTTTACAATCCTCTTTGATGTAAATGTGATGGGTACAGACTTAAGGGTGGACTCCTTTCATCTCCTTATAACTCCAAGCAAAAGCATCCAAATGGCGGTTCAATAAGCTACATAGATCCTTCTCTTGAGAGGGAGATAGGGTTGAGTTGATCTTCAAGGTTCTTTCAGGGCCAAATTCCACATTCTTAACTCGGGAAGAGGTCAGATCAGCCACACAGAGATCCCCTAAAGCATTGGCTTGGGTGTCTCCTACCAACTCTTCTAATGGCAACACACTGGGAGTTGGATTTTGGATTAAATTCTCAATAAGGTCATCCTGGTTTAAGGACCCCCCCTGGTGGCCTCCACGATGCACACAGGTGCAGAGTAGACTTCATCCTCATCTTCCTCCTCCAACCAGAGAGGTAAGTCATGTTCAAGCAAAGGTTGGGCAAGAGGATATAGGACTAGCTGTTTGGACATTCGCCCATTCTTAATGGTCATGCTCCCAGCTCGACAACTGATGTAAGCATCTGCAGTAGCTAAACAAGGCCTTCCAAAAATGGGGGGGTATCTAGTGAGTTTTGCCTTTGGTTGAAGGACCAAAAAGTCTATAGGGTACTCCCAAGAATCAACAGAGACCTGGACATCTTCCATAACCCCTTCGGGAGTCACGGTGGAGTGATCCGCTAACTGCAATATTGTCGAGATCTTTCTCAGGGAGCCCTGAAGGTTAAGTTGAGCATAGTGTCCTTGGTCATCACATTAATGGCAGCCCCTAGATTAATCAGGGTGTGGGAGATTATGGTTCCATTGATGTGGACATCCACTACAGGACTCCCAGGGTCCAAATATTTTGGATAGAATACTTGTCCCACATTAGGTCGGACAGTTGTCCTATGACATTGATAGTTGGGGCATCTCTCTTTCACCTTCTTTGGTGCTTGAAACACTTCTCTTTGATCAATTTTTTGTAGATTGGTACATCTTTGATGGCCTGGAGAAGTGGTATTTTTACACACAGCTATTTAAGTTCTCCTAGAAGTTCAGTCTCTTCTGGGTTTGGTTACGTGTTTCCAATTAATCTCTCAGGAAAGGGTGGAATGGCTTTGGGTTCACTTTCCTATTCCTCTGCTTCATCCTCCTTAGGATGAGGTTGGCTATCTGGGAGGACCTTCCCAGATCGAAGGTTGATCTCCTGAATCTCCACACCGTAGGTAAGGCATGTTGTCTCTCTAGTATATACCTGCTGGGCCTGTCTGTTATTAGGGTTTGGGTTCGGTTGAGCAGGCATATGTAGTTGTCTCGGAGGAGCAGGAGGTAATGGTTGTGGTTGAGTAGGTGGTGGAGGTAAAATGGCAGGAGGAGAGTTGTACTGTGGCCTCCACCCTTGTTGCAGTGCATTCCACTGAGGTTGTGGCTAAACATGAGAATGAAACAAATGACCAGCAGGTTGAGTATGGTATTGAGGTGGATATGACCAAGGAGGGGGTGTGGACTAGGAAAGATGAGTTGGGGGACCCCAAGAATGTATGTGAGTGGATTGGTTGGGGTTGTAATATGTTTGGGATGTCCCTTGCATCCCCTGCTGGTAAGGTTTGGATCCATGTGGCCTCCTTTGGTTGAGGAAGTAGAGTGGTTCAGTGGATCCTTTAACCCCTTGGTACATAGCTTTAAGTTCTGGTAAGGTTGGGCACTGGTTTGTAGGGTGTTATTCCTCACAAACGAAACATACCTCTACTGAGTGCAATGGGCACTCATTCTTAGGATGCTTCCTTGTGAATCTGGGACGAAAGATGGCCAAAGCCCTCTCAGCTTCTTCTTTCTTTTATTGGATTCAGAAAGTATCTAGTTGCATGGCAATGGTCTGTCTCACCTCACTTTTAAGGTCTTCCATTTGATTTGTAAACTCATGTTTGGAGAAGGTGGCACTAGCTGAAAGTGGATTCCCCCTACCTCTTTTCCGGGCTGCCCTAGAATGGTTTCTAAACACAGTCTTTATGTCCTCATAAGGTAGTTGGTAGATGTCTTCTCCAGCTAGCAAATGGAGGGTATCTAGAAGGTCCTCACGGACTCCTCGGAGCAGAACCAGCTTTAGAGATTCGGGGTCAAGTGTGCACCTGACCCTTTTATAATTGAGTTGGAGCCTTTCTTCATAGTCTTCTAGAGACTCATCACTTCCCATGGTCATTCGAAAGATTTCTCCCTTTTTTTCCTTTGACCTACAGTAGTCCTAGTATTTGTTGTTAAAGGCTTGCTGCATTTGAGCCCAAGTTGTGATACTGTTTCTAGGTAACCCCATGAACCAGCGTAGTGCTGCATCCTTGAGGGTAGAGGGAAAGAGTTTCAACTTTTTCTCGTCTTCTACATAGTCATAAGTTCGACAAAGGACAACAAACTCAAACAAGAAGGTATCAGGGTCTTCAATGGTCAATCCATGGAAGTGAGGTAAGGCTGAGGGACTTATGTTTTTCATTTTTGTGTCCCCATTTGTTTCTCAAATGGGAAAGACACCTTCTCTTCTCTCCCCATTTCCTATTCCATTCCTATGTTCATCCATGGTCTCAAGAGGAATGTTTTCTTGCTCTTCTATTATTATAGGGTCTTCGTATATCTCCGGAGGTTCACCTATAGGTTCTTCTGGATCATTGCCACCAAAGAAGAGAGAGGGGTGACTTAGGGATGTGGTAGGGGTGTTGGGTAAGAATTTTCCTATATGGTCTTTGTTCCTACAAGGCATGAAAATGAAATATTTTTTGTTGATTTTTGCTTTTTCTGCTTGTACCTGCAAAACTGAAATGGATTGAACTGCAACTAACTAAAATCTATCTTGTTGGAATGAAAATGCAGAATTGAAATGAAATAAGTAAAGGACTAAAATATACTACTAAAATGAAATTGTAGAAAGGAAATGCTAAGCTATGCTTGCAGAATTGAAATTGCTGAATTGAAATGCTAATTTATGCTTGCGGAATTGAAATTGCAAAATGGAAATGCTAATCTATGCTTGCAGAATTGAAATGCTAGTCTAGGAAAGCAGGAAATGTCTAATCTACTTTTTCGGAAATGAAATTTCAGAATGGAAATGAAACAACTACTCTACGCTTGCTGAAATAAACTACTAAGCAGAAGGTTGTAGTAGAAAATAGAAGAAAAGCAGCAATCACAAATACTATGATGCTTCCCCAGTAACGACGCCAAAAATATGGTGGGCTCCAATATTGCAGCAATAATGCTGCAACTCCTGGGACTCCCTTCTTTACTTTTATCAACCCGGTAGTTCATAACAAACTTGGAAGCGACGGTGCTATATGCACAAGTACTAGCTCTTGTTGCAGGTTGTCACTTGATCAGCTGGCACAAGTCTTCTAGGAGATTAAGACAACTTATATGAGCTCTCAGAAGAAGCTTTTAACTGTGATGGAAGAAAGCTAACTCTAAGGAGGCTAATCTATTTGTAGAAAGAAACTAAAAGCTGAAAGGAAATGCAAACCCTAGCAAACCCTAGTTTTACCGACTAACCCTACTAGTGCAAGAAAAGAGATGAAAGCTACTGAAATGGATGCCATTGACTCTTGGAAAGGTAAAATGCATGTGTCTAAGCTACTTCTAAAGTAAAATCTGGAAAAAACATCTTTTTGTATTTTTGAGTAATTTTGCAGAATTATTATGCATGTGCTTTAACTTTTTTTTACTGTGCAGAGGTTGATTGGTGAAAGGAGATAGAGTGAGCACTTGCAGGAGGTTGGGAAGGTGAGAAGAGGGCCTAAGGGGTCCCTAGCACCCTTCCAAAGAGTTTCACAGTGATCAGATCTCGAGAAACTGCTCACGTGATCTTCTACAAGAAGTCTGCAGGGGTTCTACAAGATGTTCTACAGGAAGAGCTGAGAGAGGGTTTTTGAGGGTTGATAGAGGAAAACCAGTGGGAAAGTGGAAATGGAGGTTGGATGAGGCTGTGAATAGGTCTAGGACCTGGTAAATGAGGCTAGGGAGCGATGGATATGGTTGGATTTGTTCAAGGACGGAGGGACCAATGTTGCACAGAAATGAAGAAATTAGGTCAAACTGGCAGAGTGTGGTGAATGAAGGGAAGGAATCTGGAATCTAGGGTTGGAGCAGGTGGTGCGAGGAAGGAAGGATAGGCAAAGATGGATTACAGGTGATCTGCACACTATTTCTCCAAACTAATCAAAGAAAGACTAAAAACGTTAGAGATCTATCTACTTTGACCTATTCTGACCTAAAAACCAGAAATCATGGTGGACAGAAGTTTATTGGCAGAAAATAATGTAAGACAACTATGAAAACCAAGCAAGAACAGATATAAGCATGTCATCACAACTGGTATCAACTTCCCTAACTAAAAATCTAACACTTACAATTGCATGGAAAGGCAAAACAGTGTTTTTGTGGCAGCAAGTATGCCTTGGTCTCAGCTCATGGCCCCAAGGAGGGAGAGATGAGATCAGGGATTGCTTGGTGGCCTTTTTGCAGTCTTTTCCTTTACCAAACTATCAAAACAACCTAAAGCATGAAAAGCAATTTCAATCTTCAAAAGCAACCTAAATAACAAAGAAATATGTTAATCTAAGTAGTAGAAACTATTCTAGGAATGCAGCAAAAACATATAAAAGTACACAAAAGGAGTTACTGGCGCTTGGGTTGGGCCCAACCCTAAGAGCTACAGCCTCCTAAGAGAAGCTCAAATCTGATGCAAAGTGAAACTAATCTCCATTACTCAAAAAATAACCATGTCACAAAAAGGTTTACAGCAAAAGCTCGAAAATGAGTTGAAAGGTAGAGCAGCACTAAAGTGCGAAAATACAACTATTCAAGAGCTAAACCACGAAGGCTGGAAACCTTCCTACTTATCACCACCAGGACCTCCAACAACCCTCCTTAACTCAAGGGGCTTGGCTGCTCAAAACTGCAAGTAATCAGCCAGTTCACAAAAGCTGCTGGGCTGCCCTTGGGGATCATCCTTGGTGGGCTGCTGAACTCCGAGCTGGTGGTGGAGAACTCAAGTAAGGGGCCATTTAGTGCAGGATACACCCTTCCTACAAATCCTTAGCCTTTTTCCCTCGTATTTGGCTATCAACTGGCTCATAAATGCTTGACCTTGGTCCAAAAGATGTCCAAAAATCTGCAATAAGCACATATTAGACTTCATGGTCAAGTGACTATTCTCATTCATTCAATTAACATAGATATAATCAAAAGCATGCATAAACTATGAATAATGGTGGATTAATGGAGAACAATAGGCAAAATGAGCCCAATAAGTTACCCATTTTTGGGGCTCATCACTTCTTTGCATGCATTTCCAAAATCATGTAGCGCAAATGCACCACATTGTAATGGGAATGTAGGCCAAATGGCCTCCTTCTTCTCTTTCAATCCTCTTATTTTTCCACCTTCCCCTATTGTTTGGTGGGTTATTTCTCTGGCCATTAATTTGTCGGGGATGTGATATGGGAGAACATGAGGTGAAGCGATGCTCCTGAATACTCTCATGTAGGTAAAGGTTTCTTCCCCAAACTATCTAGCTACTGGAAAGATACCTACCTCATCCTCTTTAGAAAACCTAGGGGTGGTTTGGTTGTACACTTGTTTATGGATGGGTAGCAAAACACCTTGACAGATTTTATAAAAATGGGGGTGAAATTAAGATTCCCACAAAATCTTATGGTACTGTTGATGGTGATGGACACACTAACATGTGAAGGGATCTCCCCAGTAAGTAGTCTCAATTAGACCTCAAACCGTTTGGTGTAGGAGTCCCAGTAGGGGGTCGTATGGTAATGCCTTGACCATGATTTTGCACAGAGGAAAGTAAGATGTCTTTGTTGGTAGCAAGGGTGTGACAGCTGCAAAAAGCTAAGGAAGGTGCATGAGAGGTTCTAACACACTGAGGGTGAGGTGAGTGCACCCCTTGGAAACCTGTAATACTACACATCTTAGAAGGGAACACATGAGCGAAGATGAATCACAAGTTGGAAATAAATTTAGCAAGCAATCCAAAGTGATGGTTAAAACAACAACACATTTAGAAAGATTCATACATACTTATATGGAATAGTCCATACATGCATGTGTAAGCAAACAAATACATATATCATTTAGAGTAAACAATATAACATAGAATACAATTCAACATATGCATGAAACATGATGGATTTGTTATATTAAGTGTAAGTTCCAGTCATACAATACATCCATGTCCAACCACTAGTCCTAATAGTGGAATGTTACAGCCACAACTACTTGCTCATCCAAAGAGATGTACTAGCTATGCGCAATGGAGAAGTCAAGGCTTGTTACAATACTATCCAAGCTTTCTCTAAGATACTCCTATCGAATCTTGGCTAACCAAAAGATTTACAATGAGTTATGATGTTCTATTTATAGCAAAGAGTGGGTTGACCCTTGACATTCCCCTTTGTGACAATTCATCTACCCTCATGACTCTTCATATGCTTTATGACTATTACATCCAACTACTGACACTTGAACTTCCACTTGACATGATGTTACATTACAATACACATTTGCTTATGTGAGACAAAATGGCTTGAGCAAGCCATGGAAGGCATCACTCACACTCGAATTGTTGAGGTGAGACAAACTCTTTGACATGCTTGTGATGGTGAAGGTGGTGAGTTGATGCCAATCTTGATCATCCATGATAGTGTGCATGCACCCCATGGTGATATTTTGTTGAAGCAAACTCTTGCCTCTATTACATCTAGGTGCATTGGTTTGGCTCCTTCATCCAACTCAATTGCTAGCATGTGCATGGTCTTCTTGGTGCAACCTAACTAGAAACACATTTATGCAGTGTTCATGCTGATGTTCCATTGTGTGCTAGTGTTCATACACATCAACTGTCAACTACATGTTCAACTCCAGTTGGACTTTCTTCTTGTCTTCGCCTTGGTGAGTGTGTTGAATGGGTTGGATCTCATGTGTGTGCACAATGACATGCATGGTGCTGAATCCATTGCATGTGATCAAAAAAACTGCTCACCATGTCTACTTTGTGGCAGCTGCTAGGATGGATCTATAGCTTGTACAATGTAGTTTCATCCGTGAGTTCATGTTGCGCCCCATGATGTTCCTGTTCATGTTGCAACTAATTCTCTTATCTATGCAACTCATGTTCTTCACTAAGTTGTTGCTTCAACACATGAAACTCCTTCTTTGTTCCATTCTCCGTCTTCACGCGATAACGCTGTCACCTCATAGCCTGAGCCTCCAAATTTTCTTTCATCATCATTAGATCTACTTGAGCTTGCAACTTTCTTCCACCTTCCTATTGTAAGCAACCTTCCACTTGTATTTGTTGCATCTGGTATGCTGCCTTCAGCTATTGTTCATGATTTTTCTCATTGTGATGTTGTTTCCGTCATATCTTGATGTCCTTATCTATGAACAACTTGATGTCTTCGTGAGTAGGGAATCTCATTGACACTTGATCGAATGCATTCCCAAGTGTGCTCTAAATGGTGTCTTCGACTATGCCCTCTTGGAAACCATTGTACCTGTACTGCTGAGAGGAAAATGAACACCTACGATACCTAGATACATGTCAACACTCATGGCAAGAAATTTATCAGTTGAAAACCAAAATGAACTTGAGAACTGACTTGCAACATACCTGTGTGATTGATCATGAAGGTTGTGCAATTTCCACCAGGAGGTCAAGAGAATAACTGCCAATACTGTGCAAGGCATAGTCTGGGCTGATGGAAGGCTAACTAACTATTGGAACTGTGCAATGCACAATCCAGTCTGGCTGCTGACTGCTGAATTACGCAATGCGCAATCTCGTTTGGCAATGGCTACAGGCTCTGTGATTGCATTGCACAATTTTCTGGGTCAGTAGGCACTGTCCCTAAAAAATACGCAAAACAGTCTTGGAGGACAATACCTAGGAAGAAATGCACATTTCTAGAGAGGAAGATGGAGCCTTCCTTCTCCAGATTACGTAATGTTGTCATAGTGAAGGCAAAGTCCAAGCCAATTTGGACAGACTTGCCGATGGGAAACTGAAAGAAAATATGACAGTGAATGCACGGCGACACTAAGTGAAAGAAGAAATGATTGATAGTGCATTAAAACATTGAATGAAAGATTAAGTAAACAGATCAACATCTGTGTGGGTGAAGCGAGTCACCGAATCAGCGACTGTTCGTGCAAAACTGTTTCATGCATGCCATAGTAGTGAGATAGCAATGAAAACTAAAATGGTGCTAATACAAGCTATTATGTATCAAAACGACAACAAGCACTCACTAAAATAAAGCAAACAACATTCATATGAAGCGAAACACAAAAAGCACCAGAAATGCAACACAAGACATGGAAAGTGGGCTTACCCCAAAATAGTTGAGCTGAATGTCCCGACAGCTCCTAGATACGTGTGGGATGTCAGAGATGCAAGGCTTACGTAAGGAATGAGCTCTGCAGCATTTGGTTGATGAGTTTTGATAAAATTGAGGTTTTGATGGGCATACCACAAATCTTGGGAAAGCGAGACTTAGTGGGAGGTTTTTGAAATGATTCTTGCATGTAACCTCCAACTGGCAAAAGTAGATCCCTGAAACAAGGGATGCCTTTGCATTCTTCCTTGGAGAAACAACCCATGCATACAAGTCTATTTTTCTTGGTCCTAGAGGGAACCGGTAAACTCAGCGACACATGCAAGAGACTGCTCAACTGCTGGGAGAAAATGCGCATTTCTGGCTGGGAGTTGGGCTGGCTACTCAAAATATTTAAGCAATGTTTGAGCAGAGCAGCTAACTGTTGCCCAGATTTGTGAAAATTTTGAGTTAAGCAACTCAGTTGGGAAGGATTATGCAATTTTCTTGGTGAATCTTGCTCAACAAAATTTCACAATTTTGGGGCTCAACAGGCTATGAGTTAGGACTGCGCAATTTCTGGAGGTAAGGCTGGTTTCCCTCTAGATTTGTAAAAATTCTTGAAGGGGCTACTTAGTTTGCTACTAGACCAAGTTTGGATGAACAACCTGTGAGGGGAATGCATCAAGGTTTTATTGACAAGTTGTCTTTCCACAAGAAAATCACTGGAGCTTGTGTACTTGACTAAGCAAGATATGCTACTGTGAAAGGTTCGTAGGGAGGATCCAAAACGAAGCTAATGAAAAAATTTGGAGGGTGGTTGTAGTTGCTACAATAGGTACATATGGATGGGAAGCGGGTCCTATATAGTCCACTTCCATCCCATATTGGGAAATTTAGAACAAAAATAGATTGCATCCATTACAAAAGCACTCATGGAAAAGGGGGGAAACACTCTTAGAGAAGAATTTCTCTTCCTTCTATATTCTATAATAGCCTTAGCCAAATTTTATGATAGAATTTGAGCCCAATTCATTATTATTGCATTCACTGCTGCATCTATCAATGGGAGCCATTCCAGGGAAAACTTGGTGCTATTGGGTTTCTCGAACAATCTATATAGCATTGTTGCTGCGAAATTATGAGGGGGATAAATGGATGTCATAGAGTACATACCCATTTTATCCCATTTGAGCTTGCCTTCACTTGTTGTCTAGGTTTGTGTGATGTTTGTTGGGTATTCATTTTCCTTGGAAAATTGCTCAAGGAACTATTTGTTGTAGAGCTTTTGTGGCTCTGGTAACTGGTACATTAGTCGTAGACTGTCTGTTGAAAAAGACCCCATGACCTCTTGCCTGTGATTCTTGAATGTTCGGTATGCAATGTCTACCTCATCAATTACCCATTTGACCATGTCCGTATATGGGATTATTTTTGGTCATGCAACTATGTGGTGCAGGAAAGAGCATGCTGTTTCGAAATAGGAGGCATCAAATGACTCCTGGGCATCTTTCGTGGCCTTTGTTTCTAGTGGCCTGGGGTGCTCCTCTTCTAACAAGTTGTACATGGCCTCCCATGTCGTAGTTCCTTCGTCTCTGCTACACGTAGTATCGGAGAAAAGAGGGATCATTTATGATTTCTCAGACGCAGTTTCCTTTCCCTTCTTTCCCATTGTTTCTAACAATGCTCCCTGTGGATTTTTCCTGAAATGGAGCAAAGCGAAAGTTATCAAATAAACACAAGTAAGAATGACAATGAGAATGAATGATACAGATAACCTAAAAATGTGACAAGAAAAGAGTTTTAATAAAACACGGTTGAAAATATATATTATCACGTCGAGCCGCTTTTTAACATAAATTCCATTAACCTATATTAAATAGCCACTAATGGTCCCTTATTGCTTCCTTTATTGCTCATTAATGTACCACATCGCAAAATGGGAAGGAAAACTTTTAAGGTGGTGGACTTAAGTTGCGAGAATGTTGATTTTGTGATTGCGATGCAATATCACAAATCACATTATCGCATATTTGACTGTGCGCTTTATCAAAGTTCTTTAGGATTCTATGGGATGTGAGATGCGGGATAAGTAGTATATTCTTTTTTACTTAGAGCGTAGTTTTTTTGAAAGAGTAATTACCTTATAAAACAATTTTTACTACGTGGTGGACTTAAGTACCATTTCTGGCATTGGCTTCTATCGGGCTCATGCTTTTATCACATTTAACAAGATTGCACAGTTCGTAAGATTTAGTCCTTTTTAAGTATCTTGACGCGATGCAGTAAGGTTGACTTGTCCTATTGCAATATCGCATTTCGCACGTTTCAACATGCTTTGTGGGTTTGCGTCCTTTGTGAGCATTGATGTGCGATTGCGATATGGGATTTATTAAATAGGAAATGCCATAGGTCTTAGCTTTAAATGAAAATCCCAATGATATTTAAGTTAGGCGTGGTGATCCTTTTGATCGCAATTCATAGGTTTTGCTTGTTAACAAGGCTTTTGACACACTTGGTCCAGCGGTATGCGAAAAGGCGAGAATTGCTAGTTTTCAAAGGGTTTTGACTTGATATCTTGCTTTATTCTTAAAAAAGCTTAAAAGAAAGTGTCTAAGTGCTAAATTTCTTTTTGAAGGATTTTATCAAGGGTCCCTATTTATTAATAGAATATTAGCTATTACATCAATAAATGGGGGGTTGTTGAATAGCACAACAATTGGCGATTTTCTGGAAGAACCGGTTATCACTTACAGTTTTTTTAAATTTCTAAGAAATTACAAAATAAAGGTAGTTCAGAAAATAAAAATACATGAAAGATAAGATAATTAAAATTTCTCCAAATAATAAAAAACAAAATCTACCTAATTAACATCCATTTGATTATCCTCTTCAATATGAAAATTGCTTTGTTTACATCAGTCCTTACTTGGTTTTAAAGATAAAAACAGGGGGCTCTCTCAAATTAGCTTTTAGATGTACTCAATTGTCACAGGTAGAGCCTCTGTTGCCAGCAAGCATCCATAGCCTCGATAGGGTTACCTTTTAACCAAAAATGATTCAGTATCCCATCTAGATAAGAGTGCAATTTTTAAAGATAAATTCATATTCATATAGTTACTTTATTTCTCATTATTCTCTAAACAATTCCTTTTTCTTAAAATTTTCATTTTCTTCTTGAAGGTCATTGTCTTCATTTGGTGGCCAAAATTGACAATTTCATTCATTGGTTGTAACTTTCATTGCATAGGCTGGGTCATAATGAGACCCCTTTTCTTTTGATTAACATAATCTCAAGCCATTACCCTGTTTCGGTATGCAGTATTGGTAATTTCAGCATGTTACTTCCCTATGATCATGGTAATTCGAAACTTGATGAGACCTCTTATCCTTTAAGTTTAAGAATATTTTAGAATTACACTCTAAAAAGTGAAATTTTACTATATGGGGAGAATCATTGACTCCTTAAGAGTTTCTAGATGAGAATTATAGAGTTAAAGATGCTTTTCTGTAAAGAGTATTTGCTTTGTTATAGATACTTTTCTTAACTGATGGTAGAACAAAGGTTTCCTTAAAACGTTGAGGCTTATCAAGGGAAAAGTAATTTTGGTAGAGAACAAGCAATTTCAGAGTAATAGAACTTGGCTCATGTTTCAAATGTAAAATCATCTTCTTAACAATCTCTACTTATACAAGCGAAAGTCAAAATATAAAAGAGATTATTATTGTAAAGGCCAAAAGTAAATGCTAGTCAACTTTTATTTTCCTAAAAAGTAAAAGCAATAGTATACAAGGGATATAAGAGATTATCTTCTATGAAAAATATTTCTTCAAAATCTACCCATTAACAGGCATATAATCTCTCTTGCCTGATAAATCTTGCAATGGAAATTTTGATGGGCCTATTTGTTCCACAATCTGAAACGGGCCAAGCCACATTCTTTAGAATTTGGTATTCTTACCTTTTTCCTCATGTGCTTTATCCCATTTCAATACCAAGTCTCCAAGATGAAAGGATTTTGAACTTACAGAATCACATCAAATGATGATTTAACTAATTGTTAATGATGTGCATGTGTGATTTTGGCCTTTTCCCTTTCTTCTTCAAGCTTGAGAACTTTTTATTGTCTTAATTTCATAGAAGAGGAAGGAGTTTCTTCAATAAATTAAACTAGGGATAGAGAGGGAATAACTACATTTGTAGGGAGGATAGCTTCTTTCCCATAGACCAAATTAAAAGGAGAAGTTCCTATTGAGGCCTTCTGTGTTATTCGATCTGCCCATAGAGCAAATGTTAAATATTTGTGCCAGTTTTTCTAACTTTGATCAATGGTTCATTTGATGGTTCTTATGATATTTTTGTTTGTAGATTCGAGCAAGCCATTTCCCTAAGGATAATAGTTAGAAGAGTATTTAAGTTTAAAACCTATTTTAAGAGCAAATTCTATCATAGCATTTCCTGTAAAATAAGATGTATTATCAAACATGAGGGCGAATGGTAGACCAAATCTAGTAATAGTAAATTGGTCAATAAATTCAATGATGTTTTCAGAATTGGCCACCTTAAGTGGATTGCTTCCTACCATTTCGTGAAGTAATCAGTTGCTGTAAGGATATATCTATGATGCTTTGAAGAGTGAGGAATGATCTCACCTATTATGTCCAGTCCCGATTGTTCAAATGGTTGTTCAATGTTGACTGGCTGCAATGGCAATGTGGGTTTCTTCTGTCTCCCAACATCTGTTTGAAAAATTTTAAATTTCCTTACATATTCATGTGAATCTTTGAATAAGGTTGGCCAATAATAGGCAACATGCAAGATTTTATGTGTGGTTGTGTCCCCTCTAAAATGTCCACCAACTGGTCCATCATGGAGTTCCTGCAAAACCTTTTCTACCTCATATTTTTCAAGACATCTAAGAAAAACATAATCATAACTAAACAAAAAATTATTGATGATTTCATATTGGTTAGCTTTTAACATCAAAGCCCTTTTTCTTTTGTAACTTAGTTGCGTAGGGGCATATCCATTTTTTAGTTAAAAGATGATATCAACATATTTGGATTCAATGTCATTGAGGCTTACCTCATATACTTGTATATCATCACCTAAATCTTGTAGTGCAGGTAAGTTGGATGCTCCTGCTAACATTATGCAAAAACCTTGACCTTTTAAAATTTTAGCTGGCTTGACCTCAATGTCATATTATTGTAGTGTTGTTACCTAATTTGCCCTTTTCTCACCTATATCTATTTGTATTAATAGATTTCTTACAGCTGAGAATGGGACTACTACCTTGGTGTGAGTTTTGAGGAGAAAGGGTTTGAAATGCTTCATTGATTTGAAAACAATGAAAGTTTGTTTTTCAACAACTAAATAGTTTAATTCAGCCCCCTACAAATTGGAGCTAAAGAAAGAAATTGGTGCTTCAGCTTTGTCATCATTGACCTGTGTTAATATAGCTACATATGGTTTGTCGGAAGAAAAGGTATATAAAATAAATTGATTAGAAAAATTTGGGGTGGCTAAAGAGGTAAAACAATTCGTGAAAAGTCGGGGACAAATATTTTGACAAAATTTATCTAACCTAGGAAAGATTGCATGGATTTCTTGTTATGAGGTAAAGAGATTTCAGAAATTTCTCTTATCATATCAGGATCAATGTGAATTCCTTCTTTGGATACAATAAATTAAAGGAGATTTCCTTCACTTAAAGCAAAGAAAGATTTACTGGGATTGAGAGAAATTCCATACCTTTTACAACACTCAAAGATTTGTTTTAAATATTTTAAATGGTTACTGTGCCTTTTTGAATACACAGTTATATCATCTAAATAGATTACCACTAATTTATTCACCAAACCTTTGAAAGCTATGTCCATGGCTCTCTGAAATGTTGCACCAGCATTGATTAATCTGAATGCCATCTTTTGATAGGCATAGGTGCCCCATTTGGTTCGAAATGTAGTCTTTCAACGGTCATCTGGACATACTAGAATCTAATTATAACCTAAAACTCCATCCAAAAAAGACATTAGTTCTAAGCCTACAACTGATTATAGTATCTGTTCCATAAGAGGTAATGGGAAGTTGTCCTTCTGACAAGATTTGTTGAGATTGCAAAAGTCTATACATATTCGAATATCACCATTATTTTTTCTAACCAGAATGAGGATGGAAACTCGCTCTAAGTGCCTGACAAGAAAAATTATTTTGGCTTTGAGCAGCTTATTCAATTCAAATTTGATCTGATTTTCTAAATTCGAGTGGATCTTTCTCAACTTCTGCTGTACCAGATTTTCATCGGATATCATGGGAATGGTATGTTGAATAATGGAAGTGTCATATGTCTTAAGATATTCATAGTTCCAAGCAAATACATTCTTTTATTTCTTCAACAAATGAATGAAGGTTGATTTTTCATCTGGTGTAAGACCAAGTCCTAGATTGATATTTTGAGGTTTAAGGTCAGTTCCAAGATTAACTAATTCAAACCTCAAAGTTGAACTTTGAAGTTTTGAGTTAGTGGGTTTTTTGAACATGTCCTTAAGATCATATAAGTCTTCCAGCTTAACCACAGACTTAGGTATGGAATTCACAATTGTTTCTTGCTTAAGTTGGTTGTCATGTTGATCTTCATCTATTATCTAGTCATCATAAGAGCCTTCAGATGTTAGAAAACTTATGATATCTAGATCATTATTAAAGACTTGCCAATTGGTGATATTTTCGGGAATAGAAGGCCTAAAAATTAATTCAATAGAAAAGCGATTGGGGCTATAATCTCCTCGTGGAATGAGCTTGGATGCAATATTAGCCAAAATATCGACACTTTCATTTTGAATTCTTGGGATAGGGGAAATATTAAACGTTGTAAAATTAGAAGTGAGGTCCTGGACTAACGATTGATAATGTTTCAAATGTCCAGATAGATAGTGTATAGTATTTCTTACCTGTTTTATCACAATTTACGAATCTCCAAATACTTGAAGATATTTGATATCAAGGCCGATGGCTTTATACAACCCTTGAACCAATGCTTCATATTCAACAGTGTTGTTTGTGCATTCAAATTCAAGCCTGCATGCTAACATAGTTTTTTCCCCTTTTGGGCTAACTAATATGCATCATGCTCCAGCTCCATTGTTAGATTTAGATCCATCAAAAAATAATTTCCAAAATAAAGAGCTAACTACAAGCTTATCTACAAAATTTATACACTTAGAAGCATCTGTTTGAGAATAATTTTCAACTTGCGATATAACAAAATTTTCCAAGAAAGGTGAAGTATTTGCATTAAAATTTCCTAGAAATGATTCGACTAAGTAATTTCCAATGATATTGTTGTTGTATGCGACTAGTTCATTCCCCCCTCTAATTCTATGAAGATATACTTTTTATGTTTCTCTCAGTCATACCTTATTTTATTTGGCTTACCATTATAGGGAAGCCACATGTGGGACCAATCGGAATTTTCTAACCAGTCCCTGCTAAGGATTAGGCCATAGAATTTAGTGATATCAGCCACAAGGATATCAATGACTTGACACACTTTCGGGTTTGATGAGAGTCTAATAGTGACTTGATTGAGTTCTTCGATAACTTCAACTTTGGATCAATCTAACCGCATAATGCAAACAACATATTTTTGGGGTTCCACATTTAATTTCACCAGATTTTTCTTGGTAGAATGTTGGATGAATCTCCAGAATCAACTAAACCATTGTGTAGATTTTTTTTGAAAACTTCAAAAGTAAAAAGAAATGGAGGAGTATGGGATTTGGATCTTCCTCCTATTAGAGCAATATCAGTATGACCGATTCTTTTAATGAGGTAGTAGGATGCCTTCCCATTTATTGAGCAGCTTGCAAGATTATAGCAGTGGGAAGAGGAGAAGTAGGGACTACTTTTAGTTCTTTGAGTAATAGTGTCTGTTGATGTTTTAACTTACTAGGCTCATGGAATGTTATGAAACTAGCTCACAAAAAGATAGAAAAGATAGATCAACGCCTTAGAATTCAACCTCTTCAAGGGGGCAACCTCCTTTACATTACATAAATGAACAATTCTTGGATGATTCAAATGAGAAAACCTCCTTTCTATATATAGGAGTCTAAGGAGTCACATTATATCCTAGCCGACCTAACAATAATAATATAAAGCCACAAAAATAACAATAGAGGGGTTCTATGGGGGATAGTAATAAAACTATGGGGACAATAGGGGCACAACAATATTAATAAGGGATACACTACAATAGTAATGGGGTAATCACTAGTATTATAGGGTCCTATCATGCCCCTCTCCTTAAAAAAAGTTGTTGTCCTCAACGCTTGAGTAGTTCTAGATACTTCTGTATAAAATTCTCATCCTCCCATGTGGAATGTTCAGCGGATAAGTTCTTCCACTTAATGAGATACTCCGAGATTGATCGATTTAGTAGCTATCGAGTTCTTGTTTCTGTGACTTCTTGCAGTTTCGATATAATTTTTCCTTCCTTGTCAAGTTCTGTCAATATTGTTTGAACTGGGAGCTTGTCACCTATAACCTTCTTTAAACATGAAACATGGAAAACTAGGTGCAATTGAGACGCTGCAGGAAGCTCCAATTTGTATGCCATAGTACCAATCTTTTGCAACACCTTGTATGGACCATAATACCTTGGTGATAATTTATTATCCTTCTTAGCTTGCATGAGGGACATTTGTAAATATGGTTGTAGTCGTAGGAATACCCAATCACCTACATCAAAACTTCTTTCGTTGCGATGTTGATCTGCCTATTGTTTCATTCTATTCTGTGCCAACACGAGGTTATCCTTTAAGAGTTGGAGGACTTGTTGTTGATGTTCAATGTGATGTTCCACTGCTTGAAACTTAGAATTTTCTCTTAAATATGAAGTGATGGATGGTGGCTGATATCCATAAAGTGCCATAAATGGGGTCATTTTTGTTGTTGTATGGAAGGAAGTGTTATACCACCATTCAGCCAGAGGCAACCATTTGACCCATTTTGTCTGTTTATCAGATACAAAGCAACGAAGATATCCTTCCAAACATTTGTTTACTATCTCAATT
The DNA here is from genome assembly GCA_031772625.1 of Pinus tabuliformis. Classification (NCBI taxonomy): domain Eukaryota; kingdom Viridiplantae; phylum Streptophyta; class Pinopsida; order Pinales; family Pinaceae; genus Pinus; species Pinus tabuliformis. Next base: position 238,569,920 of record CM062808.1, on the reverse strand, counting down.
TTCCCATCAGATTGAGGATGATAAGATGAGCTATGAGCTAACTGAGTACCAAGACAAGAAAATAATTCTGACCAAAAATTTCCAGTTAAAATGGGATCTCTGTCACTTACAATAATCTTTGGGTTTCCATGTAGCTTTTGAATTGTTTCCATAAATGTAGTAGAAACTGTACTAGCTTTCAATGGATGTGATAATGCACAAAAGTGTGCATACTTGGTAAGTCTGTCAACTACCACCATGATGACACTCTTTCCCTCATACTTGGGTAAACCTGTGATAAAATCCATTGAAACCTCCTCCCAACGTTGGCTTGGAATGGATAAAGGTTGTAATAGACCCGGGGTCTTAATTGTTTCAACTTTATTTTGTTGGCAAACCAAACATTCCACCACAAACTTTTGAATATATGATTTAAGGCCATCCCAAAAGAATTCCTTCTTAACCCTGTGGTAAGTTTTAAAAAATCCTGAGTGCCCTCCTAAAGGAGAAGTTTGCAATTCCATAAGAATCTTTTGTTTGAGTTGCGAATTCTTACAGAGGTATAAGCGATCTTTGTACCATAATGAATCATTTTGCCAGCTAAATGTATCAGATGTACTGAAATCTTGTTGTAACTTTCAAATAAGTGCCCACACTTCTTCATCATTCTTCCACTCCTCCCTTGCTTCATTTATCCAATCTGGTTGAATAATAGAAATGGCGCACAACAACGCTTCCACATCCTCATCCTTTCTTGAGAGTGCATCTACCACCGCGTTTTGCTTCCCTTTTTTGTAGATGATTTCAAAGTCATAACCCAACATCTTTGTGACCCACTTTTGTTGCTCTTCAGAGGATAGTCTTTGTTCTAAAAAGTATTTAAGGCTATCATGATCTGTTTTTACCTTGAAGTGTCTTCCCATTAGGTAGGGTCGCCATTTCTTAAGTGCATGTAGTATTGCCAACATTTCCTTCTCATCAATAGCTTTGTGTAAAAACTTTCCCTTGATTGGACAACTTTCAAAAGAAATGGGTCTTTCATCTTGCATTAAAACAACACCAATTCCATTTCCTGAAGCATCACATTCCACAATAAAGGTTTTTGTGAAGTCTAATGTAGCTAAGACCGGTGCTTGGCACATTGCCTCTTTAAGATGTTCGAAGGCCTTTGTTGCTTCTGGAGTCCATGAAAATGTATCTTTCTTCAATAATGTTATTAGAGGTGCTGCTATTCTCCCATAATTCTTAACAAACTTGCGATAATACCCAGTCAACCCGAGAAATCCTCGCAGATGATTTATGGATGAGGGCATTTTCCATTCCTTAATGGCTTTAATTTTGCTAGGGTATACCTTAACTCCTTCATGAGATACAATATGACCTAGATATTCCACCTCTTGTACTCCAAAGAAACATTTGGATCTTTTTGCATATAATTGTTTCTCCTCCAATAGTTATAGCACCCTGTCAACATGTGCAACATGATCCTTCCAAGACTTGTTGTAGATTAGTATATCATCAAAAAATACTAACACAAATTTTCTAAGGAAGGGTTTGAAAATGGAATTCATCAAACCTTCAAATGTAGAAGGTGCATTGGTAAGGCCAAAAGGCATGACCAAAAATTCATAATGACCCTCATGAGTTCTAAATGCTGTTTTTGGAATGTCTTCAGTCTTCATTCTAATTTGATGATATCCTAAACAAAGATCCAACTTGGTGAAGTAAATTGATCCATGAAATTCGTCTAATAATTCATCAATGACAGGAATGGGAAACTTATCTTTAATAGTGAGCTTGTTGAGCTCCCTATAATCCGGACACATGCACCATGATCCATCCTTCTTGTGCACCAATACTACTTGAGCAGAGAAAGAACTTTGACTAGGTTGAATTATACCAGCCTCTAGCATTTTTGCAACCATACGTTCAATTTCACTCTTTTGGGCATAGGGATATCTGTACGGCCTGATGTTTGGAGGAACACTTCCTAGAATCAGATGAATAGCATGATCATGATCACGAATAGGTGGGAGAACTTTGGGAGTCTTAAATACCTTGGAATGATTGTCCAAGACTTTTTGGAGATCTAGAGAAATAGATGATTCCGATGTGGAAACATCTAGTGAACATAATTGTGCAATTACACCTCTTTGTTCCTTTTTTAGAAGCTTTGTCATACTGTTAGAGCTGATTATCTTTCCTAGTTTCCCTACAATACCCCATTAATTCAACTTCCTTTCCTTCTGCAAAAAATTTCATGAAAAGTTCTTGAAAATTAAAAGCTATTTTACCCAAAGATTGTAGCCATTGGACTCCTAGTACAACATCAGCACCTCCCATTGGAATGGAAAGCATTGGGCTAGTCAATACATATATCTCCCATGTATAGCTTGATATTATGGCACTTTCTAGAGAAATTTATCGTTCCTCCATTTGCAATCATCACTTGACACTTTGGTGCTGGATATAGGAAGCAATTCAATTCCTTTGCTACCTTACAATGAATAAAATTGTGGGTACTTCCTGAATCAATCAACACTATTACCTTTTTCTTCTTGATTTGTCCTTCTATCTTGATGGTTTGAGGAGTGGTAATTCCAGCCAATGCATTACAAGATATGGTTGGATCCATTTCTTCTTTATCTAGGCTTTGTTCCTGGAGTATGTCCTCTTCCTTTGACCTTTCTTACTCCTTTTCTTCTTCCTCTTCACAATCTATGTAGAATAATTTCTTCTCAGCACACTTATGACCTTTAGTGTATTTGTTATCACAACTGTAACAAAGCCCTTTTGCTCTTTTTTCTTCCAATTGTTGTGGTGTCAACCTTATAGGTTGTGGAAGGCTAGGGGTAACAACACTTCCATCTTTATAGTTGTGACTGGTATGCTTCCTAGTTGCAATAATTTTGCTTTCCATTTTTCTTGCTAACCTGAATGTCTTCTCTAATGAATTAGGTTCCCAAAGGCGAACATCATGTTGGATATTATCCTTTAAAGTCCCTATGAACACATCAATCCTATGCTCCTTTGGAATACTTTTTACCCTTATGTTCAATTTTGGAACTCCTCAATGTGCTCCATTATTGAACCCTTTTGTTTGAGACTTATCAATTGGCTAAAAAAAGTGTTGCTTTTTGTATCCTCATAATGTGTTGTCAATTCTTCCGTAAAAATTGCGCAAGTGATAATTTGTTTACGAGAGCAAAGCCATTGATACCATACAAACTGATTTGGTTCCAAATATAAAGTTGCAATATGTATCTTTTGTGTGTTTTGCACATTATTGAGATCGAAAAATTGCTCCATTTGTAATATCCATGTTGCGGGATCCGTGCTATCAAACTTCCTCATATCGATTTTTGGAATATGGTGGGTCTTCAATCCAACATTAGAGTCTATGGAATCATGATTAAAATTTCTTTTTCTCTCATCATGAGTTTCCTTTACTACCCTTTCACCATTAGTGACCATTTCTTGTAGCAACTTATTCATATTTATCTTCAATTCTTCCATGTCAGTCTTCAAATCTATCTTCAAATCGTCTATCTTAGCTTCCACGTCATTCATCTTAGCTTCTACGCCTTTCTTTAAACAATCCATCTTAGCTTCTACGACTTTCTTTAAACCATCCATCTTAGCTTCTACATCTTTATTTAAACCATCCATCTTAGATTCTGTTCCTTTTTGTGCAAGTGACACTTGTTGCACTTGGTCTCGTAATTTTGATATATCATGTTGCATTTCTTCCTCTTCTTCATGAGTCATGCTAGAGCTTTCAGGTTTCCTACTAGGTGTTTGCATTTTCTTTCCTTGGGGCATCAATTATTGATAATAATGCTTTACTATGCCCTTTCAATTCCTTCAAACTAATTTTTCAAACCAAGCTTATGCAAAAATTTAAAAAAAACTACACACCTTTTTTCACTTTGTAGGAGCCTGATATTGAATCTAATGTATCTCTGTAATTTTGGATCATCCAGTTCTAAAATTGTGATCTGTAGTAGCCCTCTACTTCCTCTTTCCAATGCCACTAGTCTAATCCAAATTGGATTCTCCAAGAAAGAGTTATGCACAATCTCCCACAGTGACCGGATTATAGACTAGTTCAGTAGAACGAACTTGTACGACGTGCCACGAGTCACTGTTTTGACTTTTGGCTTGGAAAAATATATACAAGAAACTTCATTCCTTCCTCTTTATGTACCTTCTTACTAAATTTCAATCCAATGCTCAAAAATAAAGTTATGACGATTTTCCCTAGGTCACCTGTTTGGAAGTTAATTCAGGAGTCTGCAAAAGCACCAACTTCCTTAGATCATATCTCCCCAAATATAGCGCAAAAAGCTCTAAAATTCAGACCCAAGATTCAGTGCGATTTCTTCTCAAATTGGTTTTTTTTTAGCTTCTGAAACATCGCAGAAAAAAAAAGTTATAGCGAAAATGCCACGATGAACTATTTGGAGCAGCAAAACCCTAGAATCCAAAGCTCTGATACCAAATGTTATGAAACCAGCTCACAAAAAGATAGAAAAGATAGATCAACGCCTTAGGATTTAGCATCTTCGAGGGAGCAACCTCCTTTACATTACATAAATGAACAATTCTTGGATGATTCAAATGACAAAACCACCTTTCTATATATAGGGGTCTAAGGAGTCACAATATAACCTAGCCGACCTAACAATAATAATATAAAGCCACAAAAATAACAATAGAGGGGTTCTATGGGGCACAGTAATAAAAATATGCGTACAATATGGGCACAACAATATTAATAAGGGATACAACTACAATAGTAATGGGGTAATCACTAATATTATAGGGTCCTATCATGGAATGTGATATTCGCCCTAGTCTTTTTCATATCTTCAACGATGTTTTATTCCATTTCATTAGAGAGTAGCAGGGTTTTAGCCGAAGGTGAAGAATTTGTTTGAGGAGAAGTGGTTTGAGTGGATTTAGGTGAATATTTCTTACCTATTGCTTTGTCTTTGGGAGACGGAGTTGATGCCTGCTGATTTGGTTTTGTTTGTGGCAAATGAATAGGGATTCTACTCTTGGTTGTGACAGGTGTTAGCGCTTGAAATTTCACCTCAGGCTAAGAAAGGTAAACTTCAAGGCAACATCAAACCACTTAGCCTCGTAGCTAGCCCTACGGGGTAGGAGAGGGCTCTCTCCGGTCTATCTCAGTAAAGATCTTCAATGGGTGAGATGACCAATAGGAAAACACTGATTTTAGGCTAGTAAACTGATGAAAAGGTTTAAATTTGGGATTTTTAAAGTTTTGGTGGAAAATTGGGGAATGGCAATTCCGGGTGCGGGGATTGGACACAGTTTTCGCAGGAGGTTCTTTGGGGCGAGGTAGGAAACAGTATTGATGCCTTTGAAAGAGATGGATGGATGAGAATGACCGATGAGGAGTTAAGGAGAGCAAGCAACAGCCTTGAGTTCCCCTTAAACAATTGAAAACATTGATATTAAGCAAACTTAAAAGCAGAGCATGACAGTCATGAATTCTACTTTAACACTTCATTTGCCTAATTTGCAGAAGGAAAAGTAAGGAAATGATTCACATAACACACTTACAAGTACAAAGAGAAGCACATCATCAATACATGTGACCACAAGAATCCCAAAAAGGACTGCAAAACCCTGGTCTTCCTTTGCCAAAAATTGCAGAGATACAGTGAATAATACATTAAGAGCTTCTCCCTCAAGAGTCCAACCATGAAAATGAGCAAGAGAGTACATAATATAGATCATCTAACATCTTTCCCTACCTCTAGGGGTTGAGCTCACTATCCTAGGAGCTGTTTCAACCAATTCTAAACTAAGCACTGAAAACTAGGCAGTCAAAACAACTTGCCTCTATAAACTAGGAAACCAATTCATTCATTTAATTTTCACCTATCTCATGAATGAATCTTCCAAAAGATATACATAAGTGTAAAAGTGTCATAAATTTACATCATTTACAACAAGAAGGATAAAAATCAACTCCAAAAAGTCAAACACAGTCAAAACTGCGTTTTGCTGAGCTGTAGGTTGAAATCCTGAGCAATTTGCCTGACGGGTCGCGCGCCAAATCCTGACAGGTCGTGTGCCTTTGAAAGAACTTTTGGGGCACTTTCAAGTGTCCAAATGAGGCAAGAGTAGGCTTTTTGGAAAGATCTATGAGTCTACTTTCCAACCCAACTAGAATTTCTGAATTTGGTTGTCATTGGCCCCTCCAAAATTGCAATCTCCCAAGACTGCTTTCTGTGTGTCAAAAATGTGGTAGAAAGTCATTTTTTGCTTGTTTTTTGACTTTCTGGAGGCCCAAAACTTCATAAAAGCTCTTGGAAATGGGTGAGCATGTGTAACATTTCATGAAAAATCCAGAAATGCTGAGTTTTTTGAAAATAGAGTTGCCAAGTGAAAGGGTCGCGCGGGGGGGAGACCCGTCAAGCGGAAAAACCTGTTTTTTGCCTTAAAAACCAAAAATCACCCAGAATGCTCAAAATTTCTTGGAATTTGTGCTGGGGCTGAGCTATTTAGTGCCATTCTCCTTCAAGGAAGCCTCGGCCAAGATGTGGAGGGGATCGGGCCTTTTTCTCCGTTTTTGTGCTTTGACCAACCGCCTTTGGAGCACCTTCATCTTTGCCTTGCACACGTGCATCTGTGCCCAATAATGATTCTTCATGTTTCTCAGCAATTTCTTATCTTGGTTGGCCTTAGCCAATAGCCTCTCTAAATAAGCATTGAGCCGGATAAGCATAGCCTCTCGCTCAACTGGCACTAAATCACCGGGTCTTCTTCGATTCAAGTTGCGGTCACTACGAATCCTCCACAACTCATCAAGAGTTTGCTCATCCTCCAACTGCTTGTTGCGCTATTCTAGATATGAGATTGTCCATTGTGCCCCTTCTAATCTCTTCTGCAATGCATCATTTTCAGCTCTAAGGTGCTGAATGATCTCCTTTGACTCTAGGCTAGGAGAACTGACATCAAGATCAACAAGCTCTATATCTGGAACACCTGATGGCCCCTCATCAATCCTAGGTTGTTTGCCCCTCTCTGATACCTGTGCTGCTGTCGGAGGCGAGACCCCTTCCACCTGGTGTGGAGAAAATACTCGCCTAGCTGCTGCAAATAAGGCCCTGTGGCCTCTCTGATAAGTGACCAATGGAGAAGAGCTGACATATCTAGTCACGGGGATGTCATGCTGCTGTGATGGTCCTCCCTCCTCGTGAACAACCTCAGGATGTGGTGGTGGTGGTGCTGTGAAAAGCTCACGAGAGATAAACTCCTCCCATGGGATGCCCTGCTGAGCCAACTGATGTATGACCACAAGCTGAATCAAACTATAATGATAGAGGCTCCTATACTGCTGTGCTGGGCTCTTCCTCTGCATCAAGGGCACCATCTTCTCAATGTTCTGGCACATGAAAACAGGGATGTTCATCATCCGTACCCGTGTGAAATGCATCATCAGGCGAATATGGTACGAATATATCTGTGAAAATCTGCCCTCACAGGTGAAAAAGAGCATGATAAGCCTCATCATGGGAGCATACTCACTCCTCAAAAATCTGAAGGGAAATACACCCGTCAAATGTCTCATGAATGCAGGTCTAATGAAAGGCTCAAACTGAACATTGTCCGACATCCTGCGCTTGTTCCACACCTCTTCGACATTCGGTATCCCTGTGGCTTGAGCAATCATCTCGGGTGTCAATGTAAAATACACCCCAACAAGGTTCACATGTCCATCATGCAAATGCAAAACAAATAAGCGAGCCAACTCCCTGTGATGCTGAATCCGAGAGATCCTCTTGCAAAACTCATAACAAGACATATAACGGAAACATGATACTGCCATTGGACAAGCCTGCAAATCAGTCAAAGAGGTGGGCTCCTCTCTCCTATGATGACCGCCCTTTCCACCCTTGTGAGGCCTCCTCTATTCCTCAAACTCTGAAGCTGATGCATGGTCATCACTTTGCTCATAATTGGTTTCGGTTTCTAACATTGTTTTAGGAGCAAAGTGGCTGAAATGTACTGTTGTTTCTGCTTTGCAAACTGCTGATTAAAATGTTGTTTCAAGGGGACAAGGAGCACAAGGGAAATGTCAGGGAAGGGATATTTTAAAGGGAAACTGGGAATAATAATGAAACATGGAGTTTAGGGAAAGGATTATTGCATATACATTATTTTCCAAATTTATTGACAATAATGATATGGGAGGAAGGGTTAGGGTTTAATTTTTCTTTTGATTTCTTGGGAAGAAGGGTAGGGTTTAGGGATCTTTAACAAATTTGGAAGGGAAATTTACATAAAATGATAAGGAAAATGTAATGGGAGGTGGAAAAAATGAGAACAATGGGATACCTCAAAACAACATAATAAACCCTAGCAATTTTTACAACTTCAAGCCAAAAGCACAATGGAGACTTTCACTTGCAAATGGAGACTTTTACAAATATAATCATGACCTTCTTGAACTGTAACAAGCAATAATTTTTTATGATGGAGGGCCTACCTTGCACAATTTAGCAATTTGTGGCTCCTTGGCAAATTTGCTGGCGGTTTTGCAGAGAGAGCGCTGATGGGTCGCACGCCTCACCCAACGGGTCACGCGGCTTCAACGGGTCGCACGCGTTATAACTTAACACTGGCACAGGGCGCCTGACAGGTCGCGCGCCTCCAACGGGTCGCGCGCCTGGTTCAACAGGTCGCGCGCCTTCCCAACTCACACAATTCGCTCAAACTCTCTTGGAAACAATTGCTCTATCACTTGAATGCACAATGAGGCTTGATGGAGGGAGATTAGGGCTTTTATAGCCTTGTTTGAATTAATTTCATGTCATAACCCACTTTATAATCTTTTTTCCATGACACTTTATAAACTTGACTTTTTTGGTTTCCTTTTGTCCTGAAATTGATTGATTTGATGCTTTTCTTTGATAATTTTTGCAGGGATAGCATCTGAGGGGTCTTGACAAGGGAGCCAGGGTTACATGCTGTCCTTTGAATCATTTTGAATTTTTACAATTTTTACAAAATTTTGAGAAATGACCTTGGCAAATTTTGATAAATGACCTTGGCTTTAAAAATAGGGTTTTTAAATCCAAGGTGAAAATTAATTGTACAAGATGAAATTTTTCGAAGAAACATTTTGAAAATCATCCCTCTGGCTTGCTGGGCACTTATTGACCTTCAGAGACATTACCTTGAAGATAAATTTGACCTAAACCCTAGACATAGAAATTTTGACCTCAAGACAAGACAAATAACCTTGAAAAAGTTTAATGACTAAAACAACTTGATCCAGCAGTGCCAAGAGGGGAATAAAGACACCAGCTCCTCCATCAGGGTTATGGCATGCCTAATGGAATGCAAGACACTGATGAGACACCTACTTATGCAAATGCAAAGAGCTTTGATCGCTGATGGAGGGCTACTAGACCGACTCTAACATTGGCTCCAATGGGGATGGTAGCTCCTTGGAGATACCAAGAACCTTAGACCTCTGGGAGAGCAGACCAGTGCCCTATAATCATTGGGCAATGGAGTCATTATTTACACATGTGACCCAAATTGGGACAACTTTATTGACTTTGACAACTGACTGAAAATTGGACTAACTTTGACACAAACCGACTCGATGACAAATTGAAATGATGGAAAAAACTTGATTCTAACAAATTAACTCAAGACCTAAACTGAAAACTTAAAACTTGATGGCAGTACATAACCGCCTAGGTTACAAGACAACATACCATCAAACTATATCATAATGCCAATGTAACCAATCAAGCAGATGCCTTCTTGACTAATTCTCCCATTCAGATCTCATGATCAACAATAGATACTAGTAACTAGGCATCCAAAAACATAGCTGACCATGATCTCCTTCATCACTGAACACAACAATAATCACTTTCACTGCTGACTGTAACAAATCTGCCATTGGATCCTAGAAAACATGAAGACTTGACATTGCCACCTCCTGCTGAAAGAATAAGGTATCCTTTGTTTCAAATTCTGGTCCGCCTTCATCATGTGCTTCAGAAAGAGTATGTTCCTGGTCCTCAAAAAATTCTGAACAAGTAGATGAGAAGATCTCCTCTTGAAATAACATTTCAAAAGATGAGACATATGAGGAAGAATCTGAAATGGAATCCTAAATGGTCTGATCTTTTGTAGTTTGAATATATGGTAAGTCATCCTCATATGATATGATAGCTAGATTCTCATTACATTCATCAATCATGAGAAAAGAAATTTCAGATGTTTCGTGAAACCCAACATTAACATTTCTATCAGCTACCATAGATTCATCCAGAGAAACCTTTTCACTTACTTGAACGAAGATCTTGTCTTGTTTTTCACAGAGGCAATGGACTACCTCCTCATGAAGATCTAGTGCTGGTGAGATGAGAGCATTTAGGTCTGCTACTTCATTTTCTTCATTTGAGGCAGTCGCGACAATACAACTCTCATTTATGAGATCCGGAACAACATGTTTTGCCTCATCACAATTTATCTCCCGATTTGATTTATCATCATCACTTTCTGAGATTGGAACAGTACTTTCCTGCATTACCTGCATGCTGTCTTCTTCTATGGACAGATCTGAAACAACATTTGCTCTTTCCTCATTTTCAACCATATGGAAATCTTCAGCCTGCTGATCTTGACAAGTATCCCCTAAGATTTCTGTGTGCTGCTGAAATGGATTCTCATACAGAGCCTCCATAATCTCAACGTCCATAAAATTATCATCTTCATAATATTTCTCAAGGCTTTCAATAAAAGTGGAAGCATGTTTGCAACAGTCATGAACTAATTTTAATGATGGATAAGAGTCCTTATATCTTTCAATGAACAAGGCATGAAAATCCTTTAAACAATAAATACAAGCAGGCGGCAAACTTTCATACCATGATTGGGCTTTACCTTCCAGAGTGGCCAAGAATATCTTCATCAAGCAATCTTTAGGAAAATCCACCTTCAATTTGTGAATATGCATATGAAATCTAACTAGATGTAAAGCAGCATCCTTCTTACCATCATCATTAAATATAGGTAGATTCCCTGACCAATCTACCTTCGGAATTTTATTTCGAAAACCAGGGATGTGATCTCGGCTCAGGGGAGCGTATCTTCTTGCGATCTGATCCATCTTGAAAAGCTCAAAGCTACTGATCTCTTTGCAGTGAAGTCACCATGAAGCACAGGTTGCTGGATTCTTCAGTGAAAGGATTCGCCAAGTGAATGATTTCAGCCTTGTCAGTGTCTGATCGTTGTCCACTATCAACAATCAGATCTGAACTTGATACATGTACTGGGGTAGAATACAAATGAAGTGTTGTATTCACAAGCTCACGGAGATGGATTGAAGCAGCGTTTATCTACTTCCGCTTATGCAAAGCAAAAGCATTTCGAAGGCTACCTGGCATAACTTCAGGCTCCGTCTAAGACTTATGAAACAAACACATCAACCCACAAACAAGTTTGTTCTCCCCAGTATGGTCGCCAGTATGTTAGCGCTTGAAATTTCACCTCAGGCTGAGAAAGGTAAACTTCAAGACAACATCAAACCACTTAGCCTCGTAGCTAGCCCTATGGGGCAGGAGAGGGCTCTCTCCAGTCTATCTCAGTAAAGATCTTCAATGGGCGAGATGACCAATAGGAAAACATTGATTTTAGGCTAGTAAACTGATAAAAAGGTTTAAATTTGGGATTTTTAAAGTTTTGGTGGAAAATTGGGGAATGGCAATTCCGGGTGCGGGGATTGGACACAGTTTTCGCAGGAGGTTCTTTGGGGCGAGGTAGGAAACAGTATTGATGCCTTTGAAAGAGATGGATGGATGAGAATGACCGATGAGGAGTTAAGGAGAGCAAGCAACAACCTTGAGTTCCCCTTAAACAGTTGAAAACATTGATATTAAGCAAACTTAAAAGCAGAGCATGACAGTCATGAATTCTACTTTAACGCTTCATTTGCCTAATTTGCAGAAGGAAAAGTAAGGAAATGATTCACATAACACACTTAAAAGTACAAAGATAAACACACCATCAATACATGTGACCACAAGAATCCCAAAAAGGACTGCAAAACCCTGGTCTTCCTTTGCCAAAAATTGCAGAGATACAGTGAATAATACAATAAGAGCTTCTCCTTCAAGAGTCCAACCATGAAAATGAGCAAGAGAGTACATAATATAGATCATCTAACATCTTTCCCTGCCTCTAGGGGTCGAGCTCACTATCCTAGGAGCTGTTTCAACCAATTCTAAACTAAGCACTGAAAACTAGGCACTCAAAACAACTTGCCTCTATAAACTAGGAAACCAATTCATTCATTTAATTTTCACCTATCTCATGAATGAATCTTCCAGAAGAGATACATAAGTGTAAAAGTGTCATAAATTTACATCATTTACAACAAGAAGGATAAAAATAAACTCCAAAAAGTCAAACACAGTCAAAACTGCGTTTTGCTGAGCTGTAGGCTGAAATCCTGAGCAATTTGCCTGACGGGTCGCGCGCATTTGAGAGCACTTTTGGGGCACTTTCAGGTGTCCAAAGGAGGCAATAGTAGGCTTGTTGGAAAGGTCTATGAGTCTACTTTCCAACCCAACTGGAATTTCTGAATTTGGTTGTCATTTGCCCCTCCAAAATGGCAATCTCCCAAGACTGCTTTCTGTGTGTCAAAAATGTGGCAGAAAGTCATTTTTTGCTTGTTTTTTGACTTTCTGGAGGCCCAAAACTTCATAAAATCTCTTGGAAATGGGTGAGCATGTGTAACTTTTCATGAAAAATCCAGAAATGCCGAGTTTTTTGAAAATAGAGTTGCCAAGTGAAAGGGTCGCGCGGGGGGTGAGACCCGTCAAGCGGAAAAACCTGTTTTTTTGCCTTAAAAACCAAAAATCACCCAAAATGCTCAAAATTTCTTGGAATTTGTGCTGGGGCTGAGCTATTTAGTGCCATGCTCCTTCAAGGAAGCCTCGGCCAAGATGTGGAGGGGATCGGGCCTTTTTCTCCATTTTTGTGCTTTGACCAACCGCCTTTGGAGCACCTTCATCTTTGCCTTGCACACGTGCATCTGTGCCCAATAATGATTCTTCATGTTTCTCAGCAATTTCTTATCTTGGTTGGCCTTAGCCAATAGCCTCTCTAAATAAGCATTGAGCCAGATAAGCATAGCCTCTCGCTCAACTGGCACTAAATCACCGGGTCTTCTTTGATTCAAGTTGCGGTCACTACGAATCCTCCACAACTCATCAAGAGTTTGCTCATCCTCCAACTGCTTGTTGCGCTGTTCTAGATATGAGATTGTCCATTGTGCCCCTTCTAATCTCTTCTGCAATGCATCATTTTCAGCTCTAAGGTGCTGAATGATCTCCTTTGACTCTAGGCTAGGAGAACTGACATCAAGATCAACAAGCTCTATATCTGGAACACCTGATGGCCCCTCATCAATCCTGGGTTGTTTTCCCCTCTCTGATACTTGTGCTGCTGTCGGAGGCGAGACCCCTTCCACCTGGTGTGGAGAAAATACTCGCCTAGCTGCTGCAAATAAGGCCCTGTGGCCTCTCTGATAAGTGACCAATGGAGAAGAGCTGACATATCTAGTCACGGGGATGTCATGCTGCTGTGATGGTCCTCCCTCCTCGTGAACAACCTCAGGATGTGGTGGTGGTGGTGCTGTGAAAAGCTCACGAGAGATAAACTCCTCTCATGGGATGCCCTGCTGAGCCAACTGATGTATGACCACAAGATGAATCAAACCATAATGATAGAGGCTCCTATACTGCTGTGCTGGGCTCTTCCTCTGCATCAAGGGCACCATCTTCTCAATGTTCTGGCACATGAAAACAAGGATGTTCATCATCCGTACCTGTGTGAAATGCATCATCAGGCGAATATGGTATGAATATATCTGTGAAAATCTGCCCTCACAGGTGAAAAAGAGCATGATAAGCCTCATCATGGGAGCATACTCACTCCTCAAAAATCTGAAGGGAAATACACCCGTCAAATGTCTCATGAATGCATGTCTAATGAAAGGCTCAAACTGAACACTGTCCAACATCCTGCGCTTGTTCCACACCTCTCCGACATTCAGTATCCCTGTGGCTTGAGCAATCATCTCGGGTGTCAATGTAAAATCCACCCCAGCAAGGTTCACATGTCCATCATGCAAATGCAAAACAAATAAGCGAGCCAACTCCCTGTGATGCTGAATCCAAGAGATCCTCTCGCAAAACTCATAACAAGACATATAACGGAAACATGATACTGCCATTGGACAAGCCTGCAAATCAGTCAAAGAGGTGGGCTCCTCTCTCCTATGATGACCGCCCTTTCCACCCTTATGAGGCCTCCTGTGTTCCTCAAACTATGAAGCTGATGCATGGTCATCACTTTGCTCATAATTGGTTTCGGTTTCTGACATTGTTTTAGGAGCAAAGTGGCTGAAATGTATTGTTGTTTCTGCTTTGCAAACTGCTGATTAAAATGTTGTTTCAAGGGGACAAGGAGCACAAGGGAAATGTTAGGGAAGGGATATTTTAAAGGGAAACTGGGAATAATAATGAAACAGGGAGTTTAGGGAAAGGATTATTGCATATACATTATTTTCCAAATTTATTGACAATAATGATATGGGAGGAAGGGTTAGGGTTTAATTTTTCTTTTGATTTCTTGGGAAGAAGGGTAGGGTTTAGGGCTCTTTAACAAATTTGGAAGGGAAATTTACATAAAATGATAAGGAAAATGTAATGGGAGGTGGAAAAAATGAGAACAATGGGATACCTCAAAACAACATAATAAACCCTAGCAATTTTTACAACTTCAAGCCAAAAGCACAATGGAGACTTTTACAAATATAATCATGACCTTCTTGAACTGTAACAAGCAATAATTTTTTATGATGGAGGGCCTACCTTGCACAATTTAGCAATTTGTGGCTTCTTGGCAAATTTGCTGGCGGTTTTGCAGAGAGAGCATTGATGGGTCGCGCGCCTCACCCAACGGGTCGCGCAGCTTCAACGGGTCGTGCGCGTTATAACTTAACACTGGCACAGGGCGCCTGACGGGTCGCGCGCCTCCAACGGGTCGCGCGCCTGGTTCAATGGGTCGCGCGCCTTCCCAACTCACACA
The DNA here is from genome assembly GCA_031772625.1 of Pinus tabuliformis. Lineage (NCBI taxonomy): Eukaryota > Viridiplantae > Streptophyta > Pinopsida > Pinales > Pinaceae > Pinus > Pinus tabuliformis. The sequence goes on along the minus strand of CM062808.1, from coordinate 238,554,785 downwards.
ATTCGCTCAAACTCTCTTGGAAACAATTGCTCTATCACTTGAATGCACAATGAGGCTTGATGGAGGGAGATTAGGGCTTTTATAGCCTTGTTTGAATTAATTTCATGTCATAACCCACTTTATAATGTTTTTTCCATGACACTTTATAAACTTGACTTTTTTGGTTTCCTTTTGTCCTGAAATTGATTGATTTGATGCTTTTCTTTGATAATTTTTGCAGGGATAGCATCTGAGGGATGTTGACAAGGGAGCCAGGGTTACATGCTGTCCTTTGAATCATTTTGAATTTTTACAATTTTTACAAAATTTTGAGAAATGACCTTGGCAAATTTTGAGAAATGACCTTGGCTTTAAAAACAGGGTTTTTAAATCCAAGGTGAAAATTAATTGTACAAGATGAAATTTTTCGAAGAAACATTTTGAAAATCATCCCTCTGGCTTGCTGGGCACTTATTGACCTTCAGAGACATGACCTTGAAGATAAATTTGACCTAAACCCTAGACCTAGAAATTTTGACCTCAAGACAAGACAAATAACCTTGAAAAAGTTTAATGACTAAAACAACTTGATCCAGTAGTGCCAAGAGGGGAATAAAGACACCAACTCCTCCATCAGGGTTATGGCATGCCTAATGGAATGCAAGACACTGATGAGACACCTACTTATGCAAATGCAAAGAGCTTTGATCGCTGATGGAGGGCTACTAGATCGACTCTAACAATAGGTAATGCTTCTTGTGCTTCTTCATTGGGAAGGATAAAATCACACATTCCTTGTAACTCAACTACTTCTTCATCATTTGTTTGTTCTTGAGTCATTGAGACTTTTTCTTCCTCGACATCTGACTCCACATTTGATATGGTACTTGGAGGCTTAGGATTAGAGGTAGGGTTTCTTTTGTATGGTCTAAAAGGTTTCCTTGAGGAAGTCTCTACTACCTATTTCTTGATATCAACCATTTCATTGGACATGGTTTTAAGGACTTTTTGTAGACCTTCAAGATCAAAAGGATCTTTAGGTTCTTTTTTATTGGATTCATCCTTAAAAGTTACTTTCTTGGATTTTATTTCTTCTAATGAATTCTTCTTATCTAAGGCTAAAATGCATTTTTCTACAGCTATGGATTCTTTCTTGTTTTATGCCAAAGTTGGTTTGGCAACCCTATCGACAAAAATAGCTGTGTTTGAGGGAAGAGAAGAAGTGTACCATTAATTTTGGACTTCATCACTAGGCTTAGATGCCATTGGGATTTTATTTATAACTTATGAAAACTTGAATTAAAGTCCTTAATGGTTTCTCTAGGTTTAACTTTCAAGTTGGAGAGATAATTGATAAGAGTAGCCATTGATCGGTCATCTCCAAACTTGGTGAGGAAATGCTCTTGAAAGGCATCCCAACTATTAATGGAACCAGATGGTAATGAAAAATACCATGATCCTGCTGATCCTTGTAAGGTATAAGGGAATAACATTACAGCAACATCTTCTTCTACTACTTCACTAAGATTTATAGACAACATAAAGTTGTTTATGTGTTCTTTAGCTGGTAGGCCATCATTAGGGTTTAAATTTGGTAACCACTTTTCTGGATGGGCGGGCAATGGATGTAAGGGTCTCGCCATCCGAACAACTCCTCAATTTTTCCATGGTCTTTGATCCATCATAGGTATCTATCTAGAGGAAGATATTCTAGTAGTTGAAGGTGATTGGGTAGAGGAGACTTGTGCTCCAGAACCAGTGTAAACCATGATCTAGAGTTGTGAGTTGGATGGTTGATTTTGTGATGAAATGGATGGAATGAATGAAGGTGTTTGAAGTGATGATGAGAAAACCTCACTATGGGATTCAGATTGTGTCTTCTTAGCTCTCCTTTGGTTTGGTAGAGAGAATTCAAATGGGGGGATCCCAAATTTTTCGCTCTGTGATTTAGTTAACCTTTGAGAGGAAGGAAACTGACAAGAAACACTAGCTTGGGATAACTCAAATTCTTCTTGAGATATTGAAATCCCCTATAGCTTATGAATCAAATACTGGACTTTAGGGGTTTCTATAGAAGAAGATTGATGTGACTTCTTTGAGATCACAATAGTGGATTCAAGGGTTTCTTTACAACTTTGCGCTTATGATTTTGAGATTTAGAATGAGATCGAGAAGTTAAAGGAGATGGTGAGGGAGTTTTACTCTGAGAATGGCCTATTGATTTGAATTTACTTGCCATTCATAGTTAGGCCCTCTTTCTAGCTCCAAAATGTTGAAGCCTCGAAAATCATTGTGACAACATGGGGGAAAACCACCCAGTTCGGACATTGGTTAGTAGCTCCTTTTCTATTTGGTGTATGTTGGCTTGATGGGGTGTGACCCAGGTTCGGAGTTAATTAGCCAAACAAATACATGTACTACTGGCCCTTTCAGTAACAGCCCATGGAGCACGGACTGAGGTCTCACCCGAAGTTGTATGGGGGGATGCTGGAACCAAGTTTCCACACCCTTGAGATGTCTGAGGGGTCGACTTAGTCCAACTAGGAATGTCTTCATGTAGGTCACTTCACACACTGCCCTAACCTACGATACCTTCGCAATCTATTATAATCGTGTTCACGTAGCCCTAACCAAGGGTTGAGATGCTTTCGCGTTGATAAGGCAACGATCTATTCTATTTCCCCAAGTACACCTCAGATCTTACTTATCTTCTTATAATTGTTAGTTTAACTTCACATAAATAGATAATTATCTTATATTTACTTGTTCAACACATTCATATAAGTTCGTGCAGAAAATAAACAATGAACTTGCAAGTCATACCCAATATACTTCAATGCATAAAACATGAAAAAGATACATCGAATGATAATAAACTTCTTTTTATTATTTCCCCAACAGTTACAGACTCGACTCACCCTACGCACTTAGCTACAGGGGTCTATGCACTCGGCTGCCGATTACTAAGCCTCTACGAACTCAGCTCCAGAGCCTTTTCCTACCCTTTGACCAAACGACACGACTTTACACTTTCACTCATGCTCAATGCTTCTTCTTCATTCTCTTCGATTAGATTCGACCAAATGTCTCTTTACAACTTAGAGCATCGCTCTATTTATACAATCCCATGGTCCGTGGACCATGGGTAGAACTCTCAAGATGACATTACATTACAAAAGTAAGGATGGACAACCCTATGACTCAATTACAACTTCGCGCTCCACGCCCACAAATCGCAAAGTCTTTACATTGGACTTAGTCAAAACTTGGGCTTTAAGGCCCAAAACTTGCCTTGGGGGATCCTACACCCAATAGGCCCCCAACACAAAAATCGTGACTCACCTTTGAGTCACTCTGTCAGTGTAGAGATCTTTGCGTGGAGACCTCCTAACTCTGTGCAGACCGCAGTGAGTTTGGCAATGCAAAGAGTCACTGCCTGCTGGAGTTCCTGCAGCTAGTCAGATGGTCAGGCCACCTATGTAAGGCTTCAATCCACTACCATTTACTTTTGCTTGGAAGAGTTCACCATTCAGTTTTACCAACCGCACCACGCCACCATCTGTGACTTCCTTAATAACATATGGTCCCATCCAATGCATTTTGAGTTTCCCCAGGAATTTAACAGACTTGCTATCATATCACAGTACCAAATCATTCGTCTTAAACATGTGCAACTTGGTATGTCGATCATGCCATGCCTTTTCATGCTGCTTTTGTACCTATTGATGAAATACTACCAAAAACCATTCCTCTTCAAGTTCCTCTAGCTAGGCGAGCCTCTACTCCAAGGCTCTGCGGTTTGTCATACCTGTGAGCACTACTATGCATAGACTAGGCATGATATACTCCATTGGCATTATGGCTTCCAATCCACAGACCAGCCTAAAGGGCGTCTATCCTATCAGTTTCTTGCATGTGGTCCTATAAGCTCGTTGCGCCTTACACACCTTGCTCAGTGCTTCACACACTTTATTAGAGGCTTCCACGTGGATAAACATTTGTGTGCTCATTCTTTCCACATTCTGTCGTTCCAATTTGAGAAGTCATTCACACATTTTCCCTCCCAACACATGCTTATTGATCATATTTCCCATCATGCAGTTCATGTGCATCCACTCAGGTTGTTTATCATATGCCTGTACCCACCTGGACAGATGCATGCACGGACTATTCTGACAATTGTATTTTTCTGTTAATCACACTCTAGGCTTCCCAAACCATGTGCACATCATCCTGCTATAAGCACACTAGTCATCAAAGTTTCCTTTGTGTGTACCCCACCACCTTGCAGGAGTAGCACGCAATACCCAATTCAAAGCTTGAAAACATTGTTTTTCCGGCACCTCCCTCTCAAATTGGTCTAGGAAAGAATCTACCTCACCTAATCCATCATAAGTAGGTAAGTCTCTCATTTCCGTTGATACACATTGCAGTGATCTTATCATCATGTTACTATTTAGTGTGGTTACCTCATGTAATCGGTTTTGCCACCACTCTATCTCCTCATTCGAATTTGGAGTACAGGAACTTTCGTGCTCCCATGAAATTCATCCATCCACGGTAGGATTTACATAGTCTTGCTCTCACATAGCTATCTTGTAGATGTAGTCCAAATCATCGTCACTTTCATAGTCGCGCACTGGCTCTGTGTAGCGTGATCCCTCAGCAAGGTCCAAGGGTATAACTACGCGTAGAGACTTCTTCTCAAAAATCATCTTGTGCTTCTATAGATTAATCACCCCATTCATGTCAGTGGACTAGTCAATTCCTAAGAGCACGGGGTAGGGATTATTGTCATCAACAATCTCTATCACCTCAAAGTCAGCTAGCATGCTCACTCCCTCAATATCCACTGTGATCCCCTGCAATCATCCCACGGGTATTATCTTCTGTTGGTTTGCCATGTGCAGCTGAATAGGAGACCACTGTAACATAGGCCTCCCCATATGCTCCTATGTCTGCTTTGGCAGAACGTTTGCATCTGACTCTAAATCCAGAATTACTTGGTCCATCTCATATTCTCCAATCTGCACGGTTAACCTCATTTCTCTTCCTATTCTTGTCTTATGCTTTCCAATCTTCTGAACTACACATGGTTCTCCTAGTGTGGTCCTAGCGCACCTGATAATGAGTTCCTGTAATCCCTTTACAACCTTATTGTCGTGCAGTAACTTCATACATGTTTCCAGGAACATTGTGAGCATTGAAGGGTTCATTTTCGGCTCTGGCCTGTCTTTGCTTCCTGAAGTGGAGGCATCAGCGAAGCTCTTCTTAGCTTCCATAAAAGTTTCCCGAGTGCGCTCCAAATCAAACTTTGCTTCCTTCACCGGAGCTTTGCGAACCCAAGTACTTTCTTCGAGTTATTTTCCTTTATCATCTCCCATCGTAATTCCACTTCGGAGCACAATATTCACATTTGGATCTTCCTCGCGCGACTCAGACCTCATCACTTGTAGGCTCTGAGTCGGGGGTGGTAGCACTCCCTTGTCACGTATCCTAGCTATTAGTGTAAGAAAATATTCCATCTCATGATCAAAAAAGGTACAGTACAAGCATGATGGATGCATTGGATTCATACAATCGTGGGCATAATGTCCTAGCCCTCTACAATTGTAGCATATTAGCTATCTCCGGTCTCTTCCAGGACCTCCTCCACCTCGGCCTCGTCCACACCCCTGGTATCTGGTTCGTGCCATCCCTATACCCTAGTCTAGGGGTTGCATTTTGGACTGAACCCTGTAGGTGGGGGTTCGATCCATCATCAACTCATAGCTTCTACATGTGCGCTCATCATGTCCCACTGATCTACAGAAATTACAGAATAACTGTTACAAATTTGCACGTACTTCTGCAACAAATGGTAGTTGACTGTAGAATGCTTTCCTCCTATTTGACAAATCGCGCACCACAGAGTAGGCACCGCACTCGATCCTGCTTACGCTTTCGATCTTAATGGCATTGGTCCTCCTCTCACGAGGTATTTGGTGAACACTGGGTAGTGGTCTTTGTCGTGACCCTGACCCTTGCATTTTATGCACCACACTTCCTCACACACTTCTAGTTGAGTTGTCCTATATTGTTTTAGACTCTGCATATCAAGGCATAAGTTTTTCAACTGAGTGTGGATTTGCTGAACTCCCAAGTTAGGATCCTGTATTGGGGTCTCATGCAGTCTCATCGCGATTTCTAAAGCTTCTACCTGAGTTGTTAACCTCTGTTGTGATAGTGCCTTCTTCAAATGTGGCATTTGTGATGCTACAAACCATTTGTGATGTTTTCCATCCATCAAAGTCATATTAGCTTTGCGAATTGTATACTTCAGCCTCCAATCCAGCTCCTAAGAAGTCTCACTTAATAGCATTTTGATCTCTTTGAATCTAATGATTGACTATGCCTCTGACTTTGGTCTACTGAATTATTTAGTTAGCGCAACTTGGATATCTGCAATTCCTGCATTTGGATTATCACTTGAGTGCTTAATGTACCAAGTCAGTGCATGATTTTGTAGGGTGCTAACCATTGTTTCTTTCTTTATATTGTCATTCGTAACTCCTCGCGCTTCCCATACAGCCTTTACAACGAACCAAAATTGGTCTAGATCTTCATTTCCCAATCCTTTGAACATAAGAAACTTTATCGTGATGGCCATATTAAAACATGGTGGTGGCTAAGGTGGTACAGGCGAAGATGGAGGTGATGGTGGTGAAACTGGCGGTGGTGTGGGTGGAGGTGGTATGCGCAGAATCCTCTATCTTATCAAATGGATCGCACTTCACAGAGAGACCTTCGCAAGCTCTTCCTCATTCCCTCATGGAGGTGAAATCAAGGGGCTAGTCTCTAGTCCTACACTTCCTTCGTTTTTGTAAATTTTCCCACTTCGCGTAGCCCTGAACATCAATGTAACTGCATAATCTGCTTTTCACATAGTAGAATTTTAATCCAAGTGTTCAAATAATTTACATACTTATCTCGTGATCCTTTGAGAAAGCGTCTCTCTACCTCGCTATAGCTGACTGAATTATCTATTACGAACTCAGTAATGAATCCTCCTATGATCCAATCAAACTAATGATCAACAGTGCGTGTGATCTTATCCTCCAATGCTTCCAATCTGCGCACCAACTCTGGGTTCCACATAATAGGATTATCGAGTTTCCACCTTCCTTGGCTATCTACTAGCTTCGTGATCCACTCATACAACTCAGTAGGAAAAGATGCGAAGAAGATTTCGTGGACCTCTGTGTACAGGTAGCAGTCTAACCACTCTTCTTTTGTCAGTTGCGGATTCCTGTTCTCCTATGTCGTGAACTCGTGATTTCTTCTATCCAACCAACCTTCAATTTCCTTCTTAGTTGGATTCTAGTGATGCAACATTATACATATCTAGGCAGATTCCTGTCCCGAAAATAGAACCATTTTTTGGCTTGATTGGGCCTGTCCTAGGTTCGAAGTTAATTAGCCAAACAAATCCTTGTACTACTGGCCCTTTTGGAAATAGCCCGTGGAGTGCGGACTGAGGTCTCACCTGAAGCAGTATGGGGGGATTCTTGAAGCAAGTTCCACACCCTTGTGATGTCTGAGGGGTCGACTTAGTCCAACTAGGAATGTCTTCATGCAGGTCACTTCATGCACTGCCCTGACCTACGAAACCTTCACGATCTATTATAATCACCTTCGCGCAGCCCTAACCAAGCATTGAGATGCTTTCACGTTGCTAAGGTAGTGATCTATGCTATTTCCCCAAGTACACCATGGATCTTACTTATCTTCTTATAACTGTTAGTTTAACTTCGCGTAAAAAAATACTTATCTTATATTTACTTATTCAATACATTCATATAAGTTTGTGCAACAAATAAACAGTAAACTTACAAGTCATACCCAATATAATTAAATTAATAAAATAGGAAAAAGATACACAGAATGATAAGAAACTTCTATTTATTATTTTCCCAATGGTTACAGACTCGACTCACCCTGCGCACTCAGCTACAGGGGTCCGTGCACTCAACTACAAACTACTAGGCCTCTGTGCACACTCTGCTGCAGAGCCTTCTCCTACCCTATGACCCAACAACATGAATTTACACTTTCACTCAGACTCAATGCTTCTTATTCATTCTCTTTGATTAGGTTTGATGTCTTAGATTTGATGTCTCTTTACAACTTACAGCCTCGGTATTTTTATACAATCCCATGGTCTACGGACCATGGGTATAACTCTCAAGCCGACATTACATTACAAAAGTAAAGGCGGACAACCCTATGACTCAATTACAACTTCGTGCTCCACGCCGACAAATCGAGGAGTCTTTACATTAGGCTTAGTCAAAACTTAGGCTTTAAGCCCCAAAACATGCCTTGGGGGATCCCGCACCCAACAGTGTAGTGGCTTTGACTAGGGAGAATGGGATCAGTTTCCTAGAAAATATTTTGATATTGTTGGTGGGATGATATATGATGTAATGGGGAAATGATTGAGCTAAGTGTAATCTAATATAACTAATAAACACATGCATATATCCTAGTTTAACACTATTTAGCTATAAATATACCCAGGAATTAAATACAATATGTGATCTACAATGATGTCCTACAACAATTGGTAATAAAGATCATTCAACTGCAATAAGAAGTTAAATCGTTTAACAATAATCGTTTTGGATAAATAGTTAGACAAAACGATTGAGAAAGATATATCGCATATAAAATTGTTCATGTATTCAGAATAGAGTCAAAGCTAACATCATACAAAAGTGCAATAATGCTAAACTGTAATTCAGACTTTCACACATAAAACAATTTAAAGAAGAAGTATTGCCTGATACATAAATAAAACAAGATCATAAGATAAAAGTACCATATATGATGAGTCCTACTCATGTGCTTCAGCAATATTGACCCAATTTCAATCAATCCAACACATTCTAAGAGTACAAAAGTGCATTTCAGTAGAGCATGCTAGATATTTAAGACAAAATAGATCCTGTTCCATTCATTCCATCATAACCTTGTCAAAAGTATAGAAGTGCAATGTTTTGAAGAATGTTTATGATAAAATTTCTAGACCCCTCCCTAAATACATAAGAGGGGTTTAAATACTAAACTATAGGTCCTAAAATAGATTATTACAAAAATAGCTGAGGAGGTTTAAATGACCTTCCTCAAAATATGAAAAAATAAAACTAAAAGAAAATAAATTAAATGACTAACTCCTTTGGACTTGATCTCTAAGATCAAAAATATCAGTCATTGGCTTGAGCTAAGTCAGTTGGCCGATTACAGATTTTAACTACCCCAGAAATATAGCGTCTGTTAGTGTTGGCACCATATTTTGTGTTGAGGTTGTTAAGCACCTCAAGGTCATCCACTGGCTATGTGGTTTCACTAAAAACTGCTAGTATGCTTCCCAATTCAACCTGCTTACCTATTTGATTGCCTCCTCCTTTTCCTGCAATGCCTGTCTCCACTACTACTCTAACTGTTTGACATTTGGAAGAAATCCTAGTATACATTCCATAACCAGATTGGTGCCATGAAGATTTTCGTTGATGGCTTCTATTATGCTATTTGTTGTTGTCACTGCTATCACTATTACCCTTTCCAATTGTTTCAACCAAGAATCCCAATCTGTGAACAAGATGTCTTTATGAGATTCCTCCAGATTCGGTAGGTCAGCCTTTCTACCATCCTATGATTCTTGCCATGTGATAAAGTGAAAAATCCTTTTATGGATTTTGTCATACTCAAGTCTCATGTCAATGACTTGGTTGTTTAGCTTATCGTTGGTTTCGCAATAAGGACTTATCTGCGACATCTTCTAGCAAAGTACTTCCTTCTACTACATTAGTTGGGAATTAAGATTGAGCGCTTCCTTTATGAACTCATTGATTTGCAGATTATCCTTAAAATTATCTGTCATAGCTTGTATCTGTGCATCTCTTTCTGCTAAGCTGGCCTAATGTTGTATTCTCACCTGTTCAAATTCTCGCTACAGCTGGGCTACTCGTAATTTTGTTTGTTGAATGGATTTTTCCTTAGCTAATTGTTGTTCTAACAACATAATTCTTTGTTCCTTTTCCTTAAGTAGAATTTGGACCTCTGTGGCTTTGTCAATAGTTGTTGTGGCATAGGCTCCTGTAGTTGCAACAATTTTGTGAGATTTTCAACTGGATCCATGGGCGAGTCCTTCCAAACAATGTCCATTGGTTCATTTTCGGAAGTTGTAATAGCTACAACGTCTAGCTTTCTTTTCTTCATTTGTCTCTTGACCACAACTTTGTGGGTAGGACTATAAAATACATCTAGTGGAGGTATTTCTTCAACTCTTGTTGGGCATGGAATCCCCCCACTGCATGTTTTGAGACTCAAAGCCCAAGTTTTGAGTTGATATTGTTGTAAATCTCAATGAATTGCAGGCGCGAAATGTATGTTAGAGTCATAGGGTTGTCCGCCCTAGTTTTAAATGTAATGTCGGTCTACCCATTATCCATGGACCATGGGATTGTATAAATAGAGCGAGGCTCTAAGTTGCAAAGAAATATGGTAGAGGATGGGCATGAAGGGTCTTAGAGATTAAGTAAAAGTGCAAAGTGTGTCTTGGGTCATAGAGTAGGAAAAGGTTGCGGACCCCTACAGCTGAGTCTGTAGGGTAGAGTTGAGTCTGTAATCAAAGAAGAGATTAATAAAGAAAGGTTTTGTTACCACTTCCGTGCACTTGTTCTAAGTTATTACATGTTTGATATCATTTGCGAATATATTGTTTCTTTACTATGCGCACTTGTATGAATTGTGAATATTGTTAAGTATAACTTAGGGCATACAGATAAGCTAAGTTAATCAACTAATATTAGATTACTAGTAAGGACTTCAGTAATAACACAGTTCGGCCCCCCAGTAGGGTTGCACGAAGGCAACATCACAGGCTGAGAGGTATGGGTAAGTGCACGTAGCGACGTGCACGTAGGATTGAACCACGGACCACTTAAACTCATCATACATCTCCAAGGTGTGGAAACCTGGTTCTAGCATCGTCCCATACTACTTTGCGTGAGACATTAGTCCATGCTCTACAGACTATTGCTGAAAGGGATCACAGATATCCAAGCTACGCTGAATAGGGAATTTAACAGGCCAAAATCGGAGGCACACTCAATTATCAGGTTTAAGGAAATCGCGATGCTTCCAAGAGAGACCCCTTTGGAGCTAGATCAAAGACTGAAGGGAATGATTCGTGAAGCCAACTTGACCTTGATAGATGGGAAGCACCATGCATGGTTTTTACCGTCACTAACGCTGCATCTAAGAACGACATTGTCGCAGCAGAATTTATCCACCTAGGCCAAAGCTTTGGAGATTGCAATGAGACTACATGAGACCCCAATACAAGATCTTGGCCTAGGAGTCCAAAAAATCCATGCGTAATTGAAAAATTTATGTCTGGAAATGCAGAGTTTAAAACGAGATAGGACAACTCACCTAGAGGTGCACGACAAGGTATGGTGCATAAAATGCAAAGGATAGGTACATGACAAGGACCATTGTCCAGCCTTCGCGAGTTACTTGGCATGAGGAGGGCCAATGTCATTGAGACCAGAGGCACAAGTAGGATCGTGTACAGCACCTACATTATGGTGCATGATTTGTCAGATAGGAGGAAAACATGCTACAGATAATTGTCATCTATTACAAAAGTATACGTAGACGTCCCAGAAATTGTTCTATAATTTCTGTAGGTCGGTAGGTCATGATGAGCGCACCTGCAGAAGATATGAACTAATGATGGATCGGACCCCTACCTATAGGGTGAAGACCAAAACATGTGTCCTCGACCAAAATGCATGGATGTCACGCACTGGATTTCAGGGGCGCATCAAGGTTGAGGTGGAATGGGACTAGGAAGGGGTCGCGGACAGTTGATTTGTTACAATTGTGGAGGGCCAAGGCATTATGCCTGCAATTGTACAAATCAGATGAGAGAATCATGTTTATATTGTAGCCAATTTGATCATGAGACGGAAGACTATCCTACATTAATATTGAGGTTGTACGATAAAGGAATGCTCCAACCTTCCCCAACTTAGAACCTACAATGATGAGATCTGAGCCACACGAAGAGGACCTGAATGTAAACATCGTGCTTTGAAGTGGTATCATGATAGGAGATGACAAAGGTAAGTGGCCTAAAGAAAGTGCGTGGGTTCGCAAGGCTCCTACAAAGGAACCTGAATTTCATTTGGAGAGCACAAAGGAGACATTCATGGAATCTGAGAAGAGCTTCACGGAGGCCTCCACTTCAGGTAGTAAGGATCAACTAGAACTGGAGATGGATCCTTCAATGCTCACTACCTTTCTGGAGACATGCATGAAGCTGTTGCGTGACAACAAGGTGGTGAAAGGACTGTAATAAATTATCACTAGATGTTCTGGGTCAAGAGAACCTCGCATAGTTTGGAAGCTCGAAGAGCGCACATCGCGAAGAGGAAGGGAAATGAGATTGATTGTGAAAATCGGGGAGTATGAAATGGATCAAGTAATTCTGGATCTAGGATTAGACGCGAATGTATTGCCAAAGTAGACATGGGAGCACATGGGCAGGCCCACATTGCAGTGGTATCCTAGTCAATTGCGAATGGTGAACCAACAAAAGATCCCACCCATGGGAAGATTGCAGGGAGTAATGGTGGATATTGAAGGTGAGAGCACGCTTGCTAATTTCGAAGTGATAGAAATTGTTGATAACAACAATCCCTATCTCGTGCTACTGGGAATAGATTTGGCCACTGATATGAATGGGGTGATAAATCTCAAGAAGCACAAGATGATTTTTGAGAAAAAGTCACTACGCATAGTGGTACCACTAGACCTTGCAGAAGGAGTGCGCTACACAGAACTGGTGTGTGACGATGATAGTGATGATGATCTCAATTGTATCTACAAGATAACTGTGTGAGAGCAGGATTGGGTGAATCCAACAACATATGGCAGGATTTCGTGGGAGCATGAAAGCTCCTACACGTCGGATTCGAACGAGGAAATTGAATGATGGCAAAACTGATTACACGAGGTAACCACGCTAAATTGCAACATGATGATAAAGTCACTACAATGTGTAGCAAAAGAGGCGAGTGATCTACCTGTGTATAATGGGTTAACTGAGGTGGATGAATTCTTGAACAAATTTGAAAGCAATGGGCTAGAATAGCAGCGGTTCGATGCTCTGAAATGGGCACTATGGGCAACGCCCGCAAGGTGGTGGGGTACACACCAGTAGAGTTTCGGGGCTGGCGTGAATGTAGGAGGATGATGCACCTACAATTTGGGAAGCCTCAGATGCAGCTGGAAACCAGACATGATGGATGAAATAGCCTGCGCGCCCACATTTCTATATGGGTATAGGCAATGGTACGAAGCCCACACGAACACACACCACTCTCATGATAGGAAACAGGAACAACGAGCAGAAGCAGGGAAGACAATTGCACGAACAACGAAGTATGATAAGACCTAGCGCGCCAAAAATCATACACGAGGAAGACATTGACAAGGTGTGCAAAGTGTTGAACAGGGTCCACCATGTGAGATGCACCGACTGGGACCTGTGCATACCAGTGGTTGTATGGGCTTATAGGACCATGTGCAAAACTCTAACTGCACAAGCACTTCCAAAGCAGAAGTATGAAGCAGGGGCCGTAATCCCTGTGGAGCATGCGAAGCTAAATCTGCATGTAATATCACCTATCGATACAATGGTCTGCAAAGCTCGAAATGAAGAAATCACACAATTGCAAGAAACAAAACATATAGGACTTGAGGAAGAAATCCGACAGGGAAACTTTGGACTCTGTGAAATTGAAAAAGATCGGGTACAACTAAGTGAGAAAATCTCTTTGATGGATGCGGAGGTCAAGAAGATGGAAGACGAAATAAAGGAAGCATTTCTCGTTGAAAAACCAGGAATGGTAAGGCAAGGTGCATACGATCTTACTAACGAGTTGGAGGACTATCGCCGTGAACTGGTTGGTCTGCTGTCGTGGCTTGGACCACATCTCACCAAACTAAGTGACTAGGGTAACATGTTGCAAGTAGTAAAGTACATGGTTCCGATCACCACAATGGAAGATCGGGATTCTCCACGAACCATGGTGGAGGACACGATGGAGACCCCCACGGGTGGTGCGACCACCTGACTAGCCATAGGGAGAATAGTCTTAGCACTCCAGGCAATTGAAAGGGAGTGCAGGACTATAAAATATTCTACCTGGGAGCTGTACGATATTGCAGATGCACATAGAATCAAAATGTCACAAGGTTCGTGATTGCGCACGGAGGGTTGCGTTGTTGTGCAAGTTGGCTGGGAAGTGACTGTTGAGGTCACTATTCATGATGAGATATGTGATTTGAAGCAAAAATGGAGTGGGCGGCAGGCATTTAAGACGCGTGTTATGGATAAGATTTTGGAAAATATGCCGCCAAGAAAGCATTAATGGCCTGAAATTGGGGGAACAGTCGAATTCAAATTCAAAAGGTGCTGTAAAACACAAAGGGCTGGCCAGTGAACAACACTTGGTCATTTGAGAGTTGAGCGTCTGAGCAGAGCACTGAGCATTGAGAGCTGAGTGATAATTAAGCCCCTAAGTTTGCGAGTGACAAAATATAGCCTCAATATGATGACGACCACTAAGGATGGTTTTGGAATTGAAGAGGTAACTGTCAATGAAGCTGTGTAGGCCCAAATGGTGGAGGATTTTCTAGAAGGCACCGAGGTTGTGACAGAAATCCCCCAATCACCATGAACACAAAGGCCCAAGAAGGACAAACAAGCAATGGGTCTAGTATGCGTGTCCCCGAGGAATTTGCGGCACAACAAATTATCCATGGCAGAGAAAGGGAAAGTAGTCACAATAGAAATAGATGAGAAAGAAGAAGAGTTGCAGGCCCTGATCACCATAGAAGAAGAAGAAGAATACATGGAGGAGGATATCCAACCATTACGCTTTGGAATAAAACTACTTGCATATGTCCCTCCATGGAAAGGGAAGACTAAAATGCCGAAGGATCTGGATGAAACCAGTAGTCCGCTCTAGACCCCTCTCCTCCCAAACAGCATTGTGTTTGAAGACACGCACCTGGGCCATGTGCCAACCATGAAGTTCAAAGACTGGGACCTCGCTGACAGCAAGAAGTTCCCTCATCTGGAGACCATGAATCTAATGAAGTAGAACACTGCGGGGTTGGTAACAACAGTCGAGCCGCAGAAGTGGAAAAGGCTTGATTACTAAACTTAATTTGGGTACCACATTTCCACAATGCAACAATCATCATTTTCGTCATTAGACAGTTGCTCTGCTTGTTGCATGATGGGAACCTGTCACTGGATGAGCCTATCCCCATCACGGTCGATCTAATTCACCGCATCTCTCGGCTTCCCTGCAAAGGAAAGGACCCCACAACCATAGCCGAAGGAAAGGGCAGTGATTTGTCCCTTGAAGCCATGAAGACAAAATATAAGATGGAGAAAAAGAAGAGGGACCACGCTATCTTCACCATCAAGGACAAATGGGTCCAAGTAGCCACCCAAATCCTGGTTGGTAATGTTATGAGGAAGTGTCACGCTGATGAGGTTCCAATGCCAGTGATCGCATTGGCTGAGTAATGCATGAAGGGGGCCCAGTTCAACTGGTTTGAATTTCTCTGTGAAGAATTTTTGAAGAATTTTTGAAGAATTGTTGTGAAGCCCAGGAGTAGGGTAAAACCTTCCACTATTCATGGTTGTTATTATCCATATTGCTCATAGCAGGAGAACTGCCAGAGGACAGTGAATTCCCCAACATCGACAAATAACTACCGGAGGCCACGAAGTACGCTTCGCTCTGGGCCACAAAGGATGCAGAATGGATCCACGACACCAAAATCTTTTGGGTTCTCATGGACATGAACATTCAGATGTGGATCAACCAGAAGTTGCGCCTGTCACCCACAGCGTACAATAGTCTGCAGAGTTTTGCAGACTTCAAAGCTGATATGCACAACATTTATATCAAGGTGCGAAAGGATCTAGTGAAGTAGTGGATGAAGCTACCTTTTGTATCCACTGGCAATGTGATTTTTATTATCTTAGAGACAGGGCCTCCCGAAAGGAACGCCCCATATCTAGAAAAACTAGAGAAGGAAACAGCACAAAAAAAAAAGGACGATGCCAAGCTGCACGTTTCTCAATTGGAAAAGAAAAGGCGAAAGGAAAAAGTAGCAGCTGAGGTAAGGGCAGCACGAGAAGCAGTACAGAAAGCCACAGAGCAAAAGAAGGTTGTAGAAGCAATAGCAATATCACACAAAGTAGAGGCATCAACAACATAGGTATATGAGGGCGAAGCAACATCCTCGCAAGGGCAAGAGGTAGAGGAAACAGAAACAGCAGAAGGGAGAATAGTCCCAGGGGTCGCATCCACACAGTTAAAGCACCCATGCATCATAGAGAGAGCAGGACCAAGGAAAAAGGTCAAGGCCTCAAAGTTGGCCATTGACCTGATCACCTTAACCAAAGGTGATCTCCATGACATTGGCAAGACGATCCATGATGTCACCAATGAAGCACTCCAGGAGTTTATGCAGGAGCACCAGTCTATGTTGGGGGCCCTCAAGGTGCAACTGCAGGAGTTACAGATGTGGTCTCATCAGGTAGGTACACTTTCTACCCACCTCACAGTAGGATCCTCGACAGCAAAATAGATGTTGCACGCATGGATGGACAATACGATAGTGTTGCCGGAAGGGGCCATAATTGTAGCAAATGTGACCGATAGATTTTTTGTTAACATGTTTAAAGGACTTGGCCTTAATTTGGCTGCCCTTTCGCAAGAGACATTGTATCAGCTACAGGATGGGCTAACGACAGAGCTGCGCGCTAGGGAGAGCTACGCAATCCAAGTTCTTAGCCAACAGAAGATCAACATGGAACAACTTAGACTGCAACGCGATGAATTGGTGTCGCAAAATCAACATTTGGCACAGGTGGTAGATGACACTTGCCGACGCGTCCCAGAGCTAGCCATCCCAGCAGATCTACTGGTAGAGGTGTGGATCCATAGATTGGAGTATGCAAGGCCAGAGAAGAAACAACAAAGGTTCAGCTAGATCTGAATCTTCATATCACTGAGCTGTGGTTGAAGGCATAGCCTTCCACTCCCCCAGAAATTAAAGAACAGTGAGGTAGCTCTATCATAGCAGGGTTAGAAGAAATTGGAGGTGTAGTGCGTGATTGTATCAACATGTTGGAACAGGCACATGAGGTCCTCATGACTTTGCAGGAGGACCCCAACATCCAGCGCTTAGAGATAGAGGCATGCGAACTCCAGCAGCAGTATGACAGTGTCAAAGGAACTGCGCAGATAGTAGTCCTCACTTAGTGGCTTGCGAGGATGCAGCAAGCCAAGGCATTAAAAGAGTAGGTGGACACAGTGCGCCATAAGTAAGCAGTTCTCAAAGCATGCATGCAGCCATGGATTGACAAGGCCTTCATGATCACGATGAATAGCAAAGGAAAGCTCGTGCACATATAGAGGATGCATGCATAGATGCATGGAAACATGCCAAACACAAAGATCTCAAAAGAATGAATGCAATAGGTTCAGCAAGCAGGAGCTTAGTGCGCTGCAGACATTAGTACCATTTGAGAACAGTTGGAGGGACTCTGCTCCAAGATGGCCGTTCCGATAGAGTAACTCGAGGGTGAGTCACGATGTTTGTGTTGGGGGCCTATTGGGCATGGAATTCCACCACGACATGTTTTGGGACTTGAAGCCCAAGTTTTGAGTTGATATTGTTGTAAAGCTCTGTGAATTGTGGGCGCGAAATGTATGTTAGAGTCATAGGGTTGTCCGCCCTAGTGTTGAATGTAATGTCAGCCTACCCATGGTCCGCAGACCATGGGATTGTATAAATATAGTGAGGCTCTAAGTTGTAAAGACATTTAGTTGAGGATGGGCATGAAGGGACTTAGAGATTAAGTAAAAGTGTGAATTGTGTCTTGGATCGTAGAGTAGGAAAAGGCTCTACAACTGAGTGTATAGAGGCCTAGTAGACTCCGCAGCTGAGTGAGCGGATCCCTGCAGCTGAGTGCATAGGGTAGAGTTGAGTCTGTAACCAGAGAAGAGATTAATAAAGAGAGGTTTTGTTACTACTTCTGTGTATATGTTCTAAGTTATTACATGTTTGATATCATTTGCGAATATACTATTTCTTTATTGTGCGCACTTGTATGAATTGTGAATATTGTTAAGTATAACTGAGGGCATACTGATAAGATAAGTTAATCAACTAATATTAGATTACTAGCAAGGACTTGGGTAATAACATGGTTCAGCCCTAGAGTAGGGTTTTGCAAAGGCAGCATCTCCTATTCCTATTCCAAGTCAATAATTGGGATTTTACCTAACTGAGTTGATGTATAGGTAATTTCTTCTTATTTCTTTGTTGAGGTTTGCTCAGTTGTCTCTTCTATAGTTCCAATTGTGTCCTTCTTAGACTCTTTATTTGTGTTTCCTCCTCCATTTTGAGACTATTGCTCTGAGTGCTCTGACTCATGCATAGATCTCTCTTAGGTTTCTTCTTCAGAGTTTTATTTGGAGTTGTCCTCCAAGCTTACATTGGGAATTGTCTCCCTTATTGGTTCTGTATGCAATAGGTCCAATGGGACCATCGATAATATTTTTTCCCTATACACATGGAAATCCCTAAGATCATCTAAGGTTAAAAGTACCAATGCCAAATTTAACACCTATGAATATGTTTTTTCCTGTAGGAATAGGTTATCAAAGGCATCCCCTTCATGGGTGAATTGCTTTACTTTTACCATAGTAGTAAAATCCTTAACAATACCGTTTAGGTCATACTTCCTTCTCGAAAGTCTATCTAATTTTAGAGATTTAATACTATATGATTGTTTTCATCCATGTTCAAAATCATGTAGTGAAAATGCACCACATTGTAATGGGAATGTAGGCCAAATGGCCTTCTTTTGCTCTTTCATTCCTCTGCTTAATCCACCTTCCCCTGTTGTTTGGTAGGCTATTTCTCTGGCCATTAATTTGTTGGGGACGTAATATGGGAGAACATGCAGTGAAGCGATGCTCCCAAATACTCTGATGTAGGTAAAGGTTTCTTCCCCAAACCATCTGGCTACTAGCAAGATATCTACCTTGGCCTCTTTAGAAAACCTAGGGGCAGTTCGGTTGTACACTTCTTTATGGATGGGTAGCATAACTCCTTGACAAATTTTATAAAAATGGGGGTGAAATTGAGATTGCCACAAAATATTATGGTACATATGGATGGGAAGCAAGTCTGTACAATCCACTTCCATCCCATATTGGGAAATTTAGAACTAAAAAGTATTGCATCCATTACAAAAGCACTCATGAAAAAGGGGGGAAACAATCTTAGAGAAGAATTTCTCTTCCTTCTATATTTTATAATAGCCTTAGCCAAATTGTCTGATAAAATTTGAGTCCAATTCATTATTGTTGCATTCACTGTTGCATCTATCAATGGAGGCCATTCTGGGGAAAACTTGGTGCTATCAGGTTTATTGAACAATCTACATAGCATTGCTACTGCAAAACTACGAGTGGGGAGAAATGGATGTCATAGAGTACATACTTAATTTTTCCCATTTGAGCTTGACTTCGCTTGTTGTCCAGGTTTGCGTGATGTCTGCCGATTCTTCATTTTCCTTGGAAAATCTCTTAACGAACTACTTGTTGTAGAGCTTCTATGGCTCTAGTAACTGGTACATTAGTTGTAGGTTGTCTACTGAAAAAGACGCCATGACCTCTCACTTGTGATTCCTGAATGTTCGGCCTACAGTGTATGCCTTGTCCATTATACATTTGACCATGTACATATATGGGATTATTTTTGGTCATGTAGCTATGCGCTGCAAGAAAGAGCATGCCATTTCAAAATAGAAGACACTAGATGACTCCTAGGCATCTGCCATGGCCTTTGCTTCCAGTGGCTTGGGGCACTCATCTTCTAACAAGTTGTACATGGCCTTGCACATCGTAGTTCCTCCGTGTCTACTACATGTAGTATCAAAGAAAAGAGGGATCATTTCTGATTTGTCAGATGTAGCTAACTTTCCCTTCTTTCCCATTGTTTCTAACCATTCTCCATACATATTTTTCCTAAAATGGAGCAAAGTGAAAGTTATCGGATAAACACAAGTAAGAATGACAATGAGAATGAATGATACAGATAAACTGAAAAGGTGACAAGAAAGGAGTTTTAATCAAATGTAGATGAAAAGATATCGTATCATGTCAAGCCGCTTTTTAACATAAATGCCATTAACCTATATTAAATAGCCACTAATGGTCCCTTTTCATGTACCGCATTTAAAAACGTGAAGGAAAACTTTTAAGGTGGCAAACATAAGGTGCAATAATGCCAATTTTGTGATTTTGATGCAATATCGCAAATCACATTATCACATATTTGATTGTGTGCTTTCTCAAAGTTCTTTAGGATTCTACAGGATGTGAGATGCAGGATAAGAAGTATATTCTTTTTTACTTAGAGTGTAGTTTTTTTGAAAGATTAATTACCTTATAAAGTGATTTTTACTATGTGGAAGACTTAAGTACCATTTATGACATTGGCTTCTATCGGGTTCAGGCTTCTATCGCATTTCACAAGATCACGTAGTTCATAAGATTTAGTCCTTTTTAAGTATCTTGACGCGATGCCCTAAGGTTGACTTGTCCTATCACAATATCACATTTCACATGTTTCAACATGATGTGTGGGTTTGCATCCTTTGTCAACGCCGATGTGCGATTGCGATACGGGCTTTGTTAAATAGGAAATTGATCTAGATTTAAACAAGAACTTAAAAAATTACAGAGATAACCATGAAAACATAGATGCAGCGGAAATAATACTTCATTTCATTAATGTAAAATACTGAAATATGCTTACAAACATAAATGGAAATAAACTAGCTAGGGCGATGACAACTTATCCCTGAGAAGAGATGTGGTGGCTACTGTTGGGCCGCTAGTTTGTCATTATTATTATCATTCTTTAATGCCTATTTCATCCATTTCTCCCATTCTTTATCATTTCATTTATCATGGTTTATCATATAACTCCATTTTATAATTATTTATGCTCTTATGGATAAATATTATTTCTTCTCCTTTATTTTTAATAAATTGATGATTATTATGCATGATTTTACCAATGATAGTTTATTAATAAATTTGTTGTAACATCACTCACCATTTTAGCCTCCAAGATATTTTCCAGATTGCAGATTTGATCTCTAGCTCATCATTAAATATGCCAACTCAGAAATTCGCTGGAATAAGAAGTGACAGTTCTGCATTGGACATTTCGGGAAAATGGAGAAGAATCTGGAAAATCCGAAACACAGGTTTTGTTCACAACCGACCGAATTAATTTTGTGATTAGCAGTTTTCCAAAATTCAGTCTATATTAAGAGAAACAGAGGGTTCTTTGAAGACATTTTTCTTAGATTCGCTGTTGCGACTGGTTTCCAAATTATCTTAGTTGCAATACCAAATTCGAATTGTTCCTGTTGAATGCTAATGGAAATATATTTAAGATATGATCTTACTGATCAATTTGTTGTGAATAATCGAATTTTGTTATGGGAATCATTTTGTAATCATATGTGTTGTAACTTCTCTCTACTCTCTATGTATTTAAATGAGAACAAAGCTCAAAGATGGATATAGATTATTATAGATAGATTAGAGATAGGATAGGATAGGATAGGAGGAGAGGGGATAATGGAGAGACTTTGATATATACATGTAATCACTGTTGAATTACGGACAGACTATGTTATATTATTTTCATTCAATGAAAGAGTCTGTTGATTTCCCTTGATGCATGCAGATCGAATCGAATGAGACCTGTTGATTAAGCTTGAGTGGTTTTTTATTCTCCAGTTACTGCAAGTTCTTTCCTCCCATAAGTGGTAAGGGCCTGCCACAACTGGGAGATCTAGCTAGATTAGCACCAATGCTGTACATTTCCATTACCATTTGCATTTCAATTCTATCAATTTTGTCAGTTGTGAGTGTTAACTTCATTGTAGAGCGTGTGTTAATTTCATTACAGAGTGTTTAATTTCTAACATAAGCGTGAGTTATTTTTACAGAGGTAGGCATGGATAAGGCGTGGATTATAGCATTGATTTCATTTTCTTTCATTTACAGCATTGTAGAATAGGGCATATGTGAGAGTTTGGTTATTATAAAATTAATTGAAAGAGATTGGTTAATGCTACTGAACTCTTAGTTGACATCATTTCCATTTCAATTTCTTAATTGAGATTGAGTGTGATTTAGATAGAATTAGCTAGAATAGATTGGTTAATGCTACTATGCACTCAGTTGATGCTATTTTCAATTGAATTTCTTGCTTCAGATTTGATTATGGTTTTGCTTGAGATTAAGTCTTGATGCTTAGATATATTATTAAGTTATAGCTTGAGATTTATGATTGCGTTCAGTTACTCTTGTATCAAGTTTTATAGTTCAACTTAAAAAGCATTACTCTCTGGATTTATAGCTTGCACATATTATGCACACTCTTGAAACAAAAAGACTTACCTAGGTTGATAATTAATGTGAGGCAATTAGGAGTTTTAAAAGACACCTTTTTCCACCCAACAGCTACATGCCTCTGAACTATGTTACAATGAGGCTTGAAGGCCTATTTATTGTTGAGAAACAATGGAAAACCCTAAACATCCAAACACCAAACCCTAGAAGAAGAAACGCCAAACTATGGGCCCCGTTTGGGTAAATTGGTACATCAACTTGCCGGGGTCATAACTTTGGCATACTATCTTCATTTGATGCACACAATATCTCGTTTGAAAGGTCTATCTGAGAAATCCAACTTTGGGAAGAGCAAAATCAGTCCATGGATTCATGTTGCTCCTAGCTTTCCCAAAAAACGTCTTTTAGGGCCTCAAAACGGCTCCGAAAGTTGAGGACCTGAAAAATGCTAAAAATAGTAAACTGTGCTACAATTAAGGAAACTAAAAAGCAGAAAGAAACAATGGTGGGGGTCCAAGTGGACTTGGTGGGTGGCCACCAATATCCACTTGGATCATTCCTCCCCCTTTAGGAAGCAATGGTCCCCATTACGTTGAGTTCCTCCATGAGATGAGGAAACTTTTGTTGAACTTCGTCCCTGGTGAGCCACTTGCCCTGGGGAAGGAGTTGGCCTACTTTGGCAACTCGATATAGTAGGATATTTCACTGGTAAGTGTGCGTGATCTGTATGTCCATGATCCGATTAGTTGCAACTTGTTCCATGCAATTTGGATTTGACTCTGTGGGTGTGAGTTGTTCTGCAATGTCAGATGTGTCTAGTAATGGTGAAAGGTATGGCCGAAGGCAGTCCACATTGAACACTGGGTGTAGGCCAAGGAATGGGGGAATGCTGAGCTCAATTTCATTATCTCCCACAACCTTGGTAATGGTGTAAGGACCATATCTGAGTGGTCTGAGTTTTTTATAGGCTCCGGTAAGGCATTCCTTTTGCAAATGCAAAGAGACTTTGTCACCCACCTAAAACTTGTGTGGCACCGGATGTTGATCATGTCATTGCTTGTACTTGGGATTTGATTTCTCCAAAATGTCATGGACCTGCAATCAAATATGTTTGATGTGCTCAATGAAGCTATTTTCCTTATCAGTTTCGAACTAGACATGAGCCGAATTTGCATGACTAGCTGCAAATGGCATGGCCACATCAACGGGGCATAGTGGCTAGAATCCCAAGCCCACCAGAAAAGGGTTGTGGCCAGTCGAGCTGTGGAGAGCCCGGTTGTAGCTGTGTTGAACATAGGGGAGGCTCTCGTCCCATGTGCGTGGATGCTTTGAGTTGTACATGCGCAGAATGTGTACGATCATCCTATTGACAACCTTTGTCTGGCCATTAGTTTGAGGATGGAAGGATGTGGACTTAGTGAGTTTGGTGTTCAACATTGACCAGAGACTGGACCAAAATGTACTGAGGAACCTGCTATCTCAATCTGAGATGATAGACTGTGGGATCCCAAAGTGTACCCACACTCGTTCAAAGAAGAATTTAGCAGTGACTTCTGCTGTGATATTCTTCTTGCAGGCTGCCATAATGGCCATCTTCGAGAACCTGTCGGCGACCACAAAAACACAGTCATTTCCATGCTTAGTGGAAGGAAGGCCTAACATGTAATCCATGGAGATGGATTCCCAAGGTCGACTAGGGGTAGGCTATGGGGTATAGAGGCCTTGCTTCTTGATGGTTGGTTTGGCAATGCTATAAGTAGTGCATGATCTAATGTACTTCTTAACATCCTGTCGAAGATTCAGCCAATAGGAATACTTCTGCAATACTGCCACCATTTCCTCAACCCTGAAATGCCCAAAAGCCTGACTATAGTGTGCTTCACAAATCATCTTGGCACGCTCACTTGAAGGAACACAAAGGTGACCTAGGTGGCATAATAGGGCATCCTGAAGGTGAAAATCTATAACATCCTGACCCTCCAAGAATTTCTGGTATGTGTGGCTAAATTCTGGGTCGCTTTTATAGAGAAGTGGTCAATCATATGTCTCGTTCCCACAAGAGTTGAGCACGATGGTTAACGCCATGATCAGTGGTTGACTGAGGCAATCTACAACATTATTGGTGTTTCCCATCTTATACTTGATATTCAAATGGAATTGTTGCATATATGTGGACCACTTCTCATGGCGATCATTTTGCAATTTCCCTTGGGTCTGTATGAACTGCAGGGGTCAGTGGTCTGTGTGGATGACAGTTTCCTTCCCTAAAATGTAATTCTTCCATTGTTGGCAGGCCTGCACAATGGAATACATCTCTTTGTCATAAGTGGGATACTTCCAGACTGTGTCTGAAAGTGTCTCACTGTGATATGCCATTGGATGCCTGTGTTGAGTAAGGACTGCCCCAATAGCATAGTCAGAGGCATCTGTCTTGACCTCAAATGGTTGTTGCAAGTCTGGTAATGTGAGCACTGGTGCTGAGAAGAGGCGATCTTTCAACTCTGTGAATGCCTTCTGTTGAGATTCAGACCAAAATAATTTTTATTTCACTCCTTCCTTGGTGACTTGACTCAAGGGCCAAGTGATATGAGAAAATCCCAACACAAACCTGTAGTAGAAGTTGGAAAGACCTAGAAAGCTACGGAGCTCTATCATAGTGGTTGGAGATGGCCAATCCCGAATGACTTGGATCTTGGATGGATCCACATCCACCCCCTGTTCATCAATAATGTATCCTAGATACTAAACCTGGGTCATGCCAAAAGTGCATTTCTCCAAATTGGCACATAACTTATGTTGCCGCAGTGTGTGGGGAACCTGTCAGATGTGTTGGAGGTGCTCTTCCCAACTCTGGCTAAAGATCAGGATGTCATCCAAGTATACCACTACAAATGAGTTGGCGAATGGCCACAAGATGTCATCCATTAGCCTCATGAAGGTTGCATGAGCATTTTTCAATCCGAAAGGCATAACCAACCATTCGAAAAGGCCCTCCTTGGCTTTGAAGGCAGTCTTCCACACATTCGAGGGTTCGATTGGTACTTGGTGATATCCTGACTTCAAATCAATCTTGCTGAAATATTCCCCCCCTTCAATTGGTCCAAGAGGTCATCAATCCATGGGATTGAGTACCTATTACAGATAGTGATCTTGCTCAGCGCCAAATAGTCAATACAGAGTCTCCAAGTCCCATCCTTTTTATGTACCAACATGATCGGGCTCCCACAAGGCAATGAAATCGGACAGATGTGACCTTTCTGCAATAACTCCTGAATCTACCTCTTGATTTCATCGCTCTCCAGAATGGCGCACCAATAGATTGGTCCATTGGGCAGCGGTGCACCTGGGGTTAGATCAATGGAGTGCTTGACCTGACATTGCAGAGGAACCCCTGCGGGGGAGGTGAAGATGTCCTCATACTCCTCCACAACCTTCTCTGTCTATAGTTTTCGTGCAAAGAGGCCTTGTCTCGAGGTCGTGGCCACTGTCTTCTTCTTTCCTTGAGGGTGTATCATCAGGAGAACAAATTTCCGTGTTTTGGAAATTAGCTTACTGCATTGTTTTGTAGTAACCAAAGAGATGGTGGTAGGCGGTGCTACCTCTGGTATCTTGTACAACTTATTTCCCAAAGTAACAATAACAGCATGGGGCCTTGATTCATACACAACATTGTTTCTGGGAAAACTAGTTTCTTTTTGATCGAATAGCCCTCTAGGATTGGCAGCTACCTTAGAAACAAATAGTTTAAAGAAATTTGTGATTTCCTCTATGTATAACAAATAAGAGAGAGGCAAAGGAACCAACCTAGATATTTCGCTTAACTCCTTGCTTGATCTCTCTCTCCCTTGATAGAGCCTCCACCTCCTCTCCTACTTATCCTACTTAGAGAATACCTATAGAAACAATGTAACAAAACACCATCAAAGCATCTTGATCTATTATATCATAAGCATTGCAGAATCATAAATACAATGAACATACAATGGCATTCACAAATAACAACATTCACAAATATACAATTGTATGGAGGAAAACTCAAAGAACTTTATTAAAATAGAAGGGAGAATTACAACCCAGTTGTCTGATCCAGCATCATCCTCCCAACATCAAAGCCCTCTTCACCTCATGAAAAGCAAGATCACCCAACAATACAATGCTCTTTCTCAGACACAAACTATCAGCACTTCCTTACAAATTACAAAATTCCAGCCTCCAGATCTCTCAGATGAGGGATCCATTTATAGATGTATGCAAGGGTGTGAGTCATCTCTAGGTTTTTTATTAGTGTCATTCCACTTGTTGTTTTTGGTTCCACTTGGAGATTTCTTGGATCTCTTACTCATCCCTGGGCGAATTCAGAGAGGCAAGTGTCATAGGAGAAGTTTCTAGAAGATTCCATGAGCATCCACTTAGCAAACTTTCTTGGACATTTGCCCATTCTCACTTATTGCACCCCAAAGAAGGCCTCTTCAGTATGAATCACACCTGGCTAGTGTAGAAGTTAGTATGCATCACACCCTGACAGTGGAGCTTTCAGTATGGTCCAGTTTAGGCCAGTTCTGGGTGGTCTTTCTGGTGGAACTTTTGGGGAATGATGTAATTAGTTGATCATGATATTTTAGCGTATGAAACAACACTTTTAGGGGTTAAAAATCCCTAGTTTATAGACATATACGATTGGGGTTGAAGTACCCAAATATGTTTATAATTATTTCCCCCTAAAGCATGAAGTCATAAATCTTTGGTGTCGGGTGAAATGCTTTAACATGAGGATCCGAGGTTTCGAAATTGGAAGGTGACCTATATAAGATACAATACAATACATCATCATAATATAATTTTCATGATCTAGCTAAGGCAGGCATTCCCATGCTCAACTTTATAAATTCATTTCATGTACATAGAACAAATAATCGTCTGTAGTTGTAGACTAGTGATTCTTCATATGTAGAGTCATCCTCCCTGGCTTGGATGACCATCTGTGCAGCTTCTATGTACATTTGATGTCTTTATATCCCTGAATATATCATAGCTCAGATTGATGAAACTAGATACGGGGTCTTCAAAATCATTCAATCTTCGCCCGATATATAAGTTGATCCATGTGAAAAGATGTTCCGAAGTCGAACATGGAAAGACATCGCCTGATTACCAGCCAATAATGTGAGCTGTTAAAAAACGTGAGAGGAATCACCGATAATGATAATGACCCTCAAGGTACTATAGTACAATTCATGTGGTGTGAATATATGATCCGATGTCGAAAACTGCACAAAATCTTTCAGTCAAAGGGCATTGATGTCAACCTGTCGCTGAAAGTGAGAAACTTGCCATTAAGGCATGCAAGCTTCAAAGTATTGAAAGGGTTGTTTCTAAGTCAACTTCTTAGATAATGAGATGATGTCGACAAGAAGTGACCTGTCGTAAGAGGGCCTTAATGTATCCCACAACTATGACATGAAACAAAGCAAATTATTTTCTGGAGGTGAAAACGATTGATGACACAAGGTTCAAGAATGGCAGTCATGAAAAATGGAGGTTGAAGGTATTGTAGTGGATGAGGCATTAACTAGGTGGTGAATTCTCAACTAAATGACTTTTCTTGAACATATTGGTGACACTGAGATGGATTGGTAGTGTTAATCCCAAAATGGATGGTGTGAAAGACCAATGGTGAAATGACCAGTGAACGGAATAACCCAACCCAACTCAGTCATGGTGATGGAGTGAAAGTGTCATGTTGAAGAGCGACCTGCTACCATAAAATTCTTCAAGTTTTCTTCCCTTTTTCCCCAGTCATTGCTGACCAGTACCTCTTTATTTTTGTCAACCTTGAGGAGGATAACATATGCTTGTTCTATAATTTTCCCTTCGGGCAAACCTATCGCTATGTTCTTAGCAAGTCTAGTGACAGTGAAACTTGTTCTTGTCTTGGTGGAAAAGTTTGTCGCTATTGTTTTAACAAGTTTAATGACAAGGATAACTCATTCATTTTCATGTTTATATAGTTTGAAAAGGGACGAAAAGGAAACTCCAGTAGCTATTTTTTGTAGCATAATCCCTTAAGTCTGAAAAAGATTAAAATAATACAAAAGGGATGACTTTTGATCACTTTAGCGAGTCGAAAAAGATAAGCGCTCAAACTTTTTCGGAAGATAATCCCTTAGGTCCAAAATAGATTAAAATATACAGGAGGGATGGAATTTCCCATTACTTTAATGAGTTGGAAAGGCCAATTTCTTGACGATCTTTTCATATTTAACAAGTCTGAAAAGGGTTTAAAGAGGACTTGTTTTTGAGGAACGAGTGATGTCTAGGGTAACAACTAGTTCCGGGTAAGTTTGGAACTTCTCAAAACATGTTGATGTGAAGAGGGTGGCTAATAGGACCACTCGTCACAACTCTTCCTCAAAAAGGTAAACAATCAAGTGGAAGTGTATGATCGGCCAAAAGAATGGAGGTGATGGCAGGAACACAACCAAGGCTCAAAAGGCTGATAACATGGCAATCACAGAGGTTATTTACTAAAGGTAGGTTTATATTTTAATGAGCTTGAACTCTGGGGAACATATGCTCTGTGGTAGGTTCATTTTTTAATGAGCTTGAACCATGCGATAACATATGCTTAGTATGGATGCGGTTTCATTTTTTAACGAGCTTGAACCTTGCGGAAACCATGCTCAGTGTGGGTGCAAGTTAATTTTTTAACGAGCTTGAAGCTTGTGAAAACCATGCTCAATGGTAGGTTTTTATTTTTATGTGAACTAGAAATGACAAAACTAAAAAGGCAAAACTAAAAAGGCAAAACTAAAAAGCGAGAAAAACTAAAAAGGCAAGGAACTACTGAGGTTAGGTAGGATAGCTTTTTGTCAGTGGTTAGACAAAACACTTCCTTTGCCTTGTCCGCAGTGTAGACAAAGGTGAATGGTGTGTTGGACCAATCACCTAACCTAAGGAGTTAAAAAACTAAAAAGCTAAAAATCTAACAAAACTAGGAAATGAAAATGGTCATTTTTAGCTTGCATAAAAAGGTTTGCATGCCCCCCGTATGATGAAAGGAGAGTCTCCAGTAACCATATGGAAATCACTGTGGTTAAGTAGGATTGTTTTTGTCAGCGGTTAGAAAAAAAACTTCCTTGGCTTTGTCCACCAAATAGACAAAGGTGAATGGTGTTTCAAACCAATCACTTAACTTACAGGGAAACTTATCCTTTCAGTTGGGTTCGTCTGCCAAATAGACAAGGGTGCATGCCCCCTAAGCTTAGTTACATTCACCAGACTACTCGCGGTAATTAGATGGATGAAATGAAGGTTGAAGAGACATTATGGATATAAAAGGACCATTTAGGGATGATGATTGACTTGGAGCTATGCTTGAACCAGGAAATGAAAGCTGGTCAATGGTGACAATTTTGCCTTCAAGCGGGAAACACATCTTACAATAGCTTCCATGTTATAAACATAGTCACATCCAAGGTGTAGATTGTAATCTAACGGTCTTGGGACTACCATCATGTTCAGGTGAACATTTTTCCATCCCAATGTTATCGTTAATGTAGGAAGGATCCCTAATGGTCGACTAGTTCCTTTGTTAAAGACTGAAAAATTCTATGTAACAGGCATAAGCGATGGTGAACCAAGAATTTTCCAAGAAATTGAGGAAAGGATACTCACTGACGCACCCTCATCTATGATAGTGCCTGACATGATCATTTTGTAAACTTGTACTATGATCCAAAAAGGTACATAAGAAGAAAGGCGAGATCTCACTAGTCAAATCCAATCAAGGGAAGTGACTAGACTACTTGGAGGGGGTACCGAATAAACAGTTGAATTAACCCCTTGAGTAGTGAGAACTGGGGGATTCTCTTGCTGTTGTGAAGGAACAGGCAGATTTCCCCCAAGTTCGTCAGACTCTGAAGTAACAAAAAGAATTTCAACGGTATCATTCTCACTCTCTTCGGGACGGATATGTTCTTCTGAAGGTAAAACTAGGTTGACTGCCATCTTGACTTGTTGAATTTGGTCCGATATGGACTCAAAAGATTCACTTTCAACAATAGGTGTTTCGACTGATAGTTTAGTTAAGTTAGTCAGATTTTCATCTAGTAAAGGACTTGGGGAGAGTTTACTATATCCAGTTGGAAGTCGTTGTAGTGAAGCAGGACGGTTATGCAAGACTCTTTTGGCCTCACCTAAAAAAGGACAAGAAGGAAGGGTATGGTTCCCTTTACATAACTCACATGGTACTTTGAACTTTCCTTTCTGTCCATGGACTTCACTATCACTAATTAATGGTGTATTATCAACATGATCAACAGAGGTTGATGACACCTGGTTGTGTGAACGGGGGGGCCATTCTCTCAAGATCTAAGGGAGGCACAGACAGTCTCGATGAAAATGGTCTCCTCTACAGATTATGCATGGAAATCTAGGTTTAGGAGATTTAATGTGTGGATTTTCACCAGTTGATGTATCCAAATCTATGGTCGCTTGGTTGCCCCCTTGCTGAATTGGCTTCTTCTTCTTCTCCTTTCCTTTCTTCTTCTTCTTAGCCACCTAGTTATTAGCATCACTACCTTCACCAAGCGAAGAGGAAGAAAGGGAGGGAGAAACAAATGAAGAAGAAGGCGAAGGGTCAACTTTAGTGTCAACTGGATGCTGATTTGATTGCTGAGGAATCATGTTATTTTGAACCACAGAGGTTGAGAATAGCCATACTGCAAGCCAATGGTAAGTCCCAGAAAGGACAAAATGACCATATGAGGAGCACCAATATTTCCCTAAGAAGTAAAAGGACTAGGGTTCCCCTCGAGAGGGATTCCTTGATTGGTGGACTCCATTATCTCAACCTAAGACCAATGAAGGAACAAGGATTTATTCCAAATTTAATAAATTTTAATGATGTTTTTACATAAATTTGCTTTTTCAATTTTTAAGAGTCGAGAAAAAGCTAAAGATGACTCTAGTCCCCTTTGATTTTTAATGAGCCTGAAGTGACAAGTGCTCAGATGGACCTTTTCTTTTAAAGAGTTGAAAAGGAACGAAAGTGACTACTCTGGAAATCTAGACAGAGGGATTACCAAATCAATCACAAAACTACAATATAGACCTTGGTGATAAATTAAAGAGAAATTACCAAGGACTTATGTACGACAGTCAATCTTCCTGAATGATGTGTTCAGTGCATTGCGATCGATAAGGCGGCAAAAAAGACTTCCTATGGATAAAGGATATAAGCCTATTGTGGTCTCCTAATATATACTCGACAGTATGGGGAGCAAAAGTTTGTGCTAGCACTTGTCGTATCAAAGAGGAGGAATCACCCAACCTTCAATGAAAACGATAGTTACTAGTTTTTTCAACGCCAGAACACGTCTCTAACCTAGACCTCTAGATGTGTTGCGTTAGGTTCCAAAGCGTTGTTAATTTCTTTGAAATTTATTTTTAGAGTTGATCTTGTTTAAAAGTTTTCCTTTCAATGGTTCACCGTGTGATGTAGATTTAAAATTCCTAAATATGTAGTCTACAATGATAAACACTCGTTGTTTATTTTGAGCAATGAAAATCCTAGCTACTAAGGAAAGAAAATTACGATTCTTTCAAACAAAGAGCAAAGAGCACACACTAAATGCACTTTTCCTAAATCATTTTTCACACACAGTCTAAATGCAAATGCAAATGCATGTATTTGTTTTTTGTTCCCCTTAATGTGAAAAATGCCAAAAAGGAAAACTAACTAGAGTAAAGATCTAAAATATTTTTACTCAAAGCGACGTTTCGACAATTTCTTTTTCAAAATAGAAAGGAAGAATAAATGACACTTTTCGATTTCGAATAGAAAATGCTTTCAACACTTCAAATATCAACAAATGAAATCAAGTACATGGCAAAAAGTTTAATCGACTATCCAGGGAATGAAGACTCAACGACAGTTCTCTTTTTAACACAAAACAACAGTTACGACACTTTTTGTACCAAAACGACAGATCGATTTAAGCAACTTTTTGACAAAGGAAATGATGGAAAAATAAATAAAAACATTTACTAATCCTAATCAATGAAGGTTGAACTATCTGATGTAAGGAGGCTTCAATAATGAGGTACTGTTCATAAGAAGCAACACAACTAGATAGAGCTGAAAATATGGACAAAAGCCCAAAATATCAAGAAGGGAAATAGGC
This sequence comes from Pinus tabuliformis, assembly GCA_031772625.1. Classification (NCBI taxonomy): domain Eukaryota; kingdom Viridiplantae; phylum Streptophyta; class Pinopsida; order Pinales; family Pinaceae; genus Pinus; species Pinus tabuliformis. The sequence goes on along the minus strand of CM062808.1, from coordinate 238,522,030 downwards.
TCAGTCAGTCATCGCATCTGGGCTTCACAGAAGCATGGATGCATCACACTTTTCAGGCTCAGGAGGTGCAATGCATACTGGTTGATAGTGACAGACAGTGCGATGGGCCAGGGAGCACAACTGAGATGGGTTGTGGCTCAAAATTACAATTGATTTCAGTCAGTTAAGCTGAGCTATGATAGACAGTAAAAAACAAAGTACAAAGGTATGATCTTGAGAGGTTACTGAGCTACCAAAAGGGCATCTAGAATGTTTGTAAGTCAAACGTTCAATTCATAAACTAAATCAGAGATTGACTGAAGCAGCATTCATCTACTATGCAATTGCAGAGCAAGAGCAGCTCGAAGGCTATTTGGCTAACTTTAGGCTCCGTTTATAGTTTATAAAACAAACAAAAATAACAAACAAACATCTATTCGATCCCCAGTGGAGTCACCATTTTGTTTCTAGGAAAACTAGTGTTTCCTCGATTGACTAGCCCTCTAGGATTGGCAGCTACCCTAGAAACAAATAGTTTAAAGCAATTTACGATTTCCTCTATGTATAATAGATAAGAGAGAGGCAAAGGAAACAACCTGGATATTCCACTTAAATCCTTGCTTGATCTCTCTCTCCCTTGACAGAGCTTGCACCTCCTCTCCTACTTATCCTGCTTAGAGAATACCTGTAGAAACATAGTAACAAAACACCATCAAAGCATCTTGATCTATTATATCATAAGCATTTCAGAATCAAGAATACAATGAACATACAATGGCATTCACAAATTACAAGATTCACAAATACACAATTTTATGGAAGAAAAATCAAAGAACTTTATTAAAATAGAAGAAATAATTACAACCCAGTTGTTCAATCCGGCATCATCCTCCCAGCATCAAAGCCCTCTTCACCTCATGAAAAGCAAGATCATCGAACAATAAAATGCTCTTTCTTAGACACAAACTTTTAGAACTTCCTTACAAATTACAAAATTCCAGCCTCCAGATCTCTCAGATGAGGGATCCATTTATAGATGTATGCAAGGGTGTGAGTCATCTCTGGATTTTTGATTAGCGTCATTCCACTTGTTGTTTTTGGTTCCACTTGGATATTTCTTGGATCTCTTACTCATTCTTGGGCGAATTCAAAGAGGCAAGTGTCATAGGAGAACTTCCTAGAAGATTCCACGAGCATCCACTTAGCAAACTGTCTCGGACATTTGTCTATTTTCACTCATCACACCCTACAGAAGGCCTCTTGAGTATGCATCGCACCTGGCTAGTGTAGAAGTCAGTATGCATTGCACCCTGATAGTGGAGCTTTCAGTATGGTCTAGTTTAGGCCAGTTTTGGGTGGTTTTTCAGGTGGAATTTTTGGGGAATGATGTAATATATTGATCATGATCTTTTAGAGTATGAAACAAAACTTTTAGGGGTCAAAAATCCCTAGTTTATCGACATATAAGATTGGGTTTGAAGTGCCCAAATATGTCTATAACAATGTCACTTCCACAAGTATGGTTGTCCTAATAATACATCACAAACTTCAAGGGGAGCAATGTCACACAATACCTCATCCGTGAAGTGCTTGATGTTGTATGGAAGGCGACACTGCTAGCTCACATGATGATCTCGTCCTTGGTGAAGCCACCTGATGGTGTACAGTTATGGATGTGATGTGTTCGGTAAGCCTGGTCGCTTCACGACCTCTACCAAAATGAGGTTCTTTTGGCTCCTGCTGTTGGCAATGAACTGTAGTGAGGAGCCCTTTACCCACATCTGGGAGTGGAAGAGATGCTCCTCCTCCTTTGGATCTTCGGGTTCCTCCTTCCGGATCTTCGTGGTGGCAATGGTGGTGTTGGGCTCCGCATCAATAATCTGCTTCCCTTTTTCATTCCCCTTGTCGGGTTCTAACTCAGAGTCAGAACATGAATATGATTCTGAAACCTTTAGCTTAGCCACCAGTGATTGCTTGGCTCGACACTCACTTGTGTTGTGAGTGGAGCTCTTATGGAATTCGCAACACTTTCCCGTGTCCTTTTTCAACTTCGTGGTGCTATTCTTTGCTTGTAGCTTTGGCGGGTTGTCTTGGGCCACCCCACATTGGCTTTGTCCTTTGTTCTATGGTTTGGGGGCACCTTTCCCTTACTTCAGATTCACAGATCCAAAGTCTCACTTGTTCTGTTTAAACTTTTGCTTGACCTTGACGGCATATCGGTATGTCATGTCGAGCGAGGAGATGTTCAGGAATTCTATTTCTTCTTGGATGTACTTGTGTAGGTAGCCATGGTATTTGAGTATCAAATGTTGCACTAAATCCTTGATACCCAACATTGTGCAAAGGGTATGGAAAATATTGGTAAACTCCAGTACATCTTAGTCCCTTCCCTGCTGCAGCGTTGTCCACTTTATGTATTGATCCTCATAGCTTCTGATAGGGTAGTAATTCTCCTTGATGGCATCCCAAAATGAATTCCAAGTGGATGCAGCTGAAAATAGTGAGCCTGTACTTTCATCCTTCTGCTCGTAGTAGGTTTCCCACCAGTCCTTGACATGGGGGGCTGCTTTGAAAAGAGCGAAAATAATATTTTCCCCACTAGAAAAACCATGAACAGAAAAATAACCCTATAGTAGATTTAAGCATTTATCAATAGCATCTGCATCTATCTAACCCTCAAATATGGGGATCTCAAAATTAAATTGTACCTTAAATGATGTGGCATTTCCAGAGTAGTTGTTAGAAGCCGATGCATCACCCTTGGGTAGCCGCTGAACGATCTGGGCAAAGTTGTCCATCATCGCATTCCTTTATCGCTCAAGGGCTTCTTCGAGCAAGATTTTGGTAGGATCTCCTGCCCCCCATCATCTTTCTTTTCATCTACCATGAGAGGTTGTCAGGATTTGCGAGGTTGGTCTTGCAAAGGTTCGACCAGTTCAACCCCTAACTCCTTATAGCCTGACCTCGTTGGGGACATGCAAAGAAAAACAGAGAAAAAGTAGTCTGCTCTGATACCACTGATCCGGATTTAAACAGGAATGCAACAAATTACAGAGATAACCATAAACACAAAGATGCAGCGAAAATAATACTTCATTTCATTAATGTAAAATACTGAAATATGCTTACAAACATAAATGGAAATAAACCAGCTAGGGCGATGGTAGCTTATCTCTGAGAAGAGATGTGGTGGCTACATGCCTCTGAACTGTGTTACAATGAGGCTCGAAGGCCTATTTATTGTTGAGAAACAATGGAAAACCCTAAACTATGGGCCTCGTTTGGGTAAATTGGTACATCAACTTCCCGGGGTCGTAACTTTGGCATACGATCTCCATTTGACACGCATAATACCTCGTTATAAAGGTCTATCCAAGAACTCCAACTTTGGGAAGAGCAACATCGGTCCATGGACCCATGTTGCTCCTAGTTTTCACAAAAAAATGTCGTTTAGGGCCTCAAAACGGCTCTGGAAGTTGAGGACCTGCAAAACTGCTAAAAATAGTAAACTGTGCTACAATTAAGGAAACTGAAAATCTAAAAGAAACAATGGTGGGGGTCCAAGTGGACTTGGTGAGTGGCCACCAATATCCACCTGGATTAGAAATTCCATAGGTCTTAGCTTTAAATGAAAATCCCAATGATATTTAAGTTAGGCATGGTGATCCTTTTGATTGCAATTCATGGGTTTTTCTTGTCAACAAGGCTTTTGATACACTTGGTCCAGCAGTATGCCAAAAGTCATGAATTTCTATTTTTCAAGCAGTTTCAACTTGATATCTTTCTTTAATCTTAAAAAATATTAAAAGAAAGTATCTAAGTGCTAAATTTATTTTTAACGGATTTTATCAAGATTCCCTATTTATTAATTGAATATTAGCTATTACATCAATAAATTGGGGGTTGTTGAATACAACAACAATAGGATACCTGAGTTCCTGACTCAGCTCTGATATCCACAAGGGGATCCCCAATACACAAAATACCCAATGGAGATGCAATCGAAGGTGGGCTACTTTCTCTCACATTCCAATGTTGTCTTCCATTTAAATCCTTTCTAATGGGAGTGATCCAGGATGATATTAGTGCAGTGGTATTTTACCCTCTTTAATGACACTAGTCTTAGTTTTGTGATCTTGGGCAATTTACTCACCACTACCTAGCCCGAGATCCTATCCTAGAATAATCTATGTGTATGCACAAAAAGAGTTGTTGGTTGTTTTTTATTACGAGATTGATTTTAAAGGTACTTAATTAATTTCTTTAGAGTGGTGTTGATGTATGGAGTTTTATGAAATTTTGTTGCAAACCATGCAGAAAATAAACTTTTCAATTTCAATTCAATCAAGAATTTATTCTATAAGAAGAGAGTTATATATACATCAATTTAGTACCATGCATCCAATGCAGTAAAGAGATGCACATATTGCATACATGCAATGCTCTCTAACAACTAACCCAATATACATATGCAGAATCAAACCAACTAAAACATAGGACACCTCCAAACCGAGCTGTAAAGTTTGCTCCTGCTGAAAGGAGCTTGTACCTGTATGCTGACTTCCCTCCCTGTCTTTTCTTGCACTGTCCAAGACATCTTCAGTAATGTCTTCTACCTCTGGGGAGTCTGCTCTTTGCCTTTTGGCTTCTGGCTGGTGGGAGGATCCACTGAGAGGAGTGGACTCTTCTCTATCTCTTTTTGTCCCCCTTTCCTCATGTGTTGGGGTCTGTAAAATTGGAGCAGTTACTGGCTCAGTTTGTGGGGGTGGAATTTACAGTGCTGGAGCTGCTGGTAGCTCAGTTTGTGGAAGGACAGTTTGCCCTTGCTGTTGTTCTTGTTGCTGCTCTTGCTGCTGCTCACCTAAAGGGGCAGACTTTTCTTTCATTGTTTGTTCTTCTGCACCCATTATCCCTTTGCCTTTATCTAACACTGGTGCTGCTGTGGAAGATGCCTTTATTACTGGTGCAGTCCTTGAGGCTGAGGTCCCTTCTCCCATTGAATAAGGCGGTCTGAAAGGTACCTGCTGCACATAGTCTAGGTCAATAGTTTTTTCAAGCTCCTTCACATTCTTTAGCATTGTCTCTTCCTCAGTTAGATTTTCAACTAGAGTATCCATCTGCCATTCTTGCAGGTTGGCATATTTTTCAATGTGTGGGTACTGGCAATGCTTAATGCCTATAAGCCTATATGTGTTTCTCCTAGCAGTGATGAAACCTTAAGGGTCATAATGGACCCACCAAAAACTATAGGACAGCTTGTATTTATCCTTAAGGATTAGGTCTGCATCTTCCCACCCTTCTTTCTTGTTCATGATGAAGGGGCCCAACTGGTGTTTGAACTTGAGGTGGGCCTTCTTTTTGGCGCTGTGGAAATGGTTGAGGTCGGACTGAATCAACTGCCTGTAATACTCCAAGGCAAATAACCTCATAGGTACATATTTTGGGAGCCTGTATGGAAAGAGCTCACAGCCATAGATCCTAATGACAGTATGGTTCTCATATAGGTACCAGTCACCTATTTTATATTTTTTGGAAAGCTGCAGAGCTTTCTTTATCTCATTTGATATTCTGGGAGGAGGGGACCTCATCAACAGGCAAGAGACTGGGTATACAAATTGGTCAACAAATTCACAGTAGGTATAGGGTGAATTTGTGACTTTGTGATAGACAGAGGTCCAGAAGATGACAGATCTTCTTTCCCCTCTATGATCCAGCTTTTTGATGTAGCATGGGAAGGCTTCAGAATGATAGTACATGAACAGGTGGTAAATATAGGCCGAGTACTTGAAGACCCCCTGTCTATCCACTCTGCTCAACTGATCATGAATCTTGTTAGCTATGAACTTAGCAAAGTTATATTTGCGGGCAGGGGGTTGGCGTGGGCTGTAAGCAGATAGCAATACCAGCATTGTTTTATCCACATGCTCACTGTTTTTGTATCCCAACACATAGGCAATCATGTCCAGTAAAAGCCTGCCTACATCATTGAAATGGACATCTAGGTAGGGAGGTGGCCCTGTAGGCTGGCACTCAGGTCTCATGAATGTCCTAGTGACCTTTTGAATCTCCTCACTGGTCATCTTGGCACCAGTGTCCAGCAAATAGTTCAGGGAAAATGGGATTAGCAACTCTGTCTGATCAAAATGTAACATTTTGTTGATGGACTCAGCATTAATGTAGAAAAGGATCCTCCCAGATGGAGTGCTAATAGCTCTGTGTTGCACATCATAGTTTTCAGCACATAGGTGAATGATTTCAGGGAAGACATTTACAGCTGGGAGACAATAGTACGGTAGGTTTGACTCCCATATCCCATGTGTACCATGACCATCCTTATAGTCCTCTCTTAATTGACAGAAGGTCTGCAAGAAGTCCCTGTTACCCTCAAAGTCTTCAATAAGATAGTCCTTGTCAGCAAATGCCAAGGCCTCCAGCTCTTTATTTGGTGGATTTAATGGAGCTACACTGAGGGATGAGGATGCAGAAGCAGCCATTGTAAAACTTGATTTTGAAATAAGGTGATGGCAATGGTTTGCAAAGTTCTTTAAGAGCTTAAGTAATAGGCCAAATGTAGACCAAGTCTGAAGTGTTTTTCTCAGTGGAAAATGCAAGCTGGTTTCTGTAGTTTGTTGCAAATTCACAGGGATGTGAATTGCTAAGGGTAAGTTGTAGAGGGTATGAGGTTTCCTTTGGTAGCAACTGTAGCTGGCCTGTACTCGGCAAAAGGGAACAATGCCGAGCACCTCGAGGAAAATTTTATGGTTCTGGCCCGCGGAACGACTGTTTTAATGTCAATTTTTAGTTCTGGGGGCAATGCAGGTTACTTTATCTGACTCTTAGTTAGCAGACAGAGCTAGACTGTGAACTTTGACCAGTGTTTTAATGGTGAACTAACAGAGAAATGGCATGCATGGGGCAAAACATGAGCTTTATGGTGAATACCTGGATAAACTAGCTTGGAAGCCTGCGGGCCGGGCCGTGGAGGCTTAATGCAGCTGAATTCTTGACTTGTAGCGGTCTCAATCTTGGATTTGATGGCTGGAAACAGATTTCGCGGCAAGCTGGTTCGCAACGGCTACGTTGTTTGTGCATGAAAATGACCGCAAACGGCTAATTTGGTCGTTTATAACGACAAATTTGGAAAAAACATGCTATTGGCGCTTTTTTGCCGATGACGTCAGCATGACATCATGATGGGGCCCGGGTACGGAGGTGACGTGGCTGCTGAGGTGTAGGCCAGGGTAGCAGGACACGGTGGCGGGTAGATGCAGTGGCAGGGCTACGTGGAGGGCCACGAGACGCGGGGGCGGGTAGAAGCGACATGACGTCAGGCTGACGTGAGGGTGACGTGCGCCGGATGGGTTGTAATGGGGAGGCGGTAAGCGGGTTCCCGGCACCACCTTTGGGCCAAAGGCGGTATCGGGGAGGGGGCTCCGAACAACCCCACTGCCTGCCACGCGTCCCTGTACGGGGCGGAAAACCATTTTCCCCGGACGCTAAAGGTCGGCAGATCCGGGCCCAAGAATACCCGCCCACCGTTAGATCATGGGTGGCTGAAGATCGACGGCTGGCGGGCCCTCCGACGGATCGTGCAAGTTCGGGGGACCCGCTGGCCTATTAAATATTCAATTTAATATTTTTAGGCGGAAAACTTTAGAGTTAAGGGTTTTTGCGAGTTTTTTCGGGGTAAGGGTCAATCTGAAAGGGGAAAAGTGGTTAAAAGGTGGTTTTGAGTAGAGAAAATGGGTTCTTGTGAAATTTACAGGGTAGAGGTGAGGTAATGGCTTAGGGGGAGGCTGTCACTCCAACCTGAGGTCAGAGCAATCCCATGACAGGGTTGACCATAGTCCATGATGGACTAATGTCTCCCTTGACAACTTATTTGGCTATAGTGCTAAAGGGAGGATATGTATATAATGCTGGGATTTATACACCATAGTGTTATTATAGTAGGGAAAGGAGACCATAGGGGACTTAGATAATAGAGTTAGGGGTTAATATGGATAGAAGAGGTGAATGAGGAGTGAAATGACCAGGTTTATTTGAAAACCACTTAGCTGTAGGAGTAGATCAAAATGAAAAGATTTTTACATAGGAAATGTGGCTTTTAAAGGCATAAGCACCAGTATAAAACCTCAAACCTTTTCATGAATCTTGGCTGCTCAAGGGATGTTAGTAAATGGATGTGAAAAAGGGGACAATGGGAAGTTAGACATGCTCCTTTGCCTTGCTTTTCTTATCTTGACCAGCAAGATTCAATCTGAAATGAATACCACTTCTGCAAACCCATCTACTTACCCAGCTACTTTGCCTAGCATTTTTTGTTTCTTCTTGGAGGGTGCACTTGAACTTGCAGACCCTTATGTGCCTTTTCTTTTCATTGGCTTTTCTTTTGATCATCTATCTAAGACTGCCCTTATTTCTTCCAAGGCCCCAGATTAAGCAGTTGGGAACCTTACTTCTCTACCTAACTACCTTTGTCTGCCAAGATTAAACTGTTTGGACATACTTCTTTCTCTAATCTACAACAAAAATTGAGACATGGCATGACCCAGCTTAGGCTGTTGGATCACCCATTGAGAAGTATAACATCACTAATAAAATGCACATGTGTGCCTTTCATCAGAATATGAGATCTTTGCCTTGCCAAAGTAGATCATATTGGCATTTCCCAAGCCAATCATGAAAAATGAAACCTATTGGTATAGGTAGCTAACAGTGGCTCCACTTGGGGATGGTTTTTCTTCTTGAAAGACCAAGAACAGCAGGTCAGAATGCCTTGGTCATTGATCTGTTTTTACCAAAACTTGTAAGTTCTCTTCTTGTAGTTTCAAAATTTGGAGGCCACAACCTCTGTGGAATTTCTGAGACACTAAGCCCCCTTCTGCTTATTTACAGCAGCATTCTCAAAATGAACTATTTACATGCTGAAAAGAAAAGATATATACAGTTGTCTTATGTACAGAAGGGAAGACCCTATTATGTGGATGAAAAGTGATCAAAATAGTGTTTCAACATCCTGCCATTTACAGGACCTTCACCTAGGTCGGTGCCATCCAAATTCTCCAAAAAATAAGTGTTATTTCCTTGTAATGCTTGAATGACAAAAGGTCCTGTCCAAAGGGAATCAAATTTGCCATGTTTTCCTTTATATTCTCTTCTTGAATCCCACTTGAGCACCTTGTTCCCTATGAAAAAGTCTTCAGCTTTGGTTCTTCTGTCAAAGGCTTTCTTCAGCTTCTCTTGAAGGATTTGGACTCTGTTATACACTTGATCTCTAGTTTGTTGCAGACATATGATTTGATTCACCCTCCTTTGCATATCATTGGGCTCAGCTTGACTCTCTTGCAGTAGTTTCATGACAGGAACCCCTAGTGAAGAAGGAAATTTGGCTTCTAGTCCATAGACTAACTCATATGGGCTGACCCCAATGGACCTCTTGGTTGTTAGCCTATCTGCCCATAAGGCATTCACTAGTTTCTTATGCCAATTCTTCTTGTTTTCTTCCAACACTTTCTTTATGATGTTCACTAGGCTTTTATTTGATGATTCAGCTAGGCCATTCCCTTGAGGGTAGTAAGCAGTGGAGTGGCCCAAAGTAATCTGAAATTTGTGGCAGAAGTTGACCATCTTCTTGGATCTGAAAGCAGCAGCATTTTCTGTTGTTATCTTGTTGGGGCAGCCAAATCTAGACAGTATGTTATTCTCCAAGAACTGAATAATTGTTGAATCATTTGCCTGTCTACATGGAATGGCCTCAACCCATTTGGTAAAGTAGTCTGTGGCTGTGAGGATCCATCTATGTTGGCCTGAAGATGAGGGATGAATTTCTCCAATGAAATCCAAGCCCCATTGCTGAAAAGGTCTTTCTATTGCAATAGGCCTCAAGGGAAGTGGCAACAACTTTCTTTTTCCCTCAAATATTTGACATTTATGGCATGAGGTAGTAAAATTCTTAACATCAGAGAACAAAGTGGGCCAATAGTAACCAGCCCTGAGTATTTTATCCACAGTGGACTTCCAATACAAGTGTCCACCACAGTCACCTGCATGAAATTCTTCCTTGATCTTGTTAGTCTCATTTTCAATCAAGCAGTTCAATAAGATACCCTCATGGTTTTTCCAAAGCAAATTGCCATTCATAACACAGAATCTTGAGGCTTTCATTTTCACAAACCTACACTTAGTCCTGGACAGTCCTGGGGGAGCACACAGGTTTTGTAACACATAACAGATATCAGAATACCAGGGGGATTGTTCAAAGGCTACATTGATCTTTGTGTTGGAAATAATACTGAGAGGGGGGGGTGAATCAGTATTATCAGATCAATCAAACTTTTCAATTTCATACTCAGAAACATATACGCTACTTCAATTAAGTGAACCCGCGTGTACACGCTACTGTGTCTAATGAAACTCGCGTATATCTAGAGATCTTATAATTCAGTTAGCTTAATCTTCAGTAAATGCATCAGATCATTATTAAGCATATTAACAGTAAACAGGTGCAGAATAACAGAACAAAACATCACACAAGAGCCACACACATGAACACAAAGATATAAGGTGGAAACCCAATGTGGGTGAAAACCACCTGCTGCAAGTCATCTCAATCTTCTTCTTAATAAGAAAATCCTTTTACAATATTTGTACTGGTGCAGTCTTATACCAGTACGGGAGCTACAACCCCCTTTTCTCTTGTACTAGCCGATCCATTTACTAGTACGCAGGCTGCTACCTGCTACAATGCTCCAAAGATCTCCTTTAGCTTTTGTACTAGCTTAGATACTAGTACGTAGGCTTGCCTACAATCTTCTCACCTCCAGGTACCACGTTTCATCAATTTTCAGACTGGATACACTGAAGCACAACACATAATCTGTAAGGCCACTTTTCATCCAATTTTCATACTGGACCCATAACTATCATTGATGCTCAAAACAATCATCAAACTCTGAATCACTGAAACCCTGTTAACAACAGTCATCAGAACACAGAGCAGACACAGAACTCTGTAATAACCATCAGATCCATCTGCAACTTCAAATATCAAGCTTTACAATGTATATGCTACTTCGATGAATCAAACCCGCGTGTATACGCGCTTTTACCAAAGACAACCTGCGTACAGATCTAAAAATAATTTCTCATAACTTGCAGCTGTACCAGACATCAGTCATACTCATAATACTTATAGAACTATACATGCGTCAGTATGTAGATCTAGAATAAGCATCATAGTTCATTTCAAACCATTTGATCCCGATCTCTCCTTAGATCTAGTTCTCCATCAACCGGTGAGATCTCTCCTTAGCTCAGATTAAGTAATGCATCATCAACCCATAACCCTGCATACTGGATCTAATGCTTCATCAGATATTCAAGACATTTCAGATGCACTTGCCTAATGATTTCCTTCCCTTTATATAGCCTTAGGCCTTGTTCAATACCAAGAGCCAAAACCATAGAAATCCAATACCATCAACTTCAAAACTAGGGATCGACACGCCCGTCGAGACACAATGGTCCGAAACCATAGGCACAACTTCCAAGGACTAACCGCCATGGACCAAAGGTACTTTTCCACATACACGCGCTTTTGCTGAAGCCAACCTGCGTGTACACGCGACTTGGGCTTAACGAACCTGCGTGTATGAACTTTCTCTTCTTCTTATAGTCTGATCATCAATTCCTTGCTGCTGACCTTCTGTACTATGATTTTTCATCAGTGAGGTTTGCCATCAAGGACAACACTTATCTCATAATGCCAACAATCTCCCCCTTTGGACTTGATGGCAAAGCTAACTTGTCATACTTAGAATTAGCATCTGATTCCTTTGAGCTGTCCTCCATCAGTCACATCTGATATCTCTTCTGAAGATTCATCATCTGATTCCTTTGAGCTATCCTCCATCAGTCACATCTGATATCTCGTCTGAAGATTCATCCAGTTATACATAAGTGAGATATTCTTCTATGAGAGGGTTGCCATCAAGTACAACACATGTATCATAATGCCAACAATCTCCCCCTTTGGACTTGATGGCAACAACACCAAATCACTCTCCCCCTTTGACATCAAGGGCAAAGGGTGGACCAAGATATTCTCTTCCTTTGCTGAATCATTCCACTGTCCATACTCCCCCTGAGTACCTGCTGAAATCTCTGAATAATCTCCCCCTTTGTATATGCCAAGGTGTACCAATCTATCAATGCTCCCCCTGAGTACATGCCAAGTCTCTGTACTGCTGAAGTGTGCTGTTCATGCTCTTCCTGACTGTAGGCAAGATCTGCAAAAGATGTTCTTTAAGAAGAACATGACTCTCTACATCATAAAGGACCAAAGACTCATACATACATCCATCTCTCAACTAAGTGAGGATATACAAAAATTGACTCATCCACCCAACCAAGTGGGGATACATCAAAAGTTTACATATGACAACCAATCACATTGCATTAATCATCCCAGGCATAGTGGGGAAACCAAAATAGGCCGTTACATGACCTTGACACCATAAAAGAGATACCACAAAAGAGATATATGACATATAGACGAAATAACTAGACCAAGACTTATGAAATTCACCAGCAGCATCTGATAATCACCATTCAGATCAACAACCAAGAGATCCTTCTGTTCTCCTTTCGCCTTTGTTCCTCCTGAAATCAACACCAAATGTGAACTAGAACCAAAAGCTTTAAGATAATGCCAACAATGCATCATTGGAAGATTATCTGCTCCCCCTGAACCTGTGCCAGATGATCTCTGTCAGACCAATATCAGACTTTCTGCAACCAACATCTGTCCCTGCTGATTTCCTTCAAATCTCCATATACGCGTCTGTATACACATAAACAAGCGTATATACGCAGATATCCCTTACGCAACACGCGTACACCATATACGCGACTATCCCCTTGTAAAACGGCGTATGCACGCGGATATCCTTCAAACAAAACGCGTACACAAATTTCCATATCAGCAACCTGTAAATGTCCTGTAGAGAATAGGTCATCAACCTATAACAAGGTATGTTTGCATCAATTCATCCCTTTGAACAGAATTCAGAGTCATTCACATTGAATCATGTGTGAAACCACCATAGCCATTTCATCAAGCTCTACATGATCCAAGTATCATTACTTGGGAGCATCTGCATCAATTAACATATGTAAGTATAAACCTATCATCATATAGATCATGTGACATGAATCAGCACTATGTATCTTGAGCTCAAACTCTTTTGACAAAGCTTCTTGATATCATCATCAGCAACAATCTTTATCCACATGAGTGCCTGCATCATAACTGTATGATCTTTATGCATATGACAACAGCAGTATATAAGTGACTCATCATCAAGTGAGGAAGATGTGTATTCAAGCTTTGTACTTCTCCTTGTCCTTATGAAGATCACCATGTAAGCACCATATATGCATCATCAAGGAATCAACCATAAATCTGATCTGATCATCAACTATGTAACCCCAAGAATCATATGTGATTTTATCATAGACAACTCACAACCACATCATAGCAAGATATATCATTTAGCCATATAAGAATCATCACCAAGGACTATTAACCATAATGCCAACAATGATTTATTAAAGGCATATGCTCCCCCTCAACCTGTGCCATCTGTTAGATCTGATCATGCATATATCAGCAATAAGCATCAAGACATCATCATCATCATCAAGTTAGGATCAAAACACTTCTAGACATCTTACAAGTATCAAAACATTTTTACACATCCTCAGCAGACTGTAACTATTAACCAATAGAGCAAATAATGGACTGAATCATATCAGATCCCTTTTCTGAGCCTGTCCCCACTGCTTTTCCTCAGACTGACATATACGCGACTTTGCAGTGTCTAACTCGCGTATATACGCGACTTCCCTTTAAGGAACTTGCGTATGAGATTCAGGACACTGAAGTTTTACACCTTCAGCTCCCCCTGAGTCTGATATGTCTGTGCTGTGCTGTGTCTCAGTACATTGTGCTGACTGTACTTCCTTCTTCCTCCATATCTTCAAGTGTGATGAGGTTTTCTCCTTTTGGTGTGATGTCCATCCTTTGTTCCTGCATTCCTTTGCTATATGTCCAGGTTTGTTACATGTATAACATCTTACATGTTTCATATTCCTCCTGTAGCAATCAGCAGCTTTGTGACCATACATATTGCAAGCAAAGCAATATCCATTAAAGTACTTTGATTGAGGTGACCTGTCCGCATAATAGTCTTGAACTCTTCTTCTTCTACATCTAGCTGCAACATGTCCAAGATTATGACATACATAACATTCAACATTATTCATAGGAGGAGTAAAAGATTTTCTTTGAGGAGTCTCTTTCCTTGATTGTTGATGGGGTTGACCTTTCATCTCCTTGTTGATCATTTTAGATTTCTCTTTAGAGTTCCTTGCCTCACCTTGTGAACTAGATTCACCTTCAACAGATTCATGAAAACCAAGACCAGTCTTGATAGCAGGAGACCTTTGACTACTAAGAATATCATCCAAGGCTTTAGTACTATCTTGAAATCTCAAAAGTTTATCCTTTTCTTCTAATTTACCTTTCAAGATATTTACCTCAACTTGAAGTTGTTCCTCCTTTTCTAGACATTGCTTCTTCATGTCTTCTCCATCTTTCCTTCCTTCTTCCAACTGATGCCTTAATTTGAGAATCTCCTTTTCTTGTTCTTCATTCAGATCCTGCTGCATTTGACGAACTCGGAAGACACATTCTAGTTGAGATTTTAAGCTGGTGACTTCGTTTTCTTGTTTTGCAATAGCTTGGAGTAGATCTGTATTCTGCTTCTTTGATTCTTCAAGATCTCCTTTTAGTGAGGGGATTGTAGCTTCAAGATTTTCATAGTAGCTGGATCTATCTTTGAGTTTCTTGATGGTTGTGCTTCTTTCGTTGACTTCTTTTCTTAATGATGTCACTTCATGCTGCAATTTTTGACATTGGTCTTCCTTGTCCTTGAGTAGCTTTCTTACCTTGTTTCCTTCTTCTAGTTGGGCCTTTAGTTTGGTAACTTCTTCTTTGAAAGCACATTCCCTTTTGTTCAATAGATCTTGTTGATCTTTAACTTTGTCTGCAAGCCTTCTAAATACTGCCTCTATTTGACACTTTTCTTGCTCACCCATAAAAGCATGTTCAGTAGTTTCACTATCACTTCCATCACTTTCACAAGGAAATATAGCAGGAACATCAGAGGATAATACATTCATACCTGATAATGATTCTGAATCTAATTCTGAATCTAATTCTGAATCTGATTCTGAATCTGAAGAACTTCTTATACCTAATCCCCAATCGACTCTCCCACTGTCATAGATCTTCTGAGATGTCTTCTTCTTCTTATGAGCTTTCTTCTTAAGCTTCTTTCCCATTGTTCCACGGATCTCCTTCAAGCGATCAAGCTTCTACCAAAGGACCTGCTCTGATACCAATTGTTGGAAATAATACTGAGAGGGGGGGGGTGAATCAGTATTATCAGATCAATCAAACTTTTCAATTTCATACTCAGAAACATATACGCTACTTCAATTAAGTGAACCCGCGTGTACACGCTACTGTGTCTAATGAAACTCGCGTATATCCAGAGATCTTATAATTCAGTTAGCTTAATCTTCAGTAAATGCATCAGATCATTATTAAGCATATTAACAGTAAACATGTGCAGAATAACAGAACAGAACATCACACAAGAGCCACACACATGAACACAAAGATATAAGGTGGAAACCCAATGTGGGTGAAAACCACCTGCTGCAAGTCATCTCAATCTTCTTCTTAATAAGAAAATCCTTTTACAATATTTGTACTGGTGCAGTCTTATACCAGTACGGGAGCTACAACCCCTTTGCTCTTGTACTAGCCGATCCATTTACTAGTACGCAGGCTGCTACCTGCTACAATGCTCCAAAGATCTCCTTTAGCTTTTGTACTAGCTTAGATACTAGTACGTAGGCGCTTGCCTACAATCTTCTCACCTCCAGGTACCACGTTTCATCAATTTTCAGACTGGATACACTGAAGCACAACACATAATCTGTAAGGCCACTTTTCATCCAATTTTCATACTGGACCCATAACTATCATTGATGCTCAAAACAATCATCAAACTCTGAATCACTGAAACCCTGTTAACAACAGTCATCAGAACACAGAGCAGACACAGAACTCTGTAATAACCATCAGATCCATCTGCAACTTCAAATATCAAGCTTTACAATGTATATGCTACTTCGATGAATCAAACCCGCGTGTATACGCGCTTTTACCAAAGACAACCTGCGTACAGATCTAAAAATAATTTCTCATAACTTGCAGCTGTACCAGACATCAGTCATACTCATAATACTTATAGAACTATACATGCGTCAGTATGTAGATCTAGAATAAGCATCATAGTTCATTTCAAACCATTTGATCCCGATCTCTCCTTAGATCTAGTTCTCCATCAACCGGTGAGATCTCTCCTTAGCTCAGATTAAGTAATGCATCATCAACCCATAACCCTGCATACTGGATCTAATGCTTCATCAGATATTCAAGACATTTCAGATGCACTTGCCTAATGATTTCCTTCCCTTTATATAGCCTTAGGCCTTGTTCAATACCAAGAGCCAAAACCATAGAAATCCAATACCATCAACTTCAAAACTAGGGATCGACACGCCCGTCGAGACACAATGGTCCGAAACCATAGGCACAACTTCCAAGGACTAACCGCCATGGACCAAAGGTACTTTTCCACATACACGCGCTTTTGCTGAAGCCAACCTGCGTGTACACGCGACTTGGGCTTAACGAACCTGCGTGTATGAACTTTCTCTTCTTCTTATAGTCTGATCATCAATTCCTTGCTGCTGACCTTCTGTACTATGATTTTTCATCAGTGAGGTTTGCCATCAAGGACAACACTTATCTCATAATGCCAACAATCTCCCCCTTTGGACTTGATGGCAAAGCTAACTTGTCATACTTAGAATTAGCATCTGATTCCTTTGAGCTGTCCTCCATCAGTCACATCTGATATCTCTTCTGAAGATTCATCATCTGATTCCTTTGAGCTATCCTCCATCAGTCACATCTGATATCTCGTCTGAAGATTCATCCAGTTATACATAAGTGAGATATTCTTCTATGAGAGGGTTGCCATCAAGTACAACACATGTATCATAATGCCAACAATCTTCCCCTTTGGACTTGATGGCAACAACACCAAATCACTCTCCCCCTTTGACATCAAGGGCAAAGGGTGGACCAAGATATTCTCTTCCTTTGCTGAATCATTCCACTGTCCATACTCCCCCTGAGTACCTGCTGAAATCTCTGAATAATCTCCCCCTTTGTATATGCCAAGGTGTACCAATCTATAATGCTCCCCCTGAGTACATGCCAAGTCTCTGTACTGCTGAAGTGTGCTGTTCATGCTCTTCCTGACTGTAGGCAAGATCTGCAAAAGATGTTCTTTAAGAAGAACATGACTCTCTACATCATAAAGGACCAAATACTCATACATACATCCATCTCTCAACTAAGTGAGGATATACAAAAATTGACTCATCCACCCAACCAAGTGGGGATACATCAAAAGTTTACATATGACAACCAATCACATTGCATTAATCATCCCAGGCATAGTGGGGAAACCAAAATAGGCTGTTACATGACCTTGACACCATAAAAGATACCACAAAAGAGATATATGACATATAGACGAAATAACTAGACCAAGACTTATGAAATTCACCAGCAGCATCTGATAATCACCATTCAGATCAGCAACCAAGAGATCCTTCTGTTCTCCTTTCGCCTTTGTTCCTCCTGAAATCAACACCAAATGTGAACTAGAACCAAAAGCTTTAAGATAATGCCAACAATGCATCATTGGAAGATTATCTGCTCCCCCTGAACCTGTGCCAGATGATCTCTGTCAGACCAATATCAGACTTTCTGCAACCAACATCTGTCCCTGTTGATTTCCTTCAAATCTCCATATACGCATCTGTATACACATAAACAAGCGTATATACGCAGATATCCCTTACGCAACACGCGTACACCATATACGCGACTATCCCCTTGTAAAACGGCGTATGCACGCGGATATCCTTCAAACAAAACGCGTACACAAATTTCCATATCAGCAACCTGTAAATGTCCTGTAGAGAATAGGTCATCAACCTATAACAAGGTATGTCTGCATCAATTCATCCCTTTCAACAGAATTCAGAGTCATTCACATTGAATCATGTGTGAAACCACCATAGCCATTTCATCAAGCTCTACATGATCCAAGTATCATTACTTGGGAGCATCTGCATCAATTAACATATGTAAGTATAAACCTATCATCATATAGATCATGTGACATGAATCAGCACTATGTATCTTGAGCTCAAACTCTTTTGACAAAGCTTCTTGATATCATCATCAGCAACAATCTTTATCCACATGAGTGCCTGCATCATAACTGTATGATCTTTATGCATATGACAACAGCAGTATATAAGTGACTCATCATCAAGTGAGGAAGATGTGTATTCAAGCTTTGTACTTCTCCTTGTCCTTATGAAGATCACCATGTAAGCACCATATATGCATCATCAAGGAATCAACCATAAATCTGATCTGATCATCAACTATGTAACCCCAAGAATCATATGTGATTTTATCATAGACAACTCACAACCACATCATAGCAAGATATATCATTTAGCCATATAAGAATCATCACCAAGGACTATTAACCATAATGCCAACAATGATTTATTAAAGGCATATGCTCCCCCTCAACCTGTGCCATCTGTTAGATCTGATCATGCATATATCAGCAATAAGCATCAAGACATCATCATCATCATCAAGTTAGGATCAAAACACTTCTAGACATCTTACAAGTATCAAAACATTTTTACACATCCTCAGCAGACTGTAACTATTAACCAATAGAGCAAATAATGGACTGAATCATATCAGATCCCTTTTCTGAGCCTGTCCCCACTGCTTTTCCTCAGACTGACATATACGTGACTTTGCAGTGTCTAACTCGCGTATATACGCGACTTCCCTTTAAGGAACTTGCGTATGAGATTCAGGACACTGAAGTTTTACACTTTAGCTCCCCCTGAGTCTGATATGTCTGTGCTGTGTTGTGTCTCAGTACATTGTGCTGACTGTACTTCCTTCTTCCTCCATATCTTCAAGTGTGATGAGGTTTTCTCCTTTTGGTGTGATGTCCATCCTTTGTTCCTGCATTCCTTTGCTATATGTCCAGGTTTGTTACATGTATAACATCTTACATGTTTCATATTCCTCCTATAGCAATCAGCAGCTTTGTGACCATACATATTGCAAGCAAAGCAATATCCATTAAAGTACCTTGATTGAGGTGACCTGTCCGCATAATAGTCTTGAACTCTTCTTCTTCTACATCTAGCTGCAACATGTCCAAGATTATGAAATACATAACATTCAACACTATTCATAGGAGGAGTAAAAGATTTTCTTTGAGGAGTCTCTTTCCTTGATTGTTGATGGGGTTGACCTTTCATCTCCTTGTTGATCATTTTAGATTTCTCTTTAGAGTTCCTTGCCTCACCTTGTGAACTAGATTCACCTTCAACAGATTCATGAAAACCAAGACCAGTCTTGATAGCAGGAGACCTTTGACTACTAAGAATATCATCCAAGGCTTTAGTACTATCTTGAAATCTCAAAAGTTTATCCTTTTCTTCTAATTTACCTTTCAAGATATTTACCTCAACTTGAAGTTGTTCCTCCTTTTCTAGACATTGCTTCTTCATGTCTTCTCCATCTTTCCTTCCTTCTTCCAACTGATGCCTTAATTTGAGAATCTCCTTTTCTTGTTCTTCATTCAGATCCTGCTGCATTTGACGAACTCGGAAGACACATTCTAGTTGAGATTTTAAGCTGGTGACTTCGTTTTCTTGTTTTGCAATAGCTTGGAGTAAATCTGTATTCTGCTTCTTTGATTCTTCAAGATCTCCTTTTAGTGAGGGGATTGTAGCTTCAAGATTTTCATAGTAGCTGGATCTATCTTTGAGTTTCTTGATGGTTGTGCTTCTTTCGTTGACTTCTTTTCTTAATGATGTCACTTCATGCTGCAATTTTTGACATTGGTCTTCCTTGTCCTTGAGTAGCTTTCTTACCTTGTTTCCTTCTTCTAGTTGGGCCTTTAGTTTGGTAACTTCTTCTTTGAAAGCACATTCCCTTTTGTTCAATAGATCTTGTTGATCTTTAACTTTGTCTGCAAGCCTTCTAAATACTGCCTCTATTTGACACTTTTCTTGCTCACCCATAAAAGCATGTTCAGTAGTTTCACTATCACTTCCATCACTTTCACAAGGAAATATAGCAGGAACATCAGAGGATAATACATTCATACCTGATAATGATTCTGAATCTAATTCTGAATCTGATTCTGAATCTGAAGAACTTCTTATACCTAATCCCCAATCGACTCTCCCACTGTCATAGATCTTCTGAGATGTCTTCTTCTTCTTATGAGCTTTCTTCTTAAGCTTCTTTCCCATTGTTCCACGGATCTCCTTCAAGCGATCAAGCTTCTACCAAAGGACCTGCTCTGATACCAATTGTTGGAAATAATACTGAGAGGGGGGGGTGAATCAGTATTATCAGATCAATCAAACTTTTCAATTTCATACTCAGAAACATATACGCTACTTCAATTAAGTGAACCCGCGTGTACACGCTACTGTGTCTAATGAAACTCGCGTATATCCAGAGATCTTATAATTCAGTTAGCTTAATCTTCAGTAAATGCATCAGATCATTATTAAGCATATTAACAGTAAACAGGTGCAGAATAACAGAACAGAACATCACACAAGAGCCACACACATGAACACAAAGATATAAGGTGGAAACCCAATGTGGGTGAAAACCACCTGCTGCAAGTCATCTCAATATTCTTCTTAATAAGAAAATCCTTTTACAATATTTGTACTGGTGTAGTCTTATACCAGTACGGGAGCTACAACCCCCTTTGCTCTTGTACTAGCCGATCCATTTACTAGTACGCAGGCTGCTACCTGCTACAATGCTCCAAAGATCTCCTTTAGCTTTTGTACTAGCTTAGATACTAGTACGTAGGCGCTTGCCTACAATCTTCTCACCTCCAGGTACCACGTTTCATCAATTTTCAGACTGGATACACTGAAGCACAACACATAATCTGTAAGGCCACTTTTCATCCAATTTTCATACTGGACCCATAACTATCATTGATGCTCAAAACAATCATCAAACTCTGAATCACTGAAACCCTGTTAACAACAGTCATCAGAACACAGAGCAGACACAGAACTCTGTAATAACCATCAGATCCATCTGCAACTTCAAATATCAAGCTTTACAATGTATATGCTACTTCGATGAATCAAACCCGCGTGTATACGTGCTTTTACCAAAGACAACCTGCGTACAGATCTAAAAATAATTTCTCATAACTTGCAGCTGTACCAGACATCAGTCATACTCATAATACTTATAGAACTATACATGCGTCAGTATGTAGATCTAGAATAAGCATCATAGTTCATTTCAAACCATTTGATCCCGATCTCTCCTTAGATCTAGTTCTCCATCAACCGGTGAGATCTCTCCTTAGCTCAGATTAAGTAATGCATCATCAACCCATAACCCTGCATACTGGATCTAATGCTTCATCAGATATTCAAGACATTTCAGATGCACTTACCTAATGATTTCCTTCCCTTTATATAGCCTTAGGCCTTGTTCAATACCAAGAGCCAAAACCATAGAAATCCAATACCATCAACTTCAAAACTAGGGATCGACACGCCCGTCGAGACACAATGGTCCGAAACCATAGGCACAACTTCCAAGGACTAACCGCCATGGACCAAAGGTACTTTTCCACATACACGCGCTTTTGCTGAAGCCAACCTGCGTGTACACGCGACTTGGGCTTAACGAACCTGCGTGTATGAACTTTCTCTTCTTCTTATAGTCTGATCATCAATTCCTTGCTGCTGACCTTCTGTACTATGATTTTTCATCAGTGAGGTTTGCCATCAAGGACAACACTTATCTCATAATGCCAACACTTTGGAGTCGCCAACTCCGGTTCACTGTCCAGTTGATTGATGTCCAAGGCTTGGAAATTTGTTTCAGACATTAATTTGGCCAAGCCCTGCCCTTTTATCAGTTTTGTAGGTTTTATTTCAATATCAAATTCCAAAATGTTGGCAATCCATTTTCCTCTTCTACCTTCCAAGTTCTCTTGAGTAAGTATGTCTTTCACAATTGGGCTTGGTACATAGGCTATAACATGGGAGTACAGGATGTAGATCCTAAAGTCTTTAATAGCTTTGACCAAGGCATATGCTTGCTTTTCCATGATCTGGTATTTCAGGGGTGCATCTCTAAGAGCTTTACTAAAGAAAGCAATGGGTTTCTCATTTCCTTGGTCATCTTTCTGTAATAAAACAATGGCAATTGTGTGTTGGGAGGCAAAGGAAAATATGATAAATTCCCTATCAAATTGTGGATTTGTTAGAACTGGGGTTTGGGTGAGGGCCACCTTTATTCCTTCAAATGCTTGACTTGCTTCTACTGACCATTTTACCTTTGAATCCTTTTTAAGCATATTATTGAGTAACCTACTTAATTCGGCCAGATTTGGGATAAATCTCCTTAGAAAGTTGATTTTCCCCAAGAAGGCTTGTAATTCCTTCACATTTCTTGGATGAGGCATTTGTAAGATGGCCTGGATTCGGTCTGGATCAATCCTAATTCCATCTTTAGAGATGATGTGACCTAACAGTTTACCTTCCTCCAAACCAAACAGGGATTTTTTAGGATTTAAGGAAATCCCATATTTCCTACAAGTTATGAATATCTGTCTCAAATGTTTCAAATGTTCTTGGTCAGATTTGGAAAAAGGTGTGAGGTCATCTAGATAAATGACAAGGAAGTCATGAATCTCTTTGGCAAAAGCAATATCCATTGCCCTTTGGAATGTGGCCCCTGCATTTTTCAACCCAAAAGGCATTTTAACATATTTGAAGGTTCCCCATGGGGTTGTAAATGTTGTTTTGTCCTGATCATCAGGATGTACTAAGATCTGGTTGAAACCTGAGAATCCATCAAGTAGAGAAATTCTCGAGGCCCCCACTACTCTCTGCAAGATGTGATCCATCTTGGGTAAGGGGTAATTATCTTTCAAGGATACTTGATTTAAGTTCCTTAGATCAACACAAAGCCTTATTTCACCAGTTTTCTTTCTTGTAGGGACTAAGTTTGAAATCCAATCAGAGAATCTGATTGGTGCTATGATACCTGCCTTAAACATTTTTTGTACTTCTTGTTCCATTGCTGGGAGAAGCATAGGATTAATTCTCCTAAGTTTTTGTTTAAAGGGTTTTTGATCTAGTTTGAGAGGGATGGTGTGTTGAATTACAGAGGTGTCATAGGATTTTAAATCCTCATAACTCCAGGCAAAGACATCCTGGAACTCCTTAAAAAGGTCAATGTATTTAGGCTTTTGATCAGGGGGTAAAGCAGCAGACAGCTTTATGATTTTGGGTTGTTCAGCAATCCCAATGTTGCACTCTTCTATGGCAGTGTTGAGGGGCTGCATTTTTGGTTTGCTGGGAACATCATTGGAATCAAAAATGTCTTCTAGAGGGGCTAAGCCAGTCGGAAGAAAATTGTCCTTCAATTGTATAACTTCAGCTTCATCATCAGCTGTCTCTTCACAATCAATTTGTTGAATTTCTAGTATGTTGTCTTTGTTAAAAATTGTAGGATGTAGCATTTGGTTAGCTGTTTTAGGTGATATTGCTTTGTTATTCTGTTGATCCTGTATTTGTGATTGACTTGCTCTTTCAAGTATTTGTGATTGACTTTCTCTATCATTGTCAATACTTAGTCCTGAAAATTCTTGCTGCAAAGTCAAGAAGTTGTTTATTTGCATGTCATCATCAAACACTTGCCAATCCTTAACATTGTTTGGGACAGATGGTCTGTGTTTTATCTCAGCTGTAAAGCAGTGGTGGGGCTCAAAAGGTAGCTTGCAGGTACTTGCAAATGTGGCCAAGCTATGAGCATGAAGGTTCTGAGTCCTAGGAATTTTGGTAATCTGAAATTCAGTAAACGAATTTAATAATTCAGCAGCAGCAGACCTATAGGACCTCAGTCTTTTGTCATTGGTGACAAAATTACCCTTGACTTGTTGGATAACTAGGTCTGAATCTCATAAGATTGAAACTTTTATAGCTTGTAGGGACTTTACTAGCTTGAGGCCTAGTAAAAGAGCGTCATATTCAGCCATGTTGTTAGTGCATCTGAAGTTCAATCTATAAGCTCTGCCCTCTGCATGACTGTTTTGTTTATTATGTATCCAGACTCCAGCTCCTGCCCCTAACTTGTTGACTGACCCATCAAACTCCATGAACCATAGGATCTGTTGGTCTAGGGGAGACTTAACAACTTCTCCGTGGTCAGGGACTGTGAGCTGAAGTTCTGGTTTTGTATTTTGTTCATCCTTTAGAACAGTCTCATCACTTGTTTGGATCAGCTTTACTTCTAGGACAGCAGTATCTTGTTCACTACAGCCCTGCTCTTGTTTTGATGTCTTGGTTTCATCATTATTTGTTAGACCTGAACTGTCATTGAAGAGAATGTATGAATCTATATCAGAATGGACAGCATATATGGGAAAGTTTTGAGGTTTCTCTTCACTGCTGACCATATATTTCATGAGGGATTCTCTATATAGTCTCTTGGGTTGACCAAATACTGTGATTGTGGCATATGACATGTCTAACTGTAAGGAACCTTGGAGTTTAGCCCCCCATGATCTTGATAACAACATCCCATACTTGGGTGGGATATCAGCAACTACAACATCCATTAGGATTGTTTTGTTTGGGTATTGGACAAGGGATACACACAAGTCTTTTATCAAGCCTAAACATTTGAATTGGCTGGAGTCAAATGAGAATAGGTCCTTATATGGTCTTGTAATGTCTAGTTTGAGCCTCTCCATCACTGATTTAGGCATAAGGTTATGAGAAGCACCTGAATCAAACATTGCATTGTGTAGTATCTTGTCATGCACATGTAAACTAACATAGAAAGGTAATATCCCTGTGACAGCTATTTTTCCATCAACCTCTGGACCGAACATCAATTCTGGGGTGTCATCCAACACATTGACATTATCTTTACTATGAGTGAGTTGAAGGGATTTCTTGATCTGCTGTTTGTAGATGTCATGTTTGGCTAATTCTGAGAGAGGAATGGCCACTTTCAGTTTGCCAATTTCAGCCTCCAAGTCAAAAGGTTTTTTAGTTTGAACCTTAGTGTGGTGGGCAACAACCTTTTCTTTGTTCACTACGTTTTCTTCTTGATCTTTGTCTTGATCTTGGGGCCTATGTTTGTCATTCATTTTTTGAGGATTATCAGTTGGTTTAGGCTGCAAAGAAGGTACAGCCAGTGGCTGTTGTGTTGAGGACATTTGTTCAGTAGTCTCTTCCACAATTTCCTCTGTTGCAGGTGAATCAGTTATGTTGATTGGTTCAGTGACTATGGCCCTTTTAGGCTGTATCCTGTCCCTTGGTTTTTCAGGCTGTGTTATATTTACAGTTCTGCTCCTTAATTTGTACTGTTTATGAACTTCATAAACAGCTGTGTCATAGCCTTGTTTGAAGTCAAATGACTCACCTGATTTGGTTTGGAATTGTGGAATATCATCATCTTTGTGATCTTCTTGACTTAGGAAAACTTGATGCCCATCATTCAAACCCATCAGGTTGATGTGGGTGTCATCTTCTTGCTCATTTGAAGTAGATGTTTCAGCATAGTTTTCTTGAAATGGAGGTCTGATTTCTGGATCAGCATTGGCCTTGCCAACGTTTGGGTTTGGATTTCTCCTAAAATTGGGATTCCTGATAGGGTTGTTTTGTGGTGCTTCCCATGATGCTTTTCTCTCAACTGATTCCACCCTATCACCCAACCTCTTCATGCTATTAAGTATTGCATCAAGTTTTTGATCAAAGGCTGTAGGTTCTTCTTTGTATATGCTTCTCTTTTCTAACCTTGTCCTGTTTCTTTTGGAAATCAGGTTTGCTTCCACTGTGACAGCAACCTTTTGGGCTTCTTGGAGAGTTTCAGGTGCTCTTTCCTTCAACTGATATGCCATGTCAGGATCAAATCCATCAGGGAATTTGTACAGGGCCAAATCAGGGGGAGGTCTTAAGTTTTGTGGTATCGCATTGTATACATTGTTGAATCTAGCACAATACTCTAGAACGGTCTCTTGAGGACCCCTCTTGATTGTATCATATTCACCAAGTATGTGCAGGGGATCTTTCTTCTTCTCCCATCTATTAGTAAATGCTTGATAAAGCTCATCAGGGGTTGTGATAGTGTTTGCAGCAAGTGACCTGAACCAGGTTCTAACATCACCTGTCAGGCTTTGGACAAAAATTCTCATCCTCACACTGTCATCATCTATTTCATAGTTTTCAAAGTGATCTTGCATCCTCTTACCATGTTGGATGGCAGAGTAAGGGCCAGTGGAGTCAAAGTATGTGATTTTGGTTTGGTAATCCTGAGGTAAGGCTGCAGGATTAGCAGGTAACTGTAAGGGTGCATATCTGTTTGCCATATTTACAGGGTTTAGATGATTAACAGGGGCAGCTGGGATAATAGGAACAGTGGGTACCACAGGGGTAATAGGTAAGGGTGAACCTAGAGTGTTGGTCAAGGGGATATGTGCAGTGGATGAAGATGTGAGAGGAGGACTTTGAGATGTGCATGGTGAACTAGGGGAACTAGGGGTAGATCGGAAAAGGACCTTGCATGGAGTAGAGATGAGGTTGGGATGATCTGAATCTGAGGTTAAATCAGCAGGCTGCTCCTACCTTTGCTGCCTCCTAATGTTTCTAGGGATAGTATTTGGATTATCAACAATGATGGGTGGATTAGGGTCAGGATTTGCCCTAGTATGCCGTGGATTTTTCTTGGGAGCCAGCTTCTAACTGTTTTTAGGATTTTATAGGAAGTTTTTATATCTGCAAGGACTGTATAAAGATTTTGGAATGGCTATATATATTTCAAAGCTGAGAAGAAGATTCACTGAAAGAGCTCTTTCCTAAAGCTGTCAATGTGACACAGAAACAGTTTTGAAGGCCTCCTGACTGATTTCAGGCTTGATTTGTAGCTTTGAGAGATGTATAGAAATTGGAAAATCCTAAGAGTTCCCCAGCGGAGTCGCCATTTATGTTAACACCCAGGTTGTTCCCTTTGACTCTAAGGGAATACGGCCGGGGTAACCACTAACCAATCTTTGGATTACAGCTTCTAGCCAAACTGTGATCAGAGAGGGCTCTCTCTTTAATATTTATCTCTGTTTTGCACTGATTTTAGGCTAGCTATAAGTTCAGGTTTTTTTAAGGTTTTGGTTGGATGATAATTTCAGTCAAGGTGCTTATGCATTCTCCAAAGTGTTCTAGTCCATTGGGCTATGGAGTCAGTGGTCCTTTAGTTATTTTGAGGTGCTGAGTGATTTTTTGTAGTGATGCTGGAGAGCCAGATTAGTGTCTGAGAACAACCTTTATAATAGTGATTAAGTGGAGTGTATCCAGTTAATGCAAGGCAGTGAAGAATCTTGCAGTGAACTGCTAAAGAAACACAAGGGGAATATTGTCCTAGAAGCAATTAAGAATTTCTAGGTAGTATTCATACTTATAGAATCAATATAGACATGAGCAATTAAGAATTCATGTGCATAGTAGTCCTGAAGACAAACATTTACAGTAGTAAAAATTGAGTACAAGTTGTAGCGAAACAAGTCCTGCACTATTCTTTCTTTTTACTGCTAGCTTAGTATAAGATGAGTATGATTATGACAAACATAAGTAAAACAAGAACAGAGTTTGGAGAAAACTTGTTATTTCATCAGACAGCACAGGAATTTTGCATCAGCACATGGAGCATCATCCAGACATCAAATATTTCAGGAAATCACTGAGCTCATCCAGCCCTTTGTATTAGATAATTCTGAAAGTGTACAATACATTTGTCTCATAGAGAAAATTACCAACCCCTTATGAGTTAGTCAGGGGAGTATATATACCAAATTTATATCAAAAATATCAGCGAATGAGTTAATATCTCATTTATGATATGCTAATCTCTGGAATGCAGTAGCTGAAGGAGTGAATGCTGCAGTAATTCCTTAATGCCTCAGCTGTCAAAATAGTCAAAAGATATTTGGACTTTATGGCTGTTAGAGTCGGCTGGAGATGTGCTGTCTGAAACTTGGATAGCTATCATTGTCTATGTGATGAGTCACTTTTTTAGTTGCTTTAACTGCTGACATTTGTCATGTTATTTGTCTTGTAGTGACCTGGAGCTGGCAGTGGCCGAATGTCTGAAGCTACCGTGGCAAAATCTGAAGCATAAATTGCCACCAATCCTCCTTAGGCATTTGATGTCTGCGCATCTTTATCAATGTTTCCTCGGCCTCTGTATGTCTATAAAGATTGGGAGGGGTTTCAAACAGGTGATTTACTTCATTCTCAATGAAGAACAAGCCTCCAAGTTTGTCATATAAGCTCTGTCCTGTGGGAGGCCCTGCTTGTTCAGATGAACTGTCAGATGCAATAATCTGATTTTCAAATAGTGGTTGCCATTCTGTTGGCCATTTGATCTGGAGAGATCAGTTTTCCTGCACCACTTAGTAAGCTGGGCAGGCCTTTTGCTTGCAGCACTCCCATTTTAACGTTGTATTCCTCCACATCTGCTTGCATCTCATAGTACTTCCTCTCCACTGTTTGTATATAGTTCCTGAGAGTTAGTACCTTCTTGGCAGAGAGGACATCCTCTGTTCTGTTGGGAATGCCTATAGCTGCCAATTCCTCCATTTCTTGCCTGTTCAGGAAGTCTATCATTCTGTTTGCCTGCTCTGCTCTGTTCCCTAGCACTGTCTTGGCCTTCTGAATTTCTGCTTGAGCTTGGCCCATTAAATCCATCTGCTCATGCATTATTTTTATTGACCTCCATTACTGTTTGATGGATTGGCCAATTTTGGCCCATAGGATTCTCTTTATGTCGGCCATAGCAGTCTCCAGATTCAGCTCTTTCTCTAAGGCCTTTATCTTTTCTTTTTGGGCCTTTATTTCTCTGCCCTGTTCTGCTACAGTCACTTTGGACTTGTCATACTTGGCATCCAGTTCTGCCAACTTCTCCTTGGCCTTCTTTATTTCATCTGCCTGGAGCTCCATTGCTTTGACGGCCTTGGTCAATTCTTCTACACTTGGGCTGGCATCTGGAGCTGCTGCTATTCCTGCTGCTTCTGTTGTGGGGGCCACTGCTGCCCCTGAAGTTGCTGCTGTTGTTGAAGTAGTTGGAGGAGCTTGGGAAGTGGATTCTGCCTATTTATCTTGTAATGATCCTTCCAGCTCTCTCTCCAAATCCCTAATCCTCTGGTCTTGCTGCATTAGGAGGTCTAATTGGTCATCGACCTGTTTTTGCTTTTGAAGCTCTGCGGTTTGAGGGTGCTCTATGGGCTGCAGCTTCAACCTTTTCTTTAATGCATTCAGGTCATCATCTTTCTTCTTCATAAGGGCCTTCACACCCTTTGGATCACTAGGATCATGTCCAAGATCAATGATGATGTCCTCCAAATATTTTATTCTGTTATCTTTGGCCAGGGAGGACATTCTCTCAAAATCCAACTGAGTGTTGGTATTTTTGAGTGACTCCTTTAGTTCATGGGCCATGGTTGCCCTCTCCACCAAAGTTGCATACACCATTTCTCCAGTTTGTTTGTGGAGTTCTATTTGGTCCATGGGATGGATGTCTTTGGCCATGACCTCCACCCTTGTCTTCACAAAATCTGCAGTTGATGTAGGCTGAGGTTTTGTAGGCTTGAAATGACTAAATATCATTTTTTCTTCTTTAATGTCATATACAGACATTAATCTCTCTTGCTGGGCTGGTGTAGCATCTATAAATTGCTTGTAGACCTCAGCCCTCAGCAGCTCATTTTGAGCCTTTATTTGTTTGAAAGAAGCCTTGGTGCTCTTGGGCTTCTTGCTTTGTTGGGAAGAAGAGGACACCTCCAAACCGAGCTGTAAAGTTTGCTCCTGCTGAAAGGAGCTTGTACCTGTATGCTGACTTCCCTCCCTGTCTTTTCTTGCACTGTCCAAGACATCTTCAGTAATGTCTTCTACCTCTGGGGAGTCTGCTCTTTGCCTTTTGGCTTCTGGCTGGTGGGAGGATCCACTGAGAGGAGTGGACTCTTCTCTATCTCTTTTTGTCCCCCTTTCCTCATGTGCTGGGGTCTGTAAAATTGGAGCAGTTACTGGCTCAGTTTGTGGGGGTGGAATTTACAGTGCTGGAGCTACTGGTAGCTCAGTTTGTGGAAGGACAGTTTGCCCTTGCTGATGTTCTGGTTGCTGCTCTTGCTGCTGCTCACCTAAAGGGGCTGACTTTTCTTTCATTGTTTGTTCTTCTGCACCCATTATCCCTTTGCCTTTATCTAACACTGGTGCTACTGTGGAAGATGCCTTTATTAATGGTGCAGTCCTTGAGGCTGAGGTCCCTTCTCCCACTGAATAAGGCGGTCTGAAAGGTACCTGCTGCACATAGTCTAGGAAAATAGTTTTTTCAAGCTCCTTCACATTCTTTAGCATTGTCTCTTCCTCAGTTAGATTTTCAACTAGAGTATCCATTTGCCATTCTTGCAGGTTGGCATATTTTTCAATGTGTGGGTACTGGCAATGCTTAATGCCTATAAGCCTATATGTGTTTCTCCTAGCAGTGATGAAACCTTAAGGGTCATAATGGACCCACCGAAAACTATAGGACAGCTTGTATTTATCCTTAAGGATTAGGTCTGCATCTTCCCACCCTTCTTTCTTGTTCATGATGAAGGGGCCCAACTGGTGTTTGAACTTGAGGTGGGCCTTCTTTTTGGCGCTGTGGAAATGGGTGAGGTCGGACTAAATCAACTGCCTGTAATACTCCAAGGCAAATAACCTCATAGGTACATATTTTGGGAGCATGTATGGACAGAGCTCACAACCATAGATCCTAATGACAGTATGGTTCTCATATAGGTACCAGTCACCTATTTTATATTTTTTGGAAAGCTGCAGAGCTTTCTTTATCTCATTTGATATTCTGCGAGGAGGGGACCTCATCAACAGGCAAGAGACTGGGTATACAAATTGGTCAACAAATTCACAGTAGGTATAGGGTGAATTTGTGACTTTGTGATAGACAGAGGTCCAGAAGATGACAGATCTTCTTTCCCCTCTGTGATCCAGCTTTTTGATGTAGCATGGGAAGGCTTCAGAATGATAGTACATGAACAGGTGGTAAATATAGGCCGAGTACTTGAAGACCCACTGTCTGTCCACTCTGCTCAACTGATCATGAATCTTGTTAGCTATGAACTTAGCAAAGTTATATTTGCGGGCAGGGGGTTGGCATGGGTTGTAAGCAGATAGCAATACCAGCATTGTTTTATCCACATGCTCACTGTTTTTGTATCCCAACACATAGGCAATCATGTCTAGTAAAAGCCTGCCTACATCATTGAAATGGACATCCAGGTAGGGAGGTGGCCCTGTAGGCTGGCACTCAGGTCTCATGAATGTCCTGGTGACCTTTTGAATCTCCTCACTGGTCATCTTGGCACCAGTGTCCAGCAAATAGTTCATGGAAAATGGGATTAGCAACTCTGTCTGATCAAAATGTAACATTTTGTTGATGGACTCAGCATTAATGTAGAAAAGGATCCTCCCAGATGGAGTGTTGATAGCTCTGTGCTGCACATCATAGTTTTCAGCACATAGGTGAATGATTTCAGGGAAGACATTTACAGCTGGGAGACAATAGTACGGTAGGTTTGACTCCCATATCCCATGTGTACCATGACCATCCTTATAGTCCTCTCTTAATTGACAGAAGGTCTGCAAGAAGTCCCTGTTACCCTCAAAGTCTTCAATAAGATAGTCCTTGTCAGCAAATGCCAAGGCCTCCAGCTCTTTATTTGGTGGATTTAATGGAGCTACACTGAGGGATGAGGATGCAGAAGTAGCCATTGTAAAACTTGATTTTGAAATAAGGTGATGGCAATGGTTTGCAAAGTTCTTTAAGAGCTTAAGTAATAGGCCAAATGTAGACCAAGTCTGAAGTGTTTTTCTCAGTGGAAAATGCAAGCTGGTTTCTGTAGTTTGTTGCAAATTCACAGGGATGTGAATTGCTAAGGGTAAGTTGCAGAGGGTATGAGGTTTCCTTTGGTAGCAACTGCAGCTGGCCTGTACTCGGCAAAAGGGAACAATGCCGAGCACCTCGAGGAAAATTTTATGGTTCTGGCCCGCGGAACGACTGTTTTAATGTCAATTTTTAGTTCTGGGGGCAATGCAGGTTACTTTATCTGACTCTTAGTTAGTAGACAGAGCTAGACTGTGAACTTTGACTAGTGTTTTAATGGTGAACTAACAGAGAAATGGCATGCATGGGGCAAAACATGAGCTTTATGGTGAATACCTGGATAAACTAGCTTGGAAGCCTGCGGGCCGGGCCGTGGAGGGTTAATGCAGCTGAATTCTTGACTTGTAGTGGTCTCAATCTTGGATTTGATGGCTGGAAACAGATTTCGCGGCAAGCTGGTTCGCAATGGCTACGTCGTTTGTGCGTGAAAATGACCGCAAACGGCTAATTTGGTCGTTTATAACGACAAATTTGGAAAAAACATGCTATTGGCGCTTTTCCGCCGATGACGTCAGCATGACATCATGATGGGGCCCGGGTACGGAGGTGACGTGGCTGCTGAGGTGTAGGCCAGGGTGGCAGGACACGGTGGTGGGTAGATGCGGTGGCAGGGCTACGTGGAGGGCCACGGGACACGGGGGCGGGCAGAAGCGACATGACGACAGGCTGACGTGAGGGTGACGTGCACCGGATGGGTGGTAATGGGGAGGCGGTAAGCGGGTTCCCCGCACCACCTTTGGGACAAAGGCGGTATCAGGGAGGGGGCTCCGGACAACCCCACCGCCTGCCACGCGTCCCTGTACGGGGCGGAAAACCATTTTCCCCGGACGCTAAAGGTCGGCAGATCCGGGCCCAAGAATACCCGCCCACCGTTAGATCATGGGTGGCGGAAGATCGACGGCTGGCGGGCCCTCCGACGGATCGTGCAAGTTGGGGGGACCCGCTGGCCTATTAAATATTCAATTTAATATTTTTAGGCGGAAAACTTTAGAGTTAAGGGTTTTTGCGAGTTTTTTCGGGGTAAGGGTCAATCTGAAAGGGGAAAAGTGGTTAAAAGGTGGTTTTGAGCAGAGAAAAGGGGTTCTTGTGAAATTTACAGGGTAGAGGTGAGGTAATGGCTTAGGGGGAGGCTGTCACTCCAACCTGAGGTCAGAGCAATCCCATGACAGGGTTGACCATAGTCCATGATGGACTAATGTCTCCCTTGACAACTTATTTGGCTATAGTGCTAAAGGGAGGATATGTATATAATGCTGGGATTTATACACCATAGTGTTATTATAGTAGGGAAAGGGGACCATAGGGGACTTAGATAATAGAGTTAGGGGTTAATATGGATAGAAGAGGTGAATGAGGAGTGAAATGACCAGGTTTATTTGAAAACCACTTAGCTGTAGGAGTAGATCAAAATGAAAAGATTTTTACATAGGAAATGTGGCTTTTAAAGGCATAAGCACAGTATAAAACCTCAAACTTTTTCATGAATCTTGGCTGCTCAAGGGATGTTAGTAAATGGATGTGAAAAAGGGGACAATGGGAAGTTAGACATGCTCCTTTGCCTTGCTTTTCTTATCTTGACCAGCAAGATTCAATCTGAAATGAATACCACTTCTGCAACCCCATCTACTTACCCAGCTACTTTGCCTAGCATTTTTTGTTTCTTCTTGGAGGGTGCACTTGAACTTGCAGACCCTTATGTGCCTTTTCTTTTCATTGGCTTTTCTTTTGATCATCTATCTAAGACTGCCCTTATTTCTTCCAAGGCCCCAGATTAAGAAGTTGGGAACCTTACTTCTCTACCTAACTACCTTTGTCTGCCAAGATTAAACTGTTTGGACATACTTCTTTCTCTAATCTACAACAAAAATTGAGACATGGCATGACCCAACTTAGGCTGTTGGATCACCCATTGAGAAGTATAACATCACTAATAAAATGCACATGTGTGCCTTTCATCAGAATATGAGATCTTTGCCTTGCCAAAGTAGATCATATTGGCATTTCCCAAGCCAATCATGAAAAATGAAACCTATTGGTATAGGTAGCTAACACTCTCTATATGATATAGCTTTGTTTTTGTGGGATATTAGGCTAGTTATGAAAGTTCAGAGGGGTTTTGATTTGTGTCAAAGAGTGGGTGGTGGAATTCTTGGAGCAGATGGATAGAGCTAGGTATTCAAGCCATTGGGTTATGGAGTCAACAAATGGATAGTATAACCGGACCAGATCATTAAAGGGAATGTTCATAGGGCAGGCTAGTAAAGCAAAAGGAAAATCTTTAGGCCTAATGGGTGAATTGATTCTAACCAAGGTGAAAGGGAACTTAAGAATCCTTGGAACGGGATTAGAATGAAGAACATATGGTGATCATGAACAAAGGGCAATTAATAATCCTTTGCTATAGATCAGAGGAGAAACTGCGGAAGCTAAGGAGAAGTTAAGAATTCTATAGCTAAGATAGTTTAGGAGAAAACATTTAGAATGTAAAACAGTTGAGGTAGAGTGCATTTAAGCAATTTCTGAAATATCATTCCTTGTTATACATTTATATTTTTAGAGAAACAAGTAAGATTATGAAAAAACATAAGAAAAACAATAGTGAACATGAGAGAATACTTATTTGTATTTCTCTTTACACAAGAAGCTTGTAAAATATCTAATCTTTATTCCTTGATACAGTAGGCCAATCCAGTCATTGATACAATAGAAATATGATTTGAGAGAAAATTTCTATAGAAATGTCTTGGAATCCACACAAAATACTTCAAATGAAGAAGTATTTATACAAATTCTAAATTGAAATATCTTGAAAAAATATCAAGATTGGTTTTACAAATATCTCAAACTGTTTTACATTAATAGAACTTAAATAAAGGACACTCAAAACTAATGAATTTATTTGGCACTATATTTATGGATTGAGGGGGACAAAGAAGAGAAATTCGAATTTGATAGCAAATCTTAATTGATGATGAGGCATCCCAGTCACTAACTGCATCCTTTCTTTGTGCATTCTACCCCAGCAATTCTACAAAATTAGGGTCCATTGATACCTTTGTATATCTCAATCTAAGATATATATGTAAAAAGAGAAAGAGGTTATTGTAGATATGTATGTCTTTGAGATAAATCTCTCTTAGTTTCCCAATTTTCAACTCCAGTTGTTCACAATATTCTCTTCAAAAAGATGTCAAAAACAAGACTTTGCTTAGTCCGAAACATAGGCTGTGAAGACATGCACTTATCTCGCTTTTGGTAATACCTTTGTAAAACGTGAGATAGGTTTTTGTAGATTATCCTTTTAGGAACACAAATCTCCTCCATTTTCTCAAAATTCATCTTGGATTAGCCGAACTAATTTCTGAAAAACTATGACTTAAATAGGAAATTTCTAAAGAATGTAGCATTTCTGCTTTGATTTCATCTTTTAACCTTAAATTTCTTTTGACTATTTTTCACTTTTACTTTGGATAAAATTTATTGTTGCTGGTGAAAGTGTTTTCATCTTTGTTTAATCCTCACTGCCTCCATGTTTACTTTTACTGTTTACTTTTACCGCTCTGTTTTTCCATCTATCTTCACTTTCACATGAATTTGTATGGTTTGTAACTGTCTTCCCTGCTGTTTGTCTTCATGCTAGCAGCTTTAATTGACTTGGTCTTAAATATGATACTCTTTAACCCTAATACACTTTGACTATTCTTTACTGTTTTCTTTTACCTTCGTTTTATATTTTAGGTTTATACTATCTATTTCAACAGTAAATCATTTAATTTCATGTTTTCTCTGCTTGTCTTTTAACTGTATGTTTTATTTTCCATGTCTGTTTGAATAGATTTGACAACAATCTTGGAGTAGAAAAGTCTTATGACTAGTATTAAGACTGTTTATCCATGGCTATGGTCTTTTGATCGCTTGTAAAATAAAACAAACTGTTAGGAAAACGCTGGGTTGATAGGGAAGATCATTAATGGCTTTATCGAGCATTATAGGTCTATGGAGTGAGTCCAAAGTGCTTTAGAGAGGTAAACCATGCTTGAATTGGTTAGCAGAGGCTTTAGGTGATGCAAAAGGGTTACACAGGGTTTTACTGCACAAACAGGCGAAAACGAGCAAAACTGGGGTTTTCGTGTTTAAACGGGTAAAGGTTTGATTTTTTTCAATTTTGGTGCAAAGTGAACAGTAGACAGTTTTGTCATTTAGTGAGAGGGTGGTAAGCGGTTTATTTCACACTGCTTTTGTGGGCTTGGTGGTATTCGGGAGGGGTCGCCCGATTCCATTCATTGAATGACATCGTCGTAACTTTCTTTCTGAGCATCGGATTGAAATTTCGTAAGAAGTTACAGAAAGAGGACGGACTATAGTTTTTGTTTATATATTTTTCAAAGTCAAAGGTTGAAACAGTGACATGTGGCACGTCGTACAAGTTCGCTCTACTGAACTAGTCTATAATCAAGTCACTGTGGGAGATTTCGCGTAACTCTTCCTTGGAGAATCCAATTTGGGTCAGACTTGTGGCATTGGAAAGAGGACACAGAGGGCTACTACAGGTCACAAATTCAGAACTAGATAATCAGAAAGTATAGAGATACATCGGAGGCAATATCGAGCTCCTACAAAGTGAAAAAAAGTGTGTAGATTTTCTTTAATTTTTGCTTAAGCTTGGTTTGAAAATTTATTTTGAAGGAATTCAAAGGGCATATTAGAGAATTATTATCGGTAACTGATGCCCTGAGGAAAGAAAATGCAAACACCTAGTAAGGAACCTGAAAGCTCTAGCATGACTCATGAAGAAGAAGAAGAAATGCTATATGATATATCAAAATTACAAGAACAAGTGCAACAAGTGTCACTTGCACAAAAAGCAACAGAATCTAAAATGGATGGTTTAAGGAAAGATGTAGAAGCTAAGATGGACGGTTTAAAGAAAGGTGTAGAAGCTAAGATGGATGGCATGGAAGCTAAGGTGAATGGCATGGACGCTAAAATTGATGGCATGGATGATAAGATGGATAAGTTGCTACAAGAAATGGTCACTAAGGGTGAAAGAGTACTAAAGGAAACTCATGATGAGAACAAAAGAAATGTTAATCATGATTCCATAGACTCTAATGTTGGATCAAAGACTCACCATGTTCCAAAAATCGATATGAGGAAGTTTGATGGCAAGGATCCCGCCACATGGATATTACAGATGGAGCAATTCTTCGATCTCAATAATGTGCAAAACACACAAAAGGTACGTATGGAAACTTTATATTTGGAACCAAATCAGTTTGTATGGTATCAATGGCTTTGTTCTCGTAAACAATTTATCACTTGGGCAATTTTTACGGAAGAATTGATAGCACATTATGAGGATACAAAAAGCAACACTTTTTTTAGCCAATTGATAAGTCTCAAACAAAAGGGTTCAATAATGGAGCACATTGAGGAGTTCCAAAAATTGAACATAAGGGTAAAAGATATTCCAGAGGAGCATAG
Source organism: Pinus tabuliformis (assembly GCA_031772625.1). NCBI lineage: Eukaryota > Viridiplantae > Streptophyta > Pinopsida > Pinales > Pinaceae > Pinus > Pinus tabuliformis. The sequence continues at coordinate 238,484,238 of CM062808.1, read as the reverse complement.
GATTGATGTGTTCATAGGGTCTTTAAAGGATAATATCCAACATGATGTGCGCCTTTGGGAACCTGATTCATTAGAGAAGGCATTCAGGTTAGCAAGAAAAATGGAAAGCAAAATTATGGCAACTAGGAAGCATACCATTCACAACTATAAAGACGGAAGTGTTGTTGCCCATAGTCTTCCACAACCTACAAGGTTGACACCACAACAATTGGAAGAAAAAAGAGCAAAAGGGCTTTGTTACAATTGTGATAGCAAATACACAAAAGGTCATAAGTGTGCTGAGAAGAAATTATTCTACATAGATTGTGAAGAGGAAGAAGAAAAGGAGCAAGAAAGGTCAAAAGAAGAGGATATATTCCAGGAACAAAGCCTAGATGAAGAACAAATAAATCCGACCATATCTTGTAATGCATTGGCGGGAATTACCACTCCTCAAACCATCAAGATAGAAGGACAAATCAAGAAGAAAAAGGTAATAGTGTTGATTGATTCAGGAAGCACCCACAATTTTATTCATTGTAGGGTAGCAAAAGAATTGAATTGCTTCCTATATCCAGCACCAGAGTGTCAAGTGATGATTGCAAATGGAGGAACAATAAATTGTTCTGGAAAGTGCCATAATATCAAGCTATCCATGGGAGAATATGTATTGACTAGCCCAATGCTTTCCATTCCAATGGGAGGTGCTGATGTTGTACTAGGAGTCCAATGGCTACAATCCTTGGGTACAATAGCTTTTAATTTTCAAGAACTTTTCATGAAATTTTCTGTGGAAGGAAAGGAAGTTGAATTAAGGGGTATTGCAGGGAAACCAGGAAAGATAATCAGCTCTAATGGCATGACAAAGCTTCTAAAAAAGGAGCAAAGAGGTGTAATTGCACAATTATGTTCGCTAGATGTTTCCACATTGGAATCATCTATTTCTCCAGATCTCCAAAAAGTCCTGGACAATCATTCCAAGGTATTTGAGACTCCCAAAGGTCTCCCACCTATGCGTGATCATGATCATGCTATTCATCTGATTCCAGGAAGTGTTCCTCCAAACATCAGGCCGTACAGATATCCATATGTCCAAAAAAGTGAAATTGAACGTATGGTTGCAGAAATGCTAGAGGCTGGTATAATTCAACCGAGTCAAAGTTCTTTCTCAGCTCCAGTAGTATTGGTGCACAAGAAGGATGGATCATGGCGCATGTGTCCAGATTATAGGGAGCTCAACAAGCTCACTATTAAAGATAAGTTCCCCATTCCTGTCATTGATGAATTACTGGATGAATTGCATGGATCAATTTACTTCACCAAGTTGGATCTTCGTTCGGGATATCATCAAATCAGAATGAAGATTGAAGACATTCCGAAAACGGCATTTAGAACTCATGAGGGTCATTATGAATTTTTGGTCATGCCTTTTGGCCTTACCAATGCACCTTCAACATTTCAAGGTTTGATGAATTCAATTTTCAAACCATTCCTTAGAAAATTTGTGTTAGTATTTTTTGATGATATACTAATCTACAGCAAGTCTTGGAAGGATCATGTTGAACATGTTGACAAGGTGCTACAACTATTGGAGGAGAAACAATTATATGCAAAAAGATCCAAATGTTTCTTTGGAGTCCAGGAGGTGGAATATTTGGGTCATATTGTATCTCATGAAGGAGTTAAGGTAGACCCTAGCAAAATTAAAGCCATTAAGGAATGGAAAATCCCCACATCCATAAAGCATCTGCGAGGATTTCTTGGGTTGACAGGGTATTATCGCAAGTTTGTTAAGAATTATGGGAGAATAGCAGCACCTCTAACAACATTATTGAAGAAAGATTCATTTTCATGGACTCCGGAAGCAACAAAGGCCTTTAAACATCTTAAAGAGGCAATGTGCCAAGCACCGGTCTTAGCTACACCGGACTTCACAAAAACCTTTATTGTGGAATGTGATGCTTCAGGAAATGGAATTGGTGCTGTTCTAATGCAAGATGAAAGACCCATTGCTTTTGAAAGTCGTCCAATCAAGGGAAAGTTTTTAAGCAAAGCTATTTATGAGAAGGAAATGTTGGCAATACTCCATGCACTTAAGAAATGGCGACCCTACCTAATGGGAAGACACTTCAAGGTAAAAACGGATCATGATAGCCTTAAATACTTTTTAGAACAAAGATTATCCTCTGAAGAGCAACAAAAGTGGGTCACAAAGATGTTGGGTTATGACTTTGAAATCATCTACAAAAAAGGGAAGCAAAATGTGGTGGCAGATGCACTCTCAAGAAAGGATGAGGATGTGGAAGCATTGTTGTGTGCCATTTCTATTATCCAACCAGATTGGATAAACGAAGCAAGGAGGAATGGAAGAATGACGAAGAAGTGTGGGCACTTATTCGAAAGCTACAACAAGATTCCAGTACTTCTGATACATTTAGCTGGAAAAATGATTCGTTATGGTACAAAGATCGCTTATACCTCTGTAAGAATTCCCAGCTAAAACAAAAGATTCTTATGGAATTGCACACTTCTCCCTTAGGAGGGCACTCAGGATTTTTAAAAACTTACCACAGGGTTAAGAAGGAATTTTTTTGGGATGGCCTTAAATCAGATATTCAAAAGTTTGTGGCGGAATGTTTGGTTTGCCAACAAAATAAAGTTGAAACAATTAAGACACCGGGTCTATTACAACCTTTATCCATTCCAAGCCAACGTTGGGAGGAGGTTTCAATGGATTTTATCACAGGTTTACCCAAGTCTGAGGGAAAGAGTGTCATCATGGTGGTAGTTGACAGACTTACCAAGTATGCACACTTTTGTGCATTATCACATCCATTTAAAGCCAGTACAGTTTCTACTGCATTTATGGAAACAGTTCAAAAGCTACATGGAAACCCAAAGATTATTGTAAGTGACAGAGATCCCATTTTCACTGGAAATTTTTGGACAGAATTATTTTCTTGTCTTGGTACTCAGTTAGCTCATAGCTCATCTTATCATCCTCAATCTGATGGGCAAACTGAGATAGTAAACAAATGTTTGGAAGGATATCTTCGTTGCTTTGTATCTGATAAACAGACACAATGGGTCAAATGGTTGCCTCTGGCTGAATGGTGGTATAACACTTCCTTCCATACAGCAACAAAAATGACCCCATTTATGGCACTTTATGGGTATCAACCACCATCAATCACATCATATTTAAGAGAAAATTCTAAGGTTCAGGCAGTGGAACATCACATCGAACATCAACAACAAGTCCTCCAACTCTTAAAGGATAACCTCGTGTTGGCACAAAATAGAATGAAACAACAGGCAGATCAACATCGCAGTGAAAGAAGTTTTGATGTAGGTGATTGGGTATTCCTACGGCTACAACCATATAAGCAAATGTCCCTAAAGCAAGCTAAGAAGGATAATAAATTATCACCAAAGTATTATGGTCCGTACAAGGTGTTGGAAAAGATTGGTACTATGGCATACAAATTGGAGCTTCCTGCAGCTTCTCGATTGCACCCAGTTTTCCATGTTTCATGTTTAAAGAAGGTTATAGGCGACAAGCTCCCAGTTCAAACAATATTGCCAGAACTTGACGAGGAAGGAAAAATTATATTGGAACCGGAAGCAGTCACAAAAACAAGAACTCGACAGCTACGAAATCGATCAATTTCAGAGTATCTTATCAAGTGGAAGAACTTATCCGCTGAAGATTCCACATGGGAGGATGAGAATTTTATGCAGAAGTATCCAGAACTACTCAAGCGTTGAGGACAACACTTTTTTGAAGGAGAGGGGCATGTTGGGTCCCTATAATACTAGTGATTACCCCATTACTATTGTAGTTATACCCCTTATTTATATTGTTGTGCCACTATTACCCACATATTGTTATTTCTGTGCCCCATAGAATCCCTCTATTATTATTTTTGTGGCTTTATATTATTATTGTTAGGTCGGCTGGATTATATTGTGACTCCTTAGACTCCTATATATAGAAAGGAGGTTTTGTCATTTGTATCATCTAAGAATTGTTCATTTATGTAATGTAAAGGAGGTTGCCCCCTCGAAGAGGCTGAATTCTAAGGCGTTGATATTTCTTTTCTATCTTTTCTTGAGCTGGTTTCATAACATTTTGTCCTTTGATTTATCTTTTAGGACATATCCTCTTTGCGTTTTTTGATTTTTCAATATGGAAAACATTTGAAAAAATAAAAGGTATGTACATATTACAAGGCTTAATCTCAGTCATTCAAAATTATGACTCCTATTGGTATAGGAACCTAATAGTGGCTCCAATTGGGGATAGAATTTCCTTGTGAAATGTCAAGAACACCGTCGACTAGTAGCCTGATCCATTGGGCCAATCCCACACATGTATATGCTATGATGTAGAATCTTTGTGACTAAAACTTTTGAATTGAAAACACACCCTTTTCTACAAACTGAAATTTGATGTAACATAAACTTGGTGTTGAAAACTAAATTTATTCAAATTGAAATCCTACCTACTTACTCTAATCAACTTTCTCACTGCTGGTTAGGTAAAATGAAACAACCAATGCAACCACTCAAGCATTATATACATTGATGGATTTTTCTGCTTGGGCTTGTTTGTGACTAAAACTGAGGTTCTAAAGCCAAATATAACCTTGTCAACCAAAGAGAAGATAAAGAAATACTTGCTTTCCTTTGTAGGCTCTAAGAATTGTACAAAAGGATCTTCCAAAATATATACACTATTGTTCAACTGATTTAAGCAACTACACACTTTTTCTGGATGGCTTCCATGCCAAGAAACTGAAATGTCACTTTTACCTTTATCACCCTGCATATTTTCAAACAAGATTTGTGATGATATTTCTTCTGATTGAAATGTTTGACTGATGAAACCTTTATAATATTGATCCTAAATGTGATTGTTAGTTAATGAAGAAGAATTTTTATTGCATTCACTATCCAACCCATCAGTGATGGGACCACGAAAAACTTGGAAGGATTTCTGCAACTTATTACTCATAATTTTGAATGGGACTTCACAAATTTCTACAAGCTACTCATCCTTTTCTTTAGAGTTTTCATACCATGTTTCCTTTAGAAATCGAAATGATTCAAAACATAGTGGTATAGAACTTTATTGTATTATTTAATCAGGTGTTTCAATGGAATTTGAAAACTGTAATTGTGAAACTGAAGGATCTTGATCAGGAATTTTATTGTCTTCTTTGTTGTTAATGTCAATACCTAAATATTGCTAATATTTTATTTCTTTAAATTTTTCTCTGATGAACTAAAATGAAGCAAAACAAAGAGGCAAGGAAGCTTCACTTCTTTCCAAATTTTCTGCACTTTATTCCTCACTTTCATAGATGATATGAATAAGATGATCACTGTTTTCAAGCTGATGAAACTGAATTTCCTTATACCCCAAACTAGTTTCTGATTGCTTTGTAAATTTAGTTTGGATTTGAAGAACATAATTATCATCATATGGATCATATTTAGGCAAATCATTAAAATAAGTAATGTCATCAAGCATACACATTAGATCAACAAATTGTTTCTCCACATATTGCTCTATAAATCTATCTTCTGATCTATGGTAGTTGGAATTAGCAGGAATTTGTTCATGACTCTCAACCTCTTCCTTTTGTGAAATAAATGTGTCATGGTGATTTTGAGCAAAATATTCATCTTTCATGGTGATCTTCTGCATCCTTTCCTCTATTTTCTTCATCAAAATGTTGAGTTTCTCCTCTTTTTCTGCCTTCAACTTTTCTCTTCTAATTTGCAGATTAACTTCTACATCTACTACAATGTTCTACATATGTTCTAGTGTTGAGGGGTTTCTTTCTCTTAGCTGAAATTCTATCTTTGGATCAAATTCTCTTGGGTAATGCAAAAGTACTGAATCAGGGGGAGGTCTTATATTTGATGGCATTGAATAATAGGCTTGATTAAATCCTTTTGAAAATTGTTGTATTGTTTCATCTAGTTGTCTTTTTAATTGATTATATTCTTCTATGATCAGAAGAAGATTGACTTTGATTATCCATCTATCAAGGAAAATTTTGACAAACTGTTGGAAATTTGAGATGCTTGCAATAGGTAAATTCTTGAACCAACTCTTTACTCTAGTTTGCAAAGAAAGAGAAAAAATCCTGATACTAACATCATCTTCATCAATTTCAAATAAGTCTAGATAATTCTCAAAACCTTGAATATGTTTTTGAGCAGTGATACCATTATCTCCATCGAACCTAGGGAGATACTTATAATAATCGTTTGGGAAAGAATGTAGTGTAGATGGTAAGATGAGTGGCTTATATCTATTAGGAGATTTATGAGGTATTGGAATATGTACAGGGATTGTATGATTAGTCTTAATTGTTTGATGCTCCTCAATTGGAAAATGATATTCATAAGAGTTAGAAGACTGTTGTTCAAATGTGTAAGGAGACTTTATATCTACAATTTTCAAAGGGAAATAATAAAATTTTAATCTAAAATCTTCTCTAAAATACAATATACATTGAAAAACTTTATCAATGAGAAATAACATAATGTCTTGGATAACAATCCAAGTTAAAACCCTGATCTTTTCATACAATTCTTTCAGGTTCATTCCTCCAGTGGAGTCTTGATTGTAGAATTGATTTGGAGTCGCCAGGTGGATGATTTTAACCTTTGTGTGTTTGATCACTATCCACCATCATAGATTAGATCTAAACCTGTAAAAGATTTATGAAGAAAATGTTAGTTCTCCCCAGCGGAGTCGCCACTATGTTATCACCCAGTAATTTCCCAAGGTTAAGGAAAGAGATCACCGGAGTAACCACAAACCAACTTTAGGATTAGGCTCTAGCCAACCTAAGTCTAGAGAGGGTTCTCTCTATATGATTTAGCTTTCTTTTGTGGGATATTAGGCTAGTTATGAAAGTTCAGGGGGGTTTTGAATTGTGTTGAAGATTGGGTGGTGGAATTCTTGGAGCAGATGGATAGAGCTAGGTCTTCAAGCCATTGGGCTATGGAGTCAACAAATGGATAATATAACTGGACCAGATCATTAAAGGGAATGTTCACAAGGAAAATCTTTAGGCCTAATGGGTGAAGTGATTCTAACCAGGGTGAAAGGGCACTTAATAATCCTTAGACTGGGATCAAAATGAAGAATAGAGGGAAATCATGGACAAAGGGCAATTAAGAATCCTTTGCTATAGATCAGAGGAGAAACTACGGAAGGTAAGGAGCAATTAAGAATTCCCTAGCTAAGATAGTTTAAGAGAAAACATTTAGAATGTAAAACAGTCAAGACATAGTGCATTTAAGCAATTTCTGAAATTTCATTCCTTGTTATACATTTAGATTTTTAGAGAAACAAGTAATATTATGAAAAAACATAAGAAAAAAGAGTGAACATAAGAGAATACTTATTTGTATTTCGCTTTACACAAGAATCCTGTAAAATATCTGATCTTTATTCCTTGATCCGGTAAGCCAATCCAGTAATTGATACAATAGAACTCTAATTTAAGAGAAAAAGTCTAAAGAAATGTCTTGGAATCCACACAAAATACTTCAAATGAAGAAGTATTTATAGAAATTCTAAACTGAAATATCTTGAGAAAATATCAAGACTAGTTTTACAAATATCTCAAACTGTTTTACATTAATAGAACTTAAATAAAGGACACTCAAAACTAATGAATCTATTTGGCACTATATTTATGGATTTAGGGGGACAAAGAAGAGAAATTCGAATTTGATAGCAAATCTTAATTGATGATGAGGCATCCCAGTCACTAACTGCATCCTTTCTTTGTGCATTCTACCCCAACAATTCTACAAAATTAGGGTCCATTGATACCTTTGTATATCTCAATCTGAGATATATATGTAAAAAGAGAAAGAGGTTATTGTAGATAAGTATGTCTTTGAGATAAACCTCTCTTAGTTTCCCAATATTCAGCTCCAGTTGTTCACAATATTCTCTTCAAAAAGATGTCAAAAACAGGACTTTTCTCAGTCCGAAACATAGGCTGTGAAGACATGCACCTATCTCACTTTTGGTAATACCTTTGTAAAACACGAGATAGGTTTTTGTAGATTAGCCTTTTAGGAACACAAATCTCCTCTAGTTTCTCAAAATTCATCTTGGATTAGCCGAACTAATTTCTGAAAAACTATGACTTAAATAGGAAATTTCTGAAGAATGTAGCATTTCTGCTTTGATTTCATCTTTTAACCTTAAATTTCTTTTAACTGTTTTTCACTTTTACTTTGGATAAAATTTATTGTTCCTGGTGAAAGCATTTTCATATTTGTTTAACCCTTACTGCCTCCATGTTTACTTTTACTGTTTACTTTTACCGCTCTGTTTTTTCATCTATCTTCACTTTCACATGAATCTGTATGCTTTGTAACCATCTTCCCTACCGTTTGTCTTCATGCTAGCTGCTTTACTTGACTTGGTATTCAATCTGATACTCTTTAACCCTCATACACTTTGACTATTCTTTACTTTGTCCTTTTACCTTCACTGTATATTTTAGGTTTTCACTGTCTATTTCAATAGTAAATCATTTAATTTCATGTTTCCTCTGCTTGTCTTTTAACTATATGTTTTATTTTCCATCTCTATTTGAATAGACTTGATAAAAATCTCAGAGTAAACAAGTATTATGACTAGTATTAAGATTGTTTATCCAAGGCCGTGGTCTTTCGTTTGCCTGTAAAATAAAAGAAACTGTTAGGAAAACGTTGGGTTGACAGGGAGGGTCATTAATGGCTTTATCGAGCTTTATAGGGCTATGGAGTTTGTCCAAAGTGCTTTCAAGAGGTAACTCATGCTTGAATTGGTTTAACAAAGGCTTCAGGTGGTGCAGAAGGGTTACACAGGGTTTTACTGCACAAACAGGTGAAAATGAGCAAAAATGGGGTTTTCGTGTTTAAATTGGTAAAGGTTTGATTTTTTTTCAATTTTGGCACAAAGTGAACAGTAGACGGTTTTGTCATTTGGCAAGAGGGCGGTAAGTGGTTTATTTCACACTGCTTTTGTGGGCTTGGTGGTATTCAGGAGGGGTCACCCGATTCCATTCATTGAATGACACATAACATCAGGGGTCAGGGGGAAAACCATTCTATCGGACGGTTTAAGGATAGACATCGGGTGTGGCTGCTATGATTATTGGCCACTGGATGTGGGGGGGGGATGATCAGCTGTGATCAGGAGGTGAAGCTGCACAGGGGTAAATGACGTGAATTAATGTGGGGCTCGGGGATTTAATTACAGTGGTTTCGGGATTAGTTTAAGGACTAATACAAGGTTAGGGGATCGGGCCAATGTGTAATGAGGGATTAGGGATTGAGGGCAGGGTTTTAATGTATTTTGTGGGATATGTGGTAGTAATATAGTTTATAAATAAACTAAGGGGTGGGGTTAATTTATATAAGGGAGTTAAATATATACAGGAAAATGGTTTCTTCGGGATTTTTTTATATATTTAATTAAAAAAGTTAATATGGGGTGAGATGAGCAGAAGTGGTGTTTGTACTTAGGTATGCGAAATCTTATGTGCATTCCATACACTTAGTACTTAGGATAAATGTATTTGGTGGGTTTTGCACATAAAACATGTTTATAAAGGGGTTTTCCTAGGAAAAAGAACTTAACCTTAGGAAAAGGGGTTTTGTTAGGGGAATGAAAGATTTATAAGGGAATTTAACACCTTTCCTCTTTAAGTCATCAAGCTGAGGGTCTGGTCCCACCAAAAGTCAGAGAAATTCTCTGAGCCTCTTTGACTTAAATAACTATAGGTATTAATATTTTTATTATGAAAGGGAGGTTAGTGAGTGCCATAGGGGTTAAAATGAATGATGGGGATGTTAAGTAAATCATACTGTGAACCATTGCCTTTTCTTTGATTGCCACTTATGCATATTTAAAGGAGGCACTTGGAACAATGACATAAGTGTTTTTTTATGTAATTACATAATATTTCTGCAACCTTTCTACTACTTACCCACTTAATCATCCTACCGTTTTCTCTTCACTTTATTAGGGTGCATTTAGGCAAGCAAACCCTTATCAATATTTTTCTTTTCTTTACCAAGTAAAATATCTAATTCTAACCTTATATCATCCAAGGGCTCAGATTAAACCGATGAGCTCCTTTTATTCACTCTACCTAACTATGATATGCCAAGATTAAACTTTTTGGTCAGATTTTATTCTCTAATCTATAAACATGAAATTCAAATCATGGAATAACCAAGATTAAATGGTTTGATTACCATGGATTATGGCATGGATAACAAGTTTCACACAATCATAATTATGCATAAAATTAAATAGTAATGGCATTTGGACTTGCACACTTTCATGGTCTTTTTGTTTCTGGGGTTCATATACTTTCATTTTTTTGGCCTTATATTATTCTTCTTTTCCTTTGATTTATCTTTTATGACATACCCTCTTTACATTTTTTAATTTTTCAATATGGAAAACATTTGCAGAAGGCAAACGTATGTACATATTTCAAGGCTTAATCTCAGTCATTCAAAATTATGACTCCTATTGGTATAGGAACCTAACACATATGAACAAGAAATGCTCTTCTGCTCTTTTCCATGTGAATTACAAGACTAGTTATCTAAATTGGCCCTATTGTGTGGACTCCAGAGTTGGTAAGGCAACTCGAAGATTTAGAAAACAAGATCGCAAGGGCTACCAATTACTAGATCGATAACATTTTATGTGGTTTCATTACTGAGTTCACGATTGATACATATGTTAGTTATAGTGAATATGAATGCCAATTTTCCAAAGGACCAAGAGATAAGCATCTGAGGTCCCTAAAAAATTGGATTAAAATTCTATTGTGTGAGAAAATGGTTATGCCATTGAATTAATGTTTATAAGACACTTGAAAAGAACTACGCGAAGTGGAAAGGTGTTCAGAAGAGATATAGATTTAGGTGTTAATTACAACCCTATGTTGGGAGCATCTAATAGTGATGGAGAAAGAATTATTTTGAAAACCCTCAAGGTGCATTGCAGAAGGTAAATTAGGGCATCGTGGGGATACCACATCCTTCCACCCCATGCCCACCATCACCTCCACCTCTCACAGCTACACCTACACCTTCACCTCCACCCCCACTATTCAATATGGTGAACACTTTGAAGACTCTTGTATTTAAGTGTCTGGGGAAAAAATACCCCAAACAATTTTGGTTTCTAGAAGATGCTATGTTGAAGTCATAGCAAATTACAAATGATGACCTGAAGAAAGCGTAGCTAGTCACAACCTTGCAAGACAGAGCATTGAGCTAGTACATTAAGTATTTTTTAACTCATCCAAATGCAATGCTGAAGGAAATGAAGGAAGCACTCAATAATGAATTCAAGAAGCCTAAGTTTCAAGCCCAGTCTGTAACAAAGGTCAAAGAGATCCAACATAAGGTGAATGAGTTTGTGTGGGACTTTGATCAGAGGTTGAAATGTTTTCTCTAGTAGGCTAATATGTAGATCACAGATGACCAATACAAGGACTGGTACATTTATTCGCTATTGCCCCATTTGAGGTTGCCATTGTTACAAAGGAACATTGGAACACAGGCGGAGGCATTATAGATTACTATGAAACTGGAAAACTCACCTATTCATGATACAAATGTGGGAGTATAACAAATTCAATCACAAATGGCTAGCCTGCATATGGAGTTGCAGAGCCTCAAAAGGGGAAAAGAAGTCCAAAATGAGGTCCACGTGGAAGTATGGTGTTTGAAATGTAAGGGTTATGGTCATGACAAGGACTATTTCCTGGTGTATCAAAATTACCTTGCTCAGGGGGGACTTATCCCCATGAAGCCAGAATAAACCACTAAGCCAAGTACAGGAGTGGTATCATGGTGCACTATTTTTTAGATCATAGGAAAACATAAGACGAACAATTATCATTTGGTGTAGAAGTTTGAGCAGACTCCCCAGCAACTTTTCTGAAGTTTCTATAAGTCTGTGGGTCATGACGAGCATAATTTTTGAAGTTATGAATTGATGATGGACATAACACCAACATATAGAGTACAAATGGAGACCTATCCTAAGGATCAAGGTGCAATTGTAAAGCATGGAGTAATTTAGGGATGAGGAAGAGGACGAGAAGGAGGAGTTGGAAGAGGTCGTGGACAGATCATTTGTTACAATTGTGAAGAACTAGGTAACTTTGTTCGAGATTTTTAGAATCCAACGCACCCCTCATGTCAATATTTTCAACAATTTGATCATGTCATAGAAGATTGTCATGTTCTCATCATGAATATGGAAGAAAAGAAGATCCATACTCAACAACCTACTCAGAACATCCAGATGATGATATGAGAACCATGCGAAGAGGATTCGAGTGTTAATATCATCACGTGAAGTGGCATAGCTACCGGGGAGGATAAAGGGAAACAACTAGAGGAAAATGTATGGGTTTGCAAAGATGCTAACAAGGAGGTTGGTAGGTGCCATGTGGAGGTGAAGTTGTGACATACCATGAGGACATCCATCACCCAGCATCACTGTAGCTCGATATGCACACCAGTAGCAGTACAAATGTACTAGCACTGTCATGTCATCCGCATCTCTATGGTGGGCCATACTGTCTATCAATGTAATGTAACGTGGAAGTCTAAGAGATGCACTTGTTGAGCAAAGAGTCATGTAAAGTCGAAAATCCATGGAAGTGAAACAGTCATGAGGGTAGTCGAACAACCACAAGGGTTAGTTTCATGCTTGGCAATAAATAACCCCTCATTTGTATATGCAAAGAACTTTTCACCTCAGCTCCTCCCACATAGCCTAGAGAGTCTTTTATCTTTTCTTTGAGGAGTAAGCAGTGGCTCCAACGCCCTTCACACAAGGTTAGTGATGTATGGTGCAATGATGTGTCTTGGAACTTTCACTTAATTCAGAATTCTGCTAGCAGGCCAACACGTTTTCACACAGGTATTGTATCTATTGTAAGACTAATCTTTAACACTTGTAATGCATGTTTCTTGAACCCATGTTTAACACTTGAACTAATTCACTTGTTGTAATACACATATGTTAATGGAAATGTGTTTTATATTCTTTTAGTGCTGTCTCACCTGTGTAGACTACTCTCTCGGACATCAGACAAAATTTTCACATAAAACTTGCTATAAAAACCATTGTAGTTGTGTAGACTAAACTGTTGAGTGTTATACGTGTTATCATCCCTTGTGAGTTGTGACTCCTGCATCCGTGTGGACTGTTCCTCCAGAAGATGTGCATGTTTAGTTGTGTTGTATGTTCCTATCAGAGTTGGGACTTCTCCCAATTGACTTGGGGCTCACTCTCACCCTCTCTCCCTCTACAATGAAAGAACCATTGACAAAAGTAATAGTTACACTCACGAGGCACACAGACCTCACTTCTCGAAGACAAAGCATACCACTCTCCTGTGATGACAAGCAAGATTTGAGGTAGATATTTAAGATAATAGAAACCGGGCCATCATACTGGAAGGGACTCCCACACCAAATGGTGTGAGGTTTAGTTGGGACTTCATACTAGGGTGATCCCCTAAATGTTGGCAGGTCCAGCACCATCAACATTTATGGTGCTAGAATGAGGGCTGCCAATTGTATATGGTTGAACGTCCTCTCACACTCATTCATCAACCATCTGGTCAAGATAGTAACTCGCACTCCTTCTCACCTACACATGACTCTATAGTTGGTTACTCCTCACCACCCAGGACTAAGCACGAAATTCCATATCACCACCTTTTCTCCATCCGTCCCATTACTCGCTAGTTCACAAAAGTAGTAGGACTTATCCCATGCATACAACATCTTGCATACACATCAAGAAAGCTAAAATCCACTCCTACAAGGGTTGTTGTATCATCAGATGAAGAAGAAGTCCTTGCCACACTTGAAGGTTTGGCAGAAGCTATTGAAGATCGAGAGGAACCTTCGATCTTCCATCAAGGCAAACGAGATACCTTTGTGATCTTGGGATCAAAATCTGGTACAGGAAGCAGAGGGGAAGGCAGTGAAGGAGGCAGAGGAAGAGATGAACTAACAGACTTAGAGATGGAACTGTAAGATTCTGAAATGGAGGAAGCAGATGAAGAAGAAGAAGAGATGGCTGACAAAAATTTGTAAAGGATGACTCAGGGACCATTGTCTCTCTTGGTTGTTTTTCATAAGATGTCGAAGCAAACAGAGATAATGAACATGAAGTTCAACCCTGATAGCATGGTGAAGGCAGAAGATCATTTGGATAACTTCTACCTGCAGCTGCAGACCCTTGAGGTATTGCATGACGACATAGCTTGTAGATTGTTTCCATGTACCTTGGGTGGTTGCACATATGCATGGTATCACAACCTTCCACCAAACTCCATGCAGAACTAGGGTGCATTCAAATTCATGTTCCTTGAAAATTTTGCCGATGATAAGACCCCAGCTATGTTACTGAAAGAATTGGGTAGCCTGAAGATGGAGGGGAAAGAAAAGGTAAAAGACTTCAATTAGAGGTTTATGCACATATTGAACAAGTTTGCAAATGACACTAAACCTCATGACTCCATGACGGTTTATTACTACACTTCTACACTGCCAACCAACATTGCACATCTCGTCAAGTGATCTACGAAGCTAACACTCTTAGAAAACTGCGAAGAGGCTATTGCTATTGAAAAAGACCTGTGCGTAATTATAGTCGTCAAGGATGACAAATCAGTAAACGATTCCAAGGATGTGAGCAAGGGTAGAGACAAGGAAGTAACTGATATTGAGACCCTCACTCGCCTTGTCAAGAACTTGACTACAAAAGTGTTTGAGCTCAAACAACGAAAATTAGGCACATTTGCAAACAACCATCCACCTAGACAGAGACATGAAAGTAACTCATCAAGCAACAACTGGTTCCTTCCAAAAACTACATAGAAACCTGTGTTTCAGGTTGAACAGTGTGAAGATCCTAAGTTCTATTCTTTCCACGAAGAACATCACCCCGAGAACTTTTGTTCGGACTGGAAGCGAGTCACAAACTCGGTATACAGTCATACACTTGATGCAGAGAGAAGTATGCAAGAGCAGCCAGATGACAGAGATAATGACGAAGGTATTGAACCTCATGATGCATCAAGTTATAGGCATCTCGTGAACGCATATCAGTGCTCACGAGCAATGTTAAAGATGAACACCGAGAAGTAGTCCCCAAGATAAAATGACCATTACAATCTTAGGAGTAAATGGGCTCCCCTTACACTTGGTGAAATGTAAGAAAAGATGAGCTTGCTGATGAGGAAGGCTGACCCACTAGCCACCCCATAGCAGAAAACACCAAACAAGTTCGGGAAGATAGCAGCAGGCAAGAGTACCTCCATGAGCAGTAAACTATAGAAAACTCCATTGAACAACGTGAACATCATTCTTGCCCTGGACACCTCAGTGATTATTCCACCTCTGGACTACAAAATTGTAGATGACATGAAGAAAACTTGGGCAAACATCAGTTTGTTTGAGTTAGCTAGGATTCAGAGTCAGCGAGACATCCTCCTGTGCACATTGGGACAGACAACAATGAACAACGCAACCTCTACTATTAAGGGAGAAAGCACACCTGCCAGATCACTTTCTATTGTGCTCAACACACTTCGAATGGAAGAAGAAAACTCAAGTTTCCCTCCATTCCTAGTATCATTTGAAATTTCCAACTGCAATGTTCATAATTTCTTGGTTGATTCTGACATGGCAGCCAACGTCATGCCGCTCTCCATTGCGAAAAAGATCAATTCACAATGGTGCAAGACACCCACTTAAATCATCCAACTTGATCGAACATCGGTACCAGCCATTGGTGAACTATGAGACATGATCATCCGACTATCTCATGAAGGTTGAGTCCACCAATTCATTAACATAGTAGTTTTGGAAATACCAGAAGCATATGGTCTACTACTCAGCAGAGACTAGTCAAGCAAGCTAGATGGATATTTTACTACAGACTGGTCTCACATGTGGCTTCCGTACAAGGGAAAGTGCAACCAAATTCGGGTGTTGTCTGAGAGGTACATGAAGCATAATGTCACTCCCCTTAATGGCGAGAATGAACCGTTTGCCTTCATAGATCTCATGTTTGGAAACTATCTCCTTGAAACAACACCGAGGTGTTATCCTACATGGCTAGATCCAACCCCACCAAACACGCAGTTGGGACTCCTTCCTTGCCCAACTAACAGTAATGAAACATGTACCTTTCATTGTACCAATAGTAGCAGTAGCAGTAGAAACATTAGTAACAACAGTACTAGCATGTCAAATGGTCCATGTACAGAGAAGATGTGGCCCATGGATTCTGATGAATCAAAGACACATGATAGCTCAAGGACCGGATATATCTCAGTCACCCAAAACAACAGGAATTGCATGATTTCAACCTTCTTGAAGTTCAAGGGTATAAACAACATTGTTGAGTATGAAGCACTCATGTGGGCTTACAAAGGACCTTCAGCCTCAACTTGGTCACACTCAAAGTGATACTACACCCCACAAACAATGTTGATGCTTTCAAGGACACAACAATTGATGAAGGCAAGCATGAGCAACCCCTAAAAACTACAGCTAAGGGAAAGAAAGATAACCCCATTCCCAAGGCTGGGGTTTCTCTCAACAAGCTCTATGGTTTTCAAAATTTTTGTCAGGGCCAAGAAATAGCGAAACCCATACGACCACCACAACAAACGAAGAGAGCAGTCTGAGAACCAATCACAATCCGAAGATGGCCAGTCTCAATATGAATTGTACACCGCAGAAGTGGAAAGTCTTTGACCACGTGATCAAATAATATTAGGAGGTGTCTACATGGGAAGATGATGACCTGAGTTCACAGGACATGCGAATATTCCAACATGGTATTCTAGGTAAAGGAGGAGCCAATCCATTGCAAAAAAATCCAGGTAAAGCACATATGTCATTTGGACTCCTCATATAAAAAAAATTGACCAAGATTTTGGATGTTTGGGTTACTCATAAATTTTGTCATCATACATGGGTCTCTAATTTAAGGTCTGCATGAAAGAAATCTGGGGAAATCTACTTATGCATTGATTTTAGAAACTTGAACTTCTCCCAGAATAAAAATAATTACCCTGCGCCATCATCAGAGGCTATGTTGCACACAGTATCTGAAGTCATGCCATCATCTTCATTTAAAGGTCTTTTGGAATACTAACATGTCCCCATAGCAGAACCTGGTAGTGTTATGGGAATAAGTACCCTAGGGCTTTGGGTTGGAACCCCAACAGAGAAAGAGCAAACTACAGTAAGAAACACTCATACAACTTAGGAAAAATGCTTAACAACCTATGTGAGAGTGACCGTACCCGGATGTCCTTTGTTCGGGTAGATCTCGCAGGGTTCAAACCCTCTGCAACTCCTGATGTTCTCCAAACCTGAAAATTATTCAATTCAAACATACATAGCAGTATATAGATAAAGCATTTTAATGAAACTAACTTTATATCATATAAGCAAATGATTAGTTATACATCAAAATAACATTCATATATGTATTACAACAGTATCTGATGCATAAACACAGTTAATCTCGAAAACAAGACAACACTTCTTTTTATTGTAGAAAGATATAATGAATATGGAGAGAATTCACCTAAGTCTTCTTCTTCCGCCTCCAAGTGGAACCATCTTCCAGATCTATCCAGTCCAATTCTTCAACAGCCTCCTTCCATAAACCAATACCATGATATCTCAAGCAAGAGGGAGAATATCAACAATCAAGGAAACAAGGGTTTCCTGAAACTTGGGGAAGTTCTTGAAGCACAAGGGTACTTCAGACTCAGTAAGGGATAATCTCAATATAATAATTCTATCTCTTCTCCTCCTTAATGCCTTCCCATAGAAGTCTATTTATACTTCTCCGAGTTAGTTTTTTAGTTGGGTAACAGTTGGGCCACAGACAATAGGAGGTAATGAACAGGTAAAAACCATGAACTCCACCCATAATTAAGGAAATTTATTTTTTTTAAGTGTTTTAACACATATACGCAGGATGGGTATTGACTAACCCACGTGTACACACTTTTATCTCAGGGAAAAGTAGCGTACAGGGAATAAAACACTGCTTTTAAAATATTTTTACCAAGTCTGGAAGGAGGGTTTCCCTAGGCCATAAACCAAGCATCAAAAATACCAAGGGTGGTAAATGGTGCTATAACAAATGACCCATAATATATGAGGTTATAAGGGGTACATGATGGCTGAAATGTTTTAAGTATATGGAAATAATCCTGCCGAGACTGAGAAGGACTTCACCAAAATTCAGCCTGCCAAGCCATCAAAAAGAGATCAGGAAGAAATTGTTGTCTGAGGCAAGCATATCCATGCTTAAAGAAAGTAAAGCATGTCCACATATCAAGTACAAGCGGATCCACTATGTATACAAGTATAAAGAACTGAAAGTACATAATTTGATCATTTGAACATGATCGAAAAAGTACATGTCTAAATATCACATATAAGAAGATGATCAATGAAACTGATCACTGATATCAAAAACTGATCGCAATAGTACCAAATGAACATGATGGAATAAAATGGTACTACATTGCAACTCGGATGCCAACATATAAGATTTCGATGTGAAGGACTGCAACATATACAATAAATGGTGTCAACTAGTAGTGACAAGAGCAATTGACAAGTGAACCAAAACATGCTGATGTAACCTGAGGTCTTCACCGACCATCATGGTACATTTCTACACAATGGGAATAAATGATCTGAGGTCGACCATGTGAGAAATCATTTGATTAGTTGTCATTGATGTATACTATTAACAAATGCAAGACTACTCACCGATAATGATAATGAGAGTCAAGGTACCCAGTACAATCTAACAAGTGCGAATGAATGAGTTGAAGTCAAACACCTGGAAGAATCTATTAATCAGGGGACAATGATGGTTTCCCACTGTCGATAGTGAAGGAATTTTCCATTGATGATTGCAAACCCCAAGGTACTGCCAAATGGACTCTAGATCTTTGTCCGAGAGCAATGATCTGTAATCGATAGGAATAGATCCTCTAGAAGGAAGGCATTAAAGCATCCTTCATCAATCTAGTGCAACTGTAACCCGTAGGTCAATAATGTGGAAGGAATCGAATGAAAAAGATGTAGTAACCTAATCGAAGTATGTTTCCAGTGTACACAAGATGTAGCTAGTGCACAATAGAAACCATCTGAACCAACCAATAATGAAAGCTGACATAGAGGCGAGGAATCCACCAATAAGGTCAAATAGAAACCAAGGTACTGCACGAGTCCCAATGTGTGATATTGAAAGTTGATATCAAACACAAGGGAAACCACTCAGTCAAAGACCCATGGTACTGATCAGTGCTAAGAACAAATTGACCTATCAATAATGAAAATAGGGCCAAGGTGCGGCTCTAGGCCTACCCCCAGAGAAATATGTCATCATCGATAAGGACAAAACCCACCAGCAAGAAGTCAAAGGATACCTTCTCAAACCAGCACAAGCAAAGGACTAGTATAACTAATGTCATGAAAAACATGACAGTGACAACTAGGGATGGCCGACTGAAACAATAGATCAAGAGATACCGCAGAGAGGATGACTTAGGCTTACTTCCCTTGAACAAAAGCACGACCCAATGATGACTATATGGCAACATATGATAACTTTGTATAAGTTCGTTATGCAAGAGGTGTGAAAGAACTCTCCATATGATTGGAAGAGATAACCAATTAGAGGAGAACTGACTCAATAACAAGGTTAAGGTGTACCTAAGTCAAACTAAATCCCACCCAAAATGAAGGAGAGACTTTCTTTTGAGTGCTTTGTTCAAGGGTGACACGACTGAATCTAGTTTCCAACAATATATGGAAATGTTGTCCCATTCTCACTCTTTTTGGAATATATAATTTTTTTTGTCTTTTTCTTTAAGCTAGAAAAAGAATAAAAGAATGCTATAGTACAGTGGAAAGAACGAGTGTCAGAGAAACATATTATCTATTTCCTAGGATGGGAACAATCCTATGCTCAATGCAGGGAGGTGAAGCTGGTCAAGGACACTCAAAGGGATGTTCCTTCCATGGGTTAAAGGATGTGTCATGTTGCAGAAGCTAAGTGGTTTCATGGTTGATTTTGTAGAATACATGGTCAAGTAAGTGGCTTAAACATTAGTGCAAGTGAAGTCGGCTCAAGGCCAAAAGGTGAAAATAGTCAAAATGTAATGCAACAGTACAACTCAACACAAAGGAGCCTCTAGTGTATAAGGCTAGAAATAAGCGTAGAGGCAAGGAGAATGTTTCTTCAATGCGCAAGTCATGGCAAGACTAAAGAGGACTCCTGAGCCTACTCAGTATAACAGCATGGGCAACCAATGTTAGCGAGGTTCTAATTGTCAGACCAGGAAGTAACTGCTCAAAATCAATTCATTCATATTCATTCAGGTTGGTCTTTATTATATACATGAGGGAGAGACTGTTCACTTCATCTCCTAGTGACTATTTATATTACTTATTATTTATTTACATCAGTTACTCTTATTCACCCAATCTTGATAATTAGGCGTTAACATTCCCCCACTTAATCTGAAGGGATGTTGGTGAGTCCAAGCATTGTTCTGAATCATTCAAGCTTTTCTCTTCCAAGTGCTTTGGTGAAGATGTCTGCAACTTTCTCATTAATGGAACAATGGTGGAGATGGATTGTTTTGGCCTCAACATGATGTCAAATTAGATGATATTTAGTATTGATGTGCTTCGTTCGATCATGGAACTTTGGGTTCTTGGCCAACTTTATTGCCAAGGTATTGTCAATCATGAGTGGAGTCGATTGTACTTGTTTTACCTACAAATCTTCAAGAATTTTCCTAAGCCACACAATTTCTTTTGTTGCCTCAGCTGCTACCACATATTTTGCTTTTGTTGTGGCATCTACTAGAACTGATTTTTTGTGTGATCTCCAGGAGACAGCTCCTGATCCAAGACTCATAGCATAACCTGAAGTAGATACCCCAGATTCTTTGTCTCCATTGAAGTTTGAATGAGAGTATCCAATCAAGTTGAAGTCGTCCACATGTGTATACTTGATTCCAAAGTCTTGAGTTCCCTTCAAGTACCTTAGAAATCTTTTTGTAGTAGACCAATGTCCCTCACAAGGCCTTTGCATAAACCTGGAGAGGATTCCAATAGCAATCGAAATGTCTGGTCTGGTAGTATTTAGGTAGTTAAGACTTCCTACAAGTTGTCTATACTTTGTTGCGTCCTCAAATTATTTTCCTTCAATGGATGTGAGCTTTAAGTTTTGTTCCATTGGAGTAGTAAGAGGATTGCATTATTTCATGCCAAACCTGTTCAACAGATCTCCAATGTACTTCTTTTGGGAAAGGAATATGGACTTCAGATGTTGAGTTACTTCAATACCAAGATAGTAATGAACATAGCCCAAATCAATCATTTCAAAACCTTTCTTCAATTCCTTCTTTATGGATGCAATGTAGCTTTCATTGTTACCTGTCATCTAAAGATCATCTACATATACCACAAGATATACAACTGTTTTGCCAACTTTCTTGACAAATAAAGTTGCATCATCAAGATCATAATGTTTGAAATTGAGTTTCAGACGATGTTCAGTTAGTTTTTCATACCAGGCTCACGATGATTGTTTGAGTCCATACAAGGATTTCACAAGTTTGCATACATTATGTTCATTTCCTTTCACAGTAAATCCTTCAGGCTGGGACATAAAAACATTCTCTTTCAGATCTCCATTCAAGAAAGCAGTTTTTACATCCATTTGATGGACTTTCCAACCGTTCTAAACTTCTAGGGCAAAGAATGTTTGGATGGTAGCCCATTTTGCTATGGGGGAAAAATTCTCCTCATAATTGACCCATTCCTTTTGTGCAAAACCTTTTGCCACAAGCCTGGATTTGTGCTTGTCAAGTGAGCCATCAAATTTTACTTGTTCTTGTAGACCCACTTGTAGCCAATTATTTTGGTTCCTAATGGAGGATCAACCAGCTTCCAAGTGCCATTCTTTATCAGGGCATCATACTCCTTTTGCATCACTTCTTTCCATTCATCATTAGAAGCAGCTTATTTGAAGGAAGTTGGTTCAAAATCTGTAGACGAATTCAATTCACAATCATAAGAAACATCCATATCAACAGGTGAATCAGAGTCATCTACATCACCTCCATTTTTCTGGTTTGAATTTATAGTTCCTGTCTTTTGAACCTCATCAGGATGAACACTTTCAAGTGTCTTTATCAGCCACTTTGGGGGACCTTTCTCAGATGGTCCAGGCTGCTCTATTGATTGATTTGGGACTAAATCAAGATTGAGTCTCCCAATTCTATCAATCACATCACTTAAAGCATCATCCGTTGTTGGAGTTTCATGCGGGAGAGAGAGTTCTTCAGAAGAATATTCCACATGTTGATCTAGTATAGGAATCCCCCCTTCAAGATGTGGAATCTGATTATCAAATTCTTGAAATGATTTTTCCTTTGCGAATCTATCCAAGCGATCAAGTTGTCGCTCAACAACATTCTCAGTTTTGGATGAATCAAGAAAGATTACATCTCTAGATACAACAAAATGTTTATTGACTTCATCATAGAGATGGTATGCTTTGGAGGTGTTTGAATACCCCAAGGAGATACACTTACGACTTCTTGCACCAAGTTTGTTTCTATGTACCTTTGGTATCAAGGCATAACAGATGGAACCAAACACCCTGAGATGCTTTACCGAAGGAATGTGCCCATACCACATTTCATATGGAGTCTTGTTTCTAATAGCATTAGATGGACATCTATTCTTTATATATACAACACATAGAACTACATCAGCCCAAAACATCAAATTTACATTTTTGAAAAATGTCATGGAGTGCACCATATTTAAGATTTTCCTATTCATTCTTTCAGCTACATCATTTTGTTGGGGATTATAAGGCACAGTTGTTTGATGTTTGATCCCATGTTGGATAATATAGTTTTGAAATTCATTTGAAGTGTATTATTTTCCATTATTAGTGCAAATAGAGCCAATATGATATTGTGCATCATTTTCAATCCATTTATGAAAGTTCTTGAATGTTTGAAAATCATCTCATTTGTTCTTCAATAAATAAACCCAACACATTATGGTGTAGTCATCAATAAATTTCATCATATATTTATTTCCATTTGCAGAAGGAATAGGCATTGGACCACATAAATCTGAATGAATGAGTTCAATTTTTCTATGTGCTCTTGAATTTGAATCATGAAAAGACTGTTTGCTATGCTTTCCTAGAATGCAAGCATGACATTGCTTTAGTTTCCTAGGAATTGTAGGAAAACCAGCAATGCCATTTTTCTTCAACAAGCGAAGGTTGTCATAGCTCAAATGTCCAAATCTATCGTGCCATAATAAACTTGATGGAAGTGTACCTTCTTCATAATGAGAATTGCATGAGAAATGTTGTGCACAAGCAGAGGTACCTTGCAGCTTGAGAAGCCTTTCTTCTTCTATTCCCCTCATGACAAGTGAGTGATCAGATGCTTTTCTCACCTCAAGCTTGCCATCAAAGATATGAATGGAATGACCTTGCTGGCGGATGTGGACCAAGGACAACAAGTTTCTCTTCAGCTGTGGGAGATATAGAACATGATGTAGAAGAAAGTCTGGCATGATTTTTGATTGGTCTACAAAGTATACCACTCCATCAACATTGTTAGTAAATTCTTCAAAAAAATCTTTTATATGATTCATGTGGCAAGTTTCTCCTGAATCAAGCAACCAATCATTTTTCTAGGAAGCAAGTGAAGCATTAAATAAGTCTTCATTTACTCTGATATTACATTGTGCCACAACATAATGAGCAGATTCAGGTGCTTTACCTTTGTTTGTGTCATTATTTTTACCTTTTTGTTGGTTCCTTTGCTGCTCAATTTTGTCCCAAGGTAACTTGCATGTGGAGGCATCATGTCATCCATTTCTTTTGCAGTGTATGCAGTGCAAATCTGACTTTTCTCTTTGAGAGTGTCTGCCCCCCCTGCCTTTGAAATATCTTCCTCTTCCTCTTCGATCACCTCTTCCTCTGGAAGAATCTTGGGCAAGATTCTTTTCTTTATGAGCAAGGCACACAACCTCTTCAGAAGATTCAGGGGCTGTCTTCTTTCCAAAAGCTTTCTCTCATTCAACAAATTTTTTCACAAGAGAGTCAAAGGTAATATCTTTGAGATTTCCATTTGCTTGCAATGGCTCAAGATAATTGGAGTAAGTAGGATAAATTTCCTTGAGAAAAGCGATAAGAGGAATATCCAATTCAACCTTAGTTTCTTTGATATCATGCATTATAGATTTTACTTCAGATGCAAGAGCAAGAGGATCATTATTTTGTAATTCAAGAGTGAAGAGTTTAATCATGAGTTGAACAACTTCAAGTGCAGAATGTGAGTCATAGAGTTCTTTTATCTTTTGTAAGGCTTTGAAAGTAGTTGAAAATGGTGACATATGGCGACTCACATCTTCACTTATAGATGCTACAATTAATGCATAGGCTTTCTTGTTCTTATTTTCCCAAATGGCAAACTCTTTGTCTGAGGTAAGTTGTTCTGGCTCTTTGTCTCTGTCTCCATTACACCCTCCTTTCCACAACTCATTGAAAATGAGGGTGTGTTTTATCATCTTGGACCACTCATAATAGTTCTCCTTGCCAGTGAGAACTATTCCCACAATAGATATGATTGAATGCATTGTAAAATCCTTGTATCGTAAAAAAATACCTCTACTAGAAAAAAAATCTATGCTTCAAAATAATACAGCCTTATTCTTCCTTCTTGATTAGGTAAGAAATTGATTTAATATACAAAGAGAAAAACTATATTCTATCCATATAGAATATCACTATTTTTTTTTGCATTAGAATATGGTTGTAATTCAAGAGAAATAACTAATAAACAATATCAACTACTCAAAAGCGAATTGGAATTCTGATGCAAATCAGAATTTGTCAAAAACTTGGATGGAAATATAATAGGAAATATCATCCCTATGCTCAAATCCTATCCTTTACACCTTGACTGCATACTTTCTCATTGGAAAATACATCTCTTTCTTTTTCTATCTCTCGATCTTTAATGATGCTTGATGCTTAGTAAGGCGTCGCCTGATAGCATGAGTCTTCTGGGGATGCAAGTCAAGAGGTAGGTTCTTCTCTTTCAGACCAACTACTGGAGCAACGTATGGAGGGAGGCTAGCTAGTGGACTTATGTGAAAGTGCTCTTATATATTAGTGTGGAGAGAGGAGCTATTGGACTTATGTGAAAGTGCTATTATATATCAGCGTGGAAAGAGCAACATATGGAGGGAGGCCAGCAGCGTGTAGACTGAGACAACGTTTTGTAGAAGTAGCGATTTCTGCAATAGAACTTCTTCAAGGATACCATAGATAGTGTTATATGAAAACAATGCAACAACGTTATATGAAAACAACACAACAACGTTATATGAAAACAACACAACAGCGTTATATGAAAAAAACGCATAGACTGGGGACAAATTTGTATGGTGTATTCAACAATGTTTATGGATAGAATATATTATGCAGACAGTGGAGGTGAGGCATATACCATCTTTTGGTGAGCAGACTTGGATTATCACGCAGAGGATAAAACCCATGGAGGATAGACAGTCGTGCTTTGGATGGAAAAAATTGTTCTCTGCAGGGACTGACGAACTATAATTCTCCACTCACAAATGGCCTCCTCGCTCAAGCATTACCCAGATTATCATGCAGAGGGCAGACCCAGATTTCTGAAAAATGGCAGAAGGGAGTTACAATGGCAGATAGAAGCCAAAAATGGCACTGGCTCTAATACCATGTCAGACCAGGCAGTAACTCCTCAAAATAAATTCATTCATATTCATTTAGGTTGGTCTTTATTATATACATGAGGGAGAGACTGTTCACTTCATCTCCCTGTAACTACTCATATTTCTTATTATTTATTTACATTAGTTACACTTATTCACCCAATCCTAATGCTTAGGTGTCAACACTAACTAATATTCCCATGTAAAGGATGGCTCTACCATCGCATCATGATTTAAAAATCAGTGAGTGAACATGGTTTGCTAACCTAGACACAATGGGGTCGACCCTATTGGCTGATGTATCATTGAACGAAGGCTAGTATGCAAGATGCAATGGAAAAAATGGTTTTCCCTAACCTATATGCCAGTGATTGAACAATATCTGCCATGACGGGTCAGCAGTCATGGGACCGAAATTACATATTGAAGAAGTCTCCAAAATATCCTGAAAAATAACCCATTCTCAACAATCAAAGCCCACAAGTCAAAAATTTCATGAGATGAAAAAAAAAGTTTTGAAACAATATTTTTCAATTTCAAAGCTATATAATGACTTTTGGACTCACAATTTTTTATTTCTGTTTGAAGAAAAGAGATGTGGATCAAAAAGGAGCAAACTTGCCTCTAAACAATTTGACTATTCAAATCGCACCAAAGTTATCAGGTAACCCTCAAATCATGCTTGCAATGTTTTGTGATAGTTTTTAGAAGTTTTCATTAAGATTTTACCATGGGAATTCATGCCAAAATATCCAACTCTACATACATGGGAGTTGGATGTGATCAACCCGCATATATGATGGCCCTACATGCGACTGTGTGTAAAGGGAACCAGCGTGTACGTGAGTTG
The DNA here is from genome assembly GCA_031772625.1 of Pinus tabuliformis. Taxonomy (NCBI): domain Eukaryota; kingdom Viridiplantae; phylum Streptophyta; class Pinopsida; order Pinales; family Pinaceae; genus Pinus; species Pinus tabuliformis. The sequence goes on along the minus strand of CM062808.1, from coordinate 238,457,468 downwards.
AAGTTTAAACACAAAATCTAACGGTTGAAACTCAAATTTTTTCAGGATGACCATCACATGGAGAGAGAGAGCAAGCATACGACAATTGACAATGATCTCCATTACATAGCTTGTATGGAAATATAACCTTTTTCTTGGAATCTTTTCTACCCTCACTGGCACCATCGTCGAGCTTGTTCGCATCACCCTTCCCTTCCTAGTTCTTCTTCTTACCTCGTCGCTTCTTCTTCCCATCAGATTGTTGATTTCCTTTGGGGTTAGAGGCCTGGATGGTGTTTATGGAGGTAGGTTGGGAAGGCGAAGGTGTAGATGGTGTTGCCTAGTTAGAATAAGCAATTTGTAGAGACAACTGCTACAACTGGTTCAAAAGGTTCACCGTATTTGCATCAATTGATCGAACTATACCATATCCATGAGGGCTTAGCTTTGGTTTTGCTAAATCAACCTTAGATCTAAGAGCATCAAGTAGGATTTTCTGAAGAGTCCAAGACTGAGAATATATCAGTTGTTGTTGTTGGGCTCGAAAAATAGTCTGCTCTTCCGAATAAACACCAGAAAGAGAAACATCCTTTGAGATCTCAGGTTGCAATGATTTGAGAAACCATTCAAGATGAAACTCTAGTGGAATTTTGGATTTGATAAGCCTTTTTCTCCATCTCCATTTCTGGATATGAACCAAAATGTGAGTTGATGTGTCTTGATGAGAGTTGGATAGAAGCTTAGTTCCAGATTCATAGCGGACAGGCAACTAAAAATGGTTCAAGAAAATATTAGCCAAATCAGCAAAATAAGTATAGGTGCCCCTTGGAAACTTTATATACCATTTCGCTACATTCCCGGTTAGGGTGTGCTAAAATAACCTCAACTCGATCAAATCATCTATCAAGGAGTTGGATTAGCACCATAAGTGAAATGTGGTCACATGGTCTCCCGAGTCTTCATCACTCTTCCCTTCAAACTTTGGAATATCCGATGGAAGTTTAGTTGGGACTAGAGGCCAAGCTGAATTGTACCTAATTGGATCATTCGTCAATTTAGTTAAGTCTGGAAAACTAAGCGTGGCCAGAAAAGGAAGTCGTGGAGGACCTTGGGAATTCCATCTGGAATGGGCGGGGTTCCCAAAGGTCTGAAAAGAATGACCTAGATTTTGAAAGGCACCAGGTTGCCCAAAGTAACTCATAGAGCCTATCGAACCAAAGGGTGATCCTAGTGGTCCAACAAAATTTGGAGTTTGACTAACTCCTGCCAAAAATCCTCCTTAACCAGTGAAGTTACCCCTTAACAAAGTATTGAAAGGAGTTGACAACCCCTGATAAGGGTTCCATGCATTAGCAAAGGGTGAAAAAATTTGAATTGAATTAACCAAATAATGTAGGACATTCCCTTGTTGGCCGAAAAATTGATTCCCAGCTCCTATCCCACTAACCGTAGGGTTTGTCCAACTCTGAAAGGGGTTACTACCTTGACTTGTAAAAGGAAAAGGCATTGACCCTACTGTCGAATTGGAATGTGGTATACGACCACTTCCAAATGGGAAACCCTGAAAAGAAGCCGATCCACTCATCATGGATGTAGAGGCCATTTATGGTATATTGAAAGGAACCAAAGGAATACTTTGAGAGGGCATTCCAAAAGGAAAAAATCCAAAACTAGATGCATTAGCTTGAGAACTTCCACTCATCGACAAAATGGAAGTTGTTAGGCCCTTATACTACTAGTGTAACCCCTTATTGTTATTAGTACAACCCCCTTATTATATTTATGTACCCATGTAGTGCCCATATTATTACTATTGTGCCCCATAGGAGCCCACTATTGTTATTATTGTGCCCTTACATTATTATTGTTATGTCAGCTCTCATTATATTATGACCCCTTAGACTCCTATATATAGAAAGGAGGTCTTTTCATTTGTATCATCCAAGAATTATTCATTTGTGTAATGTAAATGAGCTTTCCCCCTCGAAGGGGCTTATTTCTAAGGCATTCCTCTATCTTTTCTATCTTTTTGTGAGCTGGTTTCATAACATTTGGTATCAGAGCTTTGAATTCTAGGGTTTCGCTGCTCCAAATAGGTCATCGTGGCATTTGCACTATAATTTTTTTTTGCAACATTTCAGATGCTAAAACAAACGCCCATTTGGACCGAAATCGTTTTGAACTGCAGGTATGAATTTTAGAGATTTTTGCGCTATATTTGTGGAGATATGATCTAAGGAAGTTGGCATTTTTGCAAACTCCCAAATTATAGTTCAAACAAGTGACCTGGGAAAAATAGTCATAACTTTTGTTTTGAGCATCAGATTGAAATTTCATAAGTTACAGAAAGGGGACGGACTGTATTTTCTTGTGTATAATCCTAAGGTCAAAACAGTGACAAGTGGCACTTCCTACAATTTTGCTCTTCTGAAAAGGTCTATAATCAAGTCATCTTGGAAAATTGTGCATAACTCTGCTTTGGAAAATTCAAATTCAATCAGACTGGTGGAATTGGAAAGAGGACATAGAGGGCTACTGCAAGTTGCAATTTTAGAACTGGAAGAGCCAAAATTACAGAGTTATAGTCATTTCAATATCGATCTCCTAAAATCAAGAAAAGGCGATATGAGGAAGTTTGATGGCAATGATCTGGTAAATTGGATGCTTTAAATGGAGCAATATTTTGATCTACATGGTGTACCACTGTTACAAAAGGTATGTATTGCATCTTCATATTTAGAACTGGATCAATTTTTATGGTATAAAAGGCTTTGTTCTCATAAACAACTTGTTACGTGGTCAATTTTCACGAAGGAAATGATAGCACATTATGATGATACAAAGAGAAACACCTTCTTTAGAGAAACACCACAAGAATTGGAAAGAGTAAAAGGGCTTTTTTACATAGTGGAAAGTAAAATTATGGCAACAAGGAAGTCTACTCCTCACAACTATAAAGATGGAAGTGTTGTTTCTCCTAGCCTTCCACAACCTACAAGGGTTACACCACAATAATTGGAATAAAAAAGAGAAAAAGGGCTTTGTTACAATTGTGATAGAAAATGCCCTAAAGGTCATAAGTGTGCTGAGAAGAAATTACTTTACATAGAGTATGAAGAGGAGGAAGAAAAGGATCAAGAAACATCAAAAGAAGAGGATATACGCCAGGACCCAACCCTAGAGAAAGAAGAAATCAATCAGACCATATCTTGCAAATCATTGGCAAGAATTACCACTCAAACTCTCAATATAGAAGGACATATCAAGAAGAAAACAGTACAAGAAGTGAAAGATCACATCGAGAAAGAATAAATGAATCCAACCATATCTTGTAATTCATTGGTCGGAATTACCACTCCTCAAACTATCAAGATAGAAGGACATATCAAGAAGAAAAATGTTCAAGAAGTGAAAGATCACACCGAGCATCAAGAAATGAATCCGACCATATCTTGTAAAGGATTGGAAGAAATTACCACTCCTCAAACTCTAAAGATATAAGGACATATCAAGAAGAAAAAGGTTCAATCAGTGAAAGATCACATCAAGCATCAACAACAAGTTCTCAAACTTTTAAAGGATAAAGCCACTTTGGTGTAAAATCGAAGGAAACAACAGGTAGATCAACATCGTAGTGAAAAATGTTTTGATGTAGGGGATTTGGTATTTTTACTGCTACATCTCAAGCAAGCTATTTATGAGAAGGAAATGTTGGCAATACTACATGCACTTAAAAAAATGGTGAACTTACGAAATGGGAAGACGCTTCAAGGTAAAAATGGATCATGATAGTCTTAAATACTTTTTAGAACAATTATTATCTTTAGAAGAATAGAAAAAATGTGTCACAAATATGTTGGGTTATGACATTGACATCATCTATAAAAAATGGAAGCAAAATTTTGTTGTAGATGCACTCTCAAGAAAGGATGAGGATGTGGAAGCATTGCTTTGTGCTATCTCTATTATCCAACGAAATTGGATAAACAAAGCAAGAGATGAATGGAAGAAGGACGAAGAAGTATGGCCACTTATTAAAAAGTTGCAAAAGATCCCAATTCAAACAATATTGCCAGAAATTGAAGAGGAAGGAAAAATCATATTGGAACCTGGAGCAGTCACAGAAACAAGAACTCGACAGCTGTGAAATCGATCAATTTTAGAGTATCTCATCAAGTGGAAGAACTTACCTGTTGAAGATTTCACATGAGAGGACAAGAATTTTATACAGAAGCATCAAGAACTACTCAAGCGTTGAGGACAACACGTTTTGAAGGAGAGGGGCATGTTAGGCCCCTATACTACTAGTGTAACCCCTTATTTTTATTAGTATAACCCCCTTGTTATATTGATGTACCCATGTAGTGCCCATATTGTTACTATTGTGCCCCATACAAGCCCGCTATTGTTATTATTGTGCCCTTACATTATTATTGTTATGTCGGCTCTCATTATATTATGACCCCTTAGACTCCTATATATAGAAAGGAGGTTTCTTCATTTGTATCATCCAAGAATTATTCATTTGTGTAATGTAAGGAGGTTTCCCCCTTGAAGAGGTTTATTTCTAAGGCATTCATCTATCCTTTCTATCTTTTTGTGAGCTGGTTTCATAACAGAAGTAGACCCAAATATAGATGTGCTGGAAGTGTTAGAAGGGATGGAAATAGTTACTCCCCCTTGTACAAATATGGGATTCTGCATGCTCGCAACACTCATCGTGGATTCCATGCTTCCATTAGTGGTCATCGAAGGGATAGATGTATGTGGACTTGGGCTCGAAGGCCTACAAGTCGGAGTTCCAAAGTATAACAAAATGTCTGGATGATCAAGAGGGAGAGGAGAATTCATAGCTGCAACCAACTCTGAAAGCTCTTCTACTTCAATACTATCTTCCAACTGGAAGAGTACTCGAGAAAGAACTGGTGTGTTCCTCTATAACTCTATAGTAGTACCAGGTCTATCTTGTGAACTAATGCCCCCAAGCGGAGGATCAATCTCCGATGTGCCTGCTGCCACTGGTTGGAGACCACTGGCAGAATCACTCCTACGCCTTATAGGAGAAGGCTATGGGCTCGTAGGTGAAAGCCCATGAAGTCTTCATGACTGTCGAGATGGTCAGTTAGCCACTTGTTACACAAAAATATCGTCGCCATGATTATTTGCAGTCAGTATGGGTCTATCATCACTTGTACTGTCCTCCTAAGCAAGTCTAGGACCTCAGCTCTTCAAATCAAGCTTTGGAAGTGGGAGAAAAACATTAAAAATCAATGTAACTCTGGTTCCGCACTTTCTCTCATGGTCACCTGTGGTCCCACACCTTCTGTGTACAAAAGCTGCGTACCTACCCGCTCTGTTCCTAACGGTGTAGGTGCGGACCCCTGTGAAAGTCAAAAGGTGCAATTTTTATCTTAAAAAACTCACTTTGGGTTAATTCTAGAGTTTTCTAGAAGGAATTTTGACGTGGATTGTTCGCTCTGAGGTGGTTCATGCATCCCAAAAGAGAAGGAGATAATCCCTTGACTAAAGGAGCTATCCCTTTGAAGGAGGGCTTTATCCCTTTGAAGGAGGACCTAGTAACTTCCCTCCATTGCACTATAAACACAGGCATTGGGGTGAGGACTAGAGAGGTTAGAAGCTAAACATTTTGAGGGTAAATGCTGGTGAAATCAAGACTCTTTGGTTGAGCTTGAGAGGAAAGATCACATACCTCTTGGTTCCATTGGAGAGTGAGTGAAGCTTGTCAAAGTAAAGGAGACATCTTGTTGGACCCTGGGAGGAGCTTGTACAGCGTCAAGGCAAAGGTTGTAAAGTTATTCTTCTTTTGAATTAATACAATCAAACTCATTTTTCTCAACAAGTATCTTATGTTATTTGTTTCATGGACTCCTTGACTTTCATGTTAAATATGTTTCATGCAATTGGTTTTTCAGGTGCTATTTAATTTGTTTGCCTTGTTTGTGTTTGCAGATTCGCGAAGAGGAGCTCATTTGGATCAAAAGAGCGAGGGCATCCACAAGCTTGCATTGGACCAATGGTAGGCCCTAAAAACCTTTGTTTGCTATTGTTTATTGAAGCATATTTAGAGAAAGATAGTGTCTAGTTGGTTTGCTTGTCGTTAGGTCTTCTTTAGATTCTAGGAAGGTTTATCTTGTCCACAAGATCGACTCATTCTGCACGACAGAATGTCAACTCCACTGGGGACTTGATTGTTTTCTTTGTCTATACTTTGACCTGAGAAATTGTATTTTCTGTTTCTATTTTTGACTTGATGATTGTGGGATTGGGTGAATTTAGTTAATTTTGAGTTAGTTTTCATTTTTCATAGTTTTGGGAGAGGTAAGCACCCTTTGAGTTAAGCACAGTGCGTACTTGTACGCACTTTTGCTTTGTTCACAGAGCGTAGACACACCTGTGTATACAGGTTGCCTGCGTACCTTGTCAAAAATTTGAAGAGTTTCAAATTTTCCTTTTTTTTATCAGTTTAGAATTTGTTTATAAGTTTTATCCATTGCCTAGACCTGCTCGTTCCCTGTCAAAAAATTTCCTTGGTTTAATTTCATTAGCATTAGGGTTTTAGGTGGAATTCCTAGGAATTTTGCTTGTTGGGTTTGTTTTTCGTTTTGGTTGTGTAGTGACTCTGAGCTTAGAAGCCCTAGGGACCTTAGATTACCTTGGTGTCTACTGGTCTTCTTGTGAGTCTGACCATTTATGAAATCTCCCCTTTGTGGGAATTTACAGGGTAAGTTCCTCAGAAAGAATACCAAAAGGACACCGCTCACAACCAGATCTCAAATCAATACACCAGTATTTTTGACGTGGTTAAAACCCTCAGAGTGCAAGGAGGGAAACAGTCCACGGCCTGTCCCAACGTGGGTACAGACAATTTATTAATCAAAGAATGAAAATTTACATAAGCTTCTCTCATGCACGGATTACCCGAACAATGACCCTCCATGCGCTTTAAATAGAACTCATGGACCAATCGGGTGTCAAGCCACGGATCAAGTGTCGGTAATACCGAGGTGAGAGTGAACCGTCGGATCACTACATATCGTGACCGTCGGATTGTAAGTTACAAAATGTACAGCAGTAAAGAAACACACTTTACCTAACTCTAACCTAACTCTATGCTAGACCAAGTTGAACTTAACTATATCCTATGTGTCGGAATATCCTAACATCCCCCCTTAAGAACAACTTGGGATAGGATTGAAGGATTTACAAATATGACACAATAGGAGAAGGAAGGAGGCACTAGAGCCTATCCCCCCTTAGTGACAACTTCCTGAACTCCAAGCATATATCGAAGTTTAGTGAACTTCGCCTCTGTGAGAGCCTTTGTGAAGATGTCTGCAACCTGATCATCCGTTGGACAATATTGCACTTCAAGAACATGGTCATGAATGAGCTTTCTGATGAAGTGCATGTGTAGTTCAATGTGTTTGCTGCGCTGATGCTGGACTGGATCTTTGCATAGCTGAATGGCACTTTGATTATCACACCAAAGTGTGGTTGGATGCTGCTGCTCAAAGCCAAATTCTGATAGGATCTGACGAAGCCACAAGGCTTCCTTACTAGCTTCCACGGCACCACGATACTCTGCTTCTGCTGACGAAAGAGAAATGGCAGCCTGTTTCTTACAAGCCCATGTAATAGGTCCTGAACCAAGAGTGAAGACATAACCGGCAGTAGACTTCCGATCATCAAGGTCACCAGCCCAATCAGAATCAGTGAAACCAACTAACAGAGGAGCTGCTTTGGCACTGTAATGAATCCCAAACTGTACTGTACCTCGAACATAACGAAGTATTCTTTTAGCTGCTTTCCAATGACTTTCACGGGGGTTTTGCATAAAACGAGCAACAAGGCCAACAACAAAGGAAAGATCAGGACGAGTATGGGTTAAATACAAGAGTTTTCCGACAAGTTGACGGTATAAGGTAGCATCAACTTCAGGAGAAGTACAAGAGACTGAAAGTTTGACTCCAGACTGAAAGGGAGAAGGGGCTGGCTTACAGTCTTCCATGTGAAAATGACGAAGAATATCACAAGCATACTTGGACTGGGAAAGGAAAATACCTTCTTGGGATTGCAAGACTTGAAGACCGAGAAAATAGTGTAAGTGTCCTAAGTCTGTCATTTCAAATTTCTTTTTAAGGCTGGACTTCACATGGTTTATAAGGTTGGGATCACTACCAGTAAGAATAAGATCATCAACATAAAGAACAAGGATGATAAGAGAGTTGCCCACTTTCTTGGTGTAGACAGTATTGTCAGAATGACACCTAGAAAAGCCAGATTCTAAAAGAAAGCTATCCATTTTGGCATACCAAGCCCGAGGAGCTTGCTTGAGGCCATAAAGGGATTTCTTAAGTCGACAAACGAGGCTGGAGTCTGTTTGTATGAAGCCAATGGGTTGTTCCATATAGATTTCTTCCTGCAAGTCCCCATGCAAGAAGGCAGATTTAACATCCATTTGATGGACTTCCCATTTTAAAGAGGCAGCAAGGGAAAGAACAAGGCGGATAGAGTTCATTTTGGCAACTGGAGAGAAGGTTTCAGTGTAGTCAATGCCTTCAACCTGTGAAAAGCCCTTAGCAACTAGACGAGCTTTATGTTTATCAACTTTCCCATCTGGTCCATACTTGGTTCTGTAAACCCATTTGCATCTAACAAGTTTGCGTCCCTTTGGTAGAGGAACAAGATCCCATGTATCATTTGTCATCAATGAATGATATTCTTCATTCATAGCTGCTTCCCAATGTGGATGGCCTGAAGCTTCTGCAAAAGTGTCAGGATCATGATTTACTGGAGCTTGAGCCAGTAAAGAAGAGGCTCTTTCAAACTGAGAACGTGTACGTCGCTGATCTGTAGGATCACCGGCAAGATCACCTGCTGCATCCCGAGTAGCACGGACCCATCTTGGAAGTTGAGGATCCTGAGAAGGTGGGGGAGGATTATCATCCTCGCTTTCATCATCATCAGAAGAAATGTTTTCAAAGATAGAAGAGATAGGAAGAGGTGGCACATCCGCCGGACTAGGCTCGCAGGCCGATTTATTTTCATCAAATTTTACATCTCTTCTAATGATAACATTTTTGGACTTAAATGGAATAAGTCTATAACCTTTTACATCTTCAGAATATCCAACAAAAGTACATTTCTCACTCTTAGGTTCTAAAGCTTTATGCTTTTCATCTGGAATATGGGCCCATGCTTCACTTCCAAACACACGAAAGTGACTTACATCTGGTTTAATGGAACTCCAAGCTTCTTCTGGAGTGATATTCTCTAGAACCTTAGTAGGAGTGCGATTGATTATATAATTTGCACAATTAATTGCTTCGGCCCAAAAACTAAGACTGAGTCCTTTAGATTGCAGCATACAATTAGCCATTTCCTTTAAGGTGCGATTTTTCCTTTCAGCTACACCATTTTGTTGTGGAGTGTATGGAACAGTATGTTGCATTTGAATTCCATTTTCGGTGCAAAAGTTGATGAATGCGTTTTTAACATATTCTCCACCATTATCAGTTCTTAGCTTAAGAATTTGATGTCCAGATTGTTTTTCAACAAATGCTTTGAAGGCCAAAAAAGTGCTAAATACTTCGCTCTTGAGTTTTAAGAAGTATACCCAAGTGCGTCTAGAGAAATCATCAATGAAAGTTAAGAAGTACTTGCAGCCAGAGAATGAAGCAACAGGAAGAGGACCACATAAATCACTGTGCACAAGCTGTAAAGGGGCTGAGGCGTGCCAAGAGGCACGTTTGTCAAAACTGTCCCGATGATGTTTTCCGAGTACACATCCGGAACAAACACCATCTTTGCAAGATACCATAGGAAGACCTGTCACCATATTTTCTTTACATAGATGCTGAAGGGAGCGATAGTTTAAGTGACCAAACCGCTCATGCCAAAGTTTGCTCACTTCATCATTATGAGCAACAAATACTGAGGGAAGATGGGATGACCCAAAGTTGTGAAACTTATACAACCTTTTGGAATCATCAGCAAGACCAGTAGCTAGAATCTGTTTAGGATCTTTTAGATCCTTGATTACAACATCATGAGGTGAAAATTCAACAATTTTACCTTCACCTGAATGAGTTATCTGATAGACAGATAGAAGGTTGCAGGATAAGTTTGGAACACATAATACATCATTGAACTGACCATTGTCTAGATGAACAGTTCCAGTCCCTACAACATTAAGAGATCTATCATCACCAACATATATATTTTTGGTGTTACAATCATTTAAAGAAGAAAACATGGCTTGGTTTTTGGCCATGTGACAAGAGGCTCCAGAATCAATGAGCCACTCATGAGAATGAGAAGAAGAAGAAGATACATTTAATGCATAACCAGACTGAGATGATTGACGATGACATGCAGAAAGTGCCGTTCCGGAAGTTGAAGTTGAAGTAGGCTCCAGATGGATGTTATGTTTCTTCATTGCGGCTTCCAAGGCTTCCATCTTCTTAAAGCATTTAGATTCTAAGTGGCCATCTCGATTACAAAAGTTACAATGTCTGTCAGTCCTCTTCCATTTGTTTTTATTGGTCTTGTCATTTTGCTGAAATGATCTTTCATCTTGAGGCTGAGTTGGTTTAGGACCATTCCTTTGAGGATAAGACTTCTTAGGATTCTTTGAATTTGGTTGCTGCTGGGCGGCTAACGCTTTCGAGGAAGAGTTTCCAAGATTAAGAAGACCAAGGTGTAAGAGTTTTTCTTGTTCTCTTATTAAGGAATCACAAAAGGAGTCAAAGGAAGGGGGTTTGTAGTCTTTGCCTTGACAAATGAAAGCTTCCCTTGTAGAATGGAAAGTGGAAACAAATACAGAGTAGGCTGGTCCCAACTTAGTAAGGATGGAATAAATAAGGTTACCATCTTCTTTCTTAACTTTAACACCTTCCAAGAGATATCTAAGGGTCTTGAATTTGGACAAGAAATCTTCAATGCAAGAAAAATTATTAGGATCCAAAGTAAGCAACTCATTCTCAAGTTGATGGGCTCTAATTTCATTTTTAATCCCAAAAACTTTAGCAAGTTTTTCTAATGCTTCATGAGGAGTTTCAATTTCTGCAATGTGGAATCTAAGATCAGGAGAAACAGACATTCCTATCAAACCACGTGCTTGATCTTGTCTATTTTCCCATTTTTCGGCCTTGTCTTCATCTTTGGGTTTCTTCTCTTGGTCTGTGGCTATTCTGAAGAGACCTTTACTTCTAAGTAAATCTCCCATGTAGGCTACCCATTGGAAGTAGTTAGTGCTGTCAAGAATGACTTGGCATGGACTTTCCATTTTTTGAAAAAAAACTGAAGCTGAAGATGCTGAAAGTAAGTGGTCCAATGGATAGATCTCGAAAAAATAGGCGGTTTTAAAAAAAACGGCTCTGAAAAAGGCTTCCGGATGAAGAAGTTATGGCTTTTTGAAAAAAAATTGTTGACGTTGCCGGCAAAGTGCGCGAATGTGCGGGAATGAAAAAATCCGCCCCCACAAAATGGAGACTTGAACCCAAGACCTCTACTCTCTTAAAAAGTCTTTGAACCAATTGATCTATACAAAATATTTGAGAGAGAGAGAGAGAGAGAGAGAGAGAGAGAGAGGGGGGGGGGGGGCCTCGATTTGCGTGCTTGCCTTGGGAAGGCTCTTTTCCCCTACAAAACACAAAACACAAAACCCAACACGAATATGCAAAGAAAAACGAACCTTACGGCTCAAAGTTAGCTTTAGCCAAAAAACTAGAATTTAAAAAAAAAAAATCTCAAAGTTAGCTTTTAACCGAAAAACTAAATATTTTTCTCAATGTTTCTGATTTTCCAAGATCACACTAAGGTGCAGGGAAAAGAGCATACGCATGAGAAAAATCCTTTCTTTCTGTTTCTGATTTGCCCAGATCGCACAGAGTCGCAGGGCAAAGAGCATACGCAGAAATGAAAGGTATAGATCCGGGAAAAAAAAAGGCTAAATAAACCGAAACCGAAATAAGCAGAGAGAAAATGACAGTAAACTGCAAAAAAAAACACTGTATACCTCCCGATCTGAAAAATGACGCAGCTAGGGCTACCGGAAACCTTTTCGCGTGAAACGAAAGGGGTTCCTCACTGAAACAGATGCTCCGAACGCAACAGAGCAGTCCTCTCAGCCCGAAAGCAGTCAGAAACAGCAGATCTAGGAAACGACAGCCGCATGCAGTTCTACCGACTTCAGATTTGGATCACCAACGGACGCGGCCCTCAAATAGCTCCGATACCATGTGGGAATTTACAGGGTAAGTTCCTCAGAAAGAATACCAAAAGGACACCGCTCAAAACCAGATCTCAAATCAATACACCAGTATTTTTGACGTGGTTAAAACCCTCAGAGTGCAAGGAGGGAAACAGTCCACGGCCTGTCCCAACGTGGGTACAGACAATTTATTAATCAAAGAATGAAAATTTACATAAGCTTCTCTCATGCACGGATTACCCGAACAATGACCCTCCATGCGCTTTAAATAGAACTCATGGACCAATCGGGTGTCAAGCCACGGATCAAGTGTCGGTAATACCGAGGTGAGAGTGAACCGTCGGATCACTACATATCGTGACCGTCGGATTGTAAGTTACAAAATGTACAGCAGTAAAGAAACACACTTTACCTAACTCTAACCTAACTCTATGCTAGACCAAGTTGAACTTAACTATATCCTATGTGTCGGAATATCCTAACACCCTTGTTGAGGAATTCGCTTTGAATTTTCTCATTTGAAAATTTCGAAAATCTTGTAGTTGAAAGTTTGGAATTTTCATTTTTACAAAAAGAAAACGAAAGATTGGTTGTTTTTTGACTAATTGTGATTCTGCATAAATTAGTCCTTAGCTCACATTTAGCTAAGTAAAACATCCTCAAAAATACTTTTAGTAGGCTTTGACTTCAAGTAGCTTTTTATAGTTTGTAGCTCTCAAAGTTAGTCATTTTCATTAGTTTGAGTGTCTTTTTTACAAAATATAAAAAACAAAATCTCTTTTGGAAAAGTTTGTCTTTTGTAGTGATTGAGTGCTTTGAAAAGAAAAGGGAAATTTGTGTGAAATAGCTAGTTGTCTCGTTTTGAGTGCTTTGGAAAGGAAAAGTTCTTCTTTTAATTTGTTTAATTGAGAAAGATTTGTGTTTACAAAGTAGTTGCATTTCTCAAACTCTTTCTTAGTTTAGAAGTTCATCAAAGAGAAAATATTGTTTAAATCATCCTAGGTGCATCTTTTTAGTGATTTCGAGTCGAGTCTTTACACCACGAGTTTCATCTCTGCCACCTCTTGACTTAAACAACAACCACTAAAATTAATGCTTAAAGTAAACTTCACCTAGTAACATTTTATTTCTAGGGCTCTGATACACCAACTTAGCTTAGGCTAGTGTCTTGGAGTAGGAGAGTAATTAACTCTCCAAGACAGTAAAAACAAACAAGTAGCTGTATCTTGTGGTAGGAAGAAATCCAATTGTTGTATTTATGCTCTGGGAAAGCTCCTCTTAAAGGAGAAGCATGAGATCGTGTCTGAACCAGTGAGGGAATCAATCCTTCCTCATTGGGAACGATGCCAGATATTCACGTATTAAAAGTGGTAAACCTCGAATTAACCATTGTCGAGGAGCCTGGGGTCACTTGTTGGTAAACCTTGGATTATGTCAAGGAGCCTTCAAGGGGATTGAGCTTGCTAGTCTGCCCTTGCATGCGTATTGGATCGTAGACTGTTCCCTCAGGTGTATTTGTCTCAGTTGGTAACCTTAGTGGCCATATTCTTTAGGATTCTTCCTAAGGTGACAGTGGTGGGAAGATCCCACTGTACCTGGAGCAGACGTCGGCTAGACTCACTTGGATTTTCTGGGGGGTTCACTTCACTCGAGACGGTTAAGTGGAGGAACTTGGTCCAGTCTATTCATTAAGCAAGTTGCCGGGGTAACTGTTTGTTACACTAAAAAATGTCACCATGACTATTTACAGTTAGTATGGCTCTATCAACAGTCATGCTATCCTCTTAGGCAAGTCTTATACCTCTGCTCTCCATGTCAAACTCCAAAAAAGAGAGAAAGTCTTTATAAATGTATTTATCTCTGGGTACGCAAGTTCTCTCAACCTTACCTGCGGGGACGCACCCAATGTTCACAAAAGCTGCATCTTTGGACGCTCTGTATGTAAAGGGGCAGGTGCGTCCCCCTGTAAAGGTTAAAATGCACAAGTTTCATCTTTAAAAAGTTACTTGTGGTCATTTCTAGAGCATTCTAGAAGGTTGTTCGACATGTATTGAGTGCCTCCAGATGGTTCATGCACCCCTACCAAAGAGGAACTTATCCCATCAATAAGGGAGCTATCCCATCCAAAGAGGGGATTATCCAATTGATGGTGGACCTGATTAACCTCCTCTTGAGCACTATAAATACAGGCATTGGGTCAGAAGGAGGAGAGGTTGGAAGCTATACATTTCTAAGGGTAAATGCTGCAGGAATTAGGACTCCCATTTAGAAGCTTGTGAGAAGAGATTGCCATCTTTGCTTGTTCTATTTGGAAGTGGGTGAGCTTTGTCAAAGTAAAGGACAACTCTTGATGGACCCTGGGAGGGACTTGCACAACACCAAGGCTCAGGTTGTATTTGTTCCTTTTGTTACCTATTAATGCAAATGAGTCCATTCTTCTCAATAACTTGTTATTTATGAGTTGTTTCATGTACTCCTTGGTCTATGTGTTAAATATGTTTTATTCTATGAGATTATCAAGTGCTATTTAATCGTTTGATTGTTAGTGTATGCAAGTTTCAAAGTGAAGGAGGAGCTCATCCGGATCAGCGGAGCTGAACTGGTACAACAGCGTTGGATTACAGGTAGGATCTAAACACTTGATTTCCCATATAGTAAATGCATGTTTAGAGAAGGATTGCTCTTGTTTGTCTTGTTTGTCACTAGAGAGTCTTAGGCTCCTAGGGAGGTTGATTTGTGTCCGCACTATCGACTCTTTCTGCCTGACAAATTCGCGACTCCGCTGGGGACTCCATTGATGTGAAAGTCTTTTCCTTTGTATGAACTTTGCTCTGAGAAAATTGGTTTATTTTTCTGGTTTTTGGCTCTGTGACTTTGTCTTTGGGTGGGTTAGCTTAGGGTTAGATTTATTTTGGTTTTTCTTGAATTTTCTAGTAGGATGCACCCTCTGAGTATTGCATAGTGCGTCCCTGGATGCACTGTCTCTGTGTGCACAGAGCAGACCCGCATCTGTCTTAACGGGTCGCCTGCGTCCCCTTCTAAAATTTGAAAAAATTCCATTTGTTGCATTTTTTCTCTTAGATTTTGCTTTTTCTTAGTTTTTACTGCCCAGATCCATTAGTCTCTTGTCAAAGATCTTCACCTGAACTTGTTTCGATAACATTGAGTGTTTTAGTGGATTTCATAGAAGTTTAAGCCCTAGGGTTTGATTTTTGAGTAGGTCTTGTAGTGACTTTGGCGGTAGAAGTTGTCAAGCCTTAGATATCTCTGGTTTTGTCAGCATTCTTAGAAGTTAGACCTGTCATAAAGTCTACCTGTGAGAGCACCTTACCATTGAGTTGTTTCTTTGGGCAAATTTCGAAGTGCTTGTTGATTGAGTCTTGAATTCCATTTTACAAAAAGAACAAAAAGATTTGAGTTTTGTTTTGACTAGTCTTTTGATTCTGCATTAGCTGGTCCTTGATTTGATTTTGGTCAAGTAAAACAACCTAGAATCATCTTTGTGAGCTTTTTCCTTGTTAGGTTTGCTTAATTTGCTTGTGAGTCAAGTTTTCATAGATTTTATAGCTTTTGAGATTGATTTTCGTTAAAATAGATTTATATGCTTTATTAGAAAAAGAGAAAATACAAAAACATCTCCTTTGAAAAGTTTTGTTTCAAGTAGCTTTGAAAAGTTTTGAAAGAAAAAGAGTTTTTCGTGCACGTAAAGAGTGGTCATGTTTGTATGCTTGAAAAGATAAAGAGAATTGTTTCTTTGATTGTCTTTATTAAGAAAGTTGTTTTCTATAAAATTTGCATCTCTCAACTCTCTTAGTTAAGAATTTCATTGAAAAAGGAAAGTAGCATAAATCATCTTAGGTGCATCTTTGTAGTGGTTTGAGTCGAGTCTACACACCATTGGTTTCACTTCCGCTACCTTTTGTCTTTAAGAAAAACCATAAAATTAACGCTTAAAGTAAAATCGACATAGTAACTTTTATTTTCTAGGGCTCTGAAACACCAATTTAGATCAGGCTAGTGTCTTGGAGTAGGTGAGTAACTAACTCTCCAAGACAACAAAACCAAACAAGTAGCTTATCTTGTGATAGAATAAATCCAATTGTCTCATTTGTACTCTGGGAAAGCTCCTCTTAAAGGAGAAGCACGAGCTCGTGTCCGAACCAGTGAGGGGATCAATCCCCCCTCGTTGGGAACGACGCCAGACACGCACGTATTACAAACGGTAAACCTCGGATTAACCATTGTCGAGGAGCCAGGGGTCACTTGTCGGTAAACCTTGGATTATTGTCAAGGAGCCGGCAAGGGGATTGAGCTTGATACTCTGCCCTTGCGTGCTGTCGGAGTTTAGACTGTTCCCCCAGGTGCATTTGTTGCGGTTGGTAACCTTAGTGACCATTATCTTTAGGATTCTACCGAGGTGACGGTGGAGGGAAGATCCCACTGTACCTGGAGCAGACGTCGGCTAGACTCACTTGGATTTTCTGGGGGGTTTGCTTCACTCGAGACGGTTAAAGTGGAGGAACTTGGTCCAGTCTATTCATTAAGCAGGTTGCCGGGGTAACTGTTCCACCCGCCACTTCTGTACTGAATCCAGCGATGTTGGGCTTCATCACCAACTAGTGCTTTCGGTCTGGAAGGCTACTGTTTGTGCTTGGTTTGATGCTCTAGATTCTTTAGGCGTGTGATTCAAATTTGTTTGGTTCTTTAGAGACTTTAGGTGGTTTGATTTGAAATTTTATTTTGTTTTCGTGTGTAGTAGTTAAAAGTTTTTAGCTGTGGCGGAATTACCGAGACAGTCCCGTAGACTTCGGGGCAAGTCACCTGAGATTGTTACCGGAACTGATTTGTTAAGGAAACTCCGTAGATCACGGGGTGGATCTCCTGAAGATGTCCCGGGTCAGTACGAAGGGTTTAAGGTCCTTGTAACTCCTCCTAGTGGCAGTAAAGTAGGTTCACCTGAAGAAGGAGAATCTTCCTTGGTAGTCCATCCAGATTACCAAAGTCTAGAGACAGGTTATAATCCTGAAGCTGTTACAGTTTCTGAGCTTGTTGGTAGTTTTTCGTCTGCTAGTGATACAGGCGAAGAACCTAAAATATCTGAACCTGTTACTCCAACTTCTAGTGTTCCAGATTCACCGAGAATAGAACAAATTATCACCGAAAATCTTCCTACTGGTTTGATTGCTATCGAAGAACTTGCTCCAGAGGAAGAAATAGGCGTTTCTCACCTTGAAGATCAACTTACTATTGAGCTCAGGGAGCGTGAATCTATCTTTTACAGTCCTCCTAGAAGTACTACTTGGTACCTTTCGTTAACTAATTATTTAGACAACTCAGGGATAGGTTTTTCTCCACCTCGTACTCCTTTTCCACCTGGAGGTATTCATACTCCTGTAAATATGTCTGGTCAGTCGTCCGTGTTTACTCAAAGTCCTGAATCTTTCTTACACGGCGGTCCTTCTGTTCCCACTGGGTATCAAGCACTTTCTGGTACCTTTGCGAGGGCATCTCCTCAACCCATTGATCATGGGTTATTAACTGGAAACAGTGGTAATATACCATTGGGTGTAGGAGACATTTACATGATGTCAGGTTCAGTTCCCATTTCCCAACCTCAAGGTGGCCAATTACCGCCTGGGGGGCAGCCTCAGTTAACGCCTGGGGGGCAACCTCAAGGTACACAAATCGTGTCTGGGGGGCAACCTCAAGGTCAGTATGCACCTATGGTACAATACATGCCTCAAGGTCAACCCCAGCCTCAATATGTACCCCAGGGTCAACCTCAGTATCAATATCAACCTCAAGGATGGCAACCTCAAGGATGGCAACCCCAAGGGTATCAACCCCAAGGGTATCAACCTCAAAGGTACCAACCTCAAGGTCAAGGTCAACCCCAGTATCAGTATTTACCCCAAGGTTATCAACCTCAAGGTCAATACTCGAGTCAAGGTTATCAACCACCTCAAGGTCAGTCATATGGTCAAGGTGTGGGAACTGCACCTTTCAATTATCAATCCTATCCTCAATCCGGTTATGGACCTCAGTATTCTCAACCTGTTACGGGTCAATACCCTGGAATGTTAGTGTGGGATCCATCACAGGGTCAACAGGTGTTGCAGCCAAGTATACAGTTGGTACCTCAAGCTGGACAACCCGTAGTTTCTGGTTCACCCCAGCAACCGCAACCTGCCCAGTCAAATGTTCAAACTTCTGTAACTTCGGTAGTTACTCAGCCGCCAATTGCACCTAGTACTCCATCTCAAACGGCTGCGGCAACTACCGCTGCATCTACCGCACTTACTTCTGGAGTATCGACAGCTCCGGTTTCTACTGTCTCTGCAACCACTCCTCAAGCATCTTTACCGTTGTCTGGACCTACGATTCAAACCACGGTCCAGATGCCTATGGGTCAGCCTGGTATAAGTACGGTTGTCACTTCTCAACCTCAATTTGTTCAACAACCGTACCAGGGACAGTACCAACAAAGGCAAGCTGTCCAGCAGCCAGTTTACCAGTATCAACCGTATCCTGGGTACACTTATCAACAACCTCAACAACCCCAGTACGGTCCGGTTAATCCTGGTTTTCCAGGAGGATATAATATCCCTAATGCGATTCCTGTTCCTAGTTATCCTGGATATCCTCCTCCTGGGGCTGGTGTCATGACTCAGAGTTTTAGAGATCCTAATCGGCAATTACCGTTTATCGCAACTTTGGATTTACCAGATTTGACGCGCCTAACGAATGATCCAATTCAATATCTTCAGTTCTGGCCGCCAATGCCAAATAAGTTGCCCAGTGATATACCCAAGTTCGAAGGTAAGCCTGGAGAGGACCCGTCGAATCATGTGATGACTTACCACCTCTGGTGTGCTTCAAATTCTATCTCGGATGATTCGATCCGCTTACGTCTTTTTCAGCGTACACTCATTGGTCTCGCGGCCAAGTGGTACATTGAGTTACCACGGGCCTCTTTTTACAATTTTAGCCAGTTAGCTACCTCGTTCTTAACTCACTTTCAGTTGCCGGTCAGATACGATAACGGCACAGAGTTATTAACTTCACTAAAACAATCAACGTCCACGTATATTTCCGATCACATTCATGAGTGGAGACGTCGAAGAAGGTTGGTGAAAGTTTTTATTCCGGACCAAATCTTAGCTGAATGGTTTGTTAAATCATTATTACCGAAGATTACTGAAGATGTAGCTAAGGCCGGAGTAGTTACTGAGGAGCAAGTCATTGCTCAGGCGCAGTACCTTGACTTAGTTTATACTCAGTCGGGTACGTTACACGAGAAGATTCTGGATCTTCCAAAATCGAATCAAATCGCTGCTGCTCCTTCGGGATCTCATGCCGCTGATGGTATGATTGGTACGTGAACACAAAGAGCAAGAAGAAGTCTTCCAAGAGTTCTACTACTCCTATAATCACCTTGCCTGATTCCCCGACAGGAGAGTCTTCTCCTGAACTTTCCGCCGATATTCACGCTGTAGAGTCATCTACGGCCAAATCAAAAAACGGTGGAAAGAAGAAAGGAAAGAAGAAGGCTAAAGCAGACAAGGCTCCGAAGGAGAAAACAGAAAAGTCGGAAACCAATGACGAAAAGCGCAAACCTCGATATCCTTGTCTTATTTGTGAAGAGGATCATTTTACAAGAGATTGCCCTCATCGGGCCGAGGTTGTGAAAATAGTCAAAGGTTCTCCCCCTCCTGCTGTGTTGAAAGATCCATTTCCAAAGCAGGAGAGTAAGATGATAGGTTCTTCCTCGACTGCCAGTGAAGAACCCATTTTGATGATGTCTCATGTGAGGATTGCGACTCGATCGCAAGATTATGGTAGTAAGAATCCTGTTGATGGTAAGGAAGCAGAATCTTCTCACTCTAACCCATCAACCTCAGCTCCTGGTTCCGATCCACTACAGATCGAGAAACCTAACCCAGACTTAGTAATCAAACCGCCCGCCAAGGGTGTACTTCGAAGGTCTGCTTTCAATCCACATGCGAGAGCAGCCCAGAATTACAACATTGTTGAGGACTTAGCTGTTTCACCCTCAGCAATGTCGGCGTTAGAAGTGCTGCAATCATGCCCAGCACAACGAAAATTACTTTTGTCGGCTATAGGAGCTGTTGATGTTCAGGACCCGAACCTGATAATCTTCGATCTAGAAAATAGTACACCGCGTCTACCCCATCAAATGGCTTTCCAAATTCCAGTGATAGTCAAAAACAGGCCTATTCATCGGACTGTGATTGATGAGGGAGCTTCTACGTGTATTATGTCGATTCAATGTTGGAGATCGCTTGGTTCTCCTTCGTTGAACCAATCCCCGACCATCCTTAAGGCCTTTGATGGCCGTGGGTTCCGTCCGTTTGGTATTCTACAGGAATTACCTATAGGGGTAGAAGGTAAAACCGTTAGTCTGGATGTGGAAGTGGTTGATGCCCCTCTAGACTACAACCTTCTTTTGGGTCGAAGTTGGTCATATGCTATGACAGCGGTCGTTTCATCGGTCTTCAGAGTAATTAAGTTTCCATATAACGGTAAGATCGTGACTATTGATCAGCTGACATACTTTTCATCCGACCCAGCCTCTTCAGAGAGTATCCAGCATGTCGGTAAGACGACAATCCCTTATAGGGACGTTGGCGTAGGTTTAGTTAAAGATTCCGGTTTACTGGGAACTTTTCCTTTCCCTCCAATCAACGCAGACCCTTCATTTGCATCAATTCATATGATTACATCAGAAAACATTATTTATGATGATCCTTGGATCGTCCCATCTGAATCTGAGATAGACTCATTCGGTGATGCTATGCCTTTGAGTCCATATGAAATTGCTTATGAAGCTGTCATGTCTTTTACCGACTCGCGTTCAACCCAAATCGACCAAATGAATGTGGTCAGTGAAGAATCACTTTTCACATCAACCTTAGAATGGATAGCGTTTCCCGAAGTCGTGTCATCTGACGAACAACTTCGCGAAATCCTAAGTGTAGACGATCTACCATGGGAAGATCTTCGTTTTTACCTAAGATGATGTTTTGAAAATGATTTTTCATCTATCTTTACCGCTGAATATGTCAAAGACGCTCAGAATCCAACGAAACATTCTGATTCAGAGTTGAATTTAGGGAATATTTCTCGCACTATTCCCATTGATATTTCAGTGAAGCCCGGAATTGAGGAGAACATTCATATAGGTGCCGCATGTACAGAAGATGAAATCCAAACTTACAAGGCCCTATTCCAAGAATTCCGCGACGTGTTTGCCTGGTCTTACGAGGAAATGCCGGGAATCGATCCTGCCATTGTTGTTCATGAAATAAAAACCTACCCGGATGCTAAACCCGTCCGGCAACGGTTGCGTCAGATTCACCCTCGAAAAGCGGCTGCGATTAAAGCAGAAGTCGAAAAGCTGTTGAAAGCAGGTTTCATTTATCCGATCCCGTTAACGGATTGGGTATCGAATATTGTTCCGGTCAACAAGAAACAAGGAACAATAAGAATCTGTATCGACTATAGGGATATAAATCGAGCTTGTCCAAAAGACAACTATCCTACGCCTTATATCGATCAAATTATTGATGATTGTGCCAGAAGTGAAATGTTTTCCTTTATGGATGGTTTTTCGGGCTATAATCAAATCAATATTCTACCTGCCGACCAACCAAAAACGACATTCATTTGTCCATGGGGGACATTTGCTTATTGCAAATTACCTTTTGGGCTTAAGAATGCCGGGGCCACTTTTCAACGGGCGATGTCTTATGCATTTCATGACATCAAGCACATTGTGCAACCGTATCTCGATGATTTGCCTGCTCATTCTTTACATCGAGCTGATCACCTTGTCCACTTACGAGCAATCTTTATGAGGTGTAGGCATTATCGAATTCGGTTGAATCCCCACAAGTGTGTTTTCTGTATAGAAACAGGTCGATTGCTGGGATTTGTTGTTTCAAAAGCCGGCATTCGCGTCGATCCCTCAAAGGTCGAAGCTATCATCAAATTGCCTCCTCCTTCGAGTTTGCGCCAACTCCAAAGTTTGCAAGGGAAAGCGAACTTTTTACGCCGATTCATCCCAAACTACGCCGAGGTCACTAAAGGTTTTACACGGTTGTTGAAACAGAACGCTCAATTCTTTTGGGACGAGATTGCCCAACAATCTTTTGATGCACTTAAACACGCGTTGACCCATGCACCGTTGTTGCATCCTCCCAACTACAACCAGGACTACTTCTTATACCTCGCAGCTTCGCATTCCACCATTGGAATGGTGTTAGTTCAAGAAGATGAATTCGGAGCGGAACATGTGATATATTATCTCAGTAGGACCTTAAATCCCACTGAGCTAAAATATTCGCATGTGGAGAAATTGGCCCTGGCAGCCGTTCAAGCTGTCCAGCGTTTTCGTCACTACATTCTTCTCCGTAAAACTACAGTTATTTCGGATTGCAACCCTATGATTTACATTTTGACAAAACAATTGCTAGGGGGCAAGTACTCTAAATGGATCGTTATCCTGCAAGAGTTCGACTTGGAGTTCGAGAAGTCCAAGTCTAAGAAATCTTTAGTTTTTGCGGAATTGATGTGTGATTTCCCTCGTGCTGACACAGAGACTGTGGCAGAGGAGTCCATTGCGGACGAATCTTTGTTTCTTATCAGTACTTTAGATCCGTGGTACGGGGATATAATCATCTATCTCCAAACCCAAACCTTTCGGCCTGAAGCTTCAAAGGCGGAACGTCGAAAAATTCGGTTTCAATCCCAGCAATACAAAATTATTGGAGATACACTTTATCGCCGGGGGGCAGACTTAGTTTTTCGACGTTGTTTAACTCACGAAGAGGCTGAGAGGGTTTTGAATGATTGTCACTCTGGAGCATGTGGCGGTCATATGTCTGGGTATGCCACAGCTCAGAAGGTGTTGCGCGCTGGCTATTTCTGGCCGTCTATGTTTAAAGATTGTATCATTGCAGTCCGGAAGTGCCACAACTGTCAAGTGTTTGATCGCAAGATGCGCGCACCACCTGCTCCTCTCCACCCTATAATTGTCGTTGGTCCATTCGCCAAATGGGGTATCGACTTTATTACTTGTAACCCTCACTCGGCCGGGGGGCATGCGTATATCATCCTCGCGGTTGATTATTTCACTAAATGGGCCGAGGCGATGCCTACATTCGACGCAAGCGGCAAAACAGCTGCAGTTTTCGTATTCAATCATATTATAACTAGGTTTGGTGTCCCACAAGCAATCATTACTGACCATGGGAGCCATTTTCGAAACATCATGATGACTGAGCTTACAAGCCAGCTTGGTTTGCGCCACGATAGCTCTACTCCTTATTATCCGCAAGCCAACGGTTTGGTTGAGTCTATCAACAAAGTTCTGGTTATCATGATCCGACGAACCATTGGTATTCATCGGTCGAATTGGCACAACATGTTATTTTCAGCGCTATGGGCATACCGAACCTCAGTGAAAACTTCAACAGGGTTCACTCCTTTCCAGCTAGTTTATGGCTTGGAAGCTGTGTTACCCATTGAATGCGAAATCCCATCACTTCAAATGGCTGTCGAATTACTTCCAGCTACTTCCGAAGAGGAGAAACGTTTATTGTACTTAGCTAAATTAGATGAGACTCGACGTGACGCTGCATTGGCAATCGAGACTCACGCGAAGCGAATGAAAGCTCAGTATGATAGAAATGTGACCCCTCGAAGTTTTTCGGAGGGAGACCTAGTGCTATTATATGATCAAGCTAACGATAAGCTAGGTGCTGGAAAATTCGTTCCTATGTGGCATGGACCCTACATTGTAAAGCGAAAGCTAGCAAAAGGGGCTTATGAGCTGGTAGATTTTGATGGGGACTCTTTGGGTAAACCCAGAAATGGACTTTACCTAAAGAGGTATTATGCTTAAATGGTGGGTATGGAGAATTTTTAGTTAGGTTAGGTTTTCTTTCTAGCTAGTATGTTTGTTAGTTTAGTTAGTGTGCTTAGCTTAGAGAGTGTGTTTTTCGTCGTTATTCTGGCTTATCTTGGTTTTACTCTTGATATTGCAGATGTCGACGCCTCTCCAAACATACATTGGATTTGCTGATGGTGCTTGTCGTAGTACACGGAATATCTCTTCCGCAGCTTGGGTTATCTATTCACCCTCTGACGAGTTAGTTTCTATGCATGGGGTAAGCCTCGGTCAAACAACGAACAACATTGCAGAATACAGTGCAGTGGTTGAATTATTATCCGAATCTATTTCATTTGGAATTCGACGTTTGATAGTGAGGTTAGATTCTGAACTTGTTGTATTACAGCTTAATAGAGTTTATGCCATTAGAAATCCTGTGTTATTAAGGTTGTTTTTGAGAGTGCGTCTCTTGGAACGTGAATTTGATTACATTGAATATCAGCATATTCCAAGGTCTTTAAATACATTAGCAGATGCAATTGCTTCTCGAATGTTGGACAGACATTTACAATAATCATGCAAGTAAATTTAAAAACATTTCATCACATATGTTAAACAAGATAAGCCGGTAATAGTGATATATATATAGATAGGAGTGTGTCAAAAAATATACATCGTCTTCGATCATAGGTTGAAAAACACCTTATGATCGGCAAAAATGATAAAGTACAAAAAGTCAAAAATGTCACATGTGTCTACAAGTGACTAGCCAATCACTGGTGGTGCTCCCTATACGACACCACTGCACGGGCTACCTTACACAAAAATCTCCTAAACGGTCCAGGGACTGCGACTACATAGCGCTGAAGTCTGATAGGAATATCATCTATGGTAGTCTCAGGTATATCCACCGTCAGACGCTCTAGATCCTGCTCCAACTCAGCTAGTGACTCTGCAGCCGCGTCCTGTGGGGCCGGTACCGGTGCAACTGGATGTCTCCTCTCAAAAGGCCGGAGGTTGGCTGGGCGCTGTGGACCAACATCTGCATTTTGAAAATTTTTACTGTCAGTTTTGAGACGATATATATAAAAAACAAAAAAAAAAATACATAATTTGAAAACTTGTGAAAAATAAAGTACCTCTGTCATCCCATTGTTCTCCCTGTGGAAGAACCATGTCCGGATCACCTCGAAAATCTACTCCGGCATACGGAAAGTCCTGGATCGAAAAAACCTGGTCCTCTAACCAGTGAAAATAACTATCAGAGAATCGAACAACCGCCGCGCCCTCGTCAGGATGCCGGGCCATCACCGTAACCCATCGTATCAGCTTTGGCTCCCGAGGACCCAAGATATCAACAGTGAGTTGCTGAGGGATCAGCATCGGAACTCTCTCTAAGGCAAAGCTCACAACTAGAGGCCCATATCCAAAGGTCTTCAGTTGTCCGTTCTTTACCCTAGTCAGTTGGCTCTTCATATTAGCCGACACAGCATCACACCAGTTGAAAATGGTGCCTTGGTAACAGTCAATCGCCATCCGCATTTGGGACCCGGAGGCAATATGTAAAGCGGCCGCGCCGCAAATTCTGGTAACCGTGAAAGCTATAACTTTGAGTTCACGCAGAGAGATGTGTTTGATTTCCACGCCTTTCGCATGGTGTGCATTGGGTGTGCACCAATCTGCCCGGAGACTAGCAAGGGATTGGCCACCCGGCCTAGTCCCGGCTAGATTGAGTTGCTCGCCTCTATTTGGCAAGCCAGTGAGAAAGTATACATCAGAGGGCTCTATCTCGAGCTGGTGCCCTCCTATGTAAAAGCATTGCTCTTGAACGTTCCATCTCTCAACCAGCCATTCTAAGAATCTCACCTGAGCCCTCATGCCAGGTATGGCCCAGTATTTATATAGCCCGCATGCTTTTAGGGCATCAATGGAAGGTTGATGTTCAATTGCGGCTAAATCAACGTCTTCGTGCTCTCTTTCTCTCCAATCCAACATGGTGAGTGCCCTACACACCAAGAAACAAAGATTAGAATTCATTTGGGAAATTTTAAATGGTTGCTTGTGGAGTTTGGGGTTTCAAATTCCGCCTTTCGCGGGGGACGCACCCCGCGTTTAGAACACAGGGCGTCGGGACGCAGCTGGCCTGAAGGTGGGCTGCGTCCCCCGACCTTTTTCCTGTACAGGAAAAAGTCGGGGGACGCAGGTCACCCGAAGGGCACCTGCGTCCCCCGCAGAGCGCACTTTGAAACCCAAAACCCCCCAAAAATCAAAACTAAAACCTAAAACACAATTTTAATCGGATGAAATTGAAGAGGAGGATGTTGTAAAATACCTGGAAGAGACGGCGTTCGATTCTGACGGTCGGATTTTCCGCAGCGACCACGGGAAGTTTCTTGCCAAAAGCCCTTTTTTCAACCTCAACAGTAAAACGGTAAAAATGACATGGTAAAAAGTCTTTTTATAGGTTTTTTGGATGAATTTGTTCATTTTTCACCATGGAAGGATGTTTTTCGATGTATTTTTGCCTATCTTAAACAGGTATGAGTAATGTGTCGTTTTTGTGCAGGACAAAGGGATTTAGAGGGAAAATTGTCATTTTTCACAAACCAAAATATCAGAGTCATCTTTTAAGCCCTTTTCTGACTCCTAAAAAATGAAAAGATTGCCGAGCGTTTCTTTTACACTCGTTAAAACGGAATTAAAAGACGGTCCCCTTATAGCTCTTTTCTGACCGTAAAATCAGGAAAAGATTGCCGGGTTTTTGTCGTTTCAAACTCGATACGGAAATAAAACGACGTGTCCTTGATCGCTTTTTACTTTTCAGGTCAGTGGCACTAATTATGAAAGTACTCCTTGGTCGCAAGATCAAGCGGTTCCCCCAGGTATTATTTTATACTTTTTCGGGCTTGAGGGACACAAATCTACGAAAAAGTTCAACTTGGAGTCTTCTTAAATTTTTCAGACTCTCTAAAATTGAAAAACGCCGAGTTTCTCCTATACTGGGCTCGTTAAAATTTCACAGTAAAGGACCTGTTCAATTACAAACAGGAACGAACCACTCCTTCCTAGGGTTCGAATCAAAACTAGGTTGGACTCATCCGAAGGATGAGCTTATAATCAAGCATATGTTATCCTCCTCAAGCTTGTAAAAAATAAAGAGGTACTTGCCAGAAATGGTGGGGGAAAAGAGAGAAGAATGAGCCTATTTGTTACCTTTTGTCTCAGAAGAAACTTTATTACCACTCTTGAACACGACACTTTTCATTCACCTGGGTTGGGAAATCCTTTACCTCACAATTGATCAAACCACTTTGAAAGTCTTCAGCCGGGTTCCGGGGATTAACTTTGAGTCGTTTGTCACCAAGCCATCTGTTGTGTCATTATGTGTTCAAGAGGTCTGCAAACAAAACTTTCATCTGCAAAATACTTATCATCCATTTGACCATCCCTGAGTCAGTCCTTACAGCAACATTTCTTCAACTTGAACAATGATTTCGTGTTGCGGGCTTGCCTGCAACGAGTCGCTTTCTATCGACATCAGCACATTATCTAGAGAGATGACTTAGAAATCGTCAGTACCTTGAAGTCTGCATGCATCAATGGCAGGTTTCTCGCCTTTGACGTCAGTTTACATCATTGACTTTCGATCGAAGGATTTCGTGAAATGTTCGACATCAACTCATTCATTCACATCTCATGGATTGTACTGGGTACTTTGAGAACCATTGACATTACTGGTGGTCTCTCTCACGCTTGTTAACAGTTTACATCATCGACTGGTAATCAAGTGGTTTCTACCATGTTCGACATCAACTCATTTATTCGCATGGCTAGAATCGTACCAATTCGGGAAGTAGAAATGAAGACCCTGGATCTAGTTTCCACCATCCAAGCTGCGAGGAGTTTTGTATTCATTATCTAAGTAGACTAATCATAAACAGATGGCTGCGCCCATACTGTGTCTACAAAAGTCTATGATTATGATGTACTGCAAGATCATTCCTGTATCAGAGTAGTTAGTCTGTTAGTTAAAGTTTTAATCTGAGTATGGGAATGCCTACCTCAGTGATGATATAATCTTATACATGTATTTTGTGTTGAAAATTGCAGGTTCTGACCAGGCTCTCCACGAGATAATCCTTGAAATGATAAAGCGCTTCACCCTTCCTAGATAATACAAAACCCTAATCTATTACAGGCTTCGCACTTTAGGGGGCAATCTGTTACACTAAAAAATGTCACCATGACTATTTACAGTTAGTATGGCTCTATCAACAGTCATGCTATCCTCTTAGGCAAGTCTTATACCTCTGCTCTCCATGTCAAACTCCAAAAAAGAGAGAAAGTCTTTATAAATGTATTTATCTCTGGGTACGCAGGTTCTCTCAACCTTACCTGCGGGGACGCACCCAATGTTCACAAAAGCTGCATCTTTGGACGCTCTGTATGTAAAGGGGCAGGTGCGTCCCCCTGTAAAGGTTAAAATGCGCAAGTTTCATCTTTAAAAAGTTACTTGTGGTCATTTCTAGAGCATTCTAGAAGGTTGTTCGACGTGTATTGAGCGCCTCCAGATGGTTCATGCACCCCTACCAAAGAGGAACTTATCCCATCAATAAGGGAGCTATCCCATCCAAAGAGGGGATTATCCCATTGATGGTGGACCTGATTAACCTCCTCTTGAGCACTATAAATACAGGCATTGGGTCAGAAGGAGGAGAGGTTGGAAGCTATACATTTCTAAGGGTAAATGCTGCAGGAATTAGGACTCCCATTTAGAAGCTTGTGAGGAGAGATTGCCATCTTTGCTTGTTCTATTTGGAAGTGGGTGAGCTTTGTCAAAGTAAAGGAGAACTCTTGATGGACCCTGGGAGGGACTTGCACAACACCAAGGCTCAGGTTGTATTTGTTCCTTTTGTTACCTATTAATGCAAATGAGTCCATTCTTCTCAATAACTTGTTATTTATGAGTTGTTTCATGTACTCCTTGGTCTATGTGTTAAATATGTTTTATTCTATGAGATTATCAAGTGCTATTTAATCGTTTGATTGTTAGTGTATGCAGGTTTCAAAGTGAAGGAGGAGCTCATCCGGATCAGCGGAGATGGACTGCTACAACAGCGTTGGATTACAGGTAGGATCTAAACACTTGATTTCCCATATAGTAAATGCATGTTTAGAGAATGATTGCTCTTGTTTGTCTTGTTTGTCACTAGAGAGTCTTAGGCTCCTAGGGAGGTTGATTTGTGTCCGCACTATCGACTCTTTCCGCCTGACACTGTTCCAACCGCCATTTCTGTACTGAATTCTGCGACGTTGGATTTCATCACCAACTAGTGTTTTCGGTCCGGAAAGTTACTGTTTGTGTGTGTTTGATCTCTAGATTCTTTAGGTGTGTGATTCAAATTTGTTTGGTTCTTTAGAGGCTTTAGGTGTTTTTCATTGAGATTTTACTTTGTTTGCGTGTGAAGTAGTTAAAAGCTTTTAACTGTGGCTGAATTACCAAGACAGTCCCGTAGACTTCGGGGCCAGTCTCCTGAGTTTGTAACCGTGGCTGATTTACTGAGGAAGTCCCGTAGACTTCGAGGCCAACCTCCTAAAGAAGTCCCGAGCCATCTTGAAGGCTTGAAAGTCCTCGTAACTCCTAGTGGCAGTAAAGTTGGTTCACCTGAAGAAGGAGAGTCTTCATTGGTTGTACATCCTGATTACCAAACTCTAGAAATAGGTTATAATCCTGAATCTATTTCGGTTTCCGAACTTGCTGGTAGCTTTTCATCTACTAGTGATATAGGTGAAGAACCTGAGATATCTGAACCTGTTACTCCAACATCGGGGTTTGTCTCTCCAACTTCTAGTGGTCCTAATTCACCTAGGGTAGAAAGAGTAATCACCGAAAATCTTCCTTCTGGTTTGATAGCTATTGAAGAACTTGCTCCAGAAGAAGAAGTAGGCATCCCTATACCTGAAAACCAACCTGTTATTGATCTAAGAGAGCGTGAATCAATGTTTTACAGTCCACCTAGAAGTACTACTTGGTATCTTTCTTTGACTAATTATTTGGAAAACTCAGTGTTAAGTTTTTCACCACCTCGTGCTCCTTATCATCCCAGAGGTTATACTCTCGTAAATATGTCAGGTCAGTCGTCCATGTTTACTCAATCACCTGAATCTTTTTTGTACGGCGGTCCTTCTGTTCCCGCTGGGTACCAGTCACTTTCTAGTACTTTTTCAGGAGCATCTCCTCAACCCATTGAACAAGGGTTATTCACTGGAAGCAATGGTGCAAAGCCGTTGAGCGTAGAAGACATTCTTATGATGTCAGGTTCTATTCCCAATTCTCAACCTCAAGGTGGCCAATTACCGCCTAGGGGGCAACCTCATTTAACGCCTAGGGGACAACCTCAAGGTACACAATTTGCGTCTGGGGGGCAACCTCAAGGATAGTACGTACCTATGGTACAATACGTTCCTCAAGGTCAACCCCAGACTTAATATGTACTCCAAGGTCAACCCCAGTATCAATTTATACCTCAAGGTCAACCCCAGTATTAGTACGTGCCTCAGGGATATCTACCCCAAGGTCAGTACTCGAACCAAGGTTTCCAACCACCCCAAGGTCAATCTTATGTTCAAGGGACGGGAAATGTACCTTTCAACTATCAAACCTACCCTCAACCAGATTATGGTCCTTAATATTCTCAACCTATTATGGGTCAGTACCCCGGAACGAACATAGTATGGGATCCATCGTAAACTCAACAGGTGTTGCAGCCAGGTGTACAGTTGTCATCTCAAACTGGACAACCCTTAGTTTCTGGTTCACCCCAGCAACTAGTCCAGTCTAACATTCAAACTTCTGTACCTTCGGTAGTTTCACAGTCTGGGCCTACTGTGCCTCGTACTCCATCTCAAACAACTGCTGCAACTGTCGCAACATCTGTTCCATCTACCCCACCTACTTCTGGAGTATCGACAGCTCCAGTTTCTACTTTTTCTGTATCTACTCCTCAGACATCTTTACCACCGTCTTGATCCACCATTCAAACTACGGTTTAGATGCCTGTAGGACAACCTGGTTTAAGTACGGTTGTCACCAGTCAACCTCAATTCACCTATCAACCATACCAGGGACAGTACCAATTTGGTCCTGTTGTCCAGCAGCCAGTTTATCAGTATCAACCTTATCTTGGGTACACTTATCAACAACCTCAACAACCCCAGTACGGTCTGGTTAATCCTGGTTTTCCGGGAGGATACAATATCCTGAACGCGATTCCTATTCCTATTTATCCTGGATATCCTCCTCCTGGGGCTGGTCTCATGACCCAGAGTTTTAAGGATCCTAATCGGCAATTACCATTTATCGCAACTTTGGACTTACCAGACTTGTCGCGCCTAACGAATGATCCGATTAATTATCTTCTGTTTTGGCCGCCAATGCTGAATAAGTTGCCTAGTGACATTCCCAAGTTCGAAGGTAAATCTGGAGAAGACCCATCGAACCATGTGATGACTTACCACCTCTGGTGTGCGTCTAACTCCATCACAGATGATTCGATCCGTCTTAGACTTTTCCAGCGCACTCTAATTGGTCTCGCGGCCAAGTGGTACTTTGAGTTACCGCGAGGCACTTTTTATAATTTTAGTTAGTTAGCTACCTCGTTTTTAACTCATTTCCAGTTGCCAGTTTGATATGACAATGGCACGGAATTGTTAACTTCGCTAAAACAAGCGACATCCACGTATATTTCAGATCATATTCATGAGTGGAGACGTCGACAACGTTTAGTGAAGGTATTCATTCTAGATCAAATCTTGGCTGAGTGGTTTGTAAAATCTTTGTTGCCAAGGATCACTGAAGATGTTGCTAAAGCCAGAGTTGTTACTGAGGAGCAAGTGATTGCTCAAGCACAGTACCTTGGCTTGGTCTATACTCAGTCAGGTATGTTACACGAAAATATCCCTGATCTTCCCAAGTCAAATCAAATCACTGCAGCTCCTTCGGGATCTCATGCCACTGACGGTATGATTGGTACGGTTAACACTAAAAGTAAGAATAAGTCTTCCAAGAATTCTTCTCCTATCATAACCTTGCTTGATTCCCTGATAGGAGATTCTTCTGCAGAGGTTTCCGCCGATGTTCACGTTGTAGAATCATCTACAGCTAAATCAAAATCCGGTGGGAAGAAGAAAGGAAAGAAGAAGAATAAAATGAACAAAAGTTCAAAGGAGAAACCTGAAAAGGCGGAATCCAATGATGAAAAGTGCAAACCTCGTTATCCATGTCTCATTTGTGATGAAGAACATTTCACAAGAGACTTCCCTCATCGAGCAGAGGTTGCGAAAATCGTCAAAGGTTCCCAAACTCTTGCTGTTTTGAAGGATCTATTTCCAAATCAAGATAGCAAGATGATAGGTTCTTCCTCGAGTGCCAATGAAAAACCCATATTGATGATGTCCCATGTAAGGATTGTGACTCGATCGCAAGATTATGGCAGTAAAAGTCCTGTTGATGGCAAAGAAGCAGAATCTTCTCATTCTAATCCATCAACCTCAGCTCCCGGTTCTGATCCACTACAGATCGAGAAACCTAATCCAGACTTATTAATCAAACCGCCCACCAAGGGTGTACTTCAAAGGTCATCTTTCAATCCACATGCGAGAGCGGCTCAGAATTATAACATTGTTGAGGATTTAGCTGTTTCACCCTCAGCAATGTTGGCTTTGGAAGTGCTGCAATCATGCCCAGCACAATGCAAATTACTTTTGTCGGCTATAAGAGCTGTTGATGTTCAGGACCCGAACCTAATAATCTTTGATCTAGAAAATAGTACACCGTGTTTGCCTCATCAAATGGCTTTCCAGATTCCAGTGATAGTAAAAAACAGGCCTATTCATCGAACTGTAATTGATGAGGGAGCCTCAACATGTATTATGTCGATACAGTGTTGGAGATCGCTTGGTTCTCCTTCACTAAATCAATCCCCGACGATTCTTAAGGCCTTTGATGGCCATGGGTTTCATCCTTTTGGCATTATACAGGATTTGCCTATAGGGTTTGAAGGAAAAACCGTTAGTCTAGATGTGGAGGTGGTTGATGCCCCTCTAGAATACAACCTTCTCTTGGGTCGAAGTTGGTCTTACGCTATGACAGCGGTCGTTTCATCGGTCTTTAGAGTCATAAAGTTTCCACATAATGGAAAGATCGTAACAATAGACCAGCTGGCTTACTTTTCATCTGACCCAGCCTCTTCGGAGAGTATTCAACACATCGGTAAAATGACTATCCCATATAAGGATGTTGGAGTAGGATTAGTTAAAGATGCCGGTTTACTGGGAACTTTTCCTTTTCCTCCAATCAACGCATCATCTTCATTTGCAACTATTCATATGATTACATCAGACACTATTTTTTATGAAGATCCTTGGATCGTTCCTTCTGAATTTGAAATAGACTCATTTGGTAATTCCATGCCTTTGAGTCCATATGAAATTTCCTATGAAGCTATGCAGTATTTTGCCGACCCATGTTCAACCGAAAAATACTTAATGAATGTGGTCCATGAGGAATCACTTTTCACATCAACCTCGGATTTAACTACGTTTTCTGAACTTGTCCACTCTGATGAGAAAATTCATGAAATCCTATGTGTAGATGATTTACCATGGGAAGATCTCCATCACAGATCTTCGTTTTTACCTGAGGATGATCGTTTTGAAAATAATTTCTCATCAATCTTTACGACCGAATATGTCAAGGAACCTCAGAATCCAATGAAACATCCCAATTCAGAGTTAAATTTGGGAAACATCTCTCGAACTATTCCCATTGACATTTCGGTTAAGCCTGGAATTGTTGAGAACATTCATATAGGTGCCTCATGTACATATGACAAAATTCAATTATATAAGGCCTTATTTCAAGAATTCCGCGACGTGTTTGCCTAGTCCTATGAGGAAATGCCAGGAATTGATCCCGCAATTGTTGTTCATGAGATCAAAACTTACCCCGACGCTAAACCCGTCCGGCAATGTTTGCGTCAGATTCACCCACGAAAAGCTGCTGCAATTAAAGCAAAAGTTGAAAAACTGTTGAAAGCAGGTTTCATTTATCCGATCCCGCTAACGGATTGGGTATCGAATATTGTTCCAGTTAACAAAAAAAAGGGGACAATAAGAATATGAATCGATTATAGGGACATTAATCGAGCCTGTCCAAAGGACAATTACCCAACTCCCTATATCGATCAAATCATTGATGATTGTGTCGACAGTGAAATATTTTCCTTTATGGACGGTTTTTCCGGATACAATCAAATCAATATTCTACCTGTCGATCAACCAAAAATGGCTTTTATTTGTCCATGGGGGACATTTGCTTATTGCAAATTACCTTTTGGGCTTAAGAATGCCGGAGCAACTTTTCAGAGGGCGATGTCTTATGCATTTCATGACATCAAGCACATTGTGCAACCCTATCTCGATGACTTGCCTGCTCATTCACTACATCGAGCTGATCACCTCGTCCACTTACGAGCAATATTTATGAGGTGTAGGCATTATTGTATTCGGTTGAACCCACACAAATGTGTCTTCTGTATAGAAACGGGTCAATTGCTGGGATTTGTAGTTTCGAAAGCTGGCATTCGCGTTGATCCCTTGAAGGTCGAAGCTATTATCAATTTGCCTCCTCCTTCGAGTCTTCGCCAACTCCAAAGTTTGCAGGGGAAAGCAAACTTTTTACGACGATTCATTCCTAACTACACCGAGGTTACAAAGGGTTTTACACGGTTGTTGAAACAAAATACTCAATTTTCTTGGGATGAGATAGCTCAGAAGTCTTTTGATGCACTCAAACACGCGTTAACCCATGCACCGTTGTTGCATCCTCCCAACTACAACCATGATTACTTTTTGTATCTCGCCGCCTCCCATTCCACCATTGGAATGGTCTTAGTTCAGGAAGATGAATTCGGAACGGAACATGTGATATATTACCTTAGTCGCACGTTAAATCCAACTAAGCTAAAATACTCACATGTGGAGAAATTGGCATTGGAAGCCGTTCAAGCTGTCCAACGTTTTCGTCACTACATTTTACTACGTAAAACTACGGTAATTTCGGATTGCAACCCTATGATCTACATTTTGACCAAACAATTGCTAGGGGGCAAGTACTCTAAATGGATCGTTATCCTGCAAGAGTTCGACTTGGAGTTTGAGAAATCTAAGTCTAAGAAATATTTAGTTTTTGTAGAGTTAATGTGTGACTTCCCACGTGCTGACACAGAAACTGTGGCAGAGGAGCCCATTGCGGACGAATCTTTGTTTCTAATCAGCACTTTAGATTCGTGGTATGGGGATATCATCGTCTATCTCCAAACCCAATCCTTTCGGCCAGAAATTTCAAGGCCGAAACGTCGAAAAATTCGCTTCCAGTCCCAACAATTCAAAATTATTGGAGATACTCTTTATCACCGTGGGGCGGACTCTATTTTTCGACGTTTCTTAACTCATGAAGAGGCTGAGAGAGTTCTAAATGACTATCACTCTGGAGCATGTGGCGGTCATATGTCTGGGTATGCCACAGCCCAAAAGATATTGCGCGTTGGCTATTTCTGGCCGTCCTTGTTTAAAGATTGTATTACAGCGATCCGAAAATGCCACAACTGCCAGATTTTTGATCGTAAGATGCGTGCTCCACCTACTCCTCTCCACCCTATAATTTCCGTTGGTCCTTTTGCCAAATGGGGTATCTATTTTATTACATGTAACCCTCACTCGGCTGGGGGGCATGCGTATATCAACCTTGCGGTAGATTATTTTACTAAGTGGGCCGAGGCGATGCCTACATTCGAGGCAGATGGCAAGACAACTGCAATTTTCGTGTTCAATCATATAATTGCTAGGTTTGGTGTCCCACAAGCAATAATCACTGATCATGGGCTTCATTTTTGAAACGTTATGATGACCGAACTTACAGGCCAGCTTGGTTTACGTCACGATAGTTCAACCCCTTATTATCCACAAGCAAATGGTATGGTTGAATCCATCGACAAAGTTTTAGTTATCATGATCCGACGAATCATTGGGATTCATCGGTCGAATTGGCACAACATGCTATTTTCAGTGCTTTGGGTGTACCGAACTTCAGTAAAAACATCAACAGGGTTCACTCCTTTCCAACTAGTCTATGGTTTGGAAGCTGTGTTACCCATTGAGTGTGAAATCCCGTCACTGCAAATGGCCATCGAGTTACTTCCAGCTACTTCCGAAGAGGAAAAGCGTTTGTTATACTTAGCTCAATTAGATGGGAATCGATGTGATGCTGCATTGGCGATCGAGACTCACGCAAAACGTATGAAAGCTCAGTATGATCGGAATGTGACCCCTCGAAATTTTTCGAAAGGAGACCTAGTGTTATTGTATGATCAAGCTAATGATAAAATAGACGCTGGGAAATTCGTTCCTATGTGGCATGGTCCCTATATTGTTAAGCGAAAGCTAGCAAAAGGGGCCTATGAGTTGGTAGACTTTGATGGGGACTCTTTGGGTAAACCTAGAAATGGCCTTTACTTGAAGAGGTACTATGCTTAAAAGAATGGGATATGGAGATTTTTAGTTAGGATAGTTTTCTTTCTAGCTGGTGTGTTTTAGTTTAAAAACAAAAGTGTGCTTAGCTTAGAGAGTGTTTTTCGTCATTATTTCTGCTTATCTTGGTTTTACTCTTGATATTGCAGATGTCTATGCCTCTCCAAACATACATTGGATTTGCTGATGGTGCTTGTCGTAATACACGGAACATCTCTTCCACAGCTTGGGTTATCTATTCGCCCTCTGACGAGTTAGTTTCTATGCATGGGGTAAGTCTCAGTCAAACAACAAACAACATTGCAGAGTATAGTGCAGTGATTGAGTTATTATCTGAATCTATTTCATTTGGGATTCGGAGTTTGATAGTGAGGTTGGATTCTGAACTCGTTGTATTACAGCTTAATAGAGTGTATGCCATTAGAAATCCAGTGTTATTAAGATTATTTTTGAGAGTGCGTCTCTTGGAACGTGAGTTTGATTACATTGAATATCAGCATATTCCAAGGTCTTTAAATACATTAGCAGATGCAATTTCTTCTTCAATGTTAAATAGACATTTGCAATAATCATACATGTAAATTTAAAACCATTCCATGATATGATTTACAAGATAAGCCGGTAATAGTGATATATATATATAGGAGTGTGTCAAAAAATACATCGTCTTCGACCATAGGTTGAAAAACACCTTATGATCTGCAAAAATGATAAGTACAAAAAACAAAAATGTCACATGTGCCCACAAAAGGCGATCATCCTATCACTGGTGATGATCTCTATAAGAAACCACTGCCAGAGCCACCTTGCAAAGGAACCTCCTAAAAGTTCCAGGGACTCCAATCACATAGCGCTGAAGTCGACGAGGAATGTCGTCGATAGTGGTCTCAGGAATATCTCCTGTCAAGCGCTCAAGATGACTCTCCAACTCGACCAAAACCTCTGGTGATTCGTCCTATGGGGCTGGCGCGGGTGCAACTGGTTGCCTCCTCTCGAAAGGCTGGAGAGTGGCTGGTCGTTGTGGACCCACATCTGCATTTGAAATTTTTACTATCAGTTTTGAGACGATGAAAAAAAAAAAAAAAAAATTTAAATAGGGAAAGTTGAAAAGGATTTTACCTGACTCGTCCCACTGCTCTCTTGGTGTAAGAGCCATGTCTTGGTCAACACGGAAATCTATCCAGCGTAAGGGAAATCCTGAATGCAAAAGACCTGGTTTTCCAACCATTAGAAATACTCAGGATTGAACCGAGCAACCTCTGTCCTCTTGTCCAGGTGACGGGCCA
The DNA here is from genome assembly GCA_031772625.1 of Pinus tabuliformis. Classification (NCBI taxonomy): domain Eukaryota; kingdom Viridiplantae; phylum Streptophyta; class Pinopsida; order Pinales; family Pinaceae; genus Pinus; species Pinus tabuliformis. The sequence goes on along the minus strand of CM062808.1, from coordinate 238,419,466 downwards.
TGACTGCGACCCACGCATCAGTTTGGGCTCTCGAGGAAGCCCAGCTCCAACAGTAAGATGTTGTGGGATCAGCATAGGAACCCTCTCCAGGCCAAAACTCACGACCAAAGCCCCATAACCAAAGGTCTTTAGTCGTCCGCTCTTGGACCTGGTCAGTTGGCATTTCACATTGGCCAACACAGCGTTGCACCAGTTGAAGATGGTGCCTTGAAAGCAATCAAATGCCATACGCATCTAGGATCTGGCGGGTGTAGAGTTGTAACAAGGGTATCTTTCACCTCTAGTTATGCCACATTAATAAGTCAATCCGGGAACGCTTTGTTATTGCAAAGAGTAGCTCAATCCGAGGCTATTCGTCAGAGTAATGCTTCGTAGTACAGTGTCTAGGAAATACAAGGGTAAATGGATGCTAAACTTACGACTAAATTGCTTAAAAGAATAAGATCACACAAAGCAGCTTATCAGTCGAGGGTACGGAAGCGATAACCCATCCCTCTAGAAACTGATGGAAAGGAAATTAGAGCATGGACCATAGGTCTGGGAGCTAGGCAGCGACTTGCTGAGGCTCTCTACAGCCTTAGACCTTCTCTCACACCAAAACAGTAAATGCAAGTAAATGGAACGGAAAAAAGTAAAATGGAATAGCAAACAGGAAATGGAACAGCAAATCTGAAATGGAACAGCAATAAATGGAACAACAATCCAATAAACTAAATCTCGAGAGTCAGACTAAGCTTGCTCTATTGAATTAAACTCACATTCTGCAATCAAATAGCAATCTTCTCTAAAAAAAAACTTTAATAAATTATACTTTATGGAACAGTATTCACAAATGAATTATGGAACAACAATCATCAAACATATATACACAACATGCGTACTATAGCAACCTGACTTGAAGAGAATATGACTATGCTTCCAAATAGAATAATATCACTTTAGGATTCCAACAATTGAGATTTCAAATGAATCTACTACAACAATATTCAATATGAAGGCTCTGCAACGGAAATAGTTGGCATGCAATCAACTTTGAAAAGATTCACTCATACAATTCAGAATCACTTCTTGAAAGAAACCATTAATGAATTAATTGTAACAGAGCATGGAATAGCATATGAAAAACGCGTCAGATTACCAAACTGTAAAGATAAACAAACCACACGGAAACCAAATTATAATGATACAAAAGCAAGTGTCCTTCGGAGCCGGGCCCTTAGCTTCCAACGGTACACCGCCTTAGATTACTTCAGACGCAGAGATGAAATAAATACCAGGTCTTTTGTATTAATACATCAACAATTGTACAGCAAAACAAGTCTTAGTAAGAGTCGATGATCAAAGTTGAATCTGAGATTCACCGTTACATATATAAACAAAAAAGTCCCTTTTCTTAACACTGCTATCCCTTTTTATATGAGTAACGATGGAGGTATCTAGGTAGCAAAAATAAGCAAAACAGCGATCCCTTCGCCAATCCGTTAACCCTTTACTTCTCTTCCCTTGTTCCGCCGAATTGATAATCCTTCTTCCTTTCCAGGGTCGTCTTGCTTCGATTTGTTCAATCTTGTTCGCATCCGGTTCCCTCCCAAAGGGACAACAGTTATTGCTTCTTTGTCTTTTCCTTTTGAATGGCAGTCCTTCGTTTCCACCCTTTTCTGCATAGAAAAATAACAATTATCAGCAATTAAGCTTTCCATACTAATTCTTACATGTTCTATTAAAACTTTTTATTTCTTTAAGCTCATTATGCAAAAAGGGTTACAATTTCTACTGAAAAGTCACTAAATTGTTCATCAAAAACATACCTTTCCAGTGCTCCACACACCCCCCTACTTACCCTGTTTCATGCCCTCATGAAAACATTATAGTTGACATGCAAGGCGGTAAGAGAATAGGTTGGAGAGGGAACCTCGTGTGGAGGCCTACAGCCGTGATGAGTAACTAGATCATCAAAGAACTTATTTGTTTGACCTTCAGGCATTTCATACAAGGCCTGATATCCAGGTGCAGGGTGCCAAATAATTGGACTACGAAATCGATACCCTAACCAGGATGGCCCTGCTTGCAAAATACGCTCGCCATAAAGGTTCAATCGGCTGGCAGCTAGCTCAAAATTTTCATATTTGAATGGTTCCCTGAGCTGGATGTTTGGGTTCGAAGTCTAGTATCGAAATTTTGCAGCATCAATGGCAAGGTCTTTAATAGTCAGAAAATATTCCAAATTTTGTCGGATTAGGTCCTCGTGCATGGGACCTAATGTCTCCATAACACTGGGGGATCTCATAAGGTTCCTATCTGCTCTCCATAACAGTACTGGGTCTCTAGGCTCAGCTCTTACCCACAAGTCTAGGCTATTTTCCTGTCTCTGAAAAGTGTTATAAGCCCTGAGCCATTTTAGCTGATTAACCCCAAAGGAAACGAAGGCTTGCAATTGGATGTCCCCAACAAAAGGGCCAGGATTCAAATCAGTTTCCTGGTCTAGCACGAGGTTATGCAAGTAAAATTCACATAATAACCTTTGAACCTTAATTCCGTAATGCTTGCAACAATCTATGAAATCATTAACAGTATTGATTTGTATAGGGGCACCTACCCTGACAGCTTTTATCTTTAATCATAAATATCGTTCAAGCAAAAATAAAGCATAGTTTTTAGCAGGGGCCCTACAGGCCAGAACGTCATTATACAAAGAACACACAGTGTCCATCTGCCTAACAACAATATCTAATCGATGAGTTACCTTTGCAACCTTTTCTTGCTCCTTTTGCCAGCCTTCGAAGGCCTGGCTCTCGGATTGGCTAATATCCCGAAGTTGCTATTGCAATTCTTCATATTTCTCCCGGGGGACTATTTGTTCCTTCAACTATTCAGCTTCTTGCTGAGCTTGCTTCATCATTTTGTGCAAGGTTCTTGTTTTTGGATCCTTTTTCCATAGGGCCGTAGAGGCCGGGAGTTTTACCTGAACCTTTTTGTTATGCTGTTTGGAGTTCCAAACCCGGATCACCCCTGATGGCGGTGCCTCTATTTGTATCTCCTTATTCTCCTTTTCTTTCTTAACACGAATGAAGGGTTGTTGTGGTTCCTCTGTTAATGGAACATCATCCTGTCCCTCTGCCCCAACTGGAACGGCAGTCTGCTCTTCATTATCAATTGGAATAACAGTCTATTCTTCTGTGACAATTGGAACAACAGTTTGTTCCTCAGTGTCATTTGGAACAACAGTCTGTTCTTCTGTGACAATTGGAACAACAGTTTGTTCCTCGGTGTCGTTTGGAACAGCAGTAGGTCTTCCAATCGGGTTTCGACCAACAGTGCGACCGTAAGTCCCTCGTCTTCTTGTTCTGCGGGATTTTGCTGTAGTGGTCCTCTTTCTTTTCCTTGTGGTCCTTTGTATCCTCAGACTGGCTTTCAACATCCAAATTTTCTGTCGGAGCTGGGCTATAGTGTTCAGCAGCCTCTGCTGTTTAGTCTTTAATTTCTTGATTTCCCGTGCTTCAGTAGAGGGTTTTCTGCTGGCCCTTAAATCTGCTCCTACTCTTTCTAGAGTTTCTTCTGGTGCCTCGGGAACAGATTGCTCCCGGTTGGTGTCCCTTATTTCTTCCTCATGAATGGGCGGGTTTTATTCTGCTTCCTTTTCTGCATGTGAACCCTCAGGTATGTCTTCCTCTGGAGGTTCATCGGGAGGACCTGCTGGGCTGGAGGGTTGGCCATATTCCCCCAAACTGGCCAGGATTGTGGCCAATTCTTCTTCGCCCACAGGGTCTCGCATCGGGCTGCTTTCTGGCTGTCCTACGTCCTCCTCCCGATTGTCCTATTCAGTGACTGCCTTGGAGTTTTCAGCTTCTGTTTCTATTTCGGAGTGCACTTCTCTCTCGTCACCTCCTCCTCCGGCTTACTCAGCTTCGCCCCCAGATTGTCCAGCATTTTCTTCGGAAGGTATTCCTTCTGGTTCTGGAGGTTCGTCTATAATCTCAATTGGTTGGATGGTGATTTCTCGAATCTTTTCCAGCCTCCCTCGTATTCGAGCTAGCCAGATTGATTTTCTTGATTTCTCTAGCTGTTCAGTTGTACAAGCAACAGGTTTTTCTGCTATCACTTCTCTGCGTTTTTCTGGTCGCTCCGGTGTCCCTGAAGAATGCTTTCGTTTTGGAGCAACATGTTTTCCTGCTGCCACTTCTCTGCGTCTCTCTGATCGTTCTGGTGTGCTGGAGGAAGTTTTAGGTTTTGGGGGTGGTGCAGCCAATTTCCCCTCGATCAATGCAACAAGCTCCTCCCAGCTGCTCTGTTGTTGAGTGATACTATGGCTCACTATCAATCGAATCAATCCATGGTGGCTGACAACTGCTTCTACATTTTGTGCCGTTTTCAGGCTTCGGGCCGCATCATGCAATAGTGAATTTAAAAGTGCAGGCATATTTACAGAACATTTTTCTTTCAAAACAGCTAAGAGTTTAAGGTGGCGTGGTCTTACCACGTCCTTCCTTCCTTCGCACGTAATGTAGCTCTGTACTATCCTTGCTAGTTCGGTCCAGGGTTCTCCTAACGTTGCTGGCAGAACTCCCTTCCCCTTCACTGTCAAGCTTTGGCCTTCATCCTGGAAAATCTCCATAATCTTCTGCAGTCTTTCCTTCCTCAGCGTCCATACAGGTCTGGTGGCTGGTAGGCCTGAGACTTCTGCAATTACATCGTCAGTGACCGCTATCCGCCTTCCTCTTACTGTGGAGTAGTCCTCCTGCAAGTTTTGCAGAAATTCCAACACCACTGTCTCGTTTGATTCTTGTAGACGACTGAAGTAATTCAGCCATCCAGCCTTTTCCAGGATCTCCCGGGCGGCGGCAGAGACTGTCAATTCTTAAGGTTCGCTTCGGACTGCCTTTCCTCCCATGGTTCTACTAAGGATTTTCAATGGAATAGCAACTGCCTGTGCTGTTTTGGGATGCAGAGAAGGTGATCGTCGTGGAAAAAAACAGAGTATGCAGCAAAAATGGATTGTGGATGGAAACTTTGCGTAAAATAGAATTATCATACCGTTAAACCATGCCGTATTTTCGTACACTATCTACCCCGAATGGTGTGCTGACACGTAACTCGTGGAGTAATGAGATTACCTTCCCCCCCGCGATGTGATAGGCTGCCCCAGCCATCAAATAGAGGAGCAGCAGCCATTGTGTAACCAGTCATAAAGGAACAGCATATAGAATTACGCCATGTTTTAGATGGACAATGAAATACCGAAATCGAGGCAAAAAGGTGGATCGCGTTTTACATAAGAGCCTGCGTAATATGATGCGAGGCTGGGGGATGGGACGTCTGTCAATCGTACAAAGTCCCCAGAGGTCATTGTCAGTTCCCTTGCCATGATTGGTAGTAATGAGTGTTCGTGCGATATGTTCATTAGGAAATAAAATATGAATTATTCATAGGATAGAAGAGACAAAGAGATTTTAATATCATTCCCGTTGGTGTAACCATTATGATTTCGATACCATTAACAAAGCTCTGCTGCGGACAGGTGTTCACAACCTTGGCAGAGTTGTTTATTTCACCCCCGGAACCATGATCCTGTATGTGTATAAAAAGTATTTTTTCAAAACGCAGGCCATTATGCTGGCTTGGTAACCAGATAGCCATAATGCCATTCACAAGGAAGGTGCGAATCGTGGGCAGGTCGGCTCGTGATGAGACCCCATGTTCCAAGTTCTGTTTATTTAGTATACTTTTTGGACCATATCCCTGGTGTGGTGGCCATGTTGGGAATGCCACTTCGCTTCCAACCTGATGATCATGGTAGGCCGGCTCTTGATGAGACCCCCTATCCTGCATTTGACAATTAATAATCCATATTCATCATCATTTTTTCTTTGCAAAGCACTTTTTCTTATTGATTTACACATAAGGGTGGTTCAACACTCCTTAAGAGTGGGAATGGTGGAAGAAGTCTTATCATCCCAACAGGAAGATATAAATCCTCTGTTCTTATTCCTGTGTAATAATCAGAATATTTTTTTTTAAGGAGATCGCCATGATAATGATAACCAACCAGGACAATGGGAATAAGTCAATGACAACAGAGATGAGAAATAAGTATGTCCCTCCTCTTGTCCTCTTATCAATACTAGGCTCTATAAAGATAATGATTTTATGATTTGCTGACTTCGGCATGTTGTAATTGATGTTCATTGCATAAGTGTATAGTTGTATCTTAAAGACTGGGGAGATCATGGCGAAAAGCATCCTCAATATGAATCATCACTGAGAACAAAGATATGGCTATAGTGTTCCTTTTGAAAGAGAAGAATCCATACAAACAAATAGTTGGGATGTCGTTCTTTGAGAAGAAACATCTTAAGATCATGAGTGCTTGTCTGCAAAAATTCTCAACTGCTGTTCCTCTTGAAAAGGAACAGTAAAAACTTGCAAATGCTGTTCCTTTTGAAAAGGAACAACAAAAACTCACAACTGCTGTTCCTTTTGAAAAGGAACAGCAAAAACTCACAACTGCTGTTCCTTTTGAAAAGGAACAGCAAAAACTCACAACTGCTGTTCCTTTTGAAAAGGAACAACAAAAACTCACAACTGCTGTTCCTTTTGAAAAGGAACAGCAACGACTCAGAAATGTTGTTCCTCTTGAAAAAGGAACAACAAAGACACGACAATCAAGCAACTGCTATTCCTTTCGAAAAAGGAACAGTCAATAACTTTCAACTGCTGTTCCTTTTGAAAAGGAACAGCAAAGCCCCAAAAATGCTGTTCCTTTTGAAAAGGAACAACAAAAACTCACACATGTTGTTCCTTTTGAAAAAGGAACAGCAAAAACACGAAAACAAGCAACTACTGTTCCTTTTGGAAAAGGAACAGCAAAAACACTAAATCAAGCGACTGCTGTTCCTTTTGGAAAAGGAACAGCAAAAACTCTAAAACAAGCGACTGTTGTTCCTTTTGGAAAAGGAACAGCAAAAACACTAAAGCAAGCGACTACTGTTCCTTTTGGAAAAGGAACAGCAAAAACACTAAAGCAAGTGACTGTTGTTCCTTTTGGAAAAGGAACAGCAAAAACACGAAAATAAGCAATTGCTGTTCCTTTTGGAAAATGAACAGCAAAAACACTAAAGCAAGCGACTGTTGTTCCTTTTGGAAAAGGAACAGCAAAAACACGAAAATAAGCAACTACTGTTCCTTTTGGAAAAGGAACAGCAAAAACACTAAAGCAAGCGACTGTTGTTCCTTTTGGAAAAGGAATAGCAAAAACACTAAATAAGCAACTGCTATTCCTTTTGGAAAAGGAACAACAAAAACACTAAAACAAGCAACTGTTGTTCCTTTTGGAAAAGGAACAGCAAAAACACGAAAACAAGCAGCTGTTGTTCTTTTTTGGAAAAGGAACAACAAAAACACACTGATTGTAAAAAGCAATCTTAAGAAAGAAAGATCAAAGAAAAATTAAGAAAACGTATATACAAGAGCTTATGTACAGGTCAAAAAAAAATACGTTCCTTACTGAATTATTGGTGAGGAAGATCTTACTTCCTCTCCTAAAATATCCATGTCAGTGTCTTGACGTAGCTGCTCACAGAAGGATTCCCGAGTGAGTGGCCTGCGATAGAGACGAACTCGGTGGCCATTTACCTTGAATGCATATCCAGAACCATCGATTGTGATGAGAGTAAGGGTCCCATTATCATGTACTTTCTGGATTTCGTATGGCCCCAACCAACAAGTCTGCAGTTTCCCCGAGAAATCCTGAAACCGAGAGTCATATAACAGAGCCCAGTCTCCTTCATGAAAGACTTTATTCTTGATAAGTGCATCATGTCATTTAGCTCGCTGTTGCTGAATAAGTGCTGTGTTTTGTAATGCAGAGAGCCTTATTTCGTCCAATTCATTAATCTGCAGTAATCGACCGATTTGTGCCTCACTTAAATCTAGGCCAACTTCCTGTGCAGTTCGTAGCGTTTGGATTTCAAATTCTATGGGAAAAATAGGTTGCTTCCCAAACACTAATTGATAGGGTGAATAACTAGTGGTGCTTCTCCAGGTGGTTCTATAGGCCCAGAGTGCTTCAGGTAGTCGGGCGGCCCAATCACGCCTATGTGAAGCAATGGTTTTTGTTAAAATTGATTCTATTACCTTATTGCTACTTTCTACTTGCCCATTTGCCTGCGGGTTATATGGGGTAGTAATTTTGTGCTGGACATGATAATTGTTAAGTGTTGCTGCTAATTTGTTTCCAACAAATTGTGGTCCTCCATCTGTGATTATTTCTCTCGGAAGGCCATATCGTACAAACAAATGGAACAGGAACTGTACTACCGAATCTTCTTTAGCTCTAGGCAAGGCTTCGGCCTCAACCCATTTGGTAACATATTCTGTGGCTACCAAAATATATGTTCTCTGATTTGATGATGCGTTGATGGGTCCAACGAAGTCAAGAGCCCATCGTTCAAATGGTTCAATGACTAATTGTGGCCTCAGAGGCATTTCGTCGGCTTGACTAGGTCGTCCTTCTCGCTGGCAGCTGTCATAGTCTTGAACAAATTTCTTCGAATCCTTAAAAATTGTAGGCCAGTAGTATCCCGTCTGCAATACTTTATGTGTTGTTCGTTTCTCGGCAAAGTGTCCCCCACATTGTCCATTATGACAAGCCTTTAAGATGACGAAGATTTCATCTTCTAGAATACACCTTCTGATTTGCATGTCTGCCCCTGTGTGGAACAAATAACCCCCGATCCACGAAAACCGAGTACTCTTCTGAACAATCTGCTTGCGTTCATTAGGGGTTAAGTGTTTTGGTAGCTTACCTACTGCAAGGTAGTTGGCAACATTGGCATACCAAGGTGTTCGAACAGCAACAGCAAATAGGTGCTCATCCGGAAATTGGTCTTCCACTGCTGCTGCCTCAATTGATTTTGGTATTCGTGAGAGAAAATCAGCTACAGGGTTTTCCTTGCTGGGTCTATCTTTGATTGTGATATCGAACTCCTGCAATAAGATCAACCATCTCGTTATTCTAGCATTTGTTACAGGCTTATTCGCTAAATATTTGATAGCAGAATGATCTGTATATAAAACAACGGGATAGCCTGTAATATAATGTCTAAATTTGTTGACAGCCTGTATTACAACGAGGAATTCTTTTTCGATGACAGTGTAATTTAATTCAGCAGGGGATAAATTTTTGCTGATATAATAAATAGCATATGGTTTTTTATCCTCCTCCTATCCAAGGACTGCACCGATTGCTGTGTCTGAGGCATCAGATGAGATTTGGAATGGTAAATTCCAGTTTGGTCCTCGAAGGACTGGAGCTGTTGATACAAGCTTCTTTAAATCCTGGAAAGTGCAGTCGCATTTTTCTGTCCACATGAAATCAACATTACCAGTTAATGCATATAAAGGTGCAGCAATGTGTGAATAATGTTCTATAAATCGTCTGTAATACCCAAAAAATCCAAGAAAGCTGCGTACCTCTGTCTGAGTAGTGGGGGTGGGGATAAGCAACAGAATTTGAATTTTGGCCGGATCTACCTGAATTCCAGCTGCTGAGACGAAATGTCCTAGAATGAGCCCTTCAGTCATCATCATATAACATTTTTCGTGGCTTAAACAAAGCCTGGTATCAATGCAACGCTGTAGGACTTTTTCTAAAGTGTCCAGAGCTGGATCAAAATCATCTCCATATGGTGTAAAATCATCCATGTATACTTCAAGCCCATCATTTATTAAATCTGCAAAGATGCTAAGAATGGTCCTTTGGAATGTGGTAGGAGCATTACATAGGCCAAAGGGTAGAACTCTATAGGCGAACGTTCCCCAAGGACAAGTAAAGGTAGTTTTATCCTGGTCTTCAGGGGCAATCTGAATCTGATTGTATTCGCTGAAGCCATCCAGGAAAGAAAAGAATTTCTTTCCTGCTAACGTGTCCAATACTTGGTCTATGAATGGGAGGGGAAAATGGTCTTTTTGTGTGGCTTTGTTTAACTCTCTATAATCCACACAAATCCTCCATTTCCCATTCTTCTTAGGTACAACCACAAGTGGAGAGACCCACTTACTATCAGAAATAGGATAGATAAAATTAACATCTAAAAGCTTCTGAAGTTCTGCTTTTACAACATCTTTTAGGTGAGGGTTGAGTCTTCTTTGCGGTTGACGGATAGGTCTTGCATCTTTTTCTATATAAATATGGTGGGTGCACAATTGGTCAATCCCTTTCATATCGGGGTAATCCCATGCAAATGCTTCTTGATGCTTTCGTAACAGGTGGATGAGTTTTATTTCTTGGTCCGATGTAAGGTTGGCATTGATGTTTAGTGTTTTTCTCGGTTCAATTTCCACTGCTTTACTATTGGCAACAGAAGTCACAGGTATCGTTTGGTCATGTGTATCTTTCAAGGGGTCTTCTTCTAGTTCGTTCTCGAATGCAGCTTCTATCATAAAACACTGTGCATGAGGTCTAGATTCAGTTTGACTAACAAAGTTATTGATGGCATCATCTTCTGTTTGGTCTTTAAAGTCTAGGGCCTTCTGTATAGTCAATGGTGATCTGATATTGTCAGTAAGGTATGATACAGGGTGCTGGTTAGTTTTTATCATTGTAAGACTTGGCTGTGCTGGAGGGTATAGAACTAGATTTTTAATATCTGGTCCTCTAGTTATGGTCATATTCCCCTGCCGGCAACCAATGTAGGCATCGGCGGTAGCAAGCCAAGGTCTACCTAAAATTAGCAGGTGTCCATCCAGTCGGGTTTTTGGATTAATTACCAGGAAATCAGTTGGGTATTCCCAAGAATCTATAGAGACCATAACATCGTATAGAGTTCCTTCCGGTTGAACTACAGATCGGTCAGCCAATTCTAATAAAGTAGAAGTGGGTTCTACTGATGTAATACCGAGCTTTTGGCAAGTAGAAGTTGTCAGAATATTGATTGCGGCTCCTAAATCAACTAAAGCATTAGTCAGGGTCTGACCATAGATTTGGACAGTTACGATTGGATTTCCTGGATCGTCATATTTAATGGGTGCTCCTGTTAAAAGTTCAGATAAAGTACCGACTACTTAGACTCTTGGGTTAGTGGTTACATTCCTCCTTGGTTTTTTTATTCACAATTCTTTTATAGTTTTTGCATATATAGGGATGTCTTGAATGGCTTGGATAAAAGGAATTCGTATGTACAGGTTTTGTAGCTCTCCCAGAATGTCAAAGTCTAGATGTTGTACAGGTCGTGGTATGACTAATCATTCTGGGAAGGGAGGAGAGGGTGTATTTGCTTGATGATGAGTCTGTTCCTTATTTGCACCCTCTTGTTGTAACGGTTGTTCTATTGGTAACTGATCTTCAATGTGAACTATTTTATCTCCCTCTGTTTCTATTATAAGTCCAGATCTTAACTGAAGATCATTGCACTCCCTTAGTTCAGGTCCAATTTCTGCTGATTCTATAATTTAAAGGGATTGGACCGGCCTATTATTAGGATTAGGATTGGGTTGGGCTGGGAGTTGCGGTCTCAGATTAGACTGGGGATTTTGTTGCAAAGCTGGCAGATTCGGTTGAGGGAGCGGAATAGTTCTTGTTGGCTGATATGTCGATCTTGGCCAATTTGTCTGCGAGGGTGAGCTTTGTGAAGTAGGGGGGGTCCATTGTGGAGGGTATGAGCCACTTTGCCAATATGGTGGGGCGTAAGGAAAATTCGGCCAACCAAATTGGCTTGGCTGATTCATCCATGGATTTGGAGAAGGAAATGGTTGCGATGTCCAGTTCGGGAATGGGGGTTGAGATTGGTTTTGCCACATACTATATTGTTGAGCATTATACTGTGGAGGCTAAAAAGAAGAAGTTGGGTCTAAAAACATACCTGATTGCCTTGGTTGCCGTTGGAGACGCTGGTTAACGAAGTATGCTGATTCTGGCTCTTCTTCTGCTTCCTTATATACTGCTTTCAATCCAGGAAGTGAGGGGAAACTTTCAGTAAGATGATCTTTTGTACAGATGGCACCTGTTTGAACTGCATCCAGTGGACATTCCTTGTGGCTATGTTTTCTTCTACATCGGGGGTAGAAGATCGTCAAATTCTGTTCTGCCTCTATCTGCTTCTGTTTAGCCTGCACAATATCAAGTTGTGTAGTTAATGTCCCCAGGATATCAGTTTTAAAATTTTCTAATAAATTCCCAAGTTCTACACGTGTTACTCCTTCTGTTGATATTTTGTTATCTCTGACAAACCCATCATATTCTGTTGGTTTTATCCTCATGCTGCCTCTCAAGCTCCTGATACATAAATCAATGATGTCAGCAAAATTTTCTTGATAGATATCCCCTTTTCCCATGATATTTAATGTTTCAATCCATTGTTCCTTCATGCCTCTAATCAATGCTGTTTTTAGCACATTATCAAGCAAAGGTAGTGATGCATATGGAGATCTTTGCAAATTATACTGAAAACGTTCTACATATTCTTCTAGTGTTTCGTTTGGTCTAGCTGTCATTTGAAATATTTCATCTTTCAGTTCTCTAGACCTACAATAATCTTGATATTTCTTTAGGAAGGATTCTTTCATTTGCTCCCAGTTATTTATAACCCCACCACCTAAACCCATAAATCATCTTAAAGCTGCTCCTTTCAAAGTGGAGGGGAACAACTTTAATTTCTGGGAGTCAGTGGTGTAATCATATCCCGTGCATAATACATCAAATTCAAATAAGAATGCATCAGGATCCTCTGATGTAAGTCCATGAAATGTAGGAATGTGTTGAAGGGGAATTTCTTTCATAGGAGCATTTGCTGCGGAATCCACTATAGGATATTGTAATGTAGAAGTTTGAGTATTTGGCTGATTCTGTGCCATGGGATCGAATATGTGCCAGTAACCTTCCGGGATCTCTAAGAGGGTGTTCTTAGGTGGAGAATGAACGGCTTTGACAGGGATTGTTTTAGTAGCACTTCCTTTGTCTGGAACAACGAGAATCCCTGTTGCTTGAGGGGATTGAATCCCTTCAACAATGGTTTTTACAGCACTTCCTTTATCTGGGCTTTTTAATGGATGGATTATCCTAAGAGGAGATCCTGGCTCCTCAACTTCTCCTGTTTCCCCTTCTCCTTCACAAAGATTGCTTAGATTCCCTTCCTGCAGTCGTTCTGGAATAGAATTTTCAATTTTTTGAAAGTCCTGTTCATCAGTCTGACTATGCACCTCAGCGAAGGCTATAGATGGTGATCCTGCGGCCTGAAGGGAGCTAGTAGGTTGTTTAGAATTGGTTTTCCTAAAACCTACTGATGGCTGAGATTCAGTTTTCTTATAGATTTCATCTATGAAGGTTGTTCAGCCAAGGGTCACCGGCCCTTTGGCTTTTTCGGGTTTGAACGGAGGTTTGATAATTTTTTCTGGCTTTTTCTGCTTAGTCATGCACTCTATAAACTACCAAATTCTATTCAACCCAAAATTCTGCCAGGAAAGCGGACGGTGGAGCAGGGCTTTTACATGCTACGTACGCAGGTTCTTACCTTCCGTTTTTAAAATCCAACTCTCCCCTAGCAGATTCGTACACTACTCTGTAAAAGACAAATGGCTGTACTATTTCCCCGGCAACGGCGCCAAAATGTAGAGCTGTAACAAGGGTCTCTTTCACCTCTAGTTATGCCACATTAATAAGTCAATCCGGGAACGCTTTGTTATTGCAAAGAGTAGCTCAATCTGAGGCTATTCGTCAGAGTAATGCTTCGTTGTACAGTGTCTAGGAAATACAAGGGTAAATGGATGCTAAAATTACGACTAAATTGCTTAAAAGAATAAGATCACACAAAGCAGCTTATCAGTCGAGGGTACGGAAGCGATAACCCATCCCTCTAGAAACTGATGGAGTGAAATTTGAGCATGGACCATAGGTCTGGGAGCTAGGCAGCGACTTGCTGAGGCTCTCTACAGCCTTAGACCTTCTCTCACACCAAAACGGTAAATGCAAGTAAATGGAACGGCAGAAAGTAAAATGGAACAGCAAACAGGAAATGGAACAGCAAATCTGAAATGGAACAACAATAAATGGAACAACAATCCAATAAAATAAATCTCGCGAGTCAGACTAAGCTTTCTCTATTGAATTAAACTCACATTCTGCAATCAAATAGTAATCTTCTCTCAAAAACAACTTTAATAAATTATACTTTATGGAACAGTATTCACAAATGAATTATGGAACAGCAATCATCAAACATATATACACAACATGCGTACTATTGCAACCTGACTTGAAGAGAATATGACTATTCTTCCAAATAGAATAATATCACTTTAGGATTCCAACAATTGAGATTTCAAATGAATCTACTACAGCAATATTCAATATGAAGGCTCTGCAACGGAAATAGTTGGCATGCAATCAACTTTGAAAAGATTCACTCATACAATTCAGAATCACTTCTTGAAAGAAACCATTAATGAATTAATTGTAACAGAGCATGGAATAGCATATGAAAAACGCGTCAGATTACCAAACTGTAAAGATAAACAAACCACACGGAAACCAAATTATAATGATACAAAAGCAAGTGTCCTTCGGAGCCGGGCCCTCAGCTTCCAACGGTACACCGCCTTAGATTACTTCAGACGCAGAGATGAAATAAATACCAGGTCTTTTGTATTAATACATCAACAATTATACAGAAAAACAAGTCTTAGTAAGAGTCGATGATCCAAAGTTGAATCTGAGATTCACCGTTACATATATAAACAAAAAAGTCCCTTTGCTTAACACTGCTATCCCTTTTTATATGAGTAACGACGGAGGTATCTAGGTAGCAAAAATAAGCAAAACAACGATCCCTCAGGATCAAAGATCCTGAGGGATTTGCCAATCCGTTAACCCTTTACTTTTCTTCCCTTGTTCCGCCAAATTGATAATCCTTCTTCCTTTCTAGGGTCGTCTTGCTTCGATTTGTTCAATCTTGTTCGCATCTGGTTCCCTCCTAAAGGGACAGCAGTTATTGCTTCTTTGTCTTTTCCTTTCGAATGGCAGTCCTTCGTTTCCACCCTTTTCTACATGGAAAAATAACAATTATTAGCAATTACGCTTTCCATACTAATTCTTACACGTTCTATTAAAACTCTTTATTTCTTTAAGCTCATTATGCAAAAAGGGTTACAATTGCTACTGAAAAGTCACTAAATTGTTCATCAAAAACATACCTTTCCAGTGCTCCACACACCCCCCTGCTTACCCTGTTTCATGCCCTCATGAAAACATTATAGTTGACATGCAAGGTGGTAAGAGAATAGGCTGGAGAGGGAACCTCATGTGGAGGCCTACAGCCGTGATGAGTAACTAGATCATCAAAGAACTGATTTGTTTGACCTTCAGGCATTTCATACAAGGCCTGATATCTAGGTGCATGGTGCCAAATAATTGGACTACGAAATCGATACCCTAACCAGGATGGCCCTGCTTGCAAAATACGCTCACCATAAAGGTTCAATTGGCTGGCAGCTAGCTCAAAATTTTCATATCTGAATGGTTCCCTGAGCTGAATGTTTGGGTTCGAAGTCTGGTATCGAAATTTTGCAGCATCAATGGCAAGGTCTTTAATAGTCAGAAAATATTCCAAATTTTGTCGGATTAGGTCCTCGTGCATGGGTCCTAATGTCTCCATAACACCTGGGGATCTCATAAGGTTCCTATGTGCTCTCCATAACAGTACTGGGTCTCTAGGCTCGGCTCTTACCCACAAGTCTAGGCTATTTTCCTGTCTCTGAAAAGTGTTATAAGCCCTGAGACATTTTAGCTGATTAACCCCGAAGGAAACGAAGGCTTGCAATTGGATGTCCCCAACAAAAGGGCCAGGATTCAAATCAGTTTCCTGGTCTAGCACGAGGTTATGCAAGTAAAATTCACATAATAACCTTTGAACCTTAATTCCGTAATGCTTGCAACAATCTATGAAATCATTCACAGTATTGATTTGTATAGGGGCACCTGCCCTGACAACTTTTATCTTTAATCGTAAATATTGTTCAAGCAAAAATAAAGCATAGTTTTTAGGAGGGGCCCTACAGGCCAGAACGTCATTATACAAAGAACACACAGTGTCCATCTGCCTAACAACAATATCTAATCGATGAGTTACCTTTGCAACCTTTTCTTGCTCCTTTTGCCAACCTTCGAAGGCCTGGCTCTCGGATTGGCTAATATCCCGAAGTTGCTGTTGCAATTCTTCATATTTCTCCCGGGGGACTATTTGTTCCTTCAACTGTTCAGCTTCTTGCTGAGCTTGCTTCATCATTTTGTGCAAGGTTCTTGTTTTTGGATCCTTTTTCCATAGGGCCGTAGAGGCCGGGAGTTTTACCTGAACCTTTTTGTTATGCTGTTTGGAGTTCCGAACCCGGATCACCCCTGAGGGCGGTGCCTCTGTTTGGATCTCCTTATTCTCCTTTTCTTTCTTAACACGAATGAAGGGTTGTTGTGGTTCCTCTGTTAATGGAACATCATCCTGTCCCTCTGCCCCAAATGGAACGGCAGTCTGCTCTTCATTATCAATTGGAACAATAGTCTGTTCTTCTGTGACAATTGGAACAACAGTTTGTTCCTCAGTGTCATTTGGAACAACAGTCTGTTCTTCTGTGACAATTGGAACAACAATTTGTTCCTCAGTGTCATTTGGAACAGCAGCAGGTCTTCCAATCGGGTTTCGACCAACAGTGCGACTGTAAGTCCCTCGTCTTCTTGTTTTGTGGGATTTTGCTACAGTGGTCCTCTTTCTTTTCCTTGTGGTCCTTTGTATCCTCAGACTAGCTTTCAACATCCGAATTTTCTGTCAGAGCCGGGCTATAGTGTTCAGCAGCCTCTGTTGTTTAGTCTTTAATTTTTTGATTTCCCGTGCTTCAGCAGAGGGTTTGCTGCTGGCCCTTAAATCTGCTCCTACTCTTTCTAGAGTTTCTTCTGGTGCCTCGAGAACAGATTGTTCCCGGTTGGTGTCCCTTATTTCTTCCTCATGAACAGGCGGGTTTTATTCTGCTTCCTTTTCTGCATGTGAACCCTCAGGTATGTCTTCCTCTCAAGGTTCATAGGGAGGACCTGCTGGGCTGGAGGGTTGGCCATATTCCCCCAAACTGGCCAGGATTGCGGCCAATTCTTCTTCGCCCACAGGGTCTCACATCGGGCTGCTTTTTGGCTGTGCTACGTCCTCCTCCCGATTGTCCTGTTCAGTGACTGCCTTGGAGTGTTCAGCTTCTGTTTCAGTTTCGGAGTGCACTTCTCTCTCGTCACCTCCTCCTCCGGCTTGCTCAGCTTTGCCCCCAGATTGTCCAGCATTTTCTTCGGAAGGTATTCCTTCTGGTTCTGGAGGTTCGTCTATAATCTCAATTGGTTGGCTGGTGCTTTCTCGAATCTTTTCCAGCCTCCCTCGTATTCGAGCTAGCCGGATTGATTTTCTTGATTTCTATGGCTGTTCAGGTGTACAAGCAACAGGTTTTTCTGCTATCACTTCTCTACGTTTTTCTGGTCGCTCCGGTGTCCCTGAAGAAGGCTTTCGTTTAGGAGCAACACGTTTTCCTGCTGCCACTTCTCTGCGTTTCTCTGATCGTTCTGGTGTGCTGGAGGAAGTTTTAGGTTTTGGGGGTGGTGCAGCCAATTTCCCCTTGATCAATGCAACGAGCTCCCCCCAGCTACTCTGTTGTTGAGTGATACTATGGCTCACTATCAATCGAATCAATCCATGGTGGATGACAACTGCTTCTACATGTTGTTCCGTTTTCAGGCTTCGGGCCGCATCATGCAGTAGTGAATTTAAAAGTGCAGGCATATTTACAGAACATTTTTCTTTCAAAACAGCTAAGAGTTTAAGGTGGCGTGGTCTTACCACGTCCTTCCTTCCTTCGCACGTAATGTAGCTCTGTACTATCCTTGCTAGTTCGGTCCAGGGTTCTCCTAACGTTGCTGGAAGAACTCCCTTCCCCTTCACTGTCAAGCTTTGGCCTTCATCCTGGAAAATCTCCATAATCTTCTGCAATCTTTCCTTCCTCATCGTCCATACAGGTCCGGTGGCTGGTAGGCCTGAGACTTCTGCAATTACATCGTCAGTGACCGCTATCCGCCTTCCTCTTACTGTGGAGTAGTCCTCCTGCAAGTTTTGCAGAAATTCCAATGCCACTGTCTTGTTTGATTCTTGTAGGCAACTGAAGTAATTCAGCCATCCAGCCTTTTCCAGGATCTCCCGGGCGGAAGCAGAGATTGTCAATTCCTGAGGTTCGCTTCGGACTGCCTTTCCTCCCATGGTTCTACTAAGGATTTTCAATGGAACAACAACTGCCTGTGCTGTTTTGGGATGCAGAGAAGGTGATCGTCGTGGAAAAAAACAGAGTATGTAGGAAAAATGGATTATGGATGGCAACTTTGCGTAAAATAGAATTATCATACCGTTAAACCATGCCATATTTTCGTACACTATCTACCCCGAATGGTGTTCTGACACGTAACTCGTGGAGTAATGAAATTACCTTCCCCCCCGCGATGTGATAGGCTGCCCCAGCCGTCAAATAGAGGAGCAGTAGCCATCGTGTAACCAGTCATAAAGGAACAACATATAGAATTACGCCATGTTTTAGATGGACAACGAAATACCGAAATCGAGGCAAAAAGGTGGATCGTGTTTTACATAAGAGCCTGCGTAATATGATGCGAGGCCGGGGGATGGGACGTCTGTCAATCGTACGAAGTCCCCAGAGGTCATTGTCAGTTCCCTTGCCATGATTGGTAGTAATGAGTGTTCGTGCGATATGTTCATCGGGAAATAAAATATGAATTATTCATAGGATAGAAGAGACAAAGAGATTTTAATATCATCCCCGTTGGTGTAACCATTATGACTTCGATACCATTAACAGAGCTCTGCTGCCGACAGGTGTTCATAACCTTGGTAGAGTTGTTTATTTCACCCCCGGAACCATGATCCTGTATGTGTATAAAAAGTATTTTGTCAAAACGCAGGCCATTATGCTAGCTTGGTAACCAGATAGCCATAATGCCATTCACAAGGAAGGTGCGAATCGTGGGCAGGCTGGCTCGTGATGAGACCCCCTGTTCCAAGTTCTGTTTATTTAGTATACTTTTTGGACCATATCCCTGGTGTGGTGGCCATGTTGGGAATGCCACTTCGCTTCCAACCTGATGATCATGGTAGGCCGGCTCTTGATGAGACCCCCTATCCTGCATTTGACAATTAATAATCCATATTCATCATCATTTTTTCTTTGCAAAGCACTTTTTCTTATTTATTTACACATAAGGGTGGTTCAGCACTCCTTAAGAGTGGGAATGGTGGAAGAAGTCTTATCATCCCAACAGGAAGATATAAATCCTCTGTTCTTATTCCTGTGTAATAATTAGAATTTTTTTTTTTTAAGGAGATCGCCATGATAAAGATAACCAACCAAGACAATGGGAATAAGTCAATGAAAACGGAGATGAGAAATAAGTATGTCCCTCCTCTTGTCCTCTTATCAATACTAGGCTCTATAAAGATAACGATTTTATGATCTGCTGACTTCGGCATGTTGTAATTGATGTTCATTGCATAAGTGTATAGCTGTATCTTAAAGACTGGGGATATCATGGCGAAAAGCATCCTCAATATGAATCATCACTGAGAACAAAGATATGGCTATAGTGTTCCTTTTGAAAGAGAAGAATCCATACAAACAAATAGTTCAGATGCCGTTCTTTGAGAAGAAACATCCTAAGATCATGAGTGCTTGTCTGCAAAAATTCTCAACTGTTGTTCCTCTTGAAAAGGAACAACAAAAACTTGCAAATGCTGTTCCTTTTGAAAAGGAACAACAAAAACTCACAACTGCTATTCCTTTTGAAAAGGAACAACAAAAACTCACAACTGCTGTTCCTTTTGAAAAGGAATAGCAAAAACTCACAACTGCTGTTCCTTTTGAAAAGGAACAGTAAAAACTCACAACTGTTGTTCCTTTTGAAAAGGAACAGTAAAAACTCACAACTGCTGTTCCTTTTGAAAAGGAATAGCAACGACTCAGAAATGTTGTTCCTCTTGAAAAAGGAACAGCAAAGACACAACAATCAAGCAACTGTTGTTCCTTTTGAAAAAGGAACATTCAATAACTTTCAACTGCTGTTCCTTTTGAAAAGGAACAGCAAAGCCCCAAAAATGCTGTTCCTTTTGAAAAGGAACAGCAAAAACTCACACCTGTTGTTACTTTTGAAAAAGGAACAGCAAAAACACGAAAACAAGCAACTGTTGTTTCTTTTGGAAAAGGAACAACAAAAACACTAAATCAAGCGACTGTTGTTCCTTTTGGAAAAGGAACAGCAAAAAATCTAAAACAAGTGACTGTTGTTCCTTTTGGAAAAGGAACAGCAAAAACACTAAAGCAAGCGACTGCTATTCCTTTTGGAAAAGGAACAGAAAAAACACTAAAGAAAGCGACTGTTGTTCCTTTTGGAAAAGGAACAGCAAAAACATGAAAATAAGCAACTGTTGTTCCTTTTGGAAAAGGAACAGCAAAAACACTAAAGCAAGCGACTGCTATTCCTTTTGGAAAACGAATAGCAAAAACATGAAAATAAGCAACTGCTATTCCTTTTGGAAAAGGAACAACAAAAACTCTAAAGCAAGCGACTGTTGTTCCTTTTGGAAAAGGAACAGAAAAAACACTAAAATAAGCAACTGCTGTTCCTTTTGGAAAAGGAACAGCAAAAACACTAAAACAAGCAACTGCTGTTCCTTTTGGAAAAGAAACAGCAAAAACATGAAAACAAGCAGCTATTGTTCTTTTTTGGAAAAGGAACAGCAAAAACACACTGACTGTAAAAAGCAATCTTAAGAAAGAAAGATCAAAGAAATATTAAGAAAATGTATATACAAGAGCTTATGTACAGGTCAAAAAAAAATACGTTCCTTACTGAATTATTGGTGAGGAAGATCTTACTTCCTCTCCTAAAATCTCCATGTCAGTGTCTTGACGTAGCTGCTCACAGAAGGATTCCCGAGTGAGTGGCCTGCGATAGAGACGAACTCGGTGGCCGTTTACCTTGAATGCATATCCAGAACCATCGATTGTGATGAGAGTAAGGGTCTCATTATCATGTACTTTCTGGATTTCGTATGGCCCCAACCAACGAGTCTGCAGTTTCCCCGGGAAATCCTGAAACCGAGAGTCATATAATAGAGCCCAGTCTCCTTCATGAAAGTCTTTATTCTTGATAAGTGCATCATGCCATTTAGCTCGCTGCTACTGAATAAGTGCTGTGTTTTGTAATGCAGAGAGCCTTATTTCGTCCAATTCATTAATCTGCTGTAATCGACTGATTTGTGCCTCACTTAAATCTAGGCCAACTTCCTGTGCAGTTCGTAGCATTTGGATTTCAAATTCTATGGGAAAAATAGGTTTCTTCCCTAACACTAATTGATAGGGTGAATAACCAGTGGTGCTTCTCCAGGTGGTTCTATAGGCCCAGAGTGCTTCAGGTAGTCGGGTGGCCCAATCACACCTATGTGAAGCAATGGTTTTTGTTAAAATTGATTCTGTTACCTTATTGCTACTTTCTACTTGCCCATTCGCCTGCAGGTGATATGGGGTAATAATTTTGTGCTGGACATGACAATTGTTAAGTGTTGCAGCTAATTTGTTTTCGACAAATTGTGGTCCTCCATCTATGATTATTTCTCTCGGAAGGCCATATCATACAAACAAATGGAACAGGAACTGTACTACCGAATCTTCTGTAGCTCTAGGCAAGGCTTCGGCCTCAACCCATTTGGTAACATATTCTGTGGCTACCAAAATATATGTTCTCTGATTTGATGATGGGTTGATGGGTCCAACGAAGTCAAGAGCCCATCGTTCAAACAGTTCAATGACTAATTGTGGCCTCAGAGGTATTTCGTCGGCTTGACCAGGTCATCTTGCTCGTTGGCAGCTGTCACAGGCTTGAACAAATTTCTTCGAATCCTTAAAAATTGTAGGCCAGTAGTATCCCGTCTGCAATACTTTATGTGTTTTTCATTTCTTGGCAAAGTGTCCCCCACATTGTCCATTATGACAAGCCTTTAAGATGTCGAAGATTTCATCTTCTTGAATACATCTTCTAATTTGCATGTCTACCCCTGTGTGGAACAAATAACCCCTGATCCACGAAAACCGAGTACTCTTCTGAACAATTTGCTTGCGTTCATTAGGGTTTAAGTGTTTTGGTAGCTTATCTACTGCAAGGTAGTTGGCAACATTAGCATACCAAGGTGTTCGAACAGCAACAACAAATAGGTGCTCATCCAGAAATTGGTCTTCCACTGCTGCTGCCTCAATTGATTTTGGTATTCGTGAGAGAAAATCAACTACAGGGTTTTCCTTGCTGGGTCTATCTTTGATTGTGATATCGAACTCTTGCAATAAGATCAACCATCTTGTTATTCTAGCATTTGTTACAGGCTTATTCGCTAAATATTTGATAGCAGAATGATCTGTATATAAAACAATGGGATAGCCTGTAATATAATGTCTAAATTTGTTGACAGCCTGTATTACAGCGAGGAATTCTTTTTCGATGACAGTGTAATTTAATTCAGCAGGGGATAAATTTTTGCTGATATAATAAATAGCATATGGTTTTTTATCCTCCTCCTGTCCAAGGACTGCACCGATTGCTGTGTATGAGGCATCAGATGAGATTTGGAATGGTAAATTCCAGTTTGGTCCTCGAAGGACTGGAGCTGTTGATACAAGCTTCTTTAAATCCTGGAAAGCGCGGTCGCATTTTTCTGTCCACATGAAATCAACATTACCAGTTAATGCATATAAAAGCGCAGCAATGTGTGAATAATGTTCTATAAATCGTCTGTAATACCCAGAAAATCCAAGAAAGCTGTGTACCTCTGTCTGAGTAGTGGGGGTGGGGATAAGCAACAAAATTTGAATTTTGGCCAGATCTACCTGAATTCCAGCTGCTGAGACGAAATGTCCTAGAATGAGCCCTACAGTCATCATCATATAACATTTTTCGTGGCTTAAACAAAGCCTGGTATCAATGCAACGCTGTAGGACTTTTTCTAAAGTGTACAGAGCTGGATCAAAATCATCTCCGTATGGTGTAAAATCATCCATGTATACTTCAAGCCCATCATTTATTAAATCTGCAAAGATGCTAAGAATGGTCCTTTGGAATGTGGTAGGAGCATTACATAGGCCAAAGGGTAGAACTCTATAGGCGAACGTTCCCCAAGGACAAGTAAAGGTAGTTTTATCCTGGTCTTCAGGGGCAATCTGAATCTGATTGTATCCGCTGAAGCCATCTAGGAAAGAAAAGAATTTCTTTCCTGCTAACGTGTCCAATACTTGGTCTATGAATGGGAGGGGAAAATGGTCTTTTTGTGTGGCTTTGTTTAACTCTCTATAATCCACACAAATCCTCCATTTCCCATTCTTCTTAGGTACAACCACAAGTGGAGAGACCCACTTACTATCAGAAATAGGATAGATAAAATTAACATCTAAAAGCTTCTGAAGTTCTGCTTTTACAACATCTTTTAGGTGAGGGTTGAGTCTTCTTTGCGGTTGACGGATATGTCTTGCATCTTTTTCTATATAAATATGGTGAGTGCACAATTGGGGGTCAATCCCTTTCATATCGGGGTAATCCCACGCAAATGCTTCTTGATGCTTTCATAATAGGTGGATGAGTTTTATTTCTTGGTCCGGTGTAAGGTTGGAATTGATGTTTAGTGTTTTTCCCGGTTCAATTTCCACTCCTTTACTATTGGCAACAGAAGTCACAGGTATCGTTTGGTCATGTGTATCTTTCAAGGTGTCTTCTTCTAGTTCGTTCTCAAATGCAGCTTCTATCATAAAACATTGTGCATGAGGTCTAGATTCAGTTTGACTAACAAAGTTATTGATGGCATCATCTTCTGTTTGGTCTTTAAAGTCTAGGGCCTTCTGTATAGTCAATGGTGATCTGATATTGTCAGTAAGGTATGATACAGGGTGCTGGTTAGTTTTTATCATTGTAAGACTTGGCTGTGCTGGAGGGTATAGAACTAGATTTTTAATATCTGGTCCTCTGGTTATGGTCATATTCCCCTGCCGGCAACCAATGTAGGCATCGGCGGTAGCAAGCCAAGGTCTACCTAAAATTAGCGGGTGTCCATCCAGTCGGGTTTTTGGATTAATTACCAGGAAATCAGTTGGGTATTCCCAAGAATCTATAGAGACCATAACATCGTATAGAGTTCCT
Source organism: Pinus tabuliformis (assembly GCA_031772625.1). Lineage (NCBI taxonomy): Eukaryota > Viridiplantae > Streptophyta > Pinopsida > Pinales > Pinaceae > Pinus > Pinus tabuliformis. The sequence continues at coordinate 238,395,225 of CM062808.1, read as the reverse complement.
TCCGGTCGAACTACAGATCGGTCAGCCAATTCTAATAAAGTAGAAGTGGGTTCTACTGATGTAATACTGAGCTTTTGGCAAGTAGAAGTTGTCAGAATATTGATTGCGGCTCCTAAATCAACTAAAGCATTAGTCAGAGTCTGACCATAGATTTGGACAGTTATGATTGGATTTCCTGGATCATCATATTTAATGGGTGCTCCTGTTAAAAGGTCAGATAAAGTACCGACTACTTGGACTCTTGGGTTAGTGGTTACATTCCTCCTTGGTTTTTTTATGCACAATTCTTTTATAGTTTTTGCATATATAGGGGTTTCTTGAATGGCTTGGAGGAAAGGAATTCGTATGTACAGGTTTTGTAGCTCTCCTAGAATGTCAAAGTCTAGATGTTGTACAAGTCGTGGTATGACTAATCATTCTAGGAAGGGAGGAGAGGGTGTATTTGCTTGATGATGAGTATGTTCCTTATTTGCACCCTCTTGTTGTAACGGTTGTTCTATTGGTAACTGATCTTCAATGTGAACTGTTTTATCTCCCTCTGTTTCTATTATACGTCCAGATCTTAATTGAAGATCATTGCACTCCCTTAGTTCAGGTCCAATTTCTGCTGATTCTATAATTTGAAGGGATTGGACCGGCCCATTATTAGGATTAGGATTGGGTTGGGCTGGGAGTTGCGGTCTCAGATTAGACTGGGGATTTTGTTGCAAAGCTGGCAGAGTCGGTTGAGGGAGCGGAATAGTTCCTGTTGGCTGATATGTCGATCTTGGCCAATTTGTCTGCGAGGGTGAGCTTTGTGAAGTAGGGGGGGGTCCATTGTGGAGGGTATGAGCCACTCTGCCAATATGGTGGGGCGTAAGGAAAATTCGGCCAACCAAATTGGCTTGGCTAATTCATCCATGGATTTGGAGAAGGAAATGGTTGCGATGTCCAGTTCGGGAATGGGGGTTGAGATTGGTTTTGCCACATACTATATTGCTGAGCATTATACTGTGGAGGCTGAAAGGAAGAAGTTGGGTCTAAAAACATACCTGATTGCCTTGGTTGCCATTGGCGACGCTGGTTAACGAAGTATGCTGATTCTGGCTCTTCTTCTGCTTCCTTATATACTACTTTCAATCCAGGAAGTGAGGGGTAACTTTCAGTAAGATGATCTTTTGTACAGATGGCACATGTTTGAACTGCATCCAGTGGACATTCCTTGTGGCTATGTTTTCTTCTACATCGGGGGCAGAAGATCGTCAAATTCTGTTCTGCCTCTATCTGCTTCTGTTTAGCCTGCACAATATCAAGTTGTGTAGTTAATGTCCCCAGGATATCAGTTTTAAAATTTTCTAATAAATTCCCAAGTTCTACACGTGTTACTCCTTCTGTTGATATTTTGTTATCTCTGACAAACCGATCATATTCTGTTGGTTTTATCCTCGTGCTGCCTCTCGAGCTCCTGATACATAAATCAATGATGTCAGCAAAATTTTCTTGATAGATATCCCCTTTTCCCATGATATTTAATGTTTCAATCCATTGTTCCTTCATGCCTCTAATCAATGCTGTTTTTAGCACATTATCAGGCAGAGGTAGTGATGCATATGGAGATCTTTGCAAATTATACTGAAAACGTTCTACATATTCTTCTAGTGTTTCGTTTGGTCTAGCTGTCATTTGAAATATTTCATCTTTCAGTTCTCTAGACCTACAATAATCTTGATATTTCTTTAGGAAGGATTCTTTCATTTGCTCCCAGTTATTTATAACCCCACCACCTAAACCCATAAACCATCTTAAAGCTGCTTCTTTCAAAGTGGAGGGGAACAACTTTAATTTCTGGGGGTCAGTGGTGTAATCATATCCCGTGCATAATACATCAAATTCAAATAAGAATGCATCAGGATCCTCTGATGTAAGTCCATGAAATGTAGGAATGTGTTGAAGGGGAATTGCTTTCATAGGAGCATTTGCTGCGGAATCCAATATAGGATATTGTAATGTAGAAGTTTGAGTATTTGGATGATTCTGTGCCATGGGATCGAATATGTGCCAGTAACCTTCCGGGATCTCTAAGAGGGTGTTCTTAGGCGGAGAAGGAATGGCTTTGACAGGGATTGTTTTAGTAGCACTTCCTTTGTCTGGAACAACGACAATCCCTGTTGCTTGAGGGGATTGAATCCCTTCAACAATGGTTTTTACAACACTTCATTTATCTGGGCTTTTTAATGGATGGATTATCCTAAGAGGAGATCTTGGGTCCTCAACTTCTCCTGTTTCCCCTTCTCCTTCACAAAGATTGCTTAGATTCCCTTCCTGCAGTCGTTCTGGAATAGAATTTTCAATTTCTTGAAAGTCCTGTTCATTAGTCTGACTATGCACCTCAGCGAAGGCTACAGATGGTGATCCTGCGGCCTGAAGGGAGCTAGTAGGTTGTTTAGAATTGGTTTTCCTAAAACCTACTGATGGTTGAGATTCAGCTTTCTTATAGATTTCTTCTATGAAGGTTGTTCGGCCAAGGGTCACCGGCCCTTTGGCTTTTTCGGGTTTGAACGGAGGTTTGATAATTTTTTCTGGCTTTTTCTGCTTAGTCATGCACTCTATAAACTACCAAATTCTATTCAACCCACAATTCTGCCAGGAAAGCGGACGGTGGAGCAGGGATTTTACATGCTCCGTACGCAGGTTCTTACCTTCCGTTTTTAAAATCCAACTCTCCCCTAGCAGATTCGTACACTACTCTGTAAAAGACAAATGGCTGTACTATTTCCCCGGCAACGGCGCCAAAATGTAGAGCTGTAACAAGGGTCTCTTTCACCTCTAGTTATGCCACATTAATAAGTCAATCCGGGAACGCTTTTTTATTGCAAAGAATAGCTCAATCTGAGGCTATTCGTCAGAGTAATGCTTCGTAGTATAGTGTCTAGGAAATACAAGGGTAAACGGATGCTAAACTTACGACTAAATTTCTTAAAAGAATAAGATCACACAAAGCAGCTTATCAGTCGAGGGTACGGAAGCGATAACCCATCCCTCTAGAAACTGATGGAAAGGAAATTAGAGCATGGACCATAGGTCTGGGAGCTAGGCAGCGACTTGCTGAGGCTCTCTACAGCCTTAGACCTTCTCTCACACCAAAATAGTAAATGCAAGTAAATGGAACGGTAGAAAGTAAAATGGAACAGCAAACAGGAAATGGAACAGCAATAAATGGAACAGCAATAAATGGAACAACAATCCAATAAACTAAATCTCGCGAGTCAGACTAAGCTTGCTCTATTGAATTAAACTCACATTCCGCAATCAAATAGCAATCTTCTCTCAAAAACAACTTTAATAAATTATACTTTATGGAACAGTATTCACAAATGAATTATGGAACAACAATCATCAAACATATATACACAACATGCGTACTATATCAACCTGACTTGAAGAGAATATGACTATGCTTCCAAATGGAATAATATCACTTTAGGATTCCAACAATTGAGATTTCAAATGAATCTACTACAGCAATATTCAATATGAAGGCTCTGCAACGGAAATAGTTGGCATGAAATCAACTTTGAAAAGATTCACTCATACAATTCAGAATCACTTCTTGAAAGAAACCATTAATGAATTAATTGTAACAGAGCATGGAATAGCATATGAAAAACGTGTCAGATTACCAAACTGTAAAGATAAACAAACCACACGGAAACCAAATTATAATGATACAAAAGCAAGTGTCCTTCGGAGCTGGGCCCTTAGCTTCCAACGGTACACCACCTTAGATTACTTCAGACGCAGAGATGAAATAAATACCAGGTCTTTTGTATTAATACATCAACAATTGTACAGCAAAACAAGTCTTAGTAAGAGTCGATGATCAAAGTTGAATCTGAGATTCACCGTTACATATATAAACAAAAAAGTCCCTTTGCTTAACACTGCTGTCCCTTTTTATATGAGTAACAACGGAGGTATATAGGTAGCAAAAATAAGCAAAACAGCGATCCCTCAGGATCAAAGATCCTGAGGGATTCGCCAATCCGTTAACCCTTTACTTTTCTTCCCTTGTTCTGCCGAATTGATAATCCTTCTTCCTTTCCAAGGTCGTCTTGCTTCGATTTGTTCAATCTTGTTCGCATCCGGTTCCCTCCCAAAGGGACAATAGTTATTGCTTCTTTTTCTTTTCCTTTCGAATGGCAGTCCTTCGTTTCCACCCTTTTCTGCATGGAAAAATAACAATTATCAACAATTAAGCTTTCCATACTAATTCTTACACGTTCTATTAAAACTCTTTATTTCTTTAAGCTCATTATGCAAAAAGGGTTACAATTGCTACTGAAAAGTCACTAAATTGTTCATCAAAAACATACCTTTCCAGTGCTCCACATTGGCAACATGTAATGCGGTAGCTCCGCAAAGTCTGGTGAAAGTAAATGCAAACACCATGAGCTCAGGACGGGATATGGTCTTTATGTCTATCCCTTTGTCTTTAGCCTGGCTGTTGCAGTACTCTAGCCGGAGGCTATCGACAGACTGGCCACCTGGCCTAGTCCCGAATAGAGTCAAGTCCTCGCCTCTCTTAGGCAAACCAGTCAAGAAATAAATCTCCTCCGGCTTGATTTCGAGCCGGTGTCCGCCAATGAAAAAGCACTGGTCCTGTACACTCCACCTGTCAACCAGCCACTATAAGAAATCTACCTGAGCCCTCATGCCAGGAATGGTCCAGAATTTGTACAGTCCGCATGCCCTCAAAGCATCAAGTGAAGGCTGATGATTCCATGCGGCGGTATCCACGTCCTCATGCTCCCATTCTCGCCAATCTAGCATGATATATTCTCTACATCAAGTATAAAGATTAATTAGATTGCTAGAAAACATTTTGATTGGTCCATTTTTGAGGAATTTTAGATTCAAAACCCTTGCTGCGGGGTACGCACCCTCCACACTAGACACATTGCATGGGTCCACACTTTGTCTACACGGAAGGTGCAGACCCCGAGCTTTTTCCCAATTGAGAAAAGGTCGGGGTCCGCGGGTCCGCAATGGTAAACCTGCGAACCCCCGTGCGTGGGTTTTGTGCCTAAAAACTCTCCCAAAAAACAAAATGAGGGGCTAAATCAAAAAACTAAACGGTTGAAAATGAAGAGTAAGATGATGTGGATTACCTGGAGAAGACGACGCTCGATTCCGACGGTTGGATTTTCCACAATCTTCACGGGAAGTTTTCTAAGCAAAAGCACTATTTTCTCACCCAAACTCGAATGGTAAAAATGAATTGACAAAGGCCCTTTTTATAAGTTTTTTGAGTAAATAAATCGCAAATGTGTTTATGTTTCACTTTGAAAAGATATTTTGCAACGCTTTTATCCATTTCAAACAGGTATGAGTAATGTTTGTGTCTTTGTGCAAAATACAGGATTATTCAGGCGAAATCTATCATTTTCAACGAAAAAACAAGTAGAGTCATCTTTAAGCCCTTTTTTGACTCCTAAAACATGAAAATATTGCCGAGCGTTTCTTTTACACTTGTTAAAACGGAATTAAAAGATGGTCCACTTACAGCTCTTTTTCGACCGTAAAAACATGAAAAGATTGCCGGATTTTTGTCGTTTCAAATTTGATATTGGTTATAAAACGACGTGTCATTGATCGTTTTTTACTTTTTCGGGTCAGTGAATGAAAAGTACTCCTTGGTCGTAAAAGATCAAGCGGTTATCTCAAGTATTATTTTATACTTTTTCGGGCTTGGGAGACACAAATTTACGAAAAAGGTCAACCCTGGAGTCTTCTTAAGTTTTTTCAGACTCTCTAAAATTGAAAAACGCTGAGTTTCTCCTATACTGGACTCGTTAAAATTTCACAGTAAAGGACCTGTTCAATTACAAACAGGAACGAACCACTCCTTCTTAGGGTTCGAATTTAAACTAAGTTGGACTCATCCAAAGGATGAGCTTATAATCAAGCAAATGTTATCCTCCTCAAGCTTGTCAAAAATAAAGAGGTACTTGCTAGAAATGGTGGGGGAAAGAGAGGAAAATGAGTCTGTTTGTCATACTTTGTAACCACTCTTGAACACGACACTTTTATTCACCTGGGTTGGGAAATCCTTTGCCTAATAGTTGATCAAACCACATTGAAAGTATTCAGCTGGTTTCTGGGTATTAACTTTGGGTCAATTGTCACCAAGCCATCCGTCGTGTCGTTATGTGTTCAAGAGGTCACTGCCAATAAGCCATTCATCTGCAAAATATCTGTCATCCATCTTGACCATCCCTGAGTCAGTCCTTACAACTAAATTTCTTCAACTTGATCTATGATTTCATGTCGTGGGCTTGCCTACAACGGATCGCTTTCTATCGACATCAGCTCATTATCTAGAAAGATGATCTAAAAATCATCAGTACCTTGAAATCTGCATGCCTCAATGGCAGGTTTCTCGCCTTTGACGACAGTTTACATCATTGACTTTCGATTGAAGGATTCCGTGATATGTTCGACATCAACACATTTACTCACATCTCATGGATTGTACTGGGTACTTTGAGAGCCATTAACATCACTGGTGGTTTCCCTCACACTTGTTAACAGTTTACATCATTGACTGGTAATCAAGTGGTTTCTACCATGTTCGACATCAACACATTTATTCGCATGGATAGAATCGTACTATTTCGGGAAGTAGAAATGAAGACCCTGGATCTAGTTTCCACCATCTAGGCTATGAGGAATTTTGTACTCATTATGTTGTGGACTATTCATAAAAGATGGCTACATCCATACTGTGTTCACACGAGTCTATACTTATGATGTTTTACAAGATCATTCCTATATCAGAGCGGTAGATAGGTTTCTAGTTAGTTTTGATCTGAGTATGGGAATGCCTACCTCAGCAATGATATGATCTCATATATATATCTTGCATTGAATGTTTTTACAGGTTCCGACCGAGCTCTCCACAAGATAATCCTCGAAATGATAAAGTACTTCACTCTTCCTATATGATAAATGAAATCCTCATCTACTACAGACTTTGCACTTTAGGGGGCAATCTGTTACACAAAAATATTGTCACCATTATTATTTACAGTCAGTATGGGTCTATCATCATTTGTACTATCCTCCTAAGCAAGTCTAGGACCTCAGCTCTTCAAATCAAGCTTTGGAAGTGGGAGAAAGAAATTAAAAATCAATGTAACTCTGGTTTCGCACTTTCTCTCATGGTCACCTGCGATCTCGCACCTTCTGTGTATAAAAGCTGCGTACCTACCCGCTCTGTTCCTAACGGTGCAGGTGCGGACCCCTGTGAAAGTCAAAAGGCGCAATTTTTATCTTAAAAAACTCACTTTGGGTTAATTCTAGAGTTTTCTAGAAGGAATTTTGACGTGGATTGTTCGCTCTGAGGTGGTTCATGCATCCCAAAAGAGAAGGAGCTAATCCCTTGACTAAAGGAGCTATCCCTTTGAAGGAGGGCTTTATCCCTTTGAAGGAGGACCTAGTAACTTCCCTCCATTGCACTATAAATATAGGCATTGGGGTGAGGACTAGAGAGGTTAGAAGCTGAACATTTTGAGGGTAAATGCTGGTGAAATCAAGACTCTTTGGTTGAGCTTGAGAGGAAAGATCACATACCTCTTGGTTCCATTGGAGAGTGAGTGAATCTTGTCAAAGTAGAGGAGACATCTTGTTGGACCCTGGGAGGAGCTTGTACAGCGTCAAGGAAAAGGTTGTAAAGTTCTTCTTCTTTTGAATTAATACAATCAAAATCATTTTTCTCAACAAGTATCTTATGTTATTTGTTTCATGGACTCCTTGACTTTCATGTTAAATATGTTTCATGCAATTGGTTTTTCAGGTGCTATTTAATTTGTTTGCCTTGTTTGTGTTTGCAGATTCACGAAGAGGAGCTCATTTGGATCAAAAGAGCAAGGGCATCCACAAGCTTGCGTTGGACCAAAGGTAGGCCCTAAAAACCTTTGTTTGCTATTGTTTATTGAAGCATATTTAGAGAAAGATAGTGTCTGGTTGGTTTGCTTATCGTTAGGTCTTCTTTAGATTCTAGGAAGGTCTATCTTGTCTGCAAGATCGACTCATTCCGCGCGACACCACTTTGAATTATTTTTAAAAAATCTACTTAAAGACTCAAGAAAATTATAAATCTAGGCTGACTAGGAGCACATAACACTCACTAACATGTCCCTAAAGATATCATCAATCAAACAACTTCCAAGTATTTCCGCTCTGGGTGATTAGGACCGGACACCAAAATATAATAAAGTTAATAATAAGGGCCTTCTGAAAATAGACTGGGGTAATTATGCCCCAGGCCTACTAGCAAAGGTATCAGAGGTATGTACGCTAACCTCCAAAAGTACAAGGGTGCCCTCCAGAAGTACTATTGAATGTGATACAATGTCAACCTCACGTGCCATAGGATTCCCCTCCATAGCCACTTGTGTGGATCCTAGGTAGGCAACTATGGTCACCAACTCATATCAGAAGCTGGGCAGAACAGTCGTGAGGTAGGATCTGACAAGTAAGACAGGGGGTATCTCTCATCCTTATCTTCACTAATCCTCGTGCTTTACTCCCAGTGACGGAGCTTTCCCAATCTCCCTAACTGCTATTGGATTTCACTCTTTAATCAAACTTCTATGTTTTACAATTTAGAGTGCCCTTGGAGAGTTAACTCTCCTCTCGCCTAATCCAAGGCCCTAATAAACCTAGACCTGTTGGTGTATTATGATGACAATACAAAAGTTCTAGTTTATTTTATTAAGTGCTTGATTTTTAATGGTTGTTCTTCTAAGTCAAGGGTATAAATGGAAATGAAACCAATGGTGTTTGTATGATGTAAAAGGAATCAATGAAAAACTAACTATATGAATGCAATTGTTTGTTCTTCGATGAAAAGAGATCTCCATGTGGGTTCTACAAAATTTATGTAAAGAAAAAACCTTTTCTTTTCTTTTCTTAAAACACACTTGACACACACAAAAACTAAAAAGACTATTGATGCTTTAATAATGCAAAACTAGCCTAATACAAGGTGTAATGAAGATGCAAGATCCTAAATTACTCTAAAAAGAATGAAAGCCAACTTAAGGGTTTGAAAAGAATACAAATTTTGAATATAAATTCCTCTCAAACAAGAAGGACAAATCCCAAAAGATCACAATTCACTTTCAAAAAATCAAAAGAAACCAAAATCAAACAGGGAAAAAGAAAACAAAAACAATGTTTTTTAAGATCTTTTATTTTTCAAGAAACAATCAAAACAACCTTTTGAAAGAGCTCTAAATGCCACTAAGACTCAAAGACCGAAAGAAGAGCACAAGGAATCTTTGCAAGTTACAAATTCGAAAATGAATGAAAACTTGAACAAAAAGGGTTCAACTTGTAATAAATGACCCAAACGGTAGCAAAGAGCTTGACAAACTGACCAAGAAGTCAGGAAAGAAATACTTTCAAATTCATCAAAAAAGACTTCCAAAAATAAAGAAAATGTATAAAGCCACAGAATGATGGAAAGCAAAGCAAGTAGACCAATAACCGAGCTTGACACTAATATTGAAAATGATCTGTTGTTCTAGAGGACCAGAACAATCAAGAACCTTTGTACGAAGTCTTGTGTGCTAAAACAAAAATCATAAAAGTCACTCAAAAGCAAACCTAGGTGAAATCTTTTCAAAGCGAAAGAGACTTCAAAACAGTAAGCTCGCAGAATAATAAAATTCTATAGACAGAAATTGACCACTCAGAGACTAAAAAGACCAAGAAAAAAATCTTTTTGGACATAGAGATTTGAAAAAACAATGCAAAAAATGGTATACGCAACTGTGTTCAAGCACAGGGGCTTGTACATGCTCTTCTCATAAAGGAAAGTTGCGTATATGCGAGTTTAGTTCACAAAAAATAGCGTGTGTACTCTACTCTAAACAGAATAAAGTGCGTATAGAAAGCTTTGCAAGAAAAATAAAAAACAAAGCCAGATCAAAAAGATCAGACTTAAGGTCTGAGATTCTACTAGACCAAATAATACTGTCAGAACAAGCAAACCAAGAACTGAGCCCTGATTAACACTAAACAACCCAAACTAGGAATAACAAGATTGTTATCTCCAGCGGAGTCGCCAATTCTATTACGGGAATAAGTACCTTAGGGCTTTGGGTTGGAAACCCAATAGAGAAAGAGAAAACTATAGTAAGAAACACTCATACAACTCAAGCAAAATTCTTAAATAAATAAACTATGTGAAAGCGACCGTACCCAAATGTCCTTTGTTCGATTAGATCCTGTAGGGTTCAGACCCTCTGCAACTCTTGATGTTCTCCAAACCTGAAAATTGTTCAATTCGAACATACATAGTAGTATATAGATACAGCATTTTAATGAAACTAACTTTATATCATATAAGAAAATGATTAGTTATACATCAAAATAACATTCGTATATGAATTACAATAGTATCTAATGCATGAACACAGTTAATCTCGGAAACAAGACAATGCTTCCTTTTATTGTAGAAAACTATAACTAACATGGAGAGAATTCACCTGATTCTTCTTCTTCCAGCTCCAAGCGCAACCATCCTCTAGATCTGTCCTGTCCCAGTCTTCAATAGCCTCCTTCCATAACCAATACCATGATATCTCAAGCAAGAGGGAGAATATCAACAATCAAGGAAGCAAGGGTTTCCTAAAACTTGGGGAAGTGCTTGAAGAACAGGGATACTTCAGACTCAGTTAGGGATAATTTTAGTATAATAATTCTATCTCTTCTCCTCCTTAAGGCCTTCCCATAGAATTCTATTTATACTTCTCCCAATTAGTTTTTTAGTTGGGAAATAGTTGGGCCACGAGCAGTAGGAGGTAATGAATAGGTAAAAACCGTGAACACCGCCCATAATTAAGGAAATTTAATTTTTTTAAGTGTTTTAACACATCTAAGCGGGTTGGGTATTGACTAACCCACGTGTACATGCTTTTATCTCAAGGAAAAGTAGTGTACATGGAATGAAACAATGTTTTTAAAATATTTGGACCAAGTTTGGAAGGAGGGGTTTCCCTAGGCCATAAACCAAGCATCACAAATACCAAGGGTGGTAAATGGTGCTATAACAGGTAGCCTAATACTGGTCCATGAGAATCTTGGCACACACACACATCATCTATAATCACTTGATGGGAGGGTTGATAACCTTCCTGTCAATGACCAAGATCTCGAGCATTGCTTCTAGTACGCCAAGCCATCCCATGCTATGTACATAGTCTGCTTGCTTCTTGTTGTCATCATCTTGTTTTCTTTGCTTACTCTCTTTATATTCATTTTGTTTGTTATTCTTTATATTTTTGTTACATTCGTTTTGTTTGCTTGATATATTACTATTTTTTTTTCTAGAAATAAGTGCTGCCAACTACTACGTTCTATATTTTTAATAGAGTATGTGGCTAAAATATGAAGAGACTCATGACATTGTAGCACTTGGCTAATCTTTTGTTCTTCTTCTCTGTGCTTGGTTACAACCTTCGGCCAATGAAGTCTTGATAGAAAATACAAGCCATTTGGAAAGGAAGTTTTGGTCCAACCATGAGCCTGTTTCAACACTCAGAAACCTCATGCCTACACTCAACCTTCTCCTCTATGTGTTCAAGCTCATCAAACTAGTAGAAATGGAGAAGGGGAGAATCTGAATGAGAAAACCTATTTCATAGGTATTATATTCTTCTTTGAAGGAACAACCTCTTCTTCTCTCAATAAGTCAGGATCCCTCTTCCACCGAAAAAATAAATAAGTCCCTATGCACAATCCTCTTGAAAAATACAAAGGTGAAAGAAGAGAAAGGCTTCCTACACAGAGAGGTGAAGCATGCAACTCTACCGGGGTACTGACCAGGCTCAATGGAAGTGGAGCAATGTGTGTGTTCTTGTTTGACTCCATCGGGGTACTGTCCAGGCCTACTGGTAGCAGAGCAACACAAGAGATGAAAACTTATACTCTGAAAATCTTCAACTCATGAGCTAAACTACCCTTCACGAATTTGAAACACTGTGATCAAGATGAACTTTTGATTGTGTTTGAATGAGTTAGAAAAAGGTGAACCATGTATGTCCATGGAGTAAACAGAGAAACCGAAGTAACCTGCACAATGATTTAGTACTCTCTAAAAGACAAAGGCCCTGTGCTATCAATGAACCAAAACAGAGAAGCTAGAATTCTACCAGTGTGTCACCAAGTGTTGTAGCAGCTACAACCACCCTCCAAAATTTTGTCTTGCACCTAATTTCAGAGCCTCCCTTGGGAGTTTCACTTGATGACTGCACACACTCGGGTTCACTACATGAGCTCGTGTGAGTCTTTACATTATCCTTACTTGTTCATTTCACCAAGTCTTGCATGTTGATGTCAAAGTCATGCTTGTGACCATGTTCTGGTTATGCTCAAAGTCTTCACTTCATGCGTACTTGTTGTGATTGTTATGAAAAAATCCATTGCACTCACACACAGAGTCACATACACTTTTACAAAAGCGTCATCATGGTCGACCAATGATTAATCACAAGTGTCATGCTTGTCACCTACATCGTCCGTCAGTCATGATGTACATATGTGTCTGGATGGTTTGAGTCATCTCTTCATCGAGTCATGAAGGTGTGTGTTGCAAGATGACATATGCATCTTTTACTCGTTCACACACTTAGTCATTTGCTAAAGTTATGACGACCGGAGTCCCCTTGTTGGGCATGGAATCTCCCCACAGCATGTTTTGGGGCTCAAAGCCCATGTTTTGTTCAAATGTATTGTAAGGCTCCTCGAATTGTAGGCATGGAGCGCGAAGTATAGGTTGAGTCATAGGGTTGTCTGCCCTAAAGTATTGTAATGTAATGTAAAGTCATGTCGGCCTACGCATGGTTCGCAGACCATGGGATTGTATAAATAGAGTGAGGCTCTAAGTTGTAGCAATGGGAATTGGGGAGAGATGAATATGAATGGTTCGAGCTCCACATGTCCCCGTGGAATACGTAGTTTGGTAAGCTCTCAATGGAAGAAAAGGGCAAGGCTATCACCATTGAGAACGATGATGAGGAGGAGGAACTATAGGCTCTCATCGATGAGACAGAGGAATCGGATGACATGGAAGAGGACATCGAGCCGGTGTGCTCTACAACAAAATTTCCAAAGTACGTCCCTCTGTGAAAAGGAAAACCTAAGATACCAAAGGATCTAGATGCCACTAAGAGCACACTCCAGGTCCTGCTCCTCCCTAATGGAATTGTGTTTGAGGGCTTGCACCTGGGCCGCATGCCCAAAATGAATTTTGAGGATTGGGACCTCACGGATAGCAAGAAGTTCCCACACATAGAGATGGAGAGCCTCATGAAGCAGAGCATGGAGGGTCCAGTCACAACATTACAGCCACCAAAATGGCTGCGCGATGTGGAGAATGCTAGATTTCTTCATCTGTTGTGGATTCCACACTTTCACCATCCACCCATCACTATTTTTGTCATCAGGCAGCTGCTATGCCTGGTGCACAATGGGTACCTATGGTTGGAGGAGCATATTCCCATCACAACAGATCTTATCCACTGAATTTCTTAGCTTCCTTGTAAGGGAAAGGATCCCATGACGATAGTAGGAAAAAGCAGTGATTTGGCTCTCGCAGAAACCATGAAGAATAAATACAAGCTCAAGAAGAAAAAGAGAGGTTACGCAATTAGCAGCATCAAAGATAAGGGGGTGTGCATAGCCACCCAACTCCTGGCCAGGAAGGTAATGAGAAAATTTCGCAGTGATGAAGTACCAACGCCGATAGTTGCGTTGGCTGAACAATGCACAGAGGGGGTCCAATTCAACTGGGCTGAGTTTCTCTACGAGGAATTCTTGAACAACTGCAAAGAAGCCCAGGAGAAGGGTAAGACCTTCCACTACGCATGGTTGCTCTTTTCCATTTTGCTGGTAGTGGGAGAACTACAAGAGGACAGTCAGTTCCCAAGAATTGAACAAGACTTACCAGAGGCCACAAAATATGCATCGCTTTTGGCTACCAAGGACATGAAACGGATTCACGAGACAAAGATATTCTCGGTGCTCATGGAGGTGAGCGTTTGGATGTGGATTAATAAGAGGCCACACTTGTCCCCCACAATTTACAACAGTCTATGGAGCTTTGTAGACTTCAAGGCATATATGCACAACATCTACATCAAGGCACGAAAGGATTTGGTGTAGCAATGGACCAAGCTCCCCTTCATCGCCATTGATGATGAGATTTTTTTAGTATTAGAATCATGGCCTCTTGAGTGGCACGCCCTGGATTTGGTGGAGCTGGATAGTATAGAAACCCGAAGGAGAAAGGATGAGGCCAAAAAGAGGTGTAATGAAAAAGTGGTAGCAAAGGTAAGGGTAGTCTGCGAGGTAGCAAAGGTAGCTGCAGAGCAGGGAAAGGCTGCCGAAGTTGTAGCAGTAGCATAGACAATAGGGGCCACAAAAATGCAGCAAGAGGAGGGCCAGGACTTGTCTATGGGATAGGAGGCAGAGAACAAAAACCTTGCAGAAGAAGGTGCGGACCATCACACAACTTCTACCCAACTGAAAAGGTCACGTGTCACAGAGAGATCAGGTCCACGGAAAAAGGTCAAGGCCTCCAAATTGAACTTCGACCTGATCACGTTAATAGAAGGCGACCTCTATGACATCGCCGACGCGGTTCGTGAGGTCACCAAGGAAGCACTCCAAGAAGCCATGTTGGAGCAAAAAACTATGTTGGAGGCCCTAAGGGCATAGCTGTAGGAACCACAGGTGCGGCCCCCACAGGAAGGAACCATAGCCACCTACGGCGTAGTAGGCACATCAGCAGTAGAGCAGCTACTACGCGCAAAGATGGACAACACCATAGTGCTACCAGAAGCGGCGCTAGTAGTAGAGAATGAGACCAACAGAGCCACAGTTTGAAGGATCAAGGGACTTGGCCTTAATTTGGTTGCTCTTTCATGCAAAACACTGTACCATCTGTAGGATGGCATAACATCAGAGCTTCACACCAGGGAGGGTCACGCAATTCAGGTGATGAGTGAGAAAAATGTCAACATCGAATAGCTCAGCCTCCAGCGTGACGAACTGGTGTCACAAAACTAGCAGATAGTGCAAACAGTTGATGAAGCATGCTAGCGAGTCCAAGATTTGTGCATCGTCACAGACTTACCAACAGAAATGTGAATCCACTGTTTGGCAAGTGGAGTCCGAACTGCATGCAAGGAAACAATACGAGTGCATCTGGAGCTAAATCTCCAGATTGTCGATTTGCGGCTGAAAGCGTAGCATTCTACTCCTATGGAAGTCAGAGAGCAGTGCATTAGTGATATTGAAACAGGACTGGAAGAAATTAGATGGGCAGTGTAGGACTATACCAGTATGTTGGACCAAGCCTTCAGAGTCCTCACATCCTTGCAGGAGGATCCCAACATACAACGCCTAGAAACAGAAGCGCGCGAGCTTCAAGAGCAGTACGACAATGTAAGGGGAATGACGCAGACAGTCATCCTCACTCAACAACTCGCAAATATGCAGCAAGCAAGGGCACTGAAAGAGCAGGTGGATGCCACCAGACAGAAATAGGCACTCCTCAAATCATGCATCCATCCATGGATTGATGATGCCTTCACCATTACAGCAGATATCAAGGGAAAGCTCGCACAGATGTAGGGGATTTACGTGCTAAGGCAGGGATTTGATCCCCAAAAAGAAGCATTGGAATAATGCATGCAACAGATCTAGCAAACTGTTGAATAGTGCATTGCGGACCTTCGAGCAGTACGGGACCAGTTGGAGGGACTCCATGCCAAGATCACCGCAGTGACAATGTGACTCAAGGACGAGTCACGATGACTATGTTGGGGGCCTATTGGGCATGGAATCCCCCCGCAACATGTTTTGGGGCTCAAATCCCAAGTTTTGGTCAAATGTATTGAAAGATTCCATGAATTGTGGGCGGAGAGCACGAAGTATAGGTTGAGTCACAAGGTTGTCTGCCCTAAAGTATTGTAATGTAATGTAAAGTCATGTCAGCCTACGCATGGTCCACGGACCATGGGATTGTATAAATAGAGCAAGGCTCTAAGTTGTACCAAGGGGAATTGGGGAGAGATGAATATGAATGGTTCGAGCATAGAGTAAGAGTCTACATGTATTGGGTCGTAGTAGTAGGAAGAGGCTCTGTAGTTGAGTGCGCAGAGGCCTAGTAGAGTTTGCAGCTGAGTGCACAGGGTGGGATCGAGTCTATAATCTTGAACAAAGAATAATAAAGAGAAGTTTATTCTATTTTCTATGCATCTTCTTGTGTATTGCATTCTTTACATTTATACTATCTTGTTTATTGCATGCACTTATATGATTACTGGATATACTGTTAATTATCACTAATATTACATCGATCATTTAAGTAATCGAGTAATAATAGGTTAAATAGCAAGGAACTTGGGTATAATATGGATCGCACCCTGTGTAGGGCTGCGCGAAGGCAGTCTCACAGGTTGTGAAGGACTAATACGTGCGCATAGTGACATGCACGTAGGGTCAAACCACAAACCACTAGAAGCTCATCAGACATCCCCAGGGTGCGGAAACCTAGTTCTAGCACCCTCCCATACTACTTCAGGTGAGTCTTCAGTCCGCACTCCACAGACTATTGTCGAAAGGGCCAGTAGTACTGGGATTTGTTTGGCTAAATCACCTCTGAACCTGGGTCAGGCCCATACAACCCAACACCCCTCTGACAGCTGAACTATCACCCCACAATTTACTTGATCGACTATCACCCAGAACAATGCAGGAGCACCAAGCAAGTCATTTCAATTTGTGCTGCCTACAAGCAATTCAATCAAACTTCATGCTGGCCACCCAGAGAGTTGGACTCAGAAGCCACCCCGAGACTGACTCCCCTAAAAGATTATGTAGAGGATACTGACCTTGCCCACTCTGTTGACTGAGAAAATTACATAAATAGGCCAAATAAACACCCAGTGCCCATCCCTATCTCCTTTATAAAATAGCACAATTTTCCTAGCCATTCCTCCCGATAGTTCACTGACTGCTCATCCAGCAAATTGCGCAGTTTTCATGAGTGGGGCCTTTGCCACCCAATAATCTGTTCAACTTAAAAATTGCACAGAGATGATCACCAGGTTGGCCTCTCGTCATCAGTTCAATTTCTCTCGCCAGCAACTGCTAACAGCAGACTACCAGTTCCCTCTAGGAGTTGCGTAGTTTCTGCTACCAAGCTCCTGGTAGCTAACTACTAGTTCCCCTCAAGAGTTGTGCAGTTTCTACTGCTAGTGACCAAGTAGCCAAATGCAAGTTCCCTATAGGAATTGCGCAGTTTTGGCTACCAGGCTCTTGGCCAGTTCCTCCAAAAATTTACGCAATTTGTGTCTCCCAAGCCTCCCTATAGCTTGGCATGTTCCTCCAAAAAATTGTGAAGTTTTTGTTGCCAAGTCCCGCTACCCACTCATTCTAGAAACTGTGCATATTTTACCTACCTAGCCTTCCTACAGATTAGACTATTCCCATAAAAAACTACGTAGTTTTTTCCTCCGGCAGGGATAGAACTTGCAGAAAGTCACTGTCGATTCAGATTTCCCATCTCCATCACCCACTGACTCTTGAGTAGTTTTCATCAGCAGTTCCCAGAGCCTCCATCCCACCTTGCAACCTTGCTGCCTCTCCCATTCACCTACATCTGAGATGGTCATGTATCATGGTAGACTAGGAGGTTTTTGGGATTCGATGTTGTCTCGTCATGACTGACTGTAGGAATAGGTACACAATCAAACATGACACAATGACACGAATGGGAGAACATGGAAAAGGACAGGTTCACTGATGGATGAAAAAACAATGCATACAAAGGGATGTGCTCACGAATGGATGATCATGCAGAGATGTGTTTGCAGAAGGATGGAAGAGAAAACATGCAAGATGTGCTCATGGATAGATGAACAAATGAACATGAACCTTTTGTGAATGGAGGAACATGTCAAGCCTTCCAACATACAAGCAAGGAGAAACATACAAAAGCAACATCAAGTGAACCAATGACCATCGAAGACTCTACACACTTTTCCATGTGGAGGGGAACCTATGACACACCATGAGGACATCCATCATCCAGCAGCACTATAGCTCGACATGCATACCAGTAACAGTACGAATGTACCATCATTGTCATGTCATCCACATCTCTACAGTGGGCCATACTGTCTATCAATGTAATGTAATGTGGAAGTCCAAGAGACCCACGTGTTGAGCAAAGAGTCATGTAAAATTGAAAAGTCATGGAAGTCAAATAGTCATGATGGTAGTCAAACAACCACAAGGGTTAGTTTCACCCTTGGTTATAAATACCCCCTCATTTGTACATGCAAAGGATTTTTCACCTCCACTCCTCCCACATAGCGAAGAGAGTCTATTATATTTTCATTGAGGGGTAAGAAATGGATCCAATGCCCCTCACACGAGGTTAGTGATGTATGGTGTAACGATGTGTCTTGGAACTTTCTCTTAATTCAAAAGCCTGTTAATAGGCCAACACTTTTTCGCACATGTATTGTATCTATTGTAAGACTAATCTTTAACACTTGTAATGCATGTTGCTTGAACCTGTGTTTAACACTTGAAATAATTAACTTGTTATAATACGCATATGTTAACGAAAATGTGTTGTATATGTTGTTAAGGTTGTCTTGCCCATGTAGACTACTCTCCTGGACATCAGACATACCTTTCATGTAAAACTTGCTATAACAATCGTTGCACTCATTCAAAATAATCTGTTGCGTGTTATACATGTTATCCTCCCTTGTGTGTTGTGACTGCCGCATACATGTGGATTGTTCCACAGAAATATGTGCATGTTCTTTTGTGTTGTGTGTTGGAAATAATACTGAGAGGGGGGGTGAATCAGTATTATCAAGTTCTTTTAACAAATCTTCCTTATTTATACTTTGAATTATTTTTGCATATCAGTACCATAAAATAATGAGCATGAACAAGAAAAACAGATAGTCACACCAAAGAACACCAGATATAAGGTGGAAACCCAATGTGGGTGAAAACCACCTGCTGCAATATGTCTCTATCTTCTTTCAATTTAGAAACTCTTTTTACAATGATTTTGTACTGGTGCAGTCCTTTACCAGTACACAGGCTGCAACCTGCAGAGAGCTACAACTCTCTCTCGTTTTCCAGTCTCTCCTGGAAGGGAGCTACAACCCCCTAAAACATCAAATGATCATCAAGTACATGTAAATTACACAGTCAACTGCAGTAACCAGATCAACAGTAACAGAACTAAACCCAGAACACCTTATCAACAGAAAAATTCAGTCAACAGAAGATCTTAAGACAGATACGCAGTTTTTCTTTCTCTGGCCAGCGTCGCTACGCACTTCACCTTCTGCTTCCATGCATATACCCACAGAGAGCCTTCTGCTGCACCGCGTAACCACGCACTGCTTATTCAATCGAGTTGCATACTGTTACTACAGGTACGCACCCAGAGACACTATCGCACCGCGTACTGCTACTGAAACCACGCACTCAAAGATACTATCGCGCCGCGTATTTTTACTGTGTGTACGCACCTGAGCCTCTGTCACGCTGTGTACCCACGCAGTTCTCCTTCTTCTGATCTGCGTACGCATGCAGTTCCCCTTCTTCTGCTCTGCGTACACACGCGCATCTCCTATTTCTCCTCTGCGTACCCACGCACTTGCACCGTTAATCACCTGCGTACTTCTGATTAGGGCCGAATTGGCAGTTCACCAGTGTGCCACAGTTAGTCAGATGCCCAGATTTGATCATGCGCTCGAGAGATCACCCTTCACAGATTCGCTTTTAACTTCACTTTCATATAGATCAAGCTTTTTAAAACAATAACCCAATATTTCAGATCTTGAGATATTCAATTTGAAAAAGATACTTAGCCAAGTGATCTCCTTTGCTTTATATAGGCAAGCTCCTCCTAAAATCATGGATCAATACCATAGATAACCAATACCAGGGGCCCAAAAACATGGGGCCAAAACCCATATAATCATTGTTTTATAATAATAATATAAAACAATACCACGGGCCAAAACCATAGAATCAAGAGCGGCGGGCTAAATACCACGGGCCAAACATAGGAAACCCCACGTGAACGCGCTTCTCTGCCTTAGAGTAAGTGAAACTGGGGGTACGCAGCCTCTGAACGGGTGACCTGCATGGGTGGCCGCAGTTCCTTCATGGTGTACCTGCGTGTACGCATCTTCTGAACTGTTCTGCTGCGTACTTCTTAATTTTCAACATTTTGATGGTCTGATCAGAGGGGTGTTGCCATCAAGTACAACATCTGTAACATAGAGCCATACCAGAATCATAATGCCAACAATCTCCCCCTTTGGACTTGATGGCAACCTCAAAATCTTCAGCTTCATTCTCCCCCTTTGACATCAAGGGCAAAGGGTTATGCTCCCCCTAAGAACATGCTCCCCCTGAATATGAACCAGAACCATAATCCACCAAGCACCATAAATGACCATGAAAGAGATAGAGACATATTGCAGCTATAATCAGATTAGCATCCATGATCTCCTTCTGTACATCCTCAATAATGCCAACAATGCATTATATGCTCCCCCTGAACCTGTGCCATTTAATCTTCAACCAATCCGCAACCCAGCACATGTAACCATCAGAAGAGATTCAACAAGATGATGCATCAACAACCCCCAGCTTTTGCCTGAGGTATTCAAAAGTCTCCCTGGGCAATGGTTTGGTGAGTATATCAGCAACTTGTTCCTTAGAAGGAACATACTCCAACTTGACCTTCTATTCAAGCACTTTTTCTCGGAGAAAATGATATTTGATTGCTATGTGCTTGGTCTTTGAATGCATGATTGGGTTCTTTGAAATGCTGATTGCACTTGTGTTATCACATAAGATGGAGATAGGTGGTGTACAAGTGATTTGAAGGTCCTGCAAGGTCTGCATCATCCAAAGGAGCTGAGTGCAGCAAGATGCAGCAGCAACATATTCTGCTTCAGCTGTAGACAAGGCAATCGAACTCCGTTTCTTGCTGAACCAAGATACCAGTCTGGAGCCCATAAAGAACGCACCACCACTTGTGCTCTTTCTGTCATCCACGCTTCCTGCCCAATCTGCATCTGTATAAGCATGAAGTGTGAGATCTGTATCTCTAGGATACCATAAGCCATAATTTTGAGTCCCTTGAAGATATTTGAAAATTCTCTTCACTACCTGAAGATGAGTCTCCTTCGGATTTGCCTGAAATCTTCCAACTATTCCAACTGCATGCATGATGTCCGGTCGGGTACCTGTCAGGTATAGTAAACTTCCAATCATAGATCTGTAGGTTGGTTGATGCACTGCTGCAGATTCATCGTTTGCACTGAGGCTACATCCTGTGACCATGGGTGTACATACTGGTTTTGCATCTTCCATGCCATATTTCTTCAAAATCTATTTGAGATACTGGGTTTGAGACAAAAAGATCCCTCCTTCTTTTTGTTGGATTTGCAAACAAAGAAAATATGTCAGTTCTCCCAGCAAGGACATTTCAAATTCTTTCTGCATCACCAAGGCAAAGCTTTGACTCAAGGCTTCTTCATTGCTGCCAAAGATAATGTCATCTACATACACAACAAGTATTAGCAATTTGTCATTTTCAACTTTTAAATAAAGATTGCTATCTACTGATCCTTTTGAAAAACCTTGTTGATGAAGATATTTGTCCAAACGATAGTACCAAGCCCTTGGAGCTTGTTTGAGACCATAAAGATCCTTTTTCAATCTGCATACAAGATTTGGATCATTTCCAAGAATGAACCCATCTGGCTGCTCAATGTATACTTCTTCTTCCAAGTCTCCATTTAGAAAGGCTGATTTCACGTCCATTTGAAATACTTTGAAGTTTTGAAAGCTTGAGAGAGCAAGGAACATTCGGATGGCCTCAAGCCTTGCAACCGGAGCAAAGGTTTCTTCAAAGTCTATTCCTTCTTGCTGTGCATACCCTTTACAAACAAGTCTGGCCTTGTTTCTAATTACTTCTCCATTTTCATTCAGTTTATCTTTGAAGACCCATTTTGTTCGGATAACATTCTTATCCTTTGGTCTAGGAACCAGCTCCCAAGTGTTGTTCTTTTTGATCTGCTCAAGTTCTTCATCCATTTCTTTCACCCAACATTCGTCTTTGCATGCCTATTTCACATTTTGTGGTTCAGTGGAGGAGAGTAATGCCAAATAGCTTGAAGCTTCTGCAATTGTTCTTCTTGTTTGTACACCTGCTTCTTTCTGCCCCACAATCTGAGATTCTGGATGATTCTTCTGAACATATCTGGATGGAGTCTTCTCTTCTATTCTTGTCTGCTCCTCTGGTTCTTCTTGAGGTTCTTCTTCTTCATCATTCTGTCTTTGAGGGTAGCCTTCATCTTCTTCCATGTCTTCATGATGTACTTGCCTAGGAGTGTATCCCTTCTCATCAACCACTACATCAATGCTGTCAACGATTCTGCCAAGTCTTTTATTGTAGCATTTGTATGCTTTGCTATGTGGAGAATAACCAAGAAGAATACCTTCATCTGCTCTAGGTTCAAGTTTTCCAAGTTGCTCATCAGTATTCTTAATATAACATTTTCTCCCAAAGATTTTGAAGTGCTTTACCGAAGGAGTCTCACCACACCAGAGCTCATGAGGGGTTTGAGTGTTGTTCACCCAGACATTTGTTTTGTTGAGAATAACAACCGCAGCATGTGCAGCTTCACCTCAGAAAGTTGCGGGAGTTCCCGACTCATCAAGCATAGCACGAGCCATTTGTTGGACTGTTCTGTTCATTCTTTCCACAACTCCATTTTGCTGAGGAGTTCTAGCTGTAGAGAATTCTCTTCTTATCCCATGTTCTTCACAGAAATCGAAAAATTCATTTGAGGTAAACTCCCCACCTCTTTCGGATCTAAGGCACTTAATTTTGTGTCCAGATTCATTTTCAACCAAGGCTTTGAAGGATTTGAATTTTTCGAATGCTTCATCTTTGTGCTTCATAAGTCCTAACCAAACAAACCTGGAGAAATCGTCAATGAATAATATCAAGTATTCTTCTCCTCGAGGTTTTCTTTTCCTGAATGGACCACATGTATCTGTATGTACTAGCTCAAGAGGCATGCTAGCTGATCCTTCCTTCTCTGGAAAGTTAGTTCTGGTTTGCTTCCCAAACTGACATGATTTGCATATGGTGTTGTCTGGAATTTTGATATCTGGAAGATTGCGAACTGCCTGATATTTGCATGCTTTCCTTATTTGTGAAAAGCTTAGATGCCCCAACCTCCGATGCCATAACCAGTGCTCATCTTCCTTGCTCAGATAGCATTGTTGTTGTCCTTCTTCAAATATGTATAGATTATTTGGAGTTCTTTTACCTTTGATCACTGTTTTACCTGTATCAAGATCACGAACAAGACATCCATTTGATCTGAATATCACCTCGGTTCTTTGATCACACATCTGGCTTACACTTAGAAGATTATGCTTCAATCCATCAACATACAAAACATTTCCAGCCTTGACCTTTTCTTTTAACTGTGCAATGCCTTTTCCTTTTATAGTTGCAGGAGTATCGTTTCCAAAAGAAACTTTCTCTCCCTTTTCTAGAGCAGAATATGACTCAAGTTTTTCTTTATCACCTGTCATATGCTTCGAACATCCACTGTCAATGTACCATAGATTTTCCTGTCCTTCTGCATAAAATGCTATCCCACATCTTTCTGTTTGTGGTTCCTTTATTCTCCATGTTTTGGTGCTTGAGGCTTGCTCCTTTGTCTGCTGAAACCTGCTCCCGCATTCAGAATCTTTATGACCAAAGTTATTGCAAGTAGAACATTCAACTTCATTTTCAAGAGCTGAAAAGTTGTTATAGGTCCTTTTTGTCATCCCGGTCATACTTCTTTGTTTTTGAGCTTCTCTAGTCATGATTATTTTATATGCAACACATTGAGCTGCTTTGTGACCAAAGTTATGGAAAGAGAAACATTGTCCATTGAAGAAACTTCTGCGGTTATCAAATCTACCGGCCAAATGATTGTAATTTCTATTGTCATCCATTCTTGAACCAAATTGAGAAGATTTTACCTGTGGCTGGTTGTAGCTTTTGTTCACCCTTGATACGGATTGCCCCTGATAGTCTCTGTTTGCAATTCGTCCCTGCTTTACCTGATGGTCTCCATTGTGCTTTTGCTCATTCCTTCTTGCTGCATCAAGATAACTTTTTGAGGTGGATGCTTGAGAAGTTTCTCCATTATAGCCCAGATCTGTCTTGTTTAGTGGAGAACGTTGTACATTGATAATCTTATCCAAAGTTTCAGATCCTTTGACAAACTTAAGATTAATAGCTCTTGTTTTCTCAATCTCTTTTCTAAGACCAACAATTTCACCTTCTAATTTTTCAAGATGTTTTTCCTTTTCATCAATTTGAAATTGTAGAGTATCAATGATCATATTCTTTTCTTCTATACATCTCTTGAGTTTAGTAATTTCTTCATAAAGGCTATCCATATCTATAGCATCCATATAATCATCATCTTCAAATGCCATTAACAGTTTATAGTCATTACCTTGTTCATCTTCATCACTATTTGATAGACCATCACTATCTTCATGAGTGTAGTAGCTTTTCTTATTTGCATTCTGTTTCTTGTTCCATCTAGCAGGTTCCTTTCCTTTATCCTTATAAGGGCATTTTGCAGCATAATGACCTACTCTTCCACAAGCAAAGCATTTAAAAGGTAACTTACCTCTGAACCTTCCAGAACCCCTTTGAAGATTTCTGACAAAATTTGATTCTTCTTCCTCTTATTCTGGCACGTGACTTGCTTCATAATAATCTCCTTTGCCTGAAACCTTGAAAGCAGCTTCTCTTCTGTCTGATGGACCTCCATTTCTCATTTCATAAGCAATTAGAATTCCGTGTAGCTAAGACATGGTAAGAATTCGTAGATTTTCCTTTTCTTCTATTGCAGATACTTTAGATTCAAACTTGGGGGACAATGATCTTAGAACTTTTTCAACCACAACAGCCTCCTTTATTTCTTCACCCAAGTTTTTCATGCAACTAACAATCTCATCTACCCGAAGAAAATAGTTAGCCACACTTTCATCATTATACATCCTGAGATTCTCATACTGAATTCTGAGAGTTTGAAGTTTAGCACGCTTTACCTGTTCATCTCCTTCGTAGCTCAAGACAATCTTGTCCCATATTTCTTTTGCGGATTTATATTGCATAACCTTTACAAATTCTGTTTGAGATAAGCATTCCAGCAAAGTATTGACTGCTTTAGCATTTTTTTCATATTTCTTCTTTTCGGCCGCATCTGTAGGAGTAGCTGAAGGAAAAGTGTAGCCTGTATCTATGATATCCCAAACTTCTGTACCAAGAGATTGAAGATAGGCAGTAACTCTTACCTTCCAATAATTGAAGTTTGTCCCATCAAAAATTGGTGGCCTGATTGATGCTTCCCTCTTGTAGTTGCTCATGATGAATGATCTTCCTTCAAGCGATCAAGCTTCTTCGAAGGACCTGCTCTGATACCAATTGTTGGAAATAATACTGAGAGGGGGGGTGAATCAGTATTATCAAGTTCTTTTAACAAATCTTCTTTATTTATACTTTGAATTATTTTTTCATATCAGTACCATAAAATAATGAGCATGAACAAGAAAAACAGATAGTCACACCATAGAACACTAGATATAAGGTGGAAACCCAATGTGGGTGAAAACCACTTGCTGCAATATGTCTCTATCTTCTTTCAATTTAGAAACTATTTTTACAATGATTTTGTACTGGTGCAGTCCTTTACCAGTACACAGGTTGCAACCTGCAGAGAGCTACAACTCTCTCTCGTTTTCCAGTCTCTCCTGGAAGGGAGCTACAACCCCCTAAAACATCAAATGATCATCAAGTACATGTAAATTACATAGTCAACTGCAGTAACCAGATCAACAGTAACAGAACTAAACCCAGAACACCTTATCAATAGAAAAATTCAGTCAACAGAAGATCTTAAGACAGATACGCAGTTTTTCTTTCTCTGGCCAGCGTCGCTACGTACTTCACCTTCTGCTTCCCTGCATATACCCACAGAGAGCCTTCTGCTCCACCGCGTACCCACACACTTCTTATTCAATCGAGCTGCGTACTGTTACTGCAGGTACGCACCCAGAGACACTATCGCGCCACGTACTGCTACTGAAACCACGCACTCAAAGATACTATCGCGCCGCGTATTTTTACTGTGTGTAAGCACTTGAGCCTCTGTCGCGCTGCGTACCCACGCAGTTCTCCTTCTTCTGATCTGCGTACGCACGCAGTTCCCCTTCTTCTTCTCTGTGTACACACGCGGATCTCCTATTTCTCCTCTGCGTACCCACGCACTTGCACCATTAATCACCTGCGTACTTCTGATTAGGGCCGAATTGGCAGTTCACCAGTGTGCCACAGTTAGTCAGATGCCCAGATCTGATCATGCGCTCAAGAGATCACCCTTCAAAGATTCACTTTTAACTTCACTTTCATATAAATCAAGCTTTTTAAAACAATAACCCAATATTTCAGATCTTGAGATATTCAATTTGCAAAAGATACTTAGCCAAGTGATCTCCTTTGCTTTATATAGGCAAGCTCCTCCTAAAATCATGGATCAATACCATAGATAACCAATACCAGGGGCCCAAAAACATGGGGCCAAAACCCATATAATCATTGTTTTATAATAATAATATAAAAGAATACCACGGGCCAAAACCATAGAATCAAGAGCGGCGAGCTAAATACCACGGGCCAAACATAGGAAACCCCACGTGAATGCGCTTCTCTGCCTTGGAGTAAGTGAAACTGGGGATACGCACCCTCTGAACGGGTGACCTGCGTGGGTGGCCACAGTTCCTTCATGGTGTACCTGCGTGTACGAATCTTCTGAAATGTTCTCCTGCGTACTTCTTAATTTTCAACATTTTGAGGGTCTGATCAGAGGGGTGTTGCCATCAAGTACAACATCTGTAACATAGAGCCATACCAGAATCATAATGCCAACATTGTGTGTTCCTAGCAGAGTTGGGACTTCTCCCAACCAACTTGGTGCTCGCTTTTACCCTCTCTCCCTCTACAGTGAAACAACCATTGACATAAGTAACACTTACACTCACTAGGCATGCGAACCTCACTTCTCAAAGACAAAGCAGACCAATATCCTGTGTTGACAAGCAAGAAGTGGGGCAGATCTTTAAGTTAATGGAAACCAGACCATCATACTGGATGGGACTCCCACACCAAATAATGTGATATCTAGTTGGGACTTCATACCAGGGTGATCCCTTGAATGTTGGCAAGTCCAGCACTATCAACAGGTCTAATGCAAATGTTCTACCAAAGAAAACCTAGGAAAGAATGGGAAGACCAACACTACAGTGGTCCCCGATCCAGTTGAGAATGGCGAATCAACAAAAGATTATTCCTATGGGGCGCCTACATGGAGTGACTGTGGATATTGAAGGGGTGTGCGTCATAGCCGATTTTGAAGTGATCGAACTAGTGAATGATAGTAACCCATACCCAGTGCCAGTTGGAATTGATTGGGAATTTGAAATGAGCTAAGTCATCAACCGTAAGAAGTGCAGTGTGACATTTGAAAAGAAATAATTAAGGTTTATTCTTCCATTGGAGCCAACTAAGGGTGTGATCTATATTAAACCATTTTGTGATTATGATGAGGAGGACGATATTGTGCAGATCTATAAGATGACTACGCGAGATGAGGATTGGATCAACCCTAGGGTGGGTGGGAAAATTATGTGGGAGAAGGATATCTCTTGCAATTTAGATTCATATGAGAAGGACTGGAAAAACAGGCTGCATGAGGTATCGCCGTTCCGATGCAACAAGTTTTCAAAGTCATTCTGATGTATATCCATTGAGGTATGTGACTTACCGTATTATGATGGTTTAGAATATGCCAATTTAGGAACATCGGTTCCATGCATTAAACATCGTGCTGAGAGCTATGCTTGCCAGATGGTGGGGTATGCATAAGAACAACTTTGCAGATTGGAAGGAATATAGACGAATGATGAAGTTGCAGTTTGGGTTTGTGAATACCCGTATTATGGAGAAATATACAGGGAACGACAATCTACATGAGCATCTGGCTCAATGGATGAAAGCGTGGGGAGAAGAACCATAGCCAAAATGAGTTCATATATTCTTCCACACTTTGGATATGATTCAGATGAATTGGTACCTAGAAACGGAGCTGTGACATGGAACCGCAGAACGGGATGTTTTGAAGGAAAGTTTTCTTCTCACTTTTAGCTTTGAAGATGGATTTGAGTGTATTGATGAAGCGTTACAAGAGATCAAAGATGAAATATTAAGAATTCCTGAAGAATTTGTTGCATGGGTACAACTAGATTGGATTACGTAGTTGCACCATGCGCTCAAATGCTACATTGTGTCCACTAAGGAAGACAAAGAAGATCCTAGGAAAATCAATATTCCTGAGTTAGAAGTCTAGTGTGAAGTCAAAGGTCCTAAGGAGGAAGTCCCAAAGCCCTTGAAGATGAAGCGAGTGAGCATTGGATTGGAAGTGCAGTGGAAGTTGACAAACATGGGAAACTATTAGGACAAAGACAAATTAGACAAAGTTGCGGAGTTACTATGAGAGTATTAGGACTTGCTTCCCACCAAGTTTTCGGATCTGAAAGGGATAGTAGGGGATCTTAACATTATGAAGATCACTCTGAAGCCGGATGTGAAGCTAGTAAAGCAACACCCATAGTACAAGGAAAAAGTGTGCGAAGAACAAAATAAGACACTTGTAGCCGAGATTATTGAACCTTTCGAGGAATCAAACTGGGTTAGTACTATGGTGTTTAAAGAAAAGAAGATTCTAGGTGAGATTCGGATATGCGTAGACTTAAGGAAGTTGAATGATGCTTCTGTTGATGATCCATTTCCTACGCGATTCATAGAAGAAGTACTGGAAAATATTGGAGGTCAAGAAGCCTATTCGTTTACCGATGGGTTCTCAGGGTACCATCAGATCAAGATCACGCTGAAGGATAGGAGTAAGACTACCTTCACTACTGGATGGGACTGTTTTCATTATACGATTATGAATTTCAGACTTAAGAATGCCCCTACAATATTTTATAGGGTGGTGGTTGCAGCTTTCAAGGAATTTATTCACAAGTTTTTAGAGGTTTACTTTGATGATTGGAATGTCTTTGGGTTAGTTAAGAGACATGTTTCCAGTCTTCTCTTCATGTTGGATACTTGTCGAAAGTATCAAATATCCCTTAATCTGAAGAAATGCATATTTTTCGTACCATATGGGATATTGTTAGGTGATGTAGTCTGTAAGTAGGGGTTGATGATAGACCCTGCCAAAATTGTAGTGATTATTAATCTAGAGCCTCCAAAGAACATCAAATAACTGCTCGTGACATTGCCCTAGATAGGGTATTATAGGAAATTTATCAAGGCGTATTCGCAGATCACCACGCCCATTGAAATATTGCGGAAAGAGGATGTGACATTCTATTGGGACGATGATTTCTAGAAGAGTTTGGATGACTTGAAGGAAAAAATTGTCACCACACCCATTCTAGTGTTCCTCGACTAGAAGAAGGAGTTCCACATACATGTAGATGCTTCTTGCATAGAACTAGGAGATGTGCTAACCCAACCAGGTGAAGGTGATATTTACCACCTGATAGCATTTGCAAGTAGGTAGTTATCGAAGGCAGAAAAGAATTATTCAACCACAGAGTATGAAGGACTAGCAATGGTGTATGCACTCCAGAAATTTAGGCACTATTTGTTGGGCGCACACTTCAAGATGTACACAGACCATTCTACTTTAAAGTATCTGGTCAAAAAGCTTGTGTTGGGGGCGGGGGGATTTGTAGATGGTTTCTTCTCTTCCAAGAATATGACTTTGAAGTAGTTATGAAGATAGGGCGACTGAATGCTAGACCAGAACACCTCTTATGGATTGAGAATAGTGATGAACCTGCAAATCTGGAGGTAGGAATTCCTAATGCGCAACTCTTTGTTATGCACATCACAGATGACATTTCCACAAACCTAATCTAGTTCTTGTCTATGGGTGCAACTCCTGAAGGGTATACAATGTAGTAAAGAAAGAATTGGTGGTCAGGGCTATAGATTTTTCTGTCACTATAGGGCACTTATATAAAATGGGCTCTGATGAATTGTTGTGTAGGTATGTCTTGGAGTATGAAAGGAAAAGTATCCTTGCTAAAGCCCATCGAGGGGTTGCAGGAGGACATTACGCGGAAAGATAAACTTCACAAAATATTCTATGAGCAAGACTATGGTGGCCAACTGTGCATAAGGATTCGAAGGCTTTTTGTAGGGCATGTGATGTCTATCAGAGAATAGGGAGACCATCTCAAAGGGGTGAATTTCCCTTGAACCCGTAGGTGTCATTACGAGCATTTGATAAGTGGGCGATAGACTTCGTAGGGCTAATTTAACCAATGGGAAAGAAAATAGGGGCTAGATACATCATTACAGTGACCGAATATTTAACCAAGTGGGATGAGATGCAACCTGTAAAGGATTGTAGCACAACTATAACTTCAAAGTTCATTCTTTAATATATATTGTCTCGTTTTGGTTGCCCTAAGATCTTGATGAGCGATAAAGGTTCACACTTCTTAAATGAAACAATTTCTTATTTGCTTGAAGAATTCTAGATGTATCACCAAAAGAGTACGTCGTATCATCCTCAAGTGAACAAAACAGTGGAAGAATTTAAAAAAATCTTGGAGAATGCCTTAATGAATATTTTCAATGTGAAGTGAAATGATTGGGATGTGTGCATACCAGCTACTCTATGGGCATATACAACTACCTGCAAAAAATTGACGGGACTAACATCGTTCAAACTGGTTTATGGATAGGAAGCTCTAATGCCAATGGATTACATCATGTCAAGTTTGCAGATTTTTGTAGTTACAAATATGGCTGATCAAGGTATCATGGAAGAATGCCTCGCGCAACTAGTTTAGTTGGAGGAAGATCACTTCTTGGCAGATTTTCATCAGCAGGTATAGAAGGATCATGAAAAGGCATGGCATGATCACCATATGAAACAACAAACTTTTAAGAATGGAAATTTGATATTACTATATGACAGTAAGTTCACAAAGTTTTCGGCGAAGTTACAAATGAATTGACTGGGGCCATATATTATTAAGGATATTACAGATGGAGGCGTAGTTACAATTGCGAAGCTGAATGGAGAATTGTTTCTGAGAAAGGTAAATGAGAGTCAGATAAAGTTGTACAGGGGTGATCCTGCCCTTACACAATGACTATATGAAGGTGGGATAGTCTTAATACTCTAGGAAGTTGCAGGAGAGTGTGTGGCTATAAAATAAACTTCCAGAAGGATGGTTGCGTGAAGTGATTGGGTTGCACAACAAATCAAGGGAAGACATAGAGAAGAGTTGCGATAAAGAAGATGTGCTTGAATGATGGGTCCTACGCAGCTTGGCCAAAAAGTGACCGTTGGAAGCACTGTAGCTGATTGGATTATGATTTTTCCATTAAAAGGAGTGGGTGGGAAGTATTTATGGAGTATACGTTTGGTAATCTGCTTCCAAACATGCATTAATGACTGGGATTTGGAGGGAAAAGATGGATTTGAATTCAATTCTAGCTATAAATACGACATTCCACTCCACATTCAAACACTTTTCTTCCTGAGAAATTCCCTTGAGTTGTTGTGCTTTCTTTTGTGTCAAGAGCAGTTTTGTATGTCTCTCAAGGATTGGGAAAGAATTAAAGATCATACATCACAGCTAGGATTCACAAATTTAACTAACTAGAAACATGAAATATTCATTGAGAGAATGACTACATCTTGACCTAAGATGGAGCCAACCGAACATGTACCTACACGGTTTCCTACTACAATGCCTAGGTTGCCAAGACCTAAGCCACATGCTTCCACGACGGGAGATAAGAAGTAGAAGAAGCTTCAGCAAGCAATGGTACAACGATCACCCCAAAAAAATCTGATGGAGATCTCACAGAAGGGAAAGATGGACCGATCTAGGCAACTGATGAAGCCCCTAGACTTAGATGAGGAAGAACTAGTCGGGGGTGTTGAGGAGATTGATGTAGAGGAGGTTGAGCCAATAACTTGGCTACCACCATATATACCACCAAGAAAATCCATGGCTAAAGTGCCTAAAGACCCAGATTCAACGAAGTTCATGGTCTCCACACCTTTGTTGCTAGAGAATGTGTCATTTGAGGGAACTTTTCTGGCCCAGATACCATACTTGAAAATGGAGGATTGGTACCTAGGGGACCACGTGAAGTTCTCGTAGTTGGAGCTAAGTAAGTACCTAAAGAAGGTATATTATGAGGAATTGGACGTCACGTGACTTGAGCTGATGAAATGGGTGGCCAGAGTTGGGTGTGTGGGGTTGCTAAATATGTTATGGGTGTTGCACTTTAGCCATAGAGCTATAAACACAGTTTGTGTGTGTCAAATTTTGACACTGGTGCATGATGGGCACCTATGGTTGGGAGGGCCCATCCTGATCACTGATATGCTAATCCACATAATAACTTTGTTGTTGTTTCAAGGAGTGGACCCTATGGAGGCTTTCATGGGAAGATCGCAGGAGAAGAAATTGGCAGATGAAATGAAGAGCGACTTCAAGCTAATAAAGAAGTCACACGTCTTTGCAATCAGTTCCATATCATATGGCACGGTGCAGTTTGTTGCACAAATCTTCGCTGGAAAAATCATGCGGAAGTGCCATGCCGATGAAGTTCCAATGCTAGTAGTCTCTTTGGCTATGCAATGCACCAAAGGAGTCTAATACAGTTGGGCTCAATACCTATGCCAAGAATATTTGGAGGATTGTAGAGAAGCCTAGGATGATAGCAAGGTGTTCCACTATGCATGGTTGCTATTGTTGATCGCATTGGTGGCATGGAGGATACCCAAATAAAGCTAGTTCCCTTAGCATGATCCCGATCTACCTGAGGCAACAAATTTCACTTCGCTTTGTGCCACCAAAGACCCTGAGCATGTTATGGAGATGAAGATATTTTGGGTCTTATTTGAGTCAGAGCTAAGGATGGTGATTAACCAACGACTGAGGTTATCACCAAGTTTACATGTGCAACACAACAATGTTGTAGATTTCAACGTACATTTTCAAAATCTGCACATCTACATGAAGAAAGATGCCACACGCACTTGGAACAAGCTACCATACTTAGTCACCGAGGATGATATTCTGGGAGTTTTCAGTAAATGGCTGAGCGACTAGCTGACCCCCCATGATGTCGGCATGGGAACTAGTAAGGCTGTTGAAGGTGAAGCAACACAAACCACAACAACAAAAACAATGGCGGCAGAAAATAAGAAGGGAGCACAAAATTCTTTCGTGAAGGAGAAGGAAGTGGCAAAAGAAAAGGCCATGCAGCAAAAGAAGCTGCTACAAAGGAGAAAGCAACAACCCAAGAAAGGGTCTCTGCTAAAGAGACTGATGCACCAAAATAAAAGATTGCCACTATGTCACAGGCCACCATTGACTTCAACAAGTCATACATGGAGCAAAAAAATGTGGAGGAAGAGACAAAGGGAGAAGAGGAAGGGGGCGTGGGCTTGGAGTCCCCCTTCATCATCAAGAAAAGGAAAAATCAGAGTTCTATAGGGTCGCGAAAGAAGCAGAAATCAGAAAAATCAACGAGCGTGATGCCTTTGGTCCTCACTGAGAAGGACCTAGATGAGATTGGTGATGTGATCCATGATGGAACGATGAATATTTGGGGACATATCAAAGAATAGTACCACCAAACGCTCGATAAAGTGCACCAGGGCGTGCAGGAATTGCATGTCCAAACAAGTATCATTCAAGCGAGCGTAGGATAGGCGAGCCTAAAGAAATCATGCCTAAAACAAGAAAATGGGTCGGCCCTAGCATCAGAACTCAACATTGACTTTGAAATTTATGGTTATGAGAGGGGTCCCTGCACATCGAAGCAGCAGAAGGTAGGGCACACCTCATACACATGAAGCATTTTAGTTTGAATCTAGCAATGCTTCCTATTCAGACACTATATTAACTGCATCAAGGGGTATCAGATGAACTCAGAGTTCAGGAACAATGAGCACTAGTGATCATCAAAGAGGTAAAAAACAATAATCTGTAGATGTTCAAGGTAAAGGCGCATGCCCTCAAGGAAAGGGAGGAAGTGATGGCACGAAATCAATAGCTAGAAGCATCAATAACACAGGCCTATAGTGAGCTTCTTAAGCTCTGGATTCCAGCAGAAATGGCCCATGGGGAGAATATTCATAAGCTAGTTTCTATAGTCAAAGTGTTTAAGGAGGAAATTGGCAAAGTTAGATTTGAGCTGCAGCTGCAGATATCTGAGTTCCAACTCAAGTTGTAGCCAACCACTCCTCTAGAAGTCATGTAGGTTTCAACCCTGTACAGAAATTACCTGCATACGAATTCTAAAACATAGAAAATAAATAATATGAGAGCATAACACATAAAACACATATACACAAAGATTTTCCCCTACATCCCAAAACTAGGACTAGCAACTTGATTTTTCATTATGTTCCTTTCAATGTTACAATACATATTTATACATGCCAAAGCATCCAATACCATGGACCGAAAACCATCGCGTCCAAAACCATGGACCAAAAACCATCACGTCCAAAACCATGGACCAAAAACCATCGCGTCCAAAACCATGTGCGAAAATCATGCACAAAACCATAGGTAAGTCCGCCCAACCTAATATAGGGTCCAAAAACAAAATTTTCCGGGGTGCTACCCGAGACCCCATAGAGAGGGGTTATCTGCACCCCTCAAACCCCCTGTGATCCCCCCTCTATGTAATAGGTGCAACGAGAGGGGGGGCACCCGCCCCCCCCTCTAACCCCCCAGTTAACTGTTATGGGGTAAAATGCACGGTGTACGGAGAATCAAAATACCCTCAAAGGTCTTCTTGGGACCTTCGACAGACTGTAATATTATCTGCAACTATCACAAAGTTACATGCATGTTCATAAACAATTAATAACTATCAAAGTATGAGAAGGAGATTACCTCAAGCCTCTGTGTAGATTTGTTGGAGAGCACAAATGCATCTAGGTGGAAGTTCCTTGATCCGGCTCTAGATCAAGTCCTGCACAAATAAGAGACAAGCATAATCATAGCATAAAACTCTGGTAAGTAATACATGAATACATAAAGAACATGTAATTGCATACAACTAAGCTACTCATGCAAATAGGTATCATATAAACAACTTAATTAATGATAGTACCGACACGATATAGTAGACAGTGCAACTACAGTTCTGTATTAATATTGGAAGAGTGATTACAACCATCTGTTGCATCAGCCTTCCTCTACTGCTTCATCTTCTCTCTCTCTCTCTCCCTTCTTGCTCACTTCTGATGATATGAGATAATGCTCAATAGTCAAGTATGCTATCCTTTCAAATGCTCTAACCCCTTTCAAAATAGCCCTAGCTTTGCTTATGTAGCAATTGAGTTAGGGTTTCCAAGTTACTCCTTGAGTTCACTAGGGAAAAAGAAATGAACTTGCCATGCTTTTCAGCTCTTTCCCATTTTCCTCCTTCTTTCGGATTAGAAATCCTCCAAATAGGTCAATTTTGGATGTTTCCATGCTTTTCTTGAGTACTTTTAGGAATAAATATCTAGATATTTATGAGTAAATTCGTTCCTTTGACCCTTGGAACTTTACCAAGTTTCACTAATGTTGTCCCCTGACTAGCAACTTGAGTTAGTAGGGTCACTAACGCACCCTTAGGCTTAGTAACAAGCCTTATGAAGTAGTTTTTTAGTGTACAACTAGCGTTAGTGTTGAATCAAGGCATGTAATTGTGGTCTTTGCTTCAACTATCATGACTTTCCCCTCTGAGTTGATGAGGAGGTCAATTTTTTGTATAACAGATGCCCCCTAAAGTATGAGATCAGAGGCTGCGACAATGGCCGAAATACTTTGCTTTAACTGTAAATTTCCTTCAAAAAGAGAGAGAGGATCGAAGTTTTGGGTAGTAAGGGAAACCTGATACAACACATATATAAAAACTACTAAAAGCATGTCTTGAGTCAGGCATTCCCATGCTCAGTAGCTATGTTAGAGTGATTTTCTCCAAAGATATATAACGATACTAGCCGCTGATAAGAACAATGCGGATCTGGTGTCATAATAGAATCATCCTGATCAACTATCTCCAAAAAATAATATCTGTAGCTTGGGAGAGGAAACAAGGTTGAATGATGCAAGCGTCTACCCAAGGTCTTGATTTCCGCTTCACCAAATAGCATAGATCGGTACATGTTAATATATACGTTGACATTGAACATGCATGAAATTGTCTAATTACCAGGCAATAATGGAGACCGTTAACAGACGCGAGGAAGGCCATCGATAATGGTGATGGTCTCCAAGATGCACAGTACAATCTAATGAGTGTGAAAGATGTCTTTGTCGTTGAACACCCATAGAATTGCTTAACTAGGAGCCAATAATGAGAACCCTTGATCAAACACAAGGCATCCTGCCACTAATGTCTGCAAGTACCAAGGAACTGAATGTGTTTCTAGGTTATCTTCCTAGATAGAGTGTTGAAGTCGATAGGAAGAAACTTTTTGAAAGGTAGACAATACTGTGTCCTACATGAATCAACACGAAACGGGACAAGAATGATTTTATTTTTTGATGAATATTTTGAGCATTTGGGTATAAACAATAGAGGGCATGATGGAAGAATATGCTTGATGGGTTGATGGAGGAAACAAAAGGTTAACCCTTGAACAATAGAAGGCATGACAACGGTTTTAACCATGCAGCACTAGACTCATGAAAACTAGAGAGTGTTAGGATATGGAGATGCAATCACATCAGGTTATTTAGGCTAAACTCATAAGATGGTAGGTTTCATATTGAGAGGTCGTCACAAGGAAGGCTTATCTGAGGGAGTGCCGTGTTCAAGGGAGCGACTGCGACCAAACCACACTTTCTAATACTGAATGTAGCTGTACTATTAACTTTCCCCATTTGACTAGTTTAATGAGTCCAGACAGGTAAACTCATCGATCTTTTCATTTTTAAATACTCTTAAAAGGACCGAAAAAAGAGCAACTCTCTACCCTATTTGATTAGTTTAATGAGTCCAGATAGACAAACTCATAGATTTTTTCATGTTTTAAGAGTCTGTAAAGTATCGTAAAAAGAGTGACTCTATATCTTGTCTGTGTAATTTAAAGAGTTAAGACTAGACAACTCGGTGGTCTTTTCATATTTAGAGAGTTTGAAAAGATCATAAAGAGCAACTCCATGGTGTTCCCTTTGTCATAGTTGTTAACCAGGTGCAACAAAAGGTTAATAGTATACCCAGATCAGTTACTTTTCCGTGAGTTAATCTATTGAATCCAGACCAAGAGAAACATATGTTCAATAGATGTCGACCTCATTTTGTTACGAGTACTAGGAGATGGACTAAACTCGTTTTTCATCATGAATTTTTAATGAGTCATGTGATGATAAACTCAATACCTTCATCAAATTTTAATGAGTCAAATGAAGAAAACTCAGAGTATCTTTTTTAGTTTAGTGAGTGAGGAAAAAGATGTAAAAGAACTGCTCATTCCTCCTTCGTATATTTTAGCGAGCCCGAAAGAGGGGAAGAACCTAGGGATTTTTCGATTTTAAGAGTGAGAAATGATCCCAAAAAAGAAAGTGCTCTTTTGCCGTATATTTTTAACGAGCCCGGTGACAAAAAATTGGGATTTTCAATTTAACGAGCGAGAAAATTACCTAAAATAATGCTCGGGTCATCTTTATAAAGTTTAACGAGCCTAAAGAAAAAACTCGGGATTTTTCAGTTTAACAAGAAAGAAAAGTACCTAAAAGATGCTCAGGTCATCTTTATAAAGTTTAACAAGCCTAAAGACAAAACTCAGATTTTTTTCAGTTTAATGAGCGAGAAAAAAGTGCCTAAAAATAATGCTCCATTGGTCTTTTTCAGTTTAATGAGCTAGAAAAAGATCGAAAAAGATTTGCTCAGACCATTGTCGTATATATTTAATGAGCCCAACGATGACAAACTCAAATATTTTTCAATATTTTTATAGTAAGAAAAGATCCCATAAAAGAACAGTGCTCTTTTTGAGAATTTCATGTAGCTTTTACTGCTTTTGAATGTTTATGTAATGTTTTTATAGGCGAAATAAGTACTGACATGAAACTTTATGCTTAACATAGATGTGGCGCCATTACGACCCACAGGCGAACCTCGCCATATGCGATGAGGAGGCCAAGTACCTGCTGGAGGGGGCGATGCTGACAATCTCCATGAGATTTTGAGGAACCTAAAGGGTTTGACCATGGGTGTCCCCCCCCCTTCTAATGAGGGATATTCCTGCCCATATGCAGTGGCACACAGTTGGTGTACCTGAGCGGTTTCTTGTTCCTCTTCGAAGAGTAGCTAGAGTAGTTTTAGCATTTTTGGAGCAATAGGCTCTTTTTAGTAGGTGTTTTGGCATAGCTAAATGGGTGTTTATAGCTAGGCTTAGTAGCCATTTTGTACTTAAAACATCCAAGTTTTGGAATATTTTTATGTAAAAGATTGGATTTCGATATATATATATATATATATATATATATATATATATATATATATATATATATATATATCTATATATCTATATATATATATATATATATATATATATATATATATAGATATTTTGGTATTTTGATGGTGTAAATGTGTTTTTTAAATGTTTTTGTAAAATTTTTAACTCAGTAATTTTTTTTTTTACTTTTCATGCATGCATCTATAAAGAATGAGACAAATGCTAATCTAATACATAGTTAGCTAATGAATTAGCAACCATATTTAATTCTCGAGGAACGTGTTCATATGTGATTATTTCAAATTGACATTCCAGGAGTCGTACTCTTAGATAATGACAGAACAAGGTTCGATTACGAATGTGATAATGATTGGTCAATTGCATGACAACTAGCTGGGAGTCTAACCTGACCACCAGATTGGAGATGTCGCTTAATGACGCTTTCGTGAGAAGTGAAACAATGGACATGTATGCGGAAATATTGTTGGTGGCTGTACCAAGAAAGACTCCCCTGGAGCAAAATAGATCTGACTCAGGTGTGTAGATGACCCAAGCAGCTGATGCAATGTGTCGTGTGTGACGACTGGCACCATCCGCGTATCCTACATATGCTAAGGGTAATGACGACATCTACATTGTGAGAAGAATGCATGAGACAAGTACTCCAATAAATATCAAAACCAACCAATCATATCAAAACGAGAAACAAAACTTATGAATACATAAAATTACAAAGCATATGCCTAGTGCAATACTAGGCATAATACTCCTTGAGATAGAGCCCATTTCTGGGCTCCGCGAGTGGGACTCCTTCCCAGTCCTGATCTTCATATGCCCCTTGTGAGAGGACTTTCTTGATGATATAGGGACCTAGCCATAAGGGTTGAAGTAGTCCTGCCCCCATGAGATCATGTCTTTGATCATAGAGAAAAACAAGGTTGCCCTCTTGGTCGAAACGAAGCTTAACCTTTTTGTCATATTTGGATGTTACCTGATGCTTGTGAGCCTCGAGTGCCAAGACAACATTTCGACGGGTTTTATCCAGCTAATTAAGGTATAGTAAGCACTCTTCATTGGAAGTGGTGCCAAGCAGGATTTCAACGACTATTTGCATGGAAGGGATATGACACTCGATGGGTTTTGCATTGTCGTATAGCTTGATCTCATGCATGAAAATATACGGATTAAGGTTAGGCATTTCCTCACGAGACCGGGTGAATACATCGTGCAATTCCTTAAATAGGCAGTTGGAGCTTACAATTTCCTCAGGATTTCATTCGACTCCAATCGGAATGTCTTCCACGGTGCCTGTCTTGACAGAAATATCCATGAGCGATGTTTTTGAAATGTTGCCCATGTTTCCTTCTACCTCCAAAGTCTGGAGGATTGTATAGGGTGAGGAAATGATTCGTGGAATGTTAGGGGATAGGATTTGAAAAGGCATCATGTCTGAATCAGTTATTGAAACATGATGGTGCAAATACTCCCAAGGTCGCTCTTCTAAACTTATGATTTCTCAAATAGCTTCATCTGTAGGTAGTACTTGATCAAGTAGATCGAAAGAAGGTGCATTTATGGAAGGGGCGGTGGTACCGTTGGGAGTAACCAACATGACCAGAGATGCGGATGCAGATTGAATGGCTTGGTAAGCCAATTTAGCTGGTGACAGTGACATTTTTTCTCCATATGTGTCAAGGTCTGAAGGAGCCAGTAGGATCCATGGGTTGGTCTATTCATGAGGAATAGATGAAAGCATGTTGATCATCTTTGAAACATTCAATAGCTAAAGAGGGAAACAACCCATGAGGAAAGAAGCCTTCAATAGACCGGTACGGAGACTGACATAAGAGTTAGGCACACCACCTACTAGGGGTACAGAGCTACTGGGTAATGGTGAATAATTAGGGGTGTAGAAAGACAACTGATCTACTATAACTAACTTTCCATCTAATGGGAATAGGATGATGTGAAAGGCAATAGATACTATGGCCATCATGGCATATGTCCAACTACGACCCTGCAAGAGATTATAGTCGAGTTTTTTGTCTATGACTTATATGTCCATTGTAACCATTTTCCCATACAAAGTGATAGGGTAGCTAGCCAAGTACCCTTTTGGGATGAAAGTGTGCTTGTCAAAAGCTTTCAGGGAGTTCGATGGTGGGGTTAGGGTTGGAGAACCTAGGGTGAGCCAACATGAAGTCGACATGACATAAGTAGAAGCACCTTCGTCGATGATAGTTCTGTGTATACCTTTACCTTTCGAAAAAAATTTCACTTGAAATGCAAGCTGGTGGGAAAGGGGAGGTTTATGCTTTTCCATGTCGAAAATAGCAAGCATGGAATCCTGTGGGTCAATACCAGCAATAGCCAAAAGCAAAGCTTTCCTTTGTGCTGGGAAAGCTTGTAATACCTTGAGCACTGACATAGGCGACGACACTTGCACCAAGTCTTCTACAATGTTGTAGTTTTGGGCAACACGTGCAGATGTATTGTGCATTGTATGTCGAAGCACCCCTTTGGCGGGGCAAATTACAAGGTTAGCAGCTGGCCTTTCGATATGCAAATTGGTGGGCGACAGTGGGTTTTGACCTAAGGAAAGTTCTACTACATGAGTGATAGGAGCTCCATAAGATTTGGCTCTTGTTTGTAGATCTACTATTTTGAATGTGTAAATGGTAGAATATCCTTCACCAGCTGAAGGATGTTGCAAAACATCATTGCCCCTTGTAGGAGTTGCGTTTGGTTTGCAATAAGGTTTTGCTGCTTCTGAGCGGGAAAAGGATTCCTGAGGATAACGGGGGTCTTACCAGTATCCTTTTTGGCAATGTATTTTGTGCATTCCTGAAGATGTGGACAACAATAGGTCATGTGGTCTTCAGCACAGATTTTGCAAGGAAATTTGGTAGGTTTATCCATTTCATCAGCAGTAGGTGTAACGGCCTTCTGTTTTAGGTTTAGTTGCTTTGTTGACTGCTCCTCAGAAGGAGCGGTCTTTTTCTTATTCTTCTTTTTCTTGCCACCAGGTTTTTGTGTAGACTACACAGAGTTTATTGCGATGGTGGGAAGAGCAGTCATTTTGGTAGAGGGGCCCAGTGTCATCTTGGCAATGTGACCACTAAGTTGTTTTACAGCGGCCCAGAGGTTGCACCGAGAATCCCATCAGTGTGCGCTCTAGGGTGCTGAGTAGCAGAAATGTTGGAGTTATGAGGGACATTGGGGATTATGTCGTAAAGAGTGCCAGACTATGAATATATCAAATCTAAGTGATGGGCATGA
Organism: Pinus tabuliformis; assembly: GCA_031772625.1. NCBI lineage: Eukaryota > Viridiplantae > Streptophyta > Pinopsida > Pinales > Pinaceae > Pinus > Pinus tabuliformis. The sequence goes on along the minus strand of CM062808.1, from coordinate 238,353,175 downwards.
CAGATGGATTGCTCTTCTGTGACTGCACCACCTAGAGCGACATCTCTAACGATTTGCGGGAGTAATGACTTGCAGAACCAGTCTGTTAAGAGAAAGTCTGGGAGGGGAGCTTTGACTAACCTCCACCTGCGTCTCCATTCATGTATATGATTGGAGATGTGGGTGGTGGTATCCTGACGAAATGAAGTGAGGAGCTCTGCCCCAGTCTCAGAGTGGATGGGTAGCTAGAAGTGCTTTAGGAATTCCATCGCTAAAGCGTCAAAGGTGTTTACTGATGCGCATGGTAACTCAATATACCATTTAGCTGCATTGCCAGTGAGGGTGCGAGGAAAAAGACGTAACCAGACACTATCATCCACCATAGAGTTTGAAACACACAAAAGATGGCAGGTGGTGATATGGGTGCCCAGATCCTCCCCTTGTGTTCCTTCGAACTTAGGAATGTCCGTTAGGATCTTATGCGGGATCGACGACCATTGCAAGTTATGATAGATGGGGTCATTTGTTAGTTTGTATAAGTCGATTATATCCAAAGTTTCCAAGAAAGGCAGAGAGTTTGGTGCCCCTGACTCAGACAATGGTGATGACATATGACTTGAGGAGCCATGCGCTCCTCCCATCGTTTGGCTCCCAATATTATACATAGGTTGCATGGTGTAGCAGTTGCTTTGAGGTATGGTGTTGTAAAGTGGATTTCCATGAGGATTTTGATACTAGGGTATAGAATTTCCCCCAGGATAAGCAGTTCCCCCTTGACTCATTTGAAATTGTGAGTAGGGTGCCCCCATGGATTTGTTGGGAACCCCTTAAGGATTCCCGCCCGACACAGAACTAACCATTTGTCCTTGATTGACATAAGGAATGTTCATGTCAATTAGCGACTGACCATGCATGCCTAAGAATGGAGGGGGAATTGTTATGTTCCCTACCGGGATGTTCATATTGGGAACCCCCCCAGGAATATGAATCTGGGGGTTTGAACTATACATTAGCGGCTGACCATATTGTTGACAGATGCGAACCATGCCCATAGTGCCACATTAAGTGTTATAGGGAGTGTTGTATGTGGCACTTGTCGAAGGTATGCAATTTGACACTAAATGAGTGGAACCCAGCATCAGCTAGGTCCTACTCATAGAGGGTGTCATGGGAGTGGTTATACCTGGGACCGATGGGATAGTAGGATTCACCATTACCAATTTTGTGGTGATTGTTGACTGGGGAAGTGGTGGAGGACGAAAAGTGTCCCTAAAGTCCCACAACCCGTGAGTCATCGACATAATAGATGGAAATGTTCCAACTACTCAAGCAGGAAGTACAGGTACCATGGGATCCAAGATTGGGTCCGACGGATTCGTAAGCCGAGGGTTTAAGGGAGGAAGGAATCCTGAGGTAAAGAAATTCTCTGGCAAACTTGAATTGTCGGTTGTCCAAACAAATCCTGAGTGAGATCTGGGAGACTGATTCCCTGAAGAGGGGGAATCTAGTTCATTGGAGCTTGGCGAATCTTCCACAATGAGTGGAGGAAGCCCTAACAATCATCTAGATTGACGACGAGGGCCGAATGTATCCATGGTGACCGTTAACTTTTATCAATAAATTTTATCGTGATAATTGTTAAATTCTCAAAAATGATAACACACAGGTGCCTAAAAATATAAAAAATACACTAAATGGATCAATCAGAAAACAGAGGGAAATTGCCCTGTCTGATAAGCACCAATCACTAGAGATGAAACCCAGTATCTCAATGAATAACAGATAAGGATGGCCAGATGTATGATTACAATTACTCTAGAGCTTCACCAGAACCTCAGATTGAGGGGCTAAGTACTCTTGTGAAGACGAGCACCCTCCCAAAAACTAAAGACAAAGTAGATCTGTGTGTGTTAGGTACCAGGACAGCTCGTCCCAGTCACCTTCTGTAAGTCCCTAAAATTTTGGCCACTAAAGATACCTCATACCACATACACCACCAAAGGGGACATAGTCGTAGACAGCACGCTGTGTGGGCAGGATACCTGAGTCCCTGACTTAGTTCCAAAATCCCCGAAGGGATCCCCAATACACAGAATACCCAAAGGATTTGTAAGAGAAGGCAGGCTACCTTCACTTACAGTCCGATGTTGTCTCATATTTTTCTCTGCTTTTACTGGAGTGGTCCCGGTAGTATGAGTGCAGAAGGAATTTTTCTCTCTTTTAATGACACTAGTTTGGTTTTCAACCTTGGGTAGTTTACTCAAACTGCTTAGCCTAAGATCTTAACCTGCACTAATGTTTGTTTGCTCACTAAAGAGTTACTGATTGATTTTAGGTAAATTTTATGTGTACTTGATTATTGTCTTCGGAAGGGGAGTTGACATATGAAATGTGATGAGACTCTAACTGAATAAATCATGCACAAAACAATGCTGTAAAAAAATTTCAATTCAATGAACACAAGTTGTAGTCTACATATTCATATTCTTTCGATGTATTTTAGTCATTTAACACATGCATAACCAAAATACTTCTTTCCAGTGTTTCTTAAAAACTACTTGAAACTAAAATAGAGTTGATTTTAACTAGCCAAACAAAAGGATGAATACAAAAAGTGGGTCTTTCTTTCATAAAAAAATGCTTTTAAGAAAGAAAAACAATACTTATTTCCTAAAAAAAATTAGGACACCAATTTTTCTAGCAAATTGTAGTTACAGATCTTATTTCAGTCCATGAGAAGGTTTCCTATCCCTTTTGGCTCATAGACACAGCTAGAAATCAAATTTTCGGGAGGCTAATGCTCTGTAACAGTGGCTATAGAGAGTTAATAGGTCCACTAATGCTCCCTGTGAACATGCACAATGCTTTATAAAGCTCTGTGTAGCCTGCTAACCTGCATTAGTGTGGGAAATCAATCAAAAAGAGGGTTTTCAAGATCTGATTCAAAGATGAATGTATGTAAGAAAGATGTAGCAAGATTCTTGGTGGGCTGGAAAGGGATTGCAGAAGTATAGGAAGCTCTTAGAAGGAGGAGAGAACTGAGAAGAGTTTGGGTAAACCGGGAACTAGATGTATAGTCCCCAGTGGAGTCACCAATTCTGCTATGGGGTAAAATACACGATGTATGGAGAATGAAAATACCCTCAAAGGTATACCTGGGACCTTTGACAGACTATAAGATAATCTACACTGTCACAAAGTTACATGCATGTTCATAAACAATTACTAACTATCAAAGTATGAGAAGAATATTACCTCAAGCCTCTGTGTAGATTTTCTGGAGAGCAAAATGTAGCTAGGTGGAAGTTCCCTGAGCTTGCTCCAGACCAAGTCCTACACAAAGAAGAGACAAGCTAATCATAGCATACAACTCTGATAACTAATACATGAATACATAAAGAACATGTAATTGCATACAACTAAGCTACTCATGAAAACATGTATCAGAGAAACAACTTAATGAATGATGGTACCGACACCATAGAGTAGACAACACAACTACAGTTCTGTATTAATATTGGAAGAGTGATTACAACCATCTGTTCATCACCCTTCCTCTACCCCTTCAGCTTCTCTCTCTTTCTCCCTTCTTGCTCACTTCTGATGATATGAGACAATGCTTAATAGTCAAGTATGCTATCCTTTCAAATGCTCTAACCCCTTTCACAATAGCCCTAGCTTTGCTTATGTAGCAATTGAGTTAGAGTTGCCAAGTTCGTCCTTGAGTTCACTAGGGAAAAAGCAATGAACTTGCCATGCTTTTCAGCTCTTTCCCATTTGCCTCCTTTCGGATTAGAAATCCTCCAAATAGGTTGATTTTGGATGTTTCCTTGCTTTTCTTAAGTAATTTTAGGAACAAATATCTAGATATTTATGAGTCAATTCGTTCCTTTGACCCTTGGAACTTCACCAAGTTTCACTAACGTTGTCCCCTGACTAGCAACTTGAGTTAGTAGGGTCACTAACACACCCTTAGGCTTGGTAACAAGCTTTATAAAGCAGGTTGATAGTGTACAACCAGCGTTAGTGTGGAATCAAGGCCTGTAATTGTGATCTTTTCTTTAGCTATCATGTATTTCCCCTCTGAGTTGATGAGGAGGTCAATTTGTTGTATAACATTAACTACGTGGGCTAGTCGTGGAAAGAATATAACAAAACCCAACATTCTCCAACTTGTTTTTTTATTTCCACAAGGGGCCACAAGAGAGCTTAGTCATTTATCTAGCCTTGCAACACCCATTATTTCTCTACACCAAGAGAACTTCTCAGAGCTCACATATTTTGTTAATGCATCTGCAATATTCTTCAAAGTGTCCACCTTTACCAGCAACACCTTTTTGTCTTCTATCATATCCATGAAAAATTGCTACTGAACATCAATGTTCTTTGTCTTTGAATGATATTCAGGGTTCTTTGCCAAGAAAATTACACTTTGTCTGTCACAGTCTATCCTTATAGCTCCCTGTACTAACCCCATACTTGAACACAATCTCTGAAACCAAACTGTTTCTTGCTTGCATGAGTGGCTTCCATGTATTCTACCTATGTATTTGATAGTGCCACTACAGATTGTTTCTTACTCATCCAACTGACTGCTGCTCCAAATAGGTTAAACACATACCCACTTGTAGATCTTATTTGATCCAGATCTCCAGCCCAGTTTGCATCAACAAAGCCATGAATATCCAACACTCTATCCAATCCTGCTCATCCTTGGTAGCACAAACCATAATCACTAGTGCCATGCAAATACCTGAAAACTCGCTTCACTGTTGTCTAGTGCTCCTTCCCTAGTTTTGACATAAACTTGCACAATACTCCCACTGCATGTGCAATGTCTGGTCTAGTATAGATCATTGCCTACATCAGGCTACCGATTGTACTTTCATATGGAACATGGGACATGTCCTCTTCCTCCTCTGGTGTCTTGGGACAATGTTCAGTAGATAACTTCACACCTACAGGAATAGGAACCTTCACTTAATTACTATCCTGCATATTAAACCTCTGCAGTATTGTCTCGACATAATTCCTCTGGTTTAACCAAAGCTTCCTCTTTTCCTGATCTCTTTTAATTTCCATGCCCAAAATATAGTTTGCAACACCAATATCTTTCATGTTGAATTTGGAGGACAATTGGGTCTTCAAATCCTGGATAATTTCTTTGTCATTTCCAACCAGCCACATATCATCCACATACAAGAACAGATAAATAACACGGTCACCAATTAATTTAAAATATGCACAGTGACCTGCTTTGCTTCTAGTGAAGCCAAGTCTCTGTATAAATGTATCAAATTTCTGATACCATATCGTTGGTGACTGTTTTAACCCATACAGAGACTTCTTTAACTTTCAAACTAGTTCTTTCTTACCCTTCGCTGCAAAGCCTTCAGGTTGCTTCATGTAGATTTCCTCTTCCAAATCCCCATGAAGAAATGTTGTCTTCACATCCATTTGTTCTACCTCAAAACAAAAAGTAGCAACAACAGATAAAAGTAATCTAATAGAAGATACCTTGGCAACAGGAGAAAAAATATCACCAAAATCAATTCCCGGCACCTGGGAATAACCTTTTGCTACCAACGGATCTTTGTATTTCTCCACCTTTCCTTCTACATTTGTCTTTTTTTAACACCATTTGCTGTGAATGGGTTTCCTTCCAGCTGTCAACTCCACTAGATCCCAAGCGTTTTTTTTGTGCAAAGATGTCATTTCATCAACCATGGCCTCTTTCCAGAGTTTTCCATCCTCTGAATCTACTGCTTCCTTCACATTTCTGGGATCATCGTCAGTAATAGATAAAGCAAAATTTGAACAGAAAGCAGATGGACTATAACTTTCTAGTTGCCTTCTTTCTTTTATTGATCTTCTCACACCTGGAGTTTGTGGCTCTTCATCTTCTAATTCCTCCTTTGTTGTAGAGTCTGATTCTTCCTCCTTAAGCTCAAACTCTATCTTCTCAGGTTCCTTTGGTTGGACTTCATGTTTAATAACATCTCTTACCTATCTGAACACCACATCTCAGCTGTACACAACCTTCCTTTTTACTGGGTTCCAAAGCTTATAACCCTTTAAACCATCCTTATACCCAATAAAGATGCACTTTTCAAATTTACTATCCAACTTCATTCGTTTCTCCTTTGGAACATGTACATATGCATCACATCCAAATACCCTCAAATGTGAAAGAGAGGGTTTATTACCAGTCCATATGTGGAGTCATATCCTCCAATGCTAATGAAGGTGATCCGTTGACCAGGTAACATGTTGTCTCCACCGTCTCTGCCCAAAATTCATGTCTTAACCTAGCACCACTAGGCATGATGCTTTCCCTTTCCATCAACGTCTTGTTCATTCTTTCTGCAACTCCATTTTTCTCAGGTGCGTATGGGGTAGTCTTCTATCATGCTATACCACACTTCTTACAGAATTCTTCAAATTCCTTACTGCAAAACCCTCCACCATTATCTGTCCTCAACACCTTTATCTTCTTCTCTCTCTAGTTTTCCACCGGAGCCTTAAATTCTTTAAACTTGTGAAAGACTTCATATTTCTTCTTGTTGGCTTAGTGGGCCTGACCCAGGTTCAGAGGTGATTTAACCAAGAAAATCCTAGTACTACGGGCCCTTTTGGCAATAGTCCGTGGAGCACGGACTGAGGTCTCACCCGAAGTAGTATGGGAGGGTGCTAGAACCAGGTTTCTGCACCCTGGGGATGTCTAATATGGTGGGATTGGTATGCGGTCCAACCTTCGCGCTCACTGTGCTATGTGCACCAGTGGGCACCTCGCAGCATGTGATGTTGTCTTCGCACAGTCCTATTCGCAGCACGATCTTTGTTATTTACCCAAGTATTTCCTAATTATGCACTGTTAGCTGATTACCTAGATTATTTTCATATATAAGTATTCTAAACCATACGAGCATTTACTCAACTGTGTGCAATATATAAAAAGAGTAATAGTAATGCATAACAATAGAATAATGATTCAAGACTAGATGCACAGAATTAGGATAAACTTCTCTTTATTATCTTTCTATCCCAATTACAGACTTGACTCCACCCTACGCACTCAGTTGTGGACTCTACTGGGCCTCTGCACACTTAGCTACAGAGCCTCTACCTACTACTATGAACCAATACACTTAGAATCCTACTATAAGCTCAAACCATTCCTTCGCTATTGACTCTATCATATACTACTTTCTTTACACTTAAAGCCTCATTCTATTTATACAATCCCATGGTTCGCGGACCATGGGTAGGCTGACATGACTTTACATTACATTACATTACTTTAGGGCAGACAACCCTATGACTTAACCTCTACTTCACGCTCCACGCCTGCAATTTGCAGAGTCTTACAAAACCTTTGACCAAAACTTGGGCTTTGAGCCCCAAAACTTGCTGTGGGGGGGCCAATGTCCAACAAGCCCCCAACACAATCATCGTGATTCGTCCCGAGTCACTCTACTGGTGCGGAAATCTTGGGACGGAGCCCTCCCAACCAATCTTGCACTGCGCAGAGGTCCGCAGTGCACTGTTCTATAGTCTGCTGGATATACTCCACTCTTTCAACCGAAGTCTCACTCTCAAGGGAAAATCCCTATCCTAAGGCTTGCATCGCCTTCATATATGCGAGATTTCCTTTGATGTCATCAATGATGAGGAAGGCCTCATCAATCCAAGGTTGGACACGTGCTTTAAGGATTGCCTCTTTCTATCGCCTGACATCCACGTGTTCCCTTAATGCCTTTGCCTACTATAGCTTTGCAAGCCATTGGGTCAGGACAGCTGTCTGCATTGTTCCGCGCACACTGTCATATTTCACTTGAAGCTCCCGTGCCTCCGTTTCTAGGCACTGTATGTTGGGGTCCTCCTGTAATGAAGTGAGGACCATGAAGGATTCTTCCAACATAGCGGTGCAGTTTTGTACTCGTTGTCTTATTTCCTCCAGCCCTTTTTGAATAGAACCAGTGCACTATTCCATAACTTTTTGGGGTGTAGAAGGCTACGCCTTTAATTGCAACTTGGAAATATGAAGGTTGAGGTCCAGTTGTACCCTCGTTGCTTCCCCCTTTGCCTCGTGGAATCCACTATCTAATTTGTGGATTCGCTCCGCTATGGGTAGATCTGTTGGGACAGCTAATTTTGGGACATTTCAACAAGCACTGTCTACCACCTGCTCCAATTACCGGTTGAGCTATTCCATATTGATCTTTTGTTCACTCAATACTTGTAGCACGTGGCCTTCTCTAGTGCGAAGCTTAGTTGTGACCCCATCTTGTAACTGGTACAGGGTTTCTCGTGGAAGGGTAGCCAAGTTTAAGCCCAGTCCCTTAATCTTTCCCACTGCAGGTTGGTCAACTTCATTTGCTGCTACTAACATGCCCTCGAGGAACATAAAAATGTTGGTCATTCAGGCGCGCAGCATCTGTTTCGCCTCTAATGTTCCTGCTGCGACATATGGGGTCATCATTCCTATTTATGGGGGTTGCACCTATAGTTCCTATAATTGCGCTATTAGTGCCCTCGAAACAGTGTTCTGCTCTGTCATCACCTCTTGGAGCGCGTCCTTAGTGACATCGCGAACTGTTTCATTGATGTTAAAAATATCACCTTCTATAAGCATGATTAGGTTGATAGATGTCTTCGATGCCTTAACCTTATTCTAGGGACCAGTTTCTCAGGGACGCATGGCCGTTTCAGCTGTTGCGAGTTGGTTTCTGGGTTCATGCGCTCTTCAGTCAAGTCTATGTCCTCAGTCTCCTACCCTGTGGACATGTCATGGCCCTCCTTGGCCTCTTCTATTGGCGTTGTTGTTGTTTCTGTTTTCTGCACTACTGCTACTGCATCGGCTGGATTCTACTATGCAGCTGCCTCTACTGCTGCTTTTTCCTAGTGCCTCTTTTTGGATAGTTGCGCGATGTGTAGCTTGGTGTCCTTCTTCCTTTGTTGGGTTGTAGCCCTTTCCATTCCTACCAAGTTTAAGGCACGCCACTCTGGAAGCCATGTTTCCAACATCGTGAAGATGGCGCCATCAGTAGCAATGAACGAGAGCTTCATCCATTTCTTTACCGGATCTTTCCACACCCGGACATAAATGTTATGCATGTCCACTTTAAACTTTGCAAAGCTCTGCAGAGTGGTGTACACTATGGGAGACAAGTGTGGTCTTCTATTGATCGACATCTAGATGCTCGCCTCCATCAGTACCCAGAAAACTTTGGTTTCGCCAATCCGCTTCGCGTCATTAGTGGCCCAGACCGAAGCGTACTTCACAGCCTCAAGTAGGTCCCGGTCGATGTTCGGGAACTGGCTATCTTCCAGTAGTTCGCCCGCTACCAAAAAGATGGATAAGATCAACCTAGCATAGTGGAAGGTCTTACCCTACTCTTGGGCCTCCTTACAGTTTGTCAAAAACTCCTCACAGAGGAACTCAACCCAGTTGAACTAGACCCCCTCTGTGCATTGTTCAGAAAGTGCAATCATAGGTGCTGGTACTTCATCGGTGTGACACTTCTGCATTAATTTGCTGGCCAGGAGCTGGGTGGCTACATGTACCCCTTTGTCCTTGATACTCTCGATTGCATAGCCTCGCTTCTTCTTTTCCAGCTTGTATTTAGTTTTCATGGCTTCTACGAGAGCCAAATCGCTGCTTTTGCCCACCATCATTGTGGGGTCCTTTCCCTTACAAGGAAGTCGAGAAATCCGGTGAATGAGGGCAGCTGTGATGGGAATAGGCTCCTCCAGCCATAGATACCCATCATGCACTAGGCATAGCAACTGCCTGATGATGAAAATAGTGATGGGCATGTAGTGAAAGTGGGTTATCCATTGTAGATGAGGTAACCCAGCCTTCTACACACCACATAACCATTTTTGTGACTCCAACATGGTTACTGGTCCCTTCAAATTTTTTTTCATCAAGCTCTTCATCGCTAGGTGCAGGAACTTCTCGCTGTCCGCGAGGTCCCAATATTCGAATTTCAGGGTAGGCACTCGGCCTACGAGCGGACCTTCAAAATTAATCTTGTCGGGGAGGAGTGGGGTCTGGAGCACACTCTTCATGGCCTCTATGTCTTTGGACACCCTCACATCCCCTTTCCATGGAGGGACGTACGCGGGTAACTTTGCTGTAGAAGGCATTGGTGGGACGTCCTCATCCACATCTTCTTGATCCTCTATTTGATCAATTAGAGCCTATAAGTCCTCCTCCTCTTCATCCAATTCAATGGTGATAGCCTTGCCTTTTTATTCCATTGAATTCTTGCCAAACCATGGGTTTCTTAGGGACACGTGGACGGGTCCCATAGTCTATTTGTCTTTCTCTGGCTGCGGTGTCCGTGGTGATTTTCTGGCGTAATCACCGCATCTCTGAGATTGTCATGGACCATATGGGGTGGCACAACCTTGCCAGTGGTATCTTTAGCAAATCTCACACCTGGCTTGGTAGTAGTCATCGTGTTTGCACGGGATATGTTCTGTCGTGTACTTAAAGATGGTAAGATTGCTCAGCACTCAATACTCTGTAACTGCTCAAATCTCAAACAACCAATTGTTTTCTCGTGGCTAGTCCTTGGAGTTTTATAGCATCTTTTGAATTTTAATTCGACCACTCCCCCCACTTCTAAGTCATTAATGCATTCTTGGCAGCAAATCGTATCAAATCTAGCTCTTAATTCGTGTCTTAATTGCCCGCCGCCTGCTCCCTTTTGCCTTAAATTGGACATCTCATCATGAATAGTGACACCAACAGTTACTTCCCCATTTACCCGCATGGTAACGCAGCCCCCCATGTGTGGGCGCGAACCTTCTACCATGTTGATTCTGTGCACACCTCCTTCACCGCGCAGTTCCCAAACAGACTCATTTAGAGTCCCACACTCTCTTTCAACTGTTTAGAGCATTGAGCTTGTGCTCCCTCTAGCTATTCAGGTGGTCACACCATCTATGCGAGCCATCAATTCACCTTCCAGTATAGTTCGTGGACACTCCTTAATTGCCCTCGCGACAGTTAGCGTCACGCATTCTACCTTATGTGGTGCGTTCCCCTGGTTACTGTGGTTGGTAAGGTGCGGTTGCAGCCATGGTAGTAGAGTCATAAATTCTCGATGACAATATTCTAGTGCAGTGGTATGGCTGTCCATATCTTGCCTTATCATCCTTGGTTTATCGATGAGACATGCTTGTGCAATCTCGTTTTCCAGCTTTTTGATCTTTGTGTCCATCATCAACATGCTTTTCTTCCTTAATCGTACCCAATATTCTTCGAGTTCGCGAAGTCTAAGGTTCCTTCGCTGAATGGCTTCCTGAATCCTTATATGTTCATCCTCGTGTAGCCCTATGATTCCTTTGTCCTGGTATTTTTTCACCATCCCAACTGTGGGATCTATTATGTGTGGATTCCTTTCTTCCGAAATTATGGTTGTGGCTCGATTCCGCATGTTTGGAATCATCTCCCCACTAAGGTTTTTGCACATGGTCATGTAGGCCCATTGAACCACTAGCACACATAGGTCCCAATCAATTCATCTCACTCTGTGAACCTTATTCAAGACTCCGCATAGCCTATTGAATGCTTCCACGCAAGAAATTTGTAGTGCACGTCACCTTTCCTATTACTGCAATTTTCACTGACTTTTTATTCTGGGGTTGGTGTGCACTTGTGCAGGCTGTATAGCATATGTTTGTACCCATCGAGAAAGGTGGGCATGCAAGTTGTTCCACCCTTTCTGATCGACTTTCATTCGAAGCAGGGATTTCCCAAAATGTAGGCGCATCATCCTTCTGCATCCACACCAGTCTTCAAAATTTCCTTGATGCGTACCTCACCATCGTGGGGGGGTTGCGCAAAGTGCCCACTTTAGCGCATCGAACTGCTGTTTTTCTGGTACTGCACTTTCAAATTTTCTTTGAAATTCATCCACTGCTGACAATCCATTATATGTCAGCAGCTCCCTTGCCTCTGTTGTTACGCAATGAAATGATCTGATCATCATGTTGTAGTTCAGTGTCGTTACTTCGTGCAGCAAATTTTGCCATCGCTCTATCTCTTCATCTGAATCTGAAGTGTAGGAGCTTTCGCGCTCCCATGAAATACTTCCATCTGCAATCAAATTCACCCAGTCCTCTCCTTGTGTAATTATCTTGTAGATACAGTCAGGACCATCATCAATATCGTCATTGCGCACTGGTTCAATGTATCACGCTCCTTCAGCTAGGTCTAGTGGTACTACTATGTGTAGTGACCTTTTCTCAAAGGTCATTTTGTGCTTCTTCAGATTTATGACCCCATTCATATCGGTATCCTAGTCTATTCTTAGTAGCACAGGATAGGGATTGTTGTCATCGACAATCTTTATCACTTCAAAATCTGCCTGCACACTCACACCTTCAATACCAATTGTCACCGCTTGCAATCTTCCCATGGGCAAAATCTTCTATTGGTTCACCATTCGTAACTGAATAGGGGACCATTGTAACGTGAGTCTACCCATGCATTCACATGTTTTCTTTGGTAGTACATTCGCTTTCGAACCCAAATCGAGGATTACTTGATTCATTTCATACTCACCTATTTACGTAGTCAACCTCATCTCCCTTCTTGTGCGCAATGCATGCTTCCCCAGTTTCTGGACCACGTGTGGTTCTCCTAACCCCGCGCACTTGGTGATCAGTTCCTATAGCCCTTTCACTACCTTGTTGTCACGCAACAGTTTCATGCATGTCTCCAGAAAGGTAGTGAGCATTGAAGGATCCATCCTTGGTTCTAGTTGATCCTTACTACCTGAAGTGGAGGCCTCTGTCAATTTCCTCTTAGCTTCCATGAATGCCTCCTTTGTGGGTTCTAAATCAAACTCAGGTTCCTCTATAGGAGCCTTGCGAACCCACGTGTTGTCTTCTGGCTACTTCCCTTTACGATCTCTAGTGGCCATACCGCTCATGAGCATCATGTTTACATTTGGGTCTTCTTCATGCGGCTCAAACCTCATAATTTGTATATTCTGAATCGGAGGGGGCTAGAGTACCCCCTTTTCATGCATCTTTGCTCTCAGCAAAGGGAAATATTTTGCCTCATGATCAAACAGATTACAGTACCAACATGATATCCTAGTCAAGTTCATACAATCATGGGCATAATTCCCTAGCCCTTCGCAATTGTAACAAATTATTTTTCTGCGACCACTTCCTAGTCCCATCCCACCTCGACCCTAACCACGCCCCTAAAACCTAGTGCATGCCATCCCTGCATTTGGGTCAAGGGCTTGCATTTGAGTTTGCACCTTGTAGGCAGGAGTCTGATCCATCATTAGTTCATAGCTTTGCCAATTGCGTTCATCATGGCCTACCAACCTGCAAAAATTACAAAATAATTACTGGGATGTCTGCGTATACTTCTGCTACAGATGACAAATATCTATGGTATGTTTTCCTCCTATCTAGTAGATCATGCACCATAATGTAGACACCACGCCCTATCTTTCCTGTGCCTCTGGTCTTAATGGCATTGGCCCTCCCCCTGCCAAGTAGTTCGCGAACACTGGACAATGGTCCTTGTCGTGCCCTTGGCCTTTCCATTTTATGCACCATACTTCCTCACACACCTCCAGCCGAGTTATTCTGTCATGTTTCAAACTTTGCATCTCCAGACATAGAATTCTGTAGTTGCGTGTGGATTTTTTGGACTCCCAACCTAGGGTCTTTTATAGGGGTCTCATGCGATCTCATTGCCATCTCCAATGCTTCAGCTTGGGTGGAAAGTTTTTGCTATGACAACACCGTCCTTAAGTGTGGCCCAAGTGACACCACAAACCATGTGCGATGTTGTGCATCTATTAATGTCATATTAGCTTCACTAATCGTGCTCTTCAGCCTTTGGTCTAGATCCCAAGGAGTCTTGCTCGGGAGCATCACGATATCCTTAAACCTGATGATTGATTGTGTCTCTGATTTTGGCCTACTAAATTCCCTGTTTAGCACGGTCTGGATCTCTGCAATTCCTACGTTCAGGTGGTCATTAGAATACTTGATATACCACGTTAATGCATGATCCTACAACATGCTCACCAATGCAGGCTTTTTAATATTGTCATCCATGACATCCTATGCTTCCCATACTACTCTTACCATGAACCAGAATTGGTCCAGATCTTCATTTCCTACTCCTCTGAATATTGGTACTTTGATCGCGCTTGCCATACTGAACTGTGGTGGTGGCAGAGGTGGAGTGGGTGGAGATGGAGGTGAGGAGGGTGAAATGGGTGGTGATGTGGGTGGGGGTGGTAAATGTGGAATTCTCTATCTTATCAGACTGACCACACTTCTTGGAGAGACTTTCGTAAGCTCCTCCTCGCTTTCCCACAAGGGCGAAATTAAGAGATTATTTTCCAACTCCTCACTACTTCTGCTTCTGTAGATCTTTCCACTTCGCGTAGTAGGAAACATTAATTTATTCACATAACTTCTTTTCACACAACAACATCTTAATCCAAGTGTTCAAAGATTTAATATACTTACCTCACAGTCCTCTAAGAAAACGTCACTCTGCCTCGCTGTAGCTGATGGTCGTGTCTACCACGAACTCAGTAATAAATCCTCGTATTATTCGGTCAAGCCAGTGGTCCACAACTTGTGCTATCTTATCTTCTGAGGCTTCTAGTCTGCACACTAGTTCTAGAGTCCACAATATTGGTTTCTCGAGCCTACACCTTCTCTGGTTGTCTTCTAGTTTTTCGTTGATTTTAGTGTACAAGTAGCGATCCAACCACTGTTCCTTAGATACTCGCGGATTTAAATTTTCCTGTGCCATGAACTCATGAATCTTCTTGTCCAACCACTCTTCAATCTCTTTCTTTGTTGGATTCTAGTGGCATGACATCAGACATCCACTACAAGAAAAAAGTGCGTTGGTGAGGGGCGAAAAATGTCACCATAAGCTCATTGGTGATAGTCAAAAGAGCACTCGTCACCAAAAACTGAATGTCACCAAAAGTATAGGTGTTGTAGTGACATAAAAAGTTCATCACAAATAATGATTTATAATGATGGATAGTGACCATCACCATTTCATATGAGCAATGGTGACGGACCATAGCCTTTGTCACCAAAAACTGAATGTCACCAAAAGTGGTGTCACCAAAAGTATAGGTGTTGTAGTGACATACAAAGTCCATTACCAATAATTATTTATAATAACAGATAGCAACCATCACCATTTCATATGAGCAATGGTGACAGACCATAGCCTTCGTCACCAAAAACTGAATGTCACCAAAGGTGGCATTGCCAAAAGTATACGTATTGTAGTGACATTCAAAGTTCATCACCAATAATGATTTATAATGATGGATAGCGACTGTCACCATTGCCTATGACCAATGGTGACAGGCCATAAGCCTATGTCACCGAAAACTGAACGTCACCAAAGGTGTTATGGTGACATTCAAGTTCCATCACGAATATTTATTATAATGACGGATATTGACTGTCACCATTTCATATGAACAACAATGATTTATTGTGATGGATCTTTAATGATTGTCAGTATTGGTGCATATATATGGTGACATTCATTGACCATCACCAAAAGCCGCATTACTAGAAGTATAGGTGTTGTGGTGACATTCAAGGTCCGTCATGAATAATTACTATAATGACGGACAATGACCGTCACCATTTCATATCAACAACAATGATTTATGGTTACAGACCTTTGAGGGTCATCACTATTGATGCGTATATATGGTGGTGTTCATTGACCATCACCATTTCATATTTTTGGTGAGGGTCAAAAAATGTCACCAAAGCTCATTGGTGATGGTCAAAAGAGCCTCTGTCACCAAAAATTGATCGTCGCCATTCCATATGGATATCAGGGCACGATGGAATCAAACCATTGACCTCCTGCTTATAAAGCAGGTGCTCTTTCATTGAGCTAGCACCCTTTAAATAATTATACTTTTAAAAATTATGCCTTGAAGCTTCATAAATTGTAAATTCTACAACTTTCAATAAATTAAAGTCTCAGTAATATTTTACTAAACAAGCAAAGCAACATTGAAGCTGCAGGTCCCTACCTAAAGGTTATTGAAGTTATGAAAAGTGGGTGGAGGGAAAAATAGTTATTTATAAGAGAATAAATATTTTCAGATGAATACTAAATTAGAAGTGAAACTCTGAAGACATTTAGAACCTATATTAAATGACCTTTAACTAGCAAATGCACTAAATGTTGCAAAGGAAATGTCATAAGTGGATAGCATATGGAAGAAGATGATGCAGGGACTTGGAACCCTTGTACATCTTGGCATGCCTTAGAACTTGGCACATCTTAGCTTGTTTGACATGTCTTTGTACTATCTGGCACATGTTAGCATGCCCTAGCATTACCTAACACACCTTGGAAGTCATGACCTCACAACTAGCATTACATTTTTCCATGACTTGGGAATCTTACATTCACTATAAAACCTTGACACTCCCTAGTTGTCATTCCCTCTATTATCCTCCACAATGTCCCAGGCTGATGAGGAGATCGACAGAGGTAACCACATACTAAGCTTTTAGTTTGGTAGCTAGCCCTACCAAACTAGAGAGGGTCTCTTTATGAAATCACAGCTAAGATATGACTAGAATGTAAAGGATTTTAGGCTAGATAGCTAGGCTTAGGTGAGTTTTTGGAAAATTTAGGAACTTGGAACCCTGTCCACCGATGTGTTGTCTCGCAGGGACTTTGTCAAGGAGGCAGGGACTTGAAATTATGTCTAGGATAAAGCACCTAACATGCATGACATAAGCTCCCTAGAATAGAGTACCTCCTACCTAGAAGAGTGTTCCTTGTTCAAAATATAGAACCCTTCTCTACTATGCACTTTTCTTAAAGATAAATCTGTGCATAAATAGTACTAAGAAAAACACCTAAATTAAGAAAAGTGAGCATCTAAGTCAAACTACAAAGTATACTAAATATGGATCTATATAAGTCTGGGAAACACTAGGCAAGCATGCTTACATACAACAACCATAACATGCCTAAAATCGATGCGCTTCTTTCATTGTTGCTATACCCTCATAGAAAAACTAGAATTTGTAGCATGTAACCCAAGGCTGTATGCATCTGTTGAAGGTGTAGATTGTAAGGATCTGTTGAGATGAAGTACTATTGAAGGAGAAACATCTTCAAAACAATAGATAAAGTCTACTGTGAATTCAACCCATTTGCACACAAACCAAGGTTGCTACTGGGTACACTTCTCCGCTAAATGGAAACTGCAATGTATTGTAGTGTTGCTAAAGAAAAAACACCTTTAGTGCAACATGGATAAACTCTAACAGATATTGTCAGTGTGGCCTCGGTTGTAGATGATCTTATCAATATAGGTAACAACTTCGATAATTGGAAAGACACAGGGTGAGCTGCATAGATCATTTGAAATGACATATTTGGGCATAATTTATTATTGTTTAGGAGTGTTAGTATAGAAAATGCAAGGTAGCCTATTGTGTCTTTATGTGGCAAGCCAAGGATGCGAAGAAATACATAAAATATTAAATAGCATGGTATAAGTCGATTGTAGTTTTTTTTGAAACAGGAATGGAATTCTCCTAGTGCAGGTTCTAATCTAGTGGGTATAACATTAAATAAGAAACTGATAGTCATGGGGTTGGAATTGTCTCACAATTGATGAAAAGTCCCAAATTTTTTCACTAGAAAGAAGCAAAGGGAGTCATCAGGTTTATGGAAGGGAACACCCTATTCACAGGAAGTTAACTTGAAATTAGTCAGGCATATTATTTCTCGTCTTCTTATACATGTGTTCTTTGAAAAGATAACCACATCCAAAGACTCAATAACAGATATGGTAAAGTTTATAGATGTGAAGCACTTAATGTACTTTATTACATTGTTCAACGAATGAATTTCTTTTGAGGTTGTTGAATTCTACAATAAGACATGGAAGTGTTCAGAGAATATGTCTAATGAGAAGTTAATATTTTGATAGTTTATACTGACAAGGGAGCATGAACCACACCAATAAGAATAAAAATACTAGTGACCCAACATGATCTCTTCCTTTCTTTTCTATTTCTTCTGATGCTTTCCTTTGATCCTCGAGATATGCCTTCAACAAAGGCACAAGGTGAAATTTTTCTACAAGTCCAAATGCATAGAAAAATCATAAAGCATCCATTTTCCTTTGACTGGGCAATTTTTCCACATCATCTACAAGAAAAAAGACCAAACATGTCATGGAGGACCATAATCAACCAATTAGAAGCCCATAAAACTTTGAAACAACTTGTATAAACCACAACTTTGTAAGAAATTTCAAAATAATTTAGAGCACAAGAGTCAGCAAGTTCAAGAAACCTTTCTGCTGAAGGCATATTAAGCATAATAATCATCTATGTTTGAAGAATTAAATCATTAGCCAACTAGTAAACAAACCTTTTTGCATAGTCTGTTTTGCAACCCACAGATGCATAGTTTGTTTTGCAACCAACAGTCACAGTAGAAGGCTAAACAAATGGCATGTACCCAAGAAATTTGTATTTTATGGGTTCTTTTAAATGAGTAAATTTTAGGGCTTTGGTCCAATAATAATATATAAAATTCTCATTTCAATCTTAAAAAATATAAAAATATAAAAGTTACAGAAACTTCGCACATATCAAATTTTAATGTGTTCAATTTAACAAGATTAATGGTGCAAGACGAAAAAAATAGTCCCTATCATAGGCAGGGACTAAAAACAGATCTACTAAATGGGTCTAAAACATTTTATAGATAAGGCACAAAGAAATCTCTCTTCATAACCAAATATCAATTTTGGAGTTCTCGAAAAAAAAATAGCAAAATCGATATCTTTTATTTCTTAATCCATGTTCACGTCAATGTTGACATCAAGATCATCGATATGTTCTTCACTTACACATTTTGTTTCTTTAAAGTCTACAACCTATGACAAATCTACATACTCAGGTTCATATGATGTATTACTTCTCAATCCTTTTGGAGGACATGTTAACACTACAAATCAGTCAGTCTCAACTGGATCTTGTACATAGAATACTTATTTAGCTTGTGATGCTAGAATAAATGGATCATCTTGCCAATGATTTTGACTTAAGCATTTCTTTATATTCACCATTGTAAAACCCAAATCATCAGTTTTGATCCCTCTCTTATTGTATACATCAATCCAATTACATTTGAACAATGTTTACTCCATACAAAAATAGTCCAATGTAATTATTTCTTCTACCACTCCATAAAATGTTTTCTTTTGAAGTACAGGGTTTGCATTTTTGGAACTTGACCTCATCATTGTTTGATTTTCCATACACACACCACTATTTTGGGTGGTTCTCTCATTCTCTATGCTTTTTGTATGGAATTTATAACCATTGATTAGGAATTCTTTGTACTTATTCACGAATTTCCTGGAGCCACGCACTAGCCATTTAAGTGTATCAGACACCTTTCCATCTCCTTCCACCTATATAGTTTTAAATGTAGTTAGAATTCATACATTCAACCTTTGAAAAAATATTTAATTTCCTACATGACAATATTCTGATATACAAATTATTAAGTACACTTATAATATAAATAATATCGTTACCTGTTGTTTAATCCAACTAGTAAAATTATGGGTGTGGCGTTTCTGCAATAGAGCTTCCTCTTTTTTCATTTGGGTAATTGAGTTGGAAATATCCATTTTGTGCATCCTAATTCAACAATTATGGACAATAGATATGGTGGTTAATGTGCTTTGATAAAATATGAATAAAATATTTTTAAAGGTCAAATATGCTAATCTATCCATGGATCTTTGTTTTGTTAAACCATAAATAAAAAAAAAACAAAAAATTACAGGAAAAATATGTTACTTACTCTATCCATGGATCAACTTTGTTTGTGTGAAATAGAACCCACCTGTGGGCTTGTTCCCAACTAATGTCATCCAGTTCTGAAGGAATTGGAGTAGATAATGGCTTTCCATCAAGGATAACTTCTTCAACTTCCTCATCCCACACTTCATTTCGACCATGTGTGGATCCAATAGCTTCCATACCTTTCAAGTATCCTCCACAAAACTTTATTGATTGCTCCACAGTATAGCTTTCAGCAATGCATCCTTCAGGCCTATTTTTTTTCTTAACATAACTCTTATATAATTTCATGTTCCTACAAAATGAACAAAAGAGAATTAAGTAATGTCAAAAGCTTTCAAAAAAATTCATCTTGTTGTTTTTCTTGATAAAAAGTAAAGTTTCACGTACCTCTCAAAGGGGTACATCCATCTATATGCAACCAGGCCACAATATTAAAGCTCACGTACCAAATGTACATTCAAATGCAACATTATATCGAAGAATGATGGAGTAAAGTACTTTTCAAGAAAGCACAATGTCTCCACAATATCATTTTCAAACTTGTCAAGACACTCTACTAAAACTGATTTTGTATAGATTTGCCTATAAAAGTAACAAAGATTACAAAGTGTCTTTCAGACAACAATTGGAAACACATGACACAAAGCCACTAGGAGGAGTTGCTGCATTAGAACGTGGCAATCATGTGCTTTCATACCATGGAACTTAAGATCTTCCATAGATATATGATTTTTTGGATTAGAGTTGTAACCATCTGGCACCTTTAACATGAAAAGAACATGACGTAAGGTCTGTTTCTCTTTCTTTGAAAGAGTATGTGGTGCAGGTGGAAGGAATATTTTTTGTCCTTTAACTTCTAGCCATAGTGATTTCCTCAAACGCATTTTTTGCAAGTCATCATGTGATGTTTTTCCATCTTTAGACTTCCCTTTTATATCCAAAAGAGTTCCGAAAATGCTTTCACACACATTCTTCTCCACATGCATTACATCTAAATTGTGGCGTATTAGGAGTTTCTGCATTCCAACACATCAATAATATCATAACAATATTTAATATGGACAAATAGATAAACAATAAATTCAACCAAGAAATCTAATCACAATGAAGTCAACTAAGCAAGTTGCGTCGAATAATTAGGCATGGTTCATGGGTCTACATACCTCCCAATATGGTAGATTAAATAGAATTGTTTGTTTCTTCCACACCACAACATCAGTCTTTTCACTTGTTTTATTATTTATTTTCCTTTTATTTTATTCAATCTTCCCCCAAATTGCTTCCTTTCCTTTTGTTTCCTTCAAAATATCTGATACTTTACAATTGAAGAGGCATAATGATGCTCCTCCTTCCCATTAAATGGTGCCTTTTGTGATTGAAACTTATGATGTTGAGGAAGAAATCTCCTATGTCCCATGTACACACATTCCTTGCTACAACTAAGGTACTCTGATTCTATGTTCCTCCCACATATGGGACATGCATTATAGCCTTTTGTTGTGCAACCAACCTTATTCCCATAAGCAGGAAAATCATGGATCACTGACATAAGAATTGCCTTCATGTTAAAGCATGTCTTACTATAAGCATCATATGTCCATATCCCTTGGTCCCATAATTCCTTTAGTTCATCTACCAAGGGTTCCAAATACACATCAATGTCATTACCTGGTTGCTTGGGACTAGGTATTAACAATGTTAACATACAAAAATTCCTTTTTTTGCACAACCATGGTGGAAGATTGTATGTAACTAACACTACAGGCCAAACACTGTATGTGCTGCTCAAGTTTCCAAAAGGATTAAATCCATCTATTGTCATTGCAAGTCGTACATTGCGAGGTTCGCTAGAAAACTAGGCCATTTGTCATCAATAGTTTTCCATGTTGGGCTATCAACAAGGTGGCACATTTGACCATCATTGCTTGCATTCTCATGATGCCACCTCATTTTTTGTGACATGCCTGCATAGCTATAATGAAAAATATTTTTATCATTTATATAATATATTATCATATAATAACACTACGACAAATGGTAAAGATAATACAAGAAGGAGAAAACTTGAATAAAATTATAATGTTCAAGATCATACTTATGCATTTTTTTTAGCCATGGTGCTATGGGAAAATATCTTAACAGCCTGGCTGGAACACCTTTCCACACCTTTTGAGATTCAGCATCCACCATCCATCGATATTTTCCACATATTGGGCATTGATATTTACTTTCATAACTTCCTCGATATAAAATGAAATCATTTGGACATGCGTGTATCATATCATGTTGGGTCCCTATAATACTAGTGATTACCCCATTACTATTGTAGTTATACCCCTTATTTATATTGATGTACCCATGTAGTGCCCATATTGTTACTATTGTGCCACATAGAAGCCCACTATTGTTATTGTTGTGCCCTACAATATTATTGTTATGTAGGCTTTGATTGTATTGGGACCACTTAGACTCCTATATATAGAAAGGAGGTATTTTCATTTGTATCATCCAAGAATTGTTCATTTATGTAATGTAAAGGAGGTTGCCCCCTCGAAGAGGCTGAATTCTAAGGCGTGAATCTCTCTTTTCTATCTTTTTGTGAGCTGGTTTCATAACATTTGGTATCAGAGCTTTGGATTCTAGGGTTTCACTGCTCCAAACAGGTCATCGTGGAATTTTCACTATAACTTTTGTTCTGTGACGTTTCATAAGTCGCAACAAAAACCCATTTGAGAAGAAATCTTGCTGAACCTTGGGTCCGAATTTCAGATCTTTTAGTGTGATATTGTCAGAGATATGAGCTGAGGAATATGGTCTTTTTGCAGACTCCTGAATTACACTCAAAACAGGTGACCTGGGGAAAATCGTCATAACTTTCTTTCTGAGAATCGGATTGAAATTTCGTAAGAAGTTACAGAAAGAGGACGAACTGTAGTTTTCTTTTATATAGTTTTCCGAGTCAAAGGTTGAAACAGTGACATGTGGCACTTCATACAAGTTTGCTCTACTGAACCAGTCTATAATCAGGTCACTGCGGGAGATTGTGCATAACTCTTTCTTGGAGAATCCAATTTGGTTCAGACTAGTGGCATTGGAAAGAGGACACAGAAAGCTACTATAGATCACAATTTCAGAACTGGATGATTCGAAATTACAGAGGTACATCAAATTCAATATCAGGCTTCTACAAAGTAAAAAAAGGTGTGTAGTTTTTATTTTTTATTTTTGCATAAGCTTGGTTTGAAGGAATTCAAAGGGCCTAGTAAAGCATTATTATCGGTAACTGATGCCCCAAGGAAAGAAAATGCAAATGCCTAGTAAGGAACCTGAAAGCTCTAGCATGACTCATGAAGAAGAGGAAGAAATGCTACATGATATATCAAAATTACAAGAACAAGTGCAACAAATGTCACGCTCACAAAAGCTAACAGATGCTAAGATAAAGGGCATGGAAGCTAAGATGGACGATTTGAAGACTGATTTGAAGACAGATTTGAAGAAAGACATGGCAAGTTTGAAGACAGATCTGAAGACAGACATGGCAGACTTGAAGACAGATTTGACAAATTTTCTACAAGAGATACTTATTAATGGTGAAAAGGTTGTAAAGGAAACTCATGATGTGAACAAAAGTAATGTTAATCATGATTCCATAGATTCTAATGTTGGATCGAAGACCCACCATATTCCAAAAATTGATATGAGGAAGTTTGATGGGAAGGATCCCGCCACATGGATATTACAGATGGAGCAGTTCTTCGATCTCAATAATGTGCAAAACACACAAAAGGTACGTATGGCAACTTTATATTTGGAACCAAATCAATTTGTATGGTATCAATGGCTTTTCTCTCGTAAACAATTTATCACTTGGGAAATTTTTACGGAAGAATTGATAGCACATTACGAGGATACAAAAAGCAACACTTTTTTTAGCCAATTGATAAGTCTCAAAAAAAAGGGTTCAATAATGGAGCACATTGAGGAGTTCCAAAAATTGAACATAAGGGTAAAAGATATTCCAGAGCAGCATAGGATTGATGTGTTCATAGGGTATTTAAAGGATAATATCCAACATGATGTTTGCCTTTGGGAACCCGATTCATTAGAGAAGGCATTCCATTTAGCAAGAAAAATGGAAAGCAAAATTATGGCAACTAGGAAGCATACCATTCACAATTATAAAGATGGAAGTGTTGTTGCCCATAGTCTTCCACAACCTACAAGGTTGACACCACAACAATTGGAAGAAAAAAGAGCAAAAGGGCTTTGTTACAATTGTGATAGCAAATACACAAAGGGTCATAAGTGTGGTGAGAAGAAATTATTCTACATAGATTGTGAAGAGGAAGAAGAAAAGGAGCAAGAAAGGTCAAAAGAAGAAGATATACTCCAGGAACAAAGCCTAGATGAAGAACAAATAAATCCAACCATATCTTGTAATGCATTGGTAGGAATTACCACCCCTCAAACCATCAAGATAGAAGGACAAATCAAGAAGAAAAAGGTGATAGTGTTGATTGATTCAAGAAGCACCCACAATTTTATTCATTGTAGGGTAGCAAAAGAATTGAATTGCTTCCTATATCCAACACCAGAGTGTCAAGTGATGAATGCAAATGGAGGAACAATAATTTGCTCTGGAAAGTGCCATAATATCAAGCTATCCATGGGAGAATATGTATTGACTAGCCCAATGCTTTCCATTCCAATGGGAGGTGCTGATGTTGTACTAGGAGTCCAATGGCTACAATCCTTGGGTACAATAGCTTTTAATTTTCAAGAACCTTTCATGAAATTTTCTGTGGAAGGAAAGGAAGTTGAATTAAGGGGTATTGCAGGGAAACCAGGAAAGATAATCAGCTCTAATGGTATGACAAAGCTTCTAAAAAAGGAGCAAAGGGGTGTAATTGCACAATTATGTTAGCTAGATGTTTCCACATTAGAATCATCTATTTCTCCAGATCTCCAAAAAGTCCTGGACAATCATTCCAAGGTATTTGAGACTCCCAAAGTTCTCCCACCTATGCGTGATCATGATCATGCTATTCATCTGATTCCAGGAAGTGTTCCTCCAAACATCAGGCCGTACAGATATCCCTATGTCCAAAAAAGTGAAATTCAACGTATGGTTGCAGAAATGCTAGAGGCTGGTATAATTCAACCGAGTCAAAGTTCTTTCTCTGCTCCAGTAGTATTGGTGCACAAGAAGGATGGATCATGGTGCATGTGTCCAGATTATAGGGAGCTCAACAAGCTCACTATTAAAGATAAGTTCCCCATTCCTGTCATTGATGAATTACTGGATGAATTGCATGGATCAATTTACTTCACCAAGTTGGATCTTCGTTCAGGATATCATCAAATCAGAATGAAGATTGAAGACATTCCGAAAACAGCATTTAGAACTCATGAGGGTCATTATGAATTTTTGGTCATGCCTTTTGGCCTTACCAATGCACCTTCAACATTTCAAGGTTTGATGAATTCAATTTTCAAACCATTCCTTAGAAAATTTGTGTTAGTATTTTTTGATGATATACTTATCTACAGCAAGTCTTGGAAGGATCATGTTGAACATGTCGACAGGGTGCTACAACTATTGGAAGAGAAACAATTATATGCCAAAAGATCCAAATGTTTCTTTGGAGTCCAGGAGGTGGAATATTTGGATCATATTGTATCTCATGAAGGAGTTAAGGTAGACCCTACCAAAATTAAATCCATTAAGGAATGGAAAATCCCCACTTCCATAAAGCATTTGCGCGGATTTCTTGGGTTGACAGGGTATTATCGCAAGTTTGTTAAGAATTATGGGAGAATAGCAGCACCTCTAACGACATTATTGAAGAAAGATGCATTTTCATGGACTCCGGAAGCAACAAAGGCCTTTGAACATCTTAAAGAGGCAATGTGCCAAGCACCGGTCTTAGCTACACCGGACTTCACAAAAACCTTTACTGTGGAATGTGATGCTTCAGGAAATGGAATTGGTGTTGTTCTAATGCAAGATGAAAGACCCATTGCTTTTGAAAGTCGTCCAATCAAGGGAAAGTTTCTAAGCAAAGCTATTTATGAGAAGGAAATGTTGGCAATACTCCATGCACTTAAGAAATGGCGACCCTACCTAATGGGAAGACACTTCAAGGTAAAAACAGATCATGATAGCCTTAAATACTTTTTAGAACAAAGATTATCCTCTGAAGAGCAACAAAAGTGGGTCACAAAGATGTTGGGTTATGAATTTGAAATCATCTACAAAAAAGGGAAGCAAAATGTGGTGGCAGATGCACTCTCAAGGAAGGATGAGGATGTGGAAGCATTGTTGTGCGCTATTTCTATCATCCAACCAGATTGGATAAATGAAGCAAGGGAGGAATGGAAGAATGACGAAGAAGTGTGGGCACTTATTCGAAAGCTACAACAAGATTCCAGTACGACTGATACATTTAGCTGGAAAAATGATTCGTTATGGTACAAAGATCGCTTATACCTCTGTAAGAATTCCCAGCTAAAACAAAAGATTCTTATGGAATTGCACACTTCTCCCTTAGGCGGGCACTCAGGATTTTTAAAAACTTACCACAGGGTTAAGAAGGAATTTTTTTGGGATGGCCTTAAATCAGATATTCAAAATTTTGTGGCAGAATGTTTGGTTTTCCAACAAAATAAAGTTGAAAAAATTAAGACACCAGGTCTATTACAACCTTTACCCATTCCAAGCCAACGTTGGGAGGAGGTATCAATGGATTTTATCACAGGTTTACCCAAGTCTGAGGGAAAGAGTGTCATCATGGTGGTAGTTGACAGACTTACCAAGTATGCACACTTTTGTGCATTATCACATCCATTTAAAGCCAGTACAGTTTCTACTGCATTTATGGAAACAATTCAAAAGCTACATGGAAACCCAAAGATTATTGTAAGTGACAGAGATCCCATTTTCACTAGAAATTTTTGGACAGAATTATTTTCTTGTCTTGGTACTCAGTTAGCTCATAGCTCATCTTATCATCCTCAATCTGATGGGAAAACTGAGATAGTAAACAAATGTTTGGAAGGATATCTTCGTTGCTTTGTATATGATAAATAGACACAATGGGTCAAATGGTTGCCTCTGGCTGAATGGTGGTATAACACTTCCTTTCATACAGCGACAAAAATGACCCCATTTATGGCACTTTATGGGTATCAACCACCATCCATCACATCATATTTAAGAAAAAATTCTAAGGTTCAGGCAGTGGAACATCACATCGAACATCAACAACAAGTCCTCCAACTCTTAAAGGATAACCTTGTGTTGGCACAGAATAGAATGAAACAACAAGCAGATCAGCATCGCAGTGAAAGAATTTTTGATGTAGGTGATTGGGTATTCCTACGGCTACAACCATATAAGCAAATGTCCCTCAAGCAAGCTAAGAAGGATAATAAATTATCACCAAAGTATTATGGTCCGTACAAGGTGTTGCAAAAGATTGGTACTATGGCATACAAATTGGAGCTTCCTGCAGCTTCTCGATTGCACCCAGTTTTCCATGTTTCATGCTTAAAGAAGGTTATAGGCGACAAGCTCCCAGTTCAAACAATATTGCCAGAACTTGACGAAGAAGGAAAAATTATATTGGAACCGGAAGCAGTTATAGAAACAAGAACTCGATAGCTACGAAATCGATCAATTTCAGAGTACCTTATCAAGTGGAAGAACTTATCCGCTGAAGATTCCACATGGGAGGATGAGAATTTTATGCAGAAGTATCCTGAACTACTCAAGCGTTGAGGACAACACTTTTTTGAAGGAGAGGGGCATGTTGGGTCCCTATAATACTAGTGATTACCCCATTACTATTGTAGTTATACCCCTTATTTATATTGATGTACCCATGTAGTGCCCATATTGTTACTATTGTGCCACATAGAAGCCCACTATTGTTATTGTTGTGCCCTACAATATTATTGTTAAGTAGGCTTTGATTGTATTGGGACCACTTAGACTCCTATATATAGAAAGGAGGTATTTTCATTTGTATCATCCAAGAATTGTTCATTTATGTAATGTAAAGGAGGTTGCCCCCTCGAAGAGGCTGAATTCTAAGGCGTGGATCTCTCTTTTCTATCTTTTTGTGAGCTGGTTTCATAACAGATTGTATGTAACTAACACTACAGGCCAAACACTGTATGTGCTGCTCAAGTTTCCAAAAGGATTAAATCCATCTATTGCCATTGCAAGTCGTACATTGCGAGGTTCACTAGAAAACTAGGCCATTTGTCATCAATAGTTTTCCATGTTGGGCTATCAACAAGGTGGCACATTTGACCATCATTGCTTGCATTCTCATGATGCCACCTCATTTTTTGTGACATGCCTGCAGAGCTATAATGAAAAATATTTTTATCATTTATATAATATATTATCATATAATAACACTACGACAAATGGTAAAGATAATACAAGAAGGAGAAAACTTGAATAAAATTATAATGTTCAAGATCATAACTATGCATTTTTTTTAGCCATGGTGCTATGGGAAAATATCTTAACAGCTTGGCTGGAACACCTTTCCGCACCTTTTGAGATTCAGCATCCACCTTCCATCGATATTTTCCACATATTGGGCATTGATATTTACTTTCATAACTTCCTCGATATAAAATGAAATCATTTGGACATGCGTGTATCATATCATAGTTTAATCCCAATGATTTTATCAACTTTTTTGTAGCATATGCAGAATCTGGAAGCAATTTTAACATTTGGTCAAAACTTGTATCAGACCATCTACTCTTCACTTTCAGATTCTAGAATTCTACAGTGGCTAATAGTTTTGTGAAGTCAACACAACCTGGGTACAATGGCCTCTTGGCATCTTCAATAAGATTCTTATATTCATCAAGTTCATTTAGTACATTTGTTTATGCCAACCCCTCATTATCACAACCCTCATTAATGTTTTGATTAAGACATCGATTGACATCATTCACCATTTCAAGCATTTGATCACCGATAATGGTTGTTGCATCATCATCATTTAGAGGTTCACTATCATTCTTAAAAAATGTTTCATGATCATTAACCTGATTATCATAATCATGTTCCACAACATGTTCATAGCCCTATTAATAAGAAAATTAAAATTTATGTTAATAATTTTATGGTTTTTATGAAAGTTAAAATCAATAGCATTTGCTCAACCTAGTCAAATAGGGCCCTTGACTAATATGAAATGGCTTACCAGTTGAGATGAAATATGCTCAAGAACTTCATGTGGCTCATTTTTAGAATTTTTCTTGTCCTTATCAATAATACATGGATCTAAAGGAGACAAAAAAAATTGGAGTTTGCACATATAAAAATAAGTGATATCTTTACTGTAAAACATATAAGGTTGAAACTAGATCAATTCAATTTTTTTCAAGATACTTGACTCGGAATGCTCTCTCCATGAAAATACCAAATGTTATATTGTTCTATTATACCATCACAAATCATGTGCTCTCATACTTTATCAAATGTTTGTACTTTCATTATGCCACATTTGTTACATGGACATTTTGTGGACATCTTATTCCTTGAATGATCCTCGGCAAACTTTAAGAATTACTCAACCCCATCTCTATATTCTTTTAGTGTCCTACACATAACCAGTTTCAAGTCATATGAATTTTATTGAGCACAAGTTACCACTGATACATTTTTTGCATATCACAATGAATAATCAAATACACAAACTATACCTATTTTTCAATTTCATCTAATTTATTTTGTCCATTTGATAATATGGACCAAGCTCCTTTGAAATTGGGTCTACAAAGAACTATATATGTTATTTGATACAAAAGATAGATCACAAGTAAACTAAAGATAGATGTTGCTGAAAATAAGCCTATATTTGTAACAAAAAATTAGCAACCCTATATAATGACACATCCGATGTAATAGAACCTTCTAATGGTGTATTTATGTTGGTGCAATCCATTGCTTTGCTGGTATATGACTGCAAGGGCCACATTTATTCTAGACCTACTCAAGGTTATAGTGTAATTTTTATCAGTCCTTTGGTACAATGTTGATCACTTATTAGAGGAACCTGAAAATCTAGAGACAATCTAGCAAAGCCTGAATTTAAATTTCTTTTGTTTCCACACAAGTGAATGGATAGCTCCCCGAATGTGTGGTTTTGAGGGTAGAGTATATAAGAATTTGATTGAAGGTGAACATTAAAAAGGCATTGTTGAATTGTGGTAATGGACCTGAAAGAGGAATTGGCATTCACACTTAACCTTAGAAATTATGGGTTCACTTCAGGCAGCATTTTATTTCCTCAAAATAAATCTACAGGCATCGCTATATTTGGAATCACTGTATTAGTAATGCCTCGTTATACCATTTCCCACGATATCTTCAGCATATTCATTATTCTATGGTCTATGGCTCATCAAAATGGATATATAATGGTGTGGAAGTAACTCATTATGACTACATATCACCTCTATATGCACCTTCTCAAGAAGTCTGTTCAAACCCAAATGTGATTCTTTAAGGCTCGTATTTTTCTAAGGTATGGCTTATCTAAGTCTTGTATGTATCCTCCAGACCTACACTTTAGACTATGTTAATGGAAATTCTTGGTCATCCTATATTAGCCATGACACAATGAATAAGGTATTAGCGATGTATATGTCATATGGACAGTAACACTCAACAAAACTCATAACAGTGACTTAAATTCTGGACAATAATCTATTTTAACCTCATAAATTCTAATTTTAGTGGCTTTCCTAGATGAGGGTAGTAAGATATATGGAGACTAGTGCAGTGATAAGAATATGTGCTGATATTATGAATCTTGCACTTCCTACAATGACCTAATCAACACACACACACACGCACACACACACACACACACACGCACACATATATCAACATAAACTTTGAAACGAGAATTGATACTGTAGAGATAGCAAAAAAGTGACCCAATTTTGAAAAGGGGTGATGTAGAACACACATGTTTTTTTTAGAGCATAGTTTTTGTTACTTTAATTTTTTTTATGTACATTGTGTTTTAGAATGGTAGTGATTTTCATGCTGATTTAAAAAAGTGGTTATTTTACATTAGACCCTTTTTTTAAAAGACCTATTTTTTGACTTTAAATTTTCTAATGTATGAAATGTAAATAATTATTTTGTAAATTTAATAATTTTGGAAGTGGTCTTCTTCTTCATATTTTCTTGTTTTTATCTTTTATTTTTTATTTTTTTTTGTAGTGAGGTTTTTATTGATTTACATATTTAAAGAAGAAGGTCGATATTTTGCATTTTTGATATTCTACATATTTATACATCATTAATTAAATTTTTAATCCACATGGAATAATTGTCTCTAAAAAACAAATGTAAAAATATATATAAAAAAGAGAAAAAAAAATGTTAAAAAAAAATTATCTCATAAACCATAAAAAAATTTGTAAAAAAAAACAATATATATATATATATATATATATATATATATATATAAGTAATAATTGAGAAATTAAAATAAAAACATTAGCAAAAACTAGTAAAATTAATATTAAAAAAAACAAAAACAAATTCAAATTATAAAAAGATAAAACTAAAAAAATGCGTATTTTTTATTGAAAAAAAATGTAATTATTTTGTATTAAACATACATATTTTATTTAGAAAAATATATATATATATATAATTTTTTTTTTTAAACAATCATTTTTTTTTATTTAAAAAAAAATTATAATTCTTCTTTTAAACAAATTTTATTTTTATTTTTCATTTTATTTAAAAATACAAATTATTAAACCTACATTTTATATTTAAAAAAAAAATACATTTACATTTTTTTTAAACAATCTTTTTTTTATTAAAAAAAAAATTATAATCTTTTTTCTTTTAAACAATTTTTTTGTTTTTATTTTTATTTTTTAAAACAATAATTTTTATTTTTTAATATAAATCATAAAAAATATTTTAATTTTTTTTAAACAAATTTAATTTTTTAATTTAAAATTTAAAAATTATTAATTAAAAAAATTTGGTTGCCCTCAGCCCCCCGACCGTCCGTGGTGGCACGGCCGTGGGCAGAGGGCTTGCACTCCCCCCGGCTGCCCGTGGTGGCGCAGCCATGGGCGGAGGGCCTACACTCCCCCCAGCCACCCGTGGTGGCGCGGCCGTGGGTGGAGGGCCACCAAATTACTATTATTATTTAAAAACAAAAAAGAAAAAGAAAAAAAAACAAATGTTAATTTTCAAACTTTTTTTAATAATTTTTTAAATTTTAAATTAAAAAGATAAATTTGTTTAAAAAAAATTAAAATATTTTTTATGATTTATATTTAAAAAATAAAAAATAAAAAAATTTGTTTTAAAAAAAAATTATAATTTTTTTTTTTTAATAAAGAAAAGATTGTTTAAAAAAAAATTGTAATTATTTTTTTTTAAATATAAAATGTAGGTTTAATAATTTGGTATTTTTAAATTAAAAAAAATTATCTATAAATATAAATATAAATATAAATATAAATATATATATATATATATATATATATATATATATATATATATATATATATATATATAAAATAAAAAAAAATTGTTAAAAAAAAGAAAAATTAAATACTTTTTTTTTTAAATAAAGTATGTATGTTTAATAAAGAATAATTACATTTTTTTTAAATAAAAAAAAGCATTTTTTGGTTTTTTTTTTATAATTTGAATTTATTTTTGTTTTTTTTAATATTAATTTTATTATTTTTTTAATTTCTTTCGTTAATTTTCTATTTTTTCTTTTTTAAACTAGTTTGTTTTTAATTTTTTTTTCGCCACTTTTTACTAATGTTTTTTTTTAATTTCTCTATTTTATATATATAAATTTTTCTTTTTTCTTTTTTTCCAAATTCTTTTATGGTTTGTGAGATAATTTTTTTTTTTACTTTTTATTTTTTTATTTTTGTCTTTTATATATATTTTTATATTTTTTTTTAAGTAATCAACATTTTAATCTTAATTTTAATAGTTTTTAATTTTTTTTTGTTAATTTTCTATTTTTTTTAGATCTAGTTTGTTTTTAATTTTTATTTTTACTTTTTTTGTTTTTTCTTAATTTTTTATTTTTCTATTTTTACCTACTTAATTTTTTGTTTCTTTTTAAATGTTTTTTTTTCTTTTCCATATCTTTTTTTCTTTTGCCAATTTTTTGCATGGTTTACAAGATATATATATATATATATATATATATATATATATATATATATATATATATATATATATCCCATTTTTTTTACTATTTATCTATTTATCATTTTTTTTTTAGTTTTTAAATTCTTATCATTAATTTTGTTTTTTTTTTACATTTTTATGATTGACTTTTTTTTTTTAGTATATATTTTAATTTATGTTTTGTTATTTTTTTTTAACTTTTTTTTGTTTTGTGTTTTTTCATTGTTTTAATTTTTTATTTTTATTTTTATTTTATTTTATGTTTTCATTATTTTTTTAAATTTAATGTTTTTCGGGGTCATGATAAAATATTTTACACTATTATTTCGAAATGTTGAAATTTTACTTTTGAAAAAAAAAAGTGTTCTCCCAGCATTAACACTTTTCGTTTTGAGGGTGTTTTTTGGATAATTTTTGTGCAAAAAATTGGATTTCACCACCATTTTTATAACATGTTGAAAATTTACCCAAGAAAAAAAGGGTTTTATTCCAGCATCAACACTTATCATTTTTAGCACTGTTTTTGATGTTTTTTTGGGGTTTTTTGGCCAGAGATCCCGTTTTGAGTTTATAGTTCCTGTTTCAAAGTTTACATAGTTATATATGTGTGTGTGTGTTCAGAATTCAAACTACTTATATCAGGTGATTCGACCTGTGGAGATGTTGATTTACAGTAGGTTCATTGTGATCCCAGAAATAAACCTCAATAAATTTTTCATCACAAGCAATGGAAGCATTTCATTTTTGCAAAGAAAATCCTTTCTTAGTTTGAGGAGAATTAGTCTCCCTGAAATCTTCTATACCCAGCATCAAGTAGTAGAATAGGAATTCTGTTGAAGTCATCTCTCAAGAAGAAGTGGTCCTCCTGGAAGTCTAAAAGAACTGAAGCTATCATAAAAGTAAAAAAAAAAAAAAATAGAATCCTGAGCAGTGATCTTTCTTGGTTCCCTCACAGTTATATGTACGTGGTACTGTTCTATGTATGTCACCTCAAGCTCACCACTTTTTATGGTCCAACATTATGTATGACATCGATACTGATTAGTAGAAATGGCGATACATTACTATACCTATAAATTAATGACAGCCATTATCACTGAAAACATTTCAAAAAAGTTTGGACAACTGGTTTGGCTCCAAAGTTTTATGATTAGTCCTCGTCAAAGTCATTTTTATTGTTTTCTTTAAGGAGTCTAGAACATAGAGTGGATTCTTGTTCCCATTAGCAAATAAGGTCAGCAATCTTATTTTACCAATCATTAATCCCACATTGATTCAAAGGTGTCATGTGTCAAGGTTGTTTCAAAATTGACATGTGCTACGAAATCACCTAGGAGTTTTCGTAGCACAAAACTCAGAAAATACACTGTGCGCTACAAAATCAGGGATTCGTAGTTGGGAGATTTCGTAGCGAAAAACCCAGAATTTGCATTGGTTGTGCTACGAAATCGAGGATTCATGCTAGATCTTGTCTAGCTGTCTAATCCATCAAAATCCGTTAATGTTTCGTCACCATGTGTCAGTCCATGAACCTTGCTTATCACATGTAGCCATTCTTTCTCATCATTAGATTCATTAGGGGTCTGGTATGCACTCTTTTCAATTTTCAAAAAAGGGTAAGGTAAGGTGAGTTGGTCTTGGTTTTTCCTGTGTTCCTTTCATGCATAAGAAGACAATTAGAAAACTTAAGGATGGCACTCATCAGAACTTTTTGAAAGCTCAAGCGAGGAAGTGTTCAAACCAATACAGTGCAGGTTTATCTTCATGTTTCCTTGCAGGGATTTCATAGACATGTCTGAAGAAAGGAAAAATCACAAATCAAGCTGGTGTCTTAGAGTTGAGCCTGAAGGTTTAGATGTGCTCATGAGAAGCAGAGAGGTTGAGCATGTATTAAAACAGGTGGGTTGTTGGAGATTCTGCGGAAAACTTCAAGTTGGTCACGTTCAAGTAACCAAAGATTTTGCTTTCAATTTCACTGGTTTGAATTCAAGAGTTGGAGTGCTAGAAATTCCAATTTCTCCTAAGGTCATATCTGCGGTCACCGAGATACCAAGAGGCCAAGAAAGATGGTTCAATAACTTTAAATTCGAAATGGAACCCTGCCAAGAATTTTTGAAGCCAAAATTCATAGGCTCAGACTTAACCAAATCAGTGCCCAGAAGCTATGTAAAGGATTCATATGCCAACTTGCTGACATGCATCCAAAGATATTTTACCTGTGAGGGAAGATATCATAAGGTGTACTCTTACCATTTTAAGCTCCTCTTACATTTCACTAGAAAAATATCTCTTGATTTACCTTTTTATTTGTTTCGTAGCTTAGGCAAAATGTCTGATAAGGTTCAATTGAAGAAAGAAGCTTGTGAAACCTCCTTATTCCATCATGGGTTGATCATGTTGATTGCTTTACATGAGATTTAGAAGATTGGAAGAGAATGGTTTGCTTTCTTGTTTATGACAAGCTTTAAAATAGAAACAGGACTTAGTCATAATGCTAAGGAGATTTCTTCACTAGTAGTAAGTCATCAGGAGGAAACAAGATCAGCTAGGTTTGTGAAATTGAAAGATAGAAAGTAGGTGAAGGAGCCTATGACACCACTAGTAGTTCAAGACACCCCTCAACAGTCACAGAGGAAGAAGGTTCAGATCAATGAGGTGGTACAAGAGCAGTCTGTTGATAAAACTGTCCAAAGAAGAGTAACAAGAAGTCAATTAGCCAAGGAAAAGGGGAAGACTGTGATTGCTAATGAAAGCCCAGCTTCAAAGGGAAGTTTGAATGATCTCCTCCAAGCTATTGATATAGAAGAGATTCCTCTGGTCCAAGCAGATTTACTTGAAGCAGGTAAGAACAAAACAAAAAGAGTTAAATCTTCTAAAAAGCGTCAATTTGATGACCAGGTATCAGAGTTTGTGTTCAAGCCAGGAAAACCTGTGACTAGAAATTTAAGAAGAACACAAGAGGCAGAGCAAGAAGCAAGTGAGATAGGGGAGGTTGTAGAATTCTTTGAAGAGCTGGTGGTTCCATCAGTACAACCATCACTAGTGCACAAAGATGATAGAGGCAAGACAATTATCACTCATAAGGAAGATAGCTTTGAGGAGATCAAAAAGAATTTGATGTCTGCCAATCTTGAGATTGCCCAACTGAAGGAAAGAGCAAGGAAACATGTAGTTGAAAAAGCAAATTTTGAAAGAGTGATAGCTATTTGGGAAGATGGAGAAGTTCCAAGATATGAAGCAATGTGCAGTCATCACCAACATTTCACTTCGACCATCCATGCAATAAAAGAGGAAAGATATATCAGAAGGGTCAATGAAAAATTAAGAACTAAAATCCAAATGATGAAAAGATAGATTGAAGATTTGAAGATTCAACTGAATAAACTAGAAGAACAGTCTCAGCATAAATGAACCTGATAGTAAGTGAAGAAATTTTGACACAATTTTGATTCAAAACTTACATTTTGAAGATTGAAGATTATTTTTGGATGGATAATGTCAGTTTTGTTTGGCTCATTTGCATATGGAGAAGCTGTTAAAAATCCAAAGAATGACAATAACTGTGTTTTTTGATTGACACAGTAGTTTTGTAGCATGCTACGAAACTGCTAAAAATGACATATAATGCACAACAGTTTCGTAGCGCGCTACGAAACTACTGAAGTTGCCAACTTTGTTTTTTGAATCAATTTTGAAATGAAAAGGGAGAACCATTATCAAAGAATGCTACTGCAGAAGATACAAAAGGGACACCTTAGAAATTTTGAATACTTGTCAAAGGAAAATTCAAAGAATGAGAGGAATTTAATAACTCCAAACTCTGCGCTATGAAAACAGTAGTCATTTCGTAGCTTAGACAGTTGTAATGCTACAACCAGCATCTAAGGGGTTTTGTCTTAGCATGAGTATATGAGAAGGACATTTGGTCTAATTCAAGGCATCACATGTTATTAAAAGGGATAAAGAGTTTAGCAGAATTCGAGGAACCACTTTGGAGACCAAAGTAGAAAAAACAGGGGCATTTTTCCTAGTATCCAAGGACAGTTAAAGGACAAGCAATTAAAGGCCAGCATGAAGTTTAAAGTCATCACTCAAGCCAAAGATGAAGAGGAACAGATGTCAAAGAATGAGTTTTCTTTCATAGCTAAGGTTGTTGCCAGCATAGATAAGGAGTTACATTCCTAGTCAAATTAGGTCCTAAGACTGTCAGTTTACAATCAGTTGTAATTAATAGTTTGTTTAAAGTTTAATAGGTGTCAGCTCTAGAGAAATTCAAATTCCCCTCTTTCTGAAGGAAGGAATTCAAGCTTGTAAGGAAACTCTATATAACACAAGAGATGTAATGCACCAGGGTTTGGAAATTTTCAAAGAAAACACTCATATTGTGTCATTGTAGAAGATTATGTTTTTATGAATATAGACTTTGGCTTTACTTCTCAGGATTCAGAAAGAGTTCAATGGTGGCTTGTTTTATGTTTGTCCTCATTTCTTTATTTGCAACAATATGAATGTATGATACTTAGCACTCATTGCCAATGCTCTAACTTGTAGACTGTGTTTCCTACATGTTTCTATGTGTTAATTGATATATAAAACTTTTGATGCCCTGACTTCCATGTTAAGCTAATATTGTTGTCATACTAAGAAGTTTCTAACTCCATAAGCCCAATGGATGTTTATTGATTGTGTTTCAACCATTTACACTCCTTCATTTGTTTCATAGATTTAGCCATCTAATCCATTATCCAGATCTTTAACCTAGTGAGAGAGCCCTGTCAGGTTGAGGAGGCTAAGCCTCAGCTAAAAGTTGGTCTGAAACAATTACTCAAGGTCTACCTGATCAGCAACTTGTCAAGGTTAGGTTTTGTGATAACATTTTGGTGCTTCTTCCAGGAGTCTGAAGATTATTCATTCCTGAAATCAAGAAGCTGAACTTCTGAAGGTAGCAGGAGCTCAGAAAGTTTTCGAGGCTGCATCTACCTTGGCAACTCCACACATCGAATAAAAAATTGGAAGGTGACTCCACTGCTAGAATATCAGTAGCTTGATGAAGTTTCAAGATGAGTTCCATTACAAGAATGAATTCCAGGTATGCCCCTATGAATTAGTCTCATATCCATGGTTTTCCAAATCCTATGCCAAAGGTTGATTGGTTAGATGATCTTCCGATATCTAAAGATGAAAAGAAAGACAATGCTGCTCTTCATTTGGTTAGGTTCCATATACATGTACACAGTCTTAAGGTTCATTTCCCTGAAGATTGTCTCATGAAGATGTTTATGACCACTTTAGAAGGAAAATCATGGTCTTGGTATAAAAGTTCAGAAAATGGTTCAATATATTCGCTTGCCAATTTTCATGATGAATTTTATGAGATGTATAAAGAATATCATCCTTCCTTATTGCTGTTCAAATATTGCTGTAAACATTCTTTGAGTCTTATTCAGTATTTGGAGGATTGTTATGATGATGAATTTATGGATGAAGAAAATTTAGAAGCTCTTCATAACAATACATTTCAACAACTAGAAGAAAGGATAACATCCCATGACATGCAACATAGAAATCAACAAGAGTATACCTATGAAAATCATATTACATCCTCCAAGATTGATGTAGAGATGTAGCAGACTTGTCAGTCTTCGAATCATAATGAAGATGAAAATAATTGCAAACACCAAGAAGAAGTACTGGAAGATAGCTTTTATAACCCTTAGGTAGAGGAAAAGGTTTATTTTTTATGTCATACTTTGCAGCAGCTTACGTCAATGAATGATCTTAATAATGAGGAAAATTACATTGTTTGTGGGAATCATTTAGAAAATAAATTGGATAGCATATCAAAGAAATCATGTGTGGCTGAGAATCAGTTGTCTGAAGATGTAGAATGTTATGATGATCATCAAAATAACCATGTCCTCTTTGACCCTATAAATGAATACATGGCAAAGCTTTGCACACCAGTATTTCATTTTCATTTGCATTATGAAGATCAAGTACATTATAAGTTGATTTGGTCATCTCACTATCATGGTTATTTTGAGGTCGAATACAGTCAAAAGCCTCAAATGTCAAAAAAGAAAATTGATTGGCTTTATTGGAAATATCATGTTTCCTGACCTAAAGTGGAAATTGCAGCTGATAGGGTAGGTAGGAATGTGCAAATAAGCTCAGGGTAGGTTGACTAAGAATTCTTTTTAGTAGGTGCAGGTTGAGTGCCTCTTGCAGAAATCATCAAAGCTTGGAAAGCATATTGGGCAGAATTTCAAGATTCTGTTCTAAAATATGGATAACAGCACTAGAACTGCAGGTCCTTAGTGCACCACAAGGGCACACTATCCCAAGTGGAGCCACCATTATCATTGAAAAAATTTCAAAAAATTTTGGACAATTTGTTTGGTTCCAAAGATTTATGATTAGTCTTGGTCAAAGTCATTTTTATTGTTTTGTTTAAGGAGTCTAGAACATAGAGTGGAGTCTTGTTACCATTAGCAAAAAAGGTCAACAATCTTGTTTTACCTATCATTAATCCGACATTGATTCAAAGGTGTCATGTGTTAAGGCTGTTTCAAAATTGACATGCACTATGAAATCACCTAGGAGTTTTCGTAGTGCAAAACTCAAAAAGTACATTGTGTGTGCTATGAAATCAGGTATTTGTAGTTAGGAGATTTTGTAGCACAAAACCCAAAATTTGCATTGGCTACACTACGAAATCGGGGATTCATGCCAGATCTTGTCTAGATGTCTAATCCATCAAAATCCATTAATGTTTCGTCACCATGTGTTAGTCCATGAACCATGCTTATCACATGCAGCCATTCATTCTCATCATTAGATTCATTAGGGGTCTTGTATGCACTCTTTTCAATTTTCAAAAAAAGGTAAGATAAGGTGTGTTGGTCTTGGTTTTTCCCGTGTTCCTTTCATGCATAAGAAGACAATTGGCAAGCTTAAGGATGGCACTCATCAGAACTTTTTGAAAGCTCAAGCGAGGCAATTCTTAGTTTCAAATTCAAGAGAAGCAGTTTTCAAACCAATACAGTGCAGGTTTATCTTCAAGTTTCCTTGCAGGAATTTCATAGACATGTCTAAAGAAAGGAAAAATCATAGATCAAGCCGGTGTCTTAGAGCTGAGCCTGAAGGTTTAGATGTACTCATGAGAAGCAGAGAGATTGAACATTCATTCAAACAGGTGGGCTGTTCGAGATTCTACGAAAAACTTCAAGGTGGTCATGTTCAAGTAACCAAAGATTTTGCTTTCAATTTCACTGGTTTGAATTCGAGAGTTGGAGTGATAGAAATTCCAATTTCTCCTGAGGTCATATCTACAACCACCAAGATACCAAGAGGCCAGGAAAGACGGTTCAAGAACTTTGAATTTGAAATGGCACCCAGCCAAGAATTTTTGAAGCCAGAATTCATAGGCTCAGACTTAACCAAATCAGTGCCCAGAAGCTATGTTAAGGATTCATATGCCAACTTTATGACATGCATCCAAAGATATTTTACTTGTGAGGGAAGATATCATAAGGTGTACTCTTACCATTTTAAGCTTCTCTTACATTTCACTGGAAAAATATCTCTTGATTTACCTTTTTATCTGTTTCATATCTTAGCTAAAATGTATAATAAGGTTCAATTGAAGAAAGAATCTTGTGAAACCTCCTTATTCCATCATGGGTTGATCAAGTTGATTGTTTTACATGAGCTTCAGAAGATTGGAAGAGAATGGTCTACTTTCTTGTTTATGACAGGCTTTAAAATAGAAACAAGACTTAGTCCTAATGCTAAGGAGATTTCTTCACCAACAGTAAGTCATCAAGAGGAAACAAGATCAACTAGGTTTGTGAAATTGAAAGCTAGAAAGCAGGTGAAGGAGCCTATGACACCACTAGTAGTTCAAGACACCACTCAACAGTCACAAAGGAAGAAGGTTCAGATCAATGAGGTGGTACAAGAGTAGTCTGTTGATAAAACTGTCCAAAGAAGAGTAACAAGAAGTCAATTAGCCAAGGAAAAGGGGAAGACTGTGATTTCTAATGAAAGCCCAGCTTCAAAGGGAAGTTTGAACGATCTCCTCCAGGCTATCAATATAGAAGAGACTCCTCTGGTCCAAGTAGATTTACTTGAAGCAGGTAAGAACAAAACAAAAAGAGTTAAATCTTCTAAAAAGCTTCAATTTGATGACCATGTATCAGAGTTTGTGCTCAATCCAAGAAGACCTATGACTAGACATTTAAGAAGAATACAAGAGGCAGAGCAAGAAGCAAATGAGATAGGGGAGGTTGGAGAATTCTTTCAAGAGCCGATGGTTCCATCAGTACAATCATCACTAGTGCACAAAGATGACAGAGGCAAGACAATTATCACTCATAAGGAAGATAGCTTTGAGGAGATAAAAAATAAATTAGTGTCTGCCAATCTTGAGATTGCCCAACTAAAGGAAAGAACAAAGAAACATGTAATTGAAAAAGCAAATTTCAAAAGAGTGATAGCCAGTTGGGAAGATGGAAAAGTTCCAAGATATGAAGCAATGTGCAGTCATCACCAATATTTCACTTGGATCGGCCCTACAATAAAAGAGGAAAGATATATCAGAAGGGTCAATGAAAAATTAAGAACTAAAATCTGAATGATGAAAAGATAGATTGAAGATTTGAAGATTCAACCAAATAAACCAGAAGAACATTCTCAACATAAATGAACCTGATAGTAAGTGAAGAAATTTTGACACAATTTTGATGTGAAACTTACTTTTTGAAGATTGAAGATTATTTTTGTATGGAAAATGTTAGTTTTGTTTGGCCCATTTGCATATAGAGAAGCCATTAAAAATCCCAAGAATGACAAAAACTGTGTTTTGACTCACACAATAGTTTTGTAGCACGCTACAAAACTGCTAAAAGTGACATATAATGCACAACATTTTCATAGTGCACTATGAAACTGCTGAAGCTGCCAGTTTTGTTTTTTGAATCAATTTTGAAATGAAAAGGGGGAACCGTTATCAAAGAATGCTGCTGCAGAAGATACAAAAGGGCCACCTCAAAAATTTTGATTACTAGGCAAAGGAAATTCAAAGAATGAGAGGCATTTAATAACTCCAAACTTTGCCCTACAAAAACATCAATCATTTCGTAGCTCAAACAATTGTCATGCTACAACCAGCATCTAAGGGGTTGTTTATGCCTCGAAAATCACTGCAACAACATCGGGGATAACCACCCAGTCCGGACCTTAGTACAGCTCCTTCTCTGTTTGGAATAGTGGCTCCGACTGGGGATAATGGGACCAGTTTCCCAAAATGGATAAACGGGATGAATGGATGATTTATTAACTAAACTAACGGTGAGCGAATAACTAAACTATTAACAAGAATACATAAACTGTAATCTATCTCGGGAACTTATTTGAGCTTTAAAGTGCAGTGCTTGATGATCTGTGTCTATAAACAAGCATATAGATGACTCTATTTAACAAACATAGACATTACTTCATTCATGATTACTATGCTTAAATAGTTAAGCAAAGCGATTAAAGCGATATTACCACACTTATCATTTATATCATTGACATATACATGATTAAAAAGAAACACATCATAAAACATCCAATAGTGGAATGAATATAGATCTGCTGTTACAGCGCATGCATATAATCAATAATAGCAAGAATAATCACATAACAATTCACATGAAAGGAATGAATTCAGACATAGATAGAAATACCATATGAGCTGCTTGACATTCCCAATATCAATCGCTACTTTTAGTTCTTCCTTCAACGCAAAAACATTCTCAACAAAGACAATAGTGCACAATTGCATAAAAAACTTCCTTGTTGAATTAAGAACAACTGGTCCAGTTTCATAAAAGAATATTGACTGAAGCACAATAGTGCAAACTTCAGCCTTTTAAGTCTGGTACAAAACTTTACGACCCTTTCCAAAACAATGAAAGGGTCTATAAATACTAAATTAATCTAAATATCTATTAAACTGAAATCCTACTAAATTGGTATCAATAAATTTTGATCCTATTTCCCTCAGCGATCTGGCAATCGGCGGCATGATTCATCAAGTAGGCTGCTTGCCTTTAAATCTGAGCTGACTTATCGCAAGCATTGGCTCTACTTCAGGAGGTTTGTTGAGGCGCGAACTGAGCTGGGCAGCATAGGTGGCATCCTGAATATCGGGAATTATATACCCGATTGCATCTGTTAGGCACTTAAGGGCGGCTCTCTGTGTGTGCGGCTTAATCAGGAAGAGCCAATATGCTTCGAAGGTTAAACTGTTAATCCCGGCGATTAATCTCCCCTTTTCCTCTAAATCAGGATAACATGATTGCTCCAATATGTTTGTTGTTGTCATCTTTCCTGGTGTACATTGGGAAATCATATTTGCTAAGTAGAGAGTGTTGTTAACTAGTTCAACTAGATTGCTGGAAGTTGATTTACATCTTGAAGCCGCCCTCTCTGCTTTCATCACCTGAGTCTGCCATTCTGTGAAGAGTATATCCTTATGTGTTTCTAAGATCCTGGGCAAATTTGTTGCTCTCCCTTGATTAGAATCTTGGCAGTCAAGATATGCAGTTATGATCTCTTCGGCTTGATCTAATTCATTTCTCGCCTTCTCTACCTGCTGATTTATGAATGTCGTTAGCTCACACAGTGGCTCTGCCTGAGCGATTTGTTGACACAGGAGACTAATTTGGGATATTAATGCAGTGTTTATTTGTAATGCTTCTGCTTTGAATTCATCCACTTGTGGAGCACCCTTTATTCTTTCGAGCTGCGATGACAATTAAGCGATTTGCTCATCCTTTGTTTTCATCATTTGCTCGTTTGCTGCCCTTAATTGTGCCAATGCCTCTGATAATTCTTTCTGTTTCTAGATCGCGCTTTGGTCGATCCTTTGCTTTTTTGCCTGCAATTGCTGAGTTAATTAACCGTTCAATTACTGTTGTGTCAACAATTGCTGCTCTTCCTGCTCTGCCTTCTGCTTTGTCTCAGCCAACTCTGCCTGTAATGCGAAAATTTCTTGGTCCTTGGTTTTTAGTAAAAGACTTACCTCCGATGCCTTATCGATTGTCCCTGCCGAATAGGCTCCTGCATATTGCGACAGTTTTGTCAGGTCATCGGAGGGGTCAAATTCTTCCTTCCAAACCACGCTGCCTGTAACAGTTTGCTCTGGGAAAAGGGAAGGTTGATCAATCTTCCTTCTTTTCCTTTCTCGTTTTACCACTGCTCTGTGCCTCGGGCTGTAGAAAACATCCAGGGGAGGAATATCTTCTACCTGGAGAATGATTTGGTCGGAGGGGTCTTTTGGTATTACTTCAACATCCTTAGAAATGGGTGGGCCGCTGGTTCCACTTAGAACCTGAGGTGAAGTGATGTCTTGTGTATCGTTTGTCTTGGAAGTGTCTGTATCCTTGGAACATTCCAACCCACTGATGATAGAGTCAAATTGCTTCCATTCCTGGAGCAATTTAGGGTCAATACGAGTATCTATATTGACATCAATGGTGGTTTGTTTCTGCTTTTCGGCTTGAGACTCCTTCCGCACTTCTTCCTGCTCTTTCTTCTGTTGTTCCTCTTGTTCTTTCCTTTGTCTTTCCTCTTGCTCTTTCATTTGCTGTTCCTCTCTCTCTTTCCTCTGTCTTTCCTCCTGCGCTCTCTTCTGCTTTTCTTCCTGTTCTTTCATCTGCCTTTCCTCCTATTCCTTCTTATGATCCTTTGTTATAACCAGAGGTTCCTTTGACTGATGCCGACTAGGCTCGCTTGATGATG
The DNA here is from genome assembly GCA_031772625.1 of Pinus tabuliformis. NCBI lineage: Eukaryota > Viridiplantae > Streptophyta > Pinopsida > Pinales > Pinaceae > Pinus > Pinus tabuliformis. The sequence continues at coordinate 238,308,267 of CM062808.1, read as the reverse complement.
TCGCTGGGGTTGTTGCTAATAAATCTAGAGGCAGAGTTTGCAACCTCTATTCTCTATGTTTATTAAATTCAGTCAACCCTTCATCATTATACTTTGCTATGGCGAATTGTCTAACCTGACTTATTGACTCAGCTGAGGAGAATAGGTCATCAAAGATATCTTCCTTATGATCAAATCTTGTCAGTTTGGCATGTTCTAATGCATTATAGGCAACTTTATTTGGATCGAAATGCCTATTTGGGAGAGTCGCTAGAGTCAAGGATTGAATTTTCGTGGCTTCCTTTTCTGCATGTTTGAGGTCATGCAGGGTATATACACCACACCTCAAAGGAAAAGAGGGCCAGCCTTGCTTCTTATTCTTTTTGAGCGTTTGTGTAACACTTTCTGCAATGATTTGGTAAGAAATTTCCCTCGCTAGCAGTTTATCTAGTATATACAAAGGGAGGACATGGGGTCTGGCTTGGCTGCCGAAAACTCTTATGTAGGTAAACCTCTCCTCTCCAAACCATCTACCTATTCCAGTTAAATCAATTCCGGCTTGATAGGAAATCTTGGGAGCAGGTCTATCAAAAATGGAATAATGAATAGGCAACATAAAGCCATTACAGACTTGGTATAGATGATGTTTATAAGAAGATTTCCACAATTTCTGGTGATATATATGAATAGGTGAGGGGTCTTGTGTAGTCCACCTCCAGCTGAGTACGGGGAATTCAGAGTTAAAACAGAGGGTATCTAAAATATAAGCATTGTAATAAAATGGGGGAATTACCCTTTCAGAAATATGGGTCTTGTTTCTAAACTCAAGCACAGCTTGTGCTAATTTGTCAGAAAGGATAGTGGCCCAATCCATAATTACACTGTTCACTGCTGCTTCCATTAGAGGAACCATTTCTATGGTAAAATTAGCAGAGTCATGCAATCCCCATAATCTACACATCATTATTCCCGCATAGCAATAAGGAGAAGCCAGAGAATCAACCGAGTACTTACCGGAAGATTCGTGTTTGTGTTTGGCTGGATTTTGTCTCCAATCCCGGATGGGTTCGGATTCAACTTCGTTTTCGTTTGCAAACTTCTCCAGGAACGCCTTATTATATATCTTCTCAGGCTCGGGCAAATGATACATTTGCCTTAGATCATCCGCCCTGAATGATCCGAAAATTCTCCCGTCTCTGGTGCTGAAAGTTCTATCCAAGATTGGGATTTCTTCAATCGCCCATCGCACGACGTCTGTGTATGGGAGAATTTGCTCCCTGGCCGCTATCCTGTGAAGGAAAGAGTCGGCTAAATCCTTGAGAGTACTCTCAGACTTCCGAAGTAAATCCACACTAGCTTCTACTACTGTCTTTACTGGTTCTTCGGCTTCAATCAGGTTGTAAGTGCCTTGCCAAGTAACTCTGGTAAGACTCGTACATGTAGTATCAGATATCAAGCCCTTCTTTTTGTCCACGACAGCTTGTCCTGCAGCTGGTGTAGCGGAAGCGCCTGTGGTCTTCTTAGATTTCTTCCCCATCTTGCTTGAGCTTTCTTCTATAGATAAATTCTGCACAGCAGCGAAAATAAACGTAACACAGAGGTATGCTAATGAAAATCCAATACGGGAAAGATATATTGATCAAAGCATGCCGAGAGATTAACTCTTAAAAATGGTTGCAGATCCAATCCATGGGAAGATCTTACAGATACATTAAATGGCCGTTTAAGACCTGCCACCCCTTAAATGCTCATTACACCAATATTCAGCCGAATGGCCCGCTTAAGCGTGCTATGTGTTGTGGGGAAAAATTCCTATGCAGGACGATCCTATCCACCTAAGGTGTGACAATGCCTTAGCAACAAACAGAGACAGCTATTCTAGTATTCTTCCTTTATGAATTAAGAATGAAGAGAGATGGATGGACTAACCGGTGTCTTCCGTTTGTCCCTCGATCCGGTTTCTCTTCTCTTTGGGAGTTCACAGCTACTTGTCTTCTCACTTGCTCGGCTTCAACAGGTCTCTGCAAGATCACAAGAGAAGAACACTACACAAAGACATAGATTCATAATCATAACTAGTTCAGGATTAGAAGTAAACTAAACATACTAATGCAATCATACATCAAAGATACATCAGTATATAGGAGAAACCAAGATAGCTTTATTGATGAATAACAAGGTTCAGGAAGAGATACAACCAAGAAGGCTCCAATCCAGCATCTCCTTCCTAGCAAAATGGAATTCCTATCTTCACCTCCCTTCAAAGCATTAAGCACCCAATGATTCCAGTCTCAAACCAACAGCAATTCTTTGCAATAACAAAATTCCAGCCCCTAGATCTCATGGAGGAGAGATCCATATATAGATGTTTGGAGAGAGGATGAGTCAGCTTGAGATCTGACTAGTGTCCTCTCCCTCTGTCAGTTCTTGATTCCACTTGGAGGTTCTTGCTTCCACTTGGAGATTTGGAACCTCTTACTCATCATAGTTGAATTCCCTGAGGCAAGTGTCATTGAGGAAGATTTTGGAAGCTTCCTGGGTTTTGACACCTTGTGGAATGAACTTGCCACATGTCAACTCTCGCTCATCGCAGGTAGCCAGTGTTGGCTTTGACATTCAGTGCAGGTAGCCAGTGTTGGCTTTGACATTCAGCACAGACAGCTAGTGGAGCCACTGAATTGATCCTGAATTGACTTGTTTTTGAGCAGTTTCTGGTGGAGAACTTCTGTGAATTGCTGTGGTTTGTTAGCCTTGTTCCTCTAGGGGTAGGAACAACATGTTTAGGGACTTTGGATCCCTTAGATTATGGACATTTCATGCTCAATGCTGTAAGGCACAAAAATGTCTATAACAGTTGCCCCCTAAAGTATGAGGCCGTTTATCGGGTGAAATGCTTTATCCAGGAGGGTCCGAAGTTCATCCAATGCTGGGAGGAGACCTGTAATAAGATACAATACAATACATTATTTTTCATACTGCTTTCATGATCTAGCTGAGGCGGGCATTCCCATGCTCAGCTTTATAAATTCATTTTTCTGTACATAGAACAGACAATCGTCTAATGGTAGACTGATAATTTTGATGAAATTATCATCCTTTGAGTAGGATGATTATCTGCTGCAATGATGTACATGTCAATGTCTTTATTTTTCTTGAATATATATCGCAGCCTGGATGGATGAAACTAGATTCGGGGTCTTCAAACTCGTTCGATCTTCACTCTAAGTACAAGTCGATCCATGTGAGAAATGTTCTGAAGTCGAACATGGAAAGACATCGCTTGATTACCGGTCAATGAGGTAAACCGTTAACAAGCGCGAGAGGAATCACCGATAATGATAATGACCCTCAAGGTACTGCAGTACAATTCACGTGGTGTGAATAAAGGACTTGACGTCGAACGCCACACAAAATCTTTTGGTTGAAGGTCATTGATGTATACCTGTTGCCGGAAGTGAGAAACTTGCCATTGAGGCATGCAAGCTTCAAAGTACTGAAGGGGTTGTTCCTAGATCAACTTCTTGGATAATGAGCTGATGTCGACAAGAAGCAATCCGTCAAAGGAGGGCCTTAATGAATCCCACATCAGTGACATGGAACGGAGCTAATGATTTTGATGGAGGTGAAAATGATCAGTGACATATGATTCAGGGTGGCGGTCATGAAAGGATGAAGGATAATGTATGGCAGTGGATGGGACACGGTTGACTTTTCTGAACGACTTCTCTTGAACATATGGCGACATTGATGCGATGGATCGGTAGCATTACCCCAAATATGGATGGTATGGCGAGACCATGGTGATGTGACCGGAGAATGAAACAACCCAACCCGATTGTGGTACGGAGGAAAAGTGTCATGTTCAAGAGCGACTTGCTACCATCAAAGTTTTCTTTAGTTTCTCCCAATTTTTCCCCAGTCATTGCTGACCAGTACCTCTTTATTTTTGTCAAGCTTGAGGAGGATAACATATGCTTGTTCTATAACCTGCCCTTCGGGCAAGCCCATCGCTATGTTTTAACGAGCCTAGCGATAGTGAAACTCGTTCTCGTCTAAAGACAAGTTTGTCGCTATTTAATGATTTTAACGAGTCTAACGACAAAGATAACTCGGTCCTTTTCATTTTTAGAGAGTCTGAAAAGGTACATAAAGTTAACTCCAAAAGTCCTTTTTCGTCATCTAATCCCTTTAGTCCGAAAAAGTATAAAACAATACAGAAGGGATGAGTTTTCGATAGTTTTAACGAGCCGAACAAAACAAGCACAAAATCTTTTTGTGCAATAATCCCTCAGGTCCAAAAAGATTAAAATCTAGAGGAGGGATAGCACTTCCTGTCCCTTTAACGAGCTGGAAGGCCAAGGACTCGACAATCTTTTCATATTTTATGAGTCATATGAAAAGAGCTTAAAGAAGACTCGTCTTTTGAGGAATGAGTGATAAAACGGGTTAGCAGCTGATTCTAGGTACAGGTTGGAATTTTCCAATCACGGCAGTGTCACAAGGATGGCTAGGTGAAATCACTCTTCGCAGCTGTTCCTCAAAATGGGTAAACAATCATATGGAGGTGAACGATCGGCCAAATGAAAAGTGGAGGTGACGGTGCAAACACGACCAAGGCTTTAATGGCTGATAATATTACATTCACAGTGGTTATTTACCGGGTAGTGGTTCATTTTTTATTTTAAAATGAGCTTAAATGCTGGTGGAAACACTTGCTCATTGCTTATGTTTATTTTTTAACGAGCATGAAGTCCGCGTTAAAACTGCTCGGATCTTGCGTTTATTTTTTAACGAGCATGAACTGTGTGCTAAAACTACTCGAATCTTGCATTTATTTTTTAACGAGCATGAACTGTGTGCTAAAACTGCTCGATTATATGGTCAAATTTTTATTTTTTACCATAACTAGCTTTGCCCTTTTCAAAGATAGTACTGTATCCTCAATTGCTACATCAAACTAGTTGGAAATGAATAACATTTGTTTGAAAATGAGATAAAACCCTAATATTTTGCTTTGAACTACGTAAAAAGCAATTAAAAAGTGTTTTTACCTCTCATTTTACCATTTCATTTGAACTTGGTTTGTTGGAGCTTTGGAGGTGCCTCTTCCCCTTTGATTTTCACCAGCTAATTTCGGGAGATTCTGTGGACGATTCTCAGTGCCGTCTGGACCAAGTAGGAGCTAAACCCTAGCTCTTTCTTTTCATGGTTTCCTTTTTCCATTCTGTGCCTGTTTTCCTGTTTCCCTGAGCCCCTGGGGTTTTGTTAGGGCGCTCTGCCATCAGCGCAGCTGGTTCACTCGAAACCTACGTTGAATGTCAAGCTGCCTTAAGGCAGTTTGACCTTCAACGCAGGTGGAACACTGGCTAGTTGCGCTGGGCACAGAAAATTGGTCTTGTTGCACAGTTTTTGATGAAAATTTCGCCAGTTTCTCATCAAATCCAGGATCTTACTCCTTCTCTTGTTTGCTTTGCAGGGACCTTTGAGAAAAATGACCCTTACATGGTGAGAACGAGAACATGAAGAAGAGGATATGATTGCCCTCCATGATCCTGTCATGGTGAACGCGCTGCGGAACTGTGGCCTGCTGAAGTTCTTCTGTATCTCTAGTATGAGAGCGCAGATCTCCTTACTGCAGTATATGCTTGATTCTTGGGATCCTATCAACCAAGTATTTCAGATTAGGGGCAAATCTATCCCCCTGACCGTAGTAGACATTTACTTCTTGACTGGCTTGTCGAGGCGGGGTGCTCCCATTTCTTTGTCAGGTTCGGCCCGAGGGAATGACTCCGTGAGAGATTATGTCCGCCAGTATTGCAGGGAAGGATCTCAGCTGAGCAGAGACGGCAAAGTCGTTATCCGTGAGATTACTGACAGGTCTCTCAGGTCCATTCTGTATACTATTGGTAGGATGGCCGGTAGCGCATCTCTTCATGTTGCCAACAGATCCTATGTGCAGCACGCTTTGGAGTGTCTCCAACCGAAAGTATTCAACTGGTGTGATGTAGTACTTCTTCAGATGAAAAGTCAGTTGACCAAGGTAAAGGACGGGAAGTTGAAGAACTTTGGATTTGGTTCTATTTTGACTGCCTTTGCCTTGGGGAAAATACCACTAATGCAACCTCAGTACATTGCACTCGACTTGCCTTCTCCTACCGAGCCACGCATGCAGAGATGGGTTGATCACATGTCTAGGCATGCTGGTCAATCTCAGATTTCTTTCACTGATACCTTCTTCAGGTGGTTCGAGCATCAGGAGATGGTCTATTCCGAGTATCCATATGTTGGCATGGATTTCCGAGGTGATCCGGATTTGGTGCTGCCGGATGGCGAACAGTGGGGCGCTATTGGTAAAATCTTTGACCATATCACTGTTTACTGTTTTTATTCATAATGTCCTTGTGCTTCATTCTATCAAGACTTTAATCAAACTCATGTGTGCATGCAGATGTTGGTCTTGTTCATTCAGCAGTTCGCCCGAGAGTGCCAGCCGCTGCCCCAGTAGGGAGACTGCTGGGAAGGTTATTCTTCGTGACCTTGATGTGGCCGAGACCCTTACAGCTGTGCAGGAGCAAGTTGAGAGCCTTACTCTTGGCATTCCGGATGTGTGGATCGACGAGTTACCTTTACAGTTGCAGCGGCATACTACTGGCGTGCCTAGATGATGGACTCGTCTCTTGCGCATGATTGCACAGGCCGTGACATGCTATCATGAGCATCACTAGGCTAGGGTGCCCCCTAGCATTTTGAGTTTTTGGGTCATGCGACCAGTTTTGTCTTGGTTACAGAACATTATATGTAAACGCTGTTAGGATATTCCGACACATAGGATATAGTTAAGTTCAACTTGGTCTAGTATAGAGTTAGGTAAAGTGTGTTTCTTTACCGTTGTACATTTTGTAACTTACAATCCGACGGTCACGATATGTAGTGATCCGACGGTTCACTCTCACCTCGGTATTACCGACACTTGATCCGTGGCTTGACACCCGATTGGTCCATGAGTTCTATTTAAAGCGCATGGAGGGTCATTATTCGGGTAATCCGTGCATGAGAGAAGCTTATGTAAATTTTCATTCTTTGATTAATAAATTGCCTGTAGTACCCACGTTGGGACAATCCGTGGACTGTTTCCCTCCTTGCACTCTGAGGGTTTTAACCACGTCAAAAATATTGGTGTATTGATTTGAGATCTGGTTGTGAGCGGTGTCCTTTTGGTATTCTTTCTGTGGAACTTACCCTGTAAATCCCTACATGGTATCAGAGCTATTTGAGGGCCACGTCTGTTGGTGATCCAAATCTGAAGCCGGTAGAACTGCATGCGGCTGTCGTTTCCTAGATCTGCTGTTTCTGACTGCTTTCGGGCCGAGAGGACTGCTCTGTTGCGTTCGGAGCATCTGTTCCAGTGAGGAACCCCTTTCATTTCACGCGAAAAGGTTTCCGGTAGCCCTAGTTGCGTCATTTTTCAGATCGGGAGGTATACAGTGTTTTTTTTTGCAGTTTACTGTTATTTTCTCTCTGCTTATTTCGGTCTCAGTTTATTTAGCCTTTTTTTTAACCGGATCTATACCTTTCATTTCTGCGTATGCTCTTTGCCCTGCGACTCTGTGCGATCTGGGCAAATTAGAAACAGAAATGAAGGATTTTTCTCATGCGTATGCTCTTTTCCCTGCACCTTAGTGTGATCTCAGAAAATCAGAAACATTGAGAAAAATATTTAGTTTTTCGGCTAAAGCTAACTTTGAGATTTTTTTTTTAAATTTCTAGTTTTTTGGCTAAAGCTAACTTCGAGCCGCAAGGTTCGTTTTTCTTTGCATGTTCGTGTTGGGTTTTGTGTTTTGTGTTTTGTAGGGAAAAAGAGCTTTCTCAAGGCAGCTTTTTCGAGATCTATCCGTTGGAACACTTACTTTCAGCATCTTCAGCTTCAATTTAAAAAAAAAAAAATGGAAAGTCCATGCCAAGTCATTCTTGACAGCACTAACTACTTCCAATGGGTAGACTACATGGAAGATTTACTTAGAAGTAAAGGTCTCTTCAGAATAGCCACAGACCAAGAGAAGAAACCAAAAGATGAAGACAAGGCGGCAAAATGGGAAAATAGACAAGATCAAGCACGAGGTTTGATAGGGATGTCTATTTCTCCTGATCTTAGATTCCACATTGCAGGACTTGAGACTCCTCATGAAGCATTAGAAAAACTTGCTAAAGTTTTTGGGATTAAAAATGTAATTAGAGCCCATCAACTTGAAAATGAGCTGCTTACTTTGGATCCTAATAATTTTTCTTGCATTGAAGATTTCTTGTCCAAATTCAAGACCCTTAGATATCTCTTGGAAGGTGTTAAAGTTAAGAAAGAAGATGGTAACCTTATTTATTCCATCCTTACTAAGTTGGGACCAGCCTACTCTGTATTTGTTTCCACTTTCCATTCTACAAGGGAAGCTTTCATTTGTCAAGGACAAGACTACAAGGCCCCTTCCTTTGACTCCTTTTGTGATTCCTTAATAAGAGAACAAGAAAAACTCTTACACCTTGGTCTTCTTAATCTTGGAAACTCTTCCACGAAAGCGTTAGCCGCCCAACAGCAACCAAATTCAAAGAATCCTAAGAAGTCATATCCTCAAAAGAATGGTCCTAAACCATCTCAGCCTCAAAATGAAAGATCATTTCAGCAAAATGATAAGACCAATAAAAACAAATGGAAGAAGACTGATAGACATTGTAACTTTTGTAATCGAGATGGCCACTTAGAATCTAAATGCTTTAAGAAGATGGAAGCCTTGGAAGCCGCAATGAAGAAACATAACATCCATGTGGAGCCTACTTCAACTTCAACTTCCGAAATGGCACTTTCTGCATGTCATTGTCAATCATCTCAGTCTGGTTATGCATTAAATGTATCTTCTTCTTCTTCTCATTCTCATGAGTGGCTCATTGATTCTGGAGCCTCTTGTCACATGGCCAAAAACCAAGCCATGTTTTCTTCTTTAAATGATTGTAACACCAAAAATATATATATTGGTGATGATAGATCTCTTAATGTTGTAGGGACTGGAACTGTTCATCTAGACAATGGTCAGTTTAATGATGTATTATGTGTTCCAACCTTATCCTGCAACCTTCTATCTGTCTATCAGATAACTCATTCAGGTGAAGGTAAAATTGTTGAATTTTCACCTCATGATGTTGTAATCAAGGATCTAAAAGATCCTAAACAGATTCTAGCTACTGGTCTTGCTGATGATTCCAAAAGGTTGTATAAGTTTCACAACTTTGGGTCATCCACTCTTCCCTCAATATTTGTTGCTCATAATGATGAAGTGAGCAAACTTTGGCATGAGCGATTTGGTCACTTAAACTATCGCTCCCTTCAGCATCTATGTAAAGAAAATATGGTGACAGGTCTTCCTATGGTATCTTGCAGAGATGGTGTTTGTTCCGAATGTGTACTCGGAAAACATCATCGGGACAGTTTTGACAAACATGCCTCTTGGCACGCCTCAGCCCCTTTACAGCTTGTGCACAGTGATTTATGTGGTCCTCTTCCTGTTGCTTCATTCTCTGGCTGCAAGTACTTCTTAACTTTCATTGATGATTTCTCTAGACGCACTTGGGTATACTTCTTAAAACTCAAGAGCGAAGTATTTAACACTTTTTTGGCCTTCAAAGCCTTTGTTGAAAAACAATCTGGACATCAAATTCTTAAGCTAAGAACTGATAATGGTGGAGAATATGTTAAAAACACATTCATCAACTTTTGCACCGAAAATGGAATTCAAATGCAACATACTGTTCCATACACTCCACAACAAAATGGTGTAGCTGAAAGGAAAAATCGCACCTTAAAGGAAATGGCTAATTGTATGCTGCAATCTAAAGGACTCAGTCTTAGTTTTTGGGCCGAAGCAATTAATTTTGCAAATTATATAATCAATCGCACTCCTACTAAGGTTCTAGAGAATATCACTCCAGAAGAAGCCTGGAGTTCCATTAAACCAGATGTAAGTCACTTTCGTGTGTTTGGAAGTGAAGCATGGGCCCATATTCCAGATGAAAAGCATAAAGCTTTAGAACCTAAGAGTGAGAAATGTACTTTTGTTGGATATTCTGAAGATGTAAAAGGTTATAGACTTATTCCATTTAAGTCCAAAAATGTTATCATTAGAAGAGATGTAAAATTTGATGAAAATAAATCGGCCTGCGAGCCTAGTCCGGCGGATGTGCCACCTCTTCCTATCTCTTCTATTTTTGAAAACATTTCTTCTTCAGATGATGAAAGCGAGGATGATAATCCTCCCCCACCTTCTCAGGATCCTCAACTTCCAAGATGGGTCCGTGCTACTCGAGATGCAGCAGGTGATCTTGCCGGTGATCCTACAGATCAGCGACGTACACGTTCTCAGTTTGAAAGAGCCTCTTCTTTACTGGCTCAAGCTCCAGTAAATCATGATCCTGACACTTTTGCAGAAGCTTCAGGCCATCCACATTGGGAAGCAGCTATGAATGAAGAATATCATTCATTAATGACAAATGATACATGGGATCTTGTTCCTCTACCAAAGGGACGCAAACTTGTTAGATGTAAATGGGTTTACAGAACCAAGTATGGACCAGATGGGAAAGTTGATAAACATAAAGCTTGTCTCATTGCTAAGGGCTTTTCACAGGTCGAAAGCATTGACTACACTGAAACCTTCTCCCCTGTTGCCAAAATGAACTCTATCCGCCTTGTTCTTTCCCTTGCTGCCTCTTTAAAATGGGAAGTCCATCAGATGGATGTTAAATCTGCCTTCTTGCATGGGGACTTGCAGGAAGAAATCTATATGGAACAACCCATTGGCTTCATACAAACAGACTCCAGCCTTGTTTGTCGACTTAAGAAATCCCTTTATGGCCTCAAGCAAGCTCCTCGGGCTTGGTATGCCAAAATGGATAGCTTTCTTTTAGAATCTGGCTTTTCTAGGTGTCATTCTGACAATACTGTCTACACCAAGAAAGTGGGCAACTCTCTTATCATCCTTGTTCTTTATGTTGATGATCTTATTCTTACTGGTAGTGATCCCAACCTTATAAACCATGTGAAGTCCAGCCTTAAAAAGAAATTTGAAATGACAGACTTAGGACATTTACACTATTTTCTCGGTCTTCAAGTCTTGCAATCCCAAGAGGGTATTTTCCTTTCCCAGTCCAAGTATGCTTGTGATATTCTTCATCATTTTCACATGGAAGACTGTAAGCCAGCCCCTTCTCCCTTTCAGTCTGGAGTCAAACTTTCAGTCTCTTGTACTTCTCCTGAAGTTGATGCTACCTTATACCGTCAACTTGTCGGAAAACTCTTGTATTTAACCCATACTCGTCCTGATCTTTCCTTTGTTGTTGGCCTTGTTGCTCGTTTTATGCAAAACCCCCGTGAAAGTCATTGGAAAGCAGCTAAAAGAATACTTCGTTATGTTCGAGGTACAGTACAGTTTGGGATTCATTACAGTGCCAAAGCAGCTCCTCTGTTAGTTGGTTTCACTGATTCTGATTGGGCTGGTGACCCTGATGATCGGAAGTCTACTGCCGGTTATGTCTTCACTCTTGGTTCAGGACCTATTACATGGGCTTGTAAGAAACAGGCTGCCATCTCTCTTTCGTCAGCAGAAGCAGAGTATCGTGGTGCCGTGGAAGCTAGTAAGGAAGCCTTGTGGCTTCGTCAGATCCTATCAGAGTTTGGCTTTGAGCAGCAGCATCCAACCACACTTTGGTGTGATAATCAAAATGCCATTCAGCTATGCAAAGATCCAGTCCAGCATCAGCGCAGCAAACACATTGAACTACACATGCACTTCATCAGAAAGCTCATTCATGACCATGTTCTTGAAGTGCAATATTGTCCAACAGATGATCAGGTTGCAGACATCTTCACAAAGGCTCTCACAGAGGCGAAGTTCACTAAACTTCGATATATGCTTGGAGTTCAGGAAGTTGTCACTAAGGGGGGATAGGCTCTAGTGCCTCCTTCCTTCTCCTATTGTGTCATATTTGTAAATCCTTCAATCCTATCCCAAGTTGTTCTTAAGGGGGGATGTTAGGATATTCCGACACATAGGATATAGTTAAGTTCAACTTGGTCTAGTATAGAGTTAGGTTAGAGTTAGGTAAAGTGTGTTTCTTTACCGTTGTACATTTTGTAACTTACAATCCGACGGTCACGATATGTAGTGATCCGACGGTTCACTCTCACCTCGGTATTACCGACACTTGATCCGTGGCTTGACACCCGATTGGTCCATGAGTTCTATTTAAAGCGCATGGAGGGTCATTGTTCGGGTAATCCGTGCATGAGAGAAGCTTATGTAAATTTTCATTCTTTGATTAATAAATTGCCTGTAGTACCCACGTTGGGACAGGCCGTGGACTGTTTCCCTCCTTGCACTCTAAGGGTTTTAACCACGTCAAAAATACTGGTGTATTGATTTGAGATCTGGTTGTGAGCGGTGTCCTTTTGGTATTCTTTCTGTGGAACTTACCCTGTAAATTCCTACAAACGCTAAATAGCTTATATATATATATATATATTATTTTTGGGGTTTATTTCGGTTGAGTTATATGATCCATATGTACAACATTGATGATGTGTCTCTTTTTATAAATGTCGCAAATGTCTATCTAACACATAGTTTGCTAATGAGTCTGTTAATGTGTTTAAGTTTCTGGAAATATGCTAGTATTGAATTAAATCAAACTGTCTTTCCAAAATCTTAACCCTTAGAAACATACGATAAATAGCTGGATTGCGGACGGAATATATACCATTGAGTTGTAGAATTACGAGTTGTGAGTCTAGCCTGACGATTAGTCGGCGTATACCATGGGTGATGGCATCAGAGAGTAGTTCTATCAACGTGCTATACTCAGCGATATTATTTGTTGATTGACCAATACATACACCTCTGAAACTTACTAACTCGCCGCTTGGATCAAAAATGGCCCAGGCCGCGGAGGACAGGTTCCGCAAACTACTTCTCGCTCCGTCAACGTATCCCACACATGTCTCAAAAAGGTTCGACATCTGCAATAAATATAAATAGGTGGATTACTCGACCAAAACAAACACTTTAGCGAAAACAAAATACAACAAAAGCATACAGGTTACTATTTAAGCATAGTAACGCTTCAGGATTAATTCCAAGAAACGGGCCTCTTCTTCCGAAGTTCCGGGGAGGAGATCGATTGCGAGTTTAAGAGGCGAAATTTCGCACTGGACTGGTAAGACTGCTTCTAGGCCATACACCAGTTGGAAAGGTGTGAACCCGGTCGCATTCCTTACTGATGTTCGGTAAGCCCACAAGGCTGAGTACAGGATTAGATGCCACCTTATTTTGTGAACTCCGATCATCCTTTGCAACATACGCTTCAGGACCTTGTTGATCGCTTCAACTTGTCCGGTGGCTTGCGGATAATACGGGGTAGAGCTTTCGTGAGATAGCCCTAGCTTGGCAGCTAATTCAACCATCATGTGATTGCGGAAATGCGATCCATGATCTGTAACTATAGCCTGTGGTACGTCGAACCTGGCGACTACATGATTGAAAAAGAAAAGGGCAGCTATTTCACCAGTGTTATCTAATGTAGGCCTCATCAATAATTGTTCGGTGAACAGTTTTGTTGAGGGCTTTCACTTGAATAAGGAAAGCTAGTTGAGCTGGTAACTGAGGATCGTATCCTTTGTGGTCGAGGGATACAAGATTGGAATCCTTAGGATCAACCCCACCAATAGCCGATAACAAAGCCTGCCTTTGGGATGGACAATTTTGTAGTACTTCAAGAGTCGACATAGCGGATGGTGATTGGGCCAAATCTTCCACTATGTTATAATGCTGCGCCGCTCTGGCGCGAGGATTAAATGTCGACTTGTGTACTACTCCCTTTGGCGGTTTTATTGTTAATTCAGGAATGATGGGTGGTACAACTTTTGTCGAAGTTGTTGTTGAACTACTTGGTTGATCTTTACTTTTGTCGTTCGACAGCTGCGGATTCCCGTAATCGTTGTTCCTTGTCGAAATCAAAGCATCATTTTGTTGCTTGGAGATCGACAACATTAGCACTTGCGACGGGGAAGCATTTCCACTATCAACCAGATTTTGACCTGGATTTTGGAACGGATCAGTTAACACAGCTGAGGTTTGCGAACTTTTGAAGAACCTTTTAAGCTCAGCTTTGTATGGACAATCGGCTGTCCAATGATCCTCGTCACATATCATGCATGGACTTTTTGGTTTCCCTTTCCGAGGAGGGTTTGAAGAAGTTTTTCCAGGAGATGAATCACCTTGTTTCTTCTTATTCCCTTTGTTTTGTTTCTTCTTGCTTCCTGGTTGATTGGTTTCTTTGCCTTTATCTGCTGATACGACATTTACTTCCGAAGCAAGAATTTCTTCTTTTGCATTTTGATCTGATGTCTTACGGGCTTTCTTAGATGAAACCTTTGTCGATTTCGCGTTTGCTGTGCCAATCACACCATCGCCGGCATGAGAGTCACTATTTGATTTAGGAGGAGGAGGAATTGAGAATTCCGGTCTAGGGGCGTCAAGTATTTTGTCGTAGAGCGTGCCAGACTGAGTGTAAACTAAGTCTAGATATTGTGCATGAGCAATAACTTGCTCCTCCGTTACGACTCCCCCCTTGGCCACATCTTCTGTTATGGCAGGAAGCAATGACTTTATAAACCATTCAGCTAATAGCTAATCGGGAACGTAAGTCTTCACCATCCTACGACGACGATGCCACTCATGTATATGATCAGATATATGAGTGGCCGTTGTCTGCTTGAAGTTGGTTAAGATTTTCGTTCCCGTTTCATACCTTATCGGTAATTGAAAATGGGTTAAGAAAGTCGTGGCTAGGGAGCTGAAATTGTCAAACGAGGCTCTAGGTAATTCAATATACCATTTTGCTGCCAGACCCGTTAACGTCCTCTGGAAAAGGTGAAGCCTTATCGAATCATCGTTTAGGGTGTTTGATGAACACCACAGATGAAATGTCATCACGTGATTCGATGGGTCTTCGCCTGGATTTCCATTAAATTTAGGAATGTCCGATGGAAGTTTGTGAGGAATCGCTGGCCACCAAGGGGCGTAAGCAATTGGGTCGTTCGTTAACCAGTGTAAATCGGGTAACTCTAAAGTTGCCACGAATGGTAACTGTTGATTCAGGTTAGGTGAAGCATACCCAGGATACGATGGGATTGCCTGAACAGTTAGCCTTTGCATACCAGCATAATGTAATTGATGTTGGTATGACTGATATGGTTGGTGGACTTGACCACTGTAAAGCGGTT
The DNA here is from genome assembly GCA_031772625.1 of Pinus tabuliformis. Taxonomy (NCBI): domain Eukaryota; kingdom Viridiplantae; phylum Streptophyta; class Pinopsida; order Pinales; family Pinaceae; genus Pinus; species Pinus tabuliformis. Next base: position 238,292,969 of record CM062808.1, on the reverse strand, counting down.
GGTTTTGACCGTTTTGAATGTACGGTTGTCCACTGTTCGCAAAGATCTACTGCTCAGAACCTTGGTACACTTGCTGGAATTGTGGTTGTTGGTATTGCACCAGGCACGGTTGTGATGCCATGTTCTGTTGTGCTATACTAACCATCGGACCAAGATGTGGGGTAATTGTACCCGTTTGGACCTGTGTCGCCCCACCAGTTGGCGATTGTGGTTGAGTCACAGGGTCAAGGGGCTGTTGCATTACGACTTGAGAAATCTGAGGTTGACATACAACAGGCATCGTTTGAACTTGTGACACTGTTACAATAGCTGGTGTTGTCGGGATGTTCGACATAGGTACACATTGTTACATAGAATACACAACTCTTGGTTGTTGGGGTAGTATAGGTACCCAACTACTTGTTGTAACTCCAGTATAACCTGAATACTGTTGAGAACTCCCATATGGATATCCTCCCGGAGGTGGTAATGACAGGGCATACTGCCCCCCATACGGTAGCAATCCGGAACTCAAGGGGATTGTTTGCCCTTGGGGACTGGATGGCCCAAATTGACCTCCATAGGGATCAATTTGTCGAGTCTCAACATAAGAGTTTCTGGATATTATTCCGGAGGAACAAACTGGAACAGACCACACTGTCGAAATAGTCCCTAGGTGGACTCCTTCTAGCAGTTGTGAGCTAGTTGGGATAGATGGTACGCCGGAAAACATCGTCGGAGTGACGGCAGGGAGTTCTGCTGTTGCTATGTCGTTTGACACAGTCCTAGATGTTGACGGTTGTTCAGACATTTTGAGTCTATCCAATAGATTGCCTAGCGATTCTACAGGAACTTCCACTGGTGATAGACTAACTTCTGACGTAGAAGGAAATAGAGTGACCCCTACTCCAAAATGTGTTGGAGTACTTGCTTGCGGATCTTCTACAATTTCCTCTATCGCAATCAAACCAGGTGGAAGAGGAAGACCGTCAGGTTCGTAAAATATTTCTAGTGCCGAAGAAGGGGTTGATTCGACAGCGACAGTTGTTTGAGGAGCAAGACTCTTTGAACCGGTCGCAGATGGAACTGGTTCAGTAACGCAAGTATTTGCTCTCAGACTAGGATCAGTGTCACTGTCCCTCTGTGGCTGTTGAGCTTCTTCTATAGAGGCAGGGTTTCCAGAAATGTTTGGAGTAACCCGAATCTCAGATGTTGTCGGAACACTTGTTCTAACTTTGATAGGAGATTTCGAACCGGTTAAACGAGTTCGCTTTGTCCGTACTGTTTTCGATTCCAGAGACAAAGACGGTTGACTCGCAAGCCTCCGCGAACGACGGGGTTTCAATTGACTTTCTTCCACGATTGCGGATTACTTGATCAACCAAAATACAAAAGGGGAAAGTGTGTTTCCGAATTGAATGAATTTTTTAGACGCTTTAGACACAACTTGCTTTTTCACTTTTAAAGAGTCGAGAAAAAGCTAAAGATGACTCTAGTCTCCTTCGATGTTTTAACGAGCCCGAAGTGACAAATGCTCGGATGGACTTTTTCTGTTATAGAGTCTGAAAAAGGCCAAAAGAAACTGCTCTGGAGTTCTAGGCAGAGGGTGTGCCAAACTTTTCGCAAAACCGCATAATACTTTTTAGGGTACAGGCGGTCGATCTTCCTGAATGCTGTGTTCAGTGCATTGCGATCAGTAGGGCGGCCAACACGGCTTCCTAAGGATAAAGGTTATATTCCTATAGGGGTCTCCCAATATATATGCGACGGTACGTGGGAGCACAATCCGTACTGGCGCTATCGTCCCTCAGGAGGAATCACCCACCTTCAACGAGATCGACAGTCACCAGGCTTTACGAAGCCGGAACACGTCTCTAGCCTAGACCTCTATGTTGTGCGTTATGTTGCAAAGCATTGTTAAGTTCATTCAGTTTATTTTAAGTTGATCTTTTTAGAAGTTTGCCTTTCTGGATCACCACGAGATGTATGATACAATTCCTAAATGCAGTCTAAAGATGATAAGCAAGCTTTATATCTTTTCAACTTTGAAAATCCTAGCTACTAAGGGAAAAGAAAGACACCATATTTTCTCAAAGAGCAATCAGCACACTCTAATGCACTTTTCCTAAATCAAGCATGCAAACTATCAAAAATGCAAACGCACAATGCAGGTGTTTGTTTTCCGCTTTCTTAGTATTGATGCCTACAGAGAAAGCTTTTTGTACAACTTTGAATTTGCTTTTAAATGACAAATACAAACAAGTTTACTTTTTCGAAATCAGAAAGGGTAGAAGAGAATACATCACTTTACGACTTTCGAAATGAACACTTGTTTCGACACTTAAAAGAGACAAACTCAAACCAATAAGTAAAAGTAAATGTATAATCAACTGTAAATAGCCAATGAACTCTCTCCTAAGATCACAATGAACAGATCTGAATCAAGGGCTACAGGATGATTATTTCACTCATGCAAAGGAAAACTGTAAATGACGCCACAAACACATAAAAACACTCACAGTCTTTTTGTACAAAAGGAGGCGGAATTTAAGTAGAGAAAAGGAGTTATCAGACTGGTACCTATGCTGGTTACAGGCTGCAAAAATCAGAGATCAAAACAGGGCAAAACAGAGCAGAGAACCCCAGCTGCACAAGGCCAAACTGGATCAGCGCAACCTCAACACTGGGGTTTTGACATTCAGCGCAGGTAGCCTTCACGGGACCTGCGTTGAAATGCAGAACCTCTTCACAAGGGTCGCGCTGAAGGAGAAACGAGAGTTTCTCACTGGGTTCTGGGTCACAGATTGCTGATTAATCAACGGTTTTAGGCCAAATAAAAGCAACAAGCAAGGTACAATCAAAGGGATGCTTTGAGGGAGTACTAAGATCTATCACAAAGGATCATCAAATCATTTTTGAGTCCATTGTTCAGATCATAGACAAATCCAGTGATTGGATCAAGGCAGCAACTGTCTACTTTTCATCTGAGAATAGCAGAAGCAGTTCGATTGTTGTTGTTGAGTCTATGAAACAAACAATGATAGAGACACAAATAAAATGACTAAACAGATCTCCCCAGTGGAGTCGCCAATTTGTTGTGGGGAAAAATGCCTATGCAGGACGATCCTATCCACCTAAGGTGTGACAGTGCCTTAGCAACAAATAGAGACAGCTATTCTAGTATTCTTCCTTTATGAATTAAGAATGAAGAGAGATGGATGGACTAACCGGTGTCTTCCGTTTGTCCCTCGATCCGGTTTCTCTTCTCTTTGGGAGTTCACAGCTACTTGTCTTCTCGCTCGCCCAGCTTCAACAGGTCTCTGGAAGATCACAAGAGAAGAACACTACACAAAGACACAGATTCATAATCATAACTAGTTCAGGATTAGAAGTAAACTAAACATACTAATTCAATCATACATCAAAGATACATCAGTATATAGGAGAAACCAAGATAGCTTTATTGATGAATAACAAGGTTCAGGAAGAGATACAACCAAGAAGGCTCCAATCCAGCATCTCCTTCCCAGCAAAATGGAATTCCTATCTTCACCTCCCTTCAAAGCATTAAGCACCCAATGATTCCAGTCTCAAACCAACAACAATTCTTTGCAATAACAAAATTCCAGCCCCTAGATCTCATGGAGGAGAGATCCATATATAGATGTTTGGAGAGAGGATGAGTCAGCTTAAGATCTGACTAGTGTCCTCTCCCTCTGTCAGTTCTTGATTCCACTTGGAGGTTCTTGCTTCCACTTGGAGATTTGGAACCTCTTACTCATCATAGTCAAATTCCCTGAGGCAAGTGTCATTGAGGAAGATTTTGGAATCTTCCTGGGTTTTGACACCTTGTGGAATGAACTTGCCACATGTCAACTCTCGCTCAGCGTAGGTAGCCAGTGTTGGCTTTGACATTCAGCGCAGGTAGCTAGTGTTGGCTTTGACATTCAGCGCAGACAGCTAGTGGAGCCACTGAATTGATCCTGAATTGACTTGTTTTTGAGCAGTTTCTGGTGGAGAACTTCTGTGAATTGCTGTGGTTTGTTAGCATTGTTCCTCTAGGGATAGGAAAAACATGTTTAGGGACTTTGGATCCCTTAGATTATGGACATTTCATGCTCAATGCTGTAAGGCACAAAAATGTCTATAACACTATGGATATTTTGGCGGTTGAGTGCAGGTGATCGATTATTTAAGAGATCAGGCTTTAAATATGAATAGATCATAAAATCCCTCCATTTAACGGCTTTTTTGAAATCCGTGCTATATCATAATCAGGCGTCGGGAACACTTTAAATCCTTATGTTGACAATTTTGAAACCCCGATCGCCGATAGCGATATCGCATCGCATCGGGAGAATTGGTGTTATAGAAACATATGGATAGCATACCACCGATCGCCGATAGCGAAATCGCATCGCATCGGAGTGAATGGGCGTAACAATGTGCATGGATAGTGTATCACCAATTTCCGATTGCCGATATCGCATCGCATCGGGGGTATGACCTGGGCGCCTTATTATTGTGCATAGGATATTGCCGATTGCCGATTGCGATATCGCGTCGCATCGGGGTGAATGGCTCAAGGTGCTTAGACTGCATATAAGATATCGCCGATAGTTGATCGCTGATTGTGCATCACATCGGGGCTAATGGCATGGGGGCGTTTTAAAATGTGCAATAGAGTATTGCCGATAGCCGATAGCGAAATCGCATCGGCGGAGACCAATGTGCCACTTATTTGTGTTTTCTATGTCATTGCGATATGCGATCTTGCGATCGCTTTATCGCAATAATAAAAGATTGTTTTATTTGATCAAAAATGAGTTTTTCCAAAGGTTTTATATAATGTCTTCATTTGATTTGCGGACCTTTTGCAATATTGATACCAATTAACTTCTAAAGGGACCCATTTCATAAAATAATTTTGTAAATATAAATGATATGAAATGGGGGGTTGTTGTAGGGCACAACAATTGGCGATTCGCTGGAAGAACCAGTTATCTCTGAAAAGTACAGAAATACTTAAACTTTTGCAAAAATAGAGTTCTAATCAAAGGGGAAAATTCTAATATAATTAGGTATATATGCATCCCAAGTAAAATGAATCTATTTTTTGCTAATTTCCTCTTTTTTTTAAGAAAATAGATACATTCTAAGTTCTAAATAGGCCTCTATAGGTTTATAATGATAAAACAGAAAACTTCTCCAATTCAGCTTTTTAAAGTGAACTCCTCTATCATAGGTAGAGCCTCTGCTGCCAGCAAACGTTTATAGTTTCGACAGGGATACCATTTAACCATGCTATTGTTCATTGTTCCATTCAATTAAGAGTGTGATTAACAGAATGAATTCAAAACATGTTTTCATATTTTGTATTTCATTTCCCTTTTTCTGTTATTAATAAGATAAAAAGCCATTGTCCTGGTTTGGTGGCCAGCTGTTGACAATGCCATTCACTGGTAGTAATCTAACCGAACAAGCTGGCTCGTGATGAGACCCCTTGTCTTATAATTTCAAGCCATTACCCTGTTTTGGTATGCAGTATTGGTAATGTCGGTTAAACTATTTCCCTATGAACATGGTAAGCAGGCTTGTAATAAGACCTCTTATCTTTAATATCAGATATTTTAGAATTACACTCTGAATAATCATAAACTTTAGTGAATGGGATGAACAATCTTCTCCTTAAGAGTAAATGGATGACAGGGTAAGAGTTGAAGATGCTGAAATTGGATTAGCTTCTATCTTAATATTGATAACCTTTTGAGACCGATTTGAAAACAGAAAATGATTTACAATACTTTTAAACTTCTGAGAGGAGTTCACAAAACTTGAAATGTGGTTTCAGAATACAATGATACCTAATTTCCTAGAAATCATCCCTTTTGGTTAAGAGTTCTATTATTTTAAAAGCAAATATCACTGTACTCCTGTAGATCAAATTTTCAAACACAGCAAAGGTCAATAGTAGATACCTTACAACATTATTTTCTGCAAATCCTACAAACTACAAAAATCTATCAAACTAAAAAGGAGAAGGGGTTACCTCCTCAATTAAAGAATTTCTTCAAGATAAGGCCATTGACGGGGAGAGAATCTCTCAACCCTGATAAGTCTTGCAATATAAAGGTCGAATGGCCTACCTTTTCACAGATCTGGAATGGTCCAAGCCACATCTTCTGGAACTTGGTGTGTTTTCCCTTATCCTCATGGGCTTTGTCCCATTTCAGAACTAAATCACCAACTTGAAATTGTTTTGGACCGGATGAGACTGAATCAAAAGCTGCTTTGATGATTTGCTGATGTTTGGCATGAGTAACCCTAGCTTTTTCTCTTTCCTCTTCTAATTTTAGAATTTGATCATGCCTAAGCTGAATAGAAGAAGAAGGAGTTTCCTCAATGTACTGTACTAGGGCTAAAGAAGGAAGAACAAGATTTGTGGGCAATACTGCTTCTTTTCCATACACAAGATTGAATGGGGAAGATCCTATAGAAGCTTTTTGTGTTATCCTATCAGCCCATAATGCAAACATTAAGGATTTGTGCCAGTTTTTATGATTTTGTTCTATAGTTCGCTTAATGATTTTAATCAGATTCTTATTAGTAGATTCTGCTAAGCCATTACCCTGGGGATAGTAATTAGCAGAATACTTCAATTTAAACCCTCTTTTAATAGCGAAATCAAACATAGCATTGCCTGAGAAATAAGATGCATTATCAAAAACAAGAGAATTTGGGACACCAAACCTAGTAATGATGAATTGATCTATGAACTCAATGATTGCTTCAGAATTGGCTGTCTTCAACGGAATGGCCTCCACCCACTTAGTAAAATAATCGGTAGCAGTAAGGATATACTTATGTTGTTTGGAAGATGGTGGAGTAATCTCCCCAATGATGTCCAATCCCCATTGTTCAAATGGTTGTTCAATGTTGACTGGTTGCAGAGGGAGAGCTGATTTACGTTGTCTTCCACTAGAAGTCTGGCAATTGAGGCATTTCCTTACATATTCGTGGGCATCTCTAAACAGAGTAGGCCAATAGTATCCATCATGAATAATTTTGTGAGCTATTATGTCAGCTCCAAAATTTCCTCCTGCTGGTCCATCATGTAACTCCTGCAAAACCTTTTGGGCTTCAGGTTTCTCAAGGCATCTTAACAAAATAGAATCATAATTCTGCTTAAAAATCACATCATCAATGATTGTGAAATTCTTTGCTTTTAACCTAATGGCCCTTTTGTTTTTATAAGATAGGTTTGGAGGGGCATAACCATTCTTTAAATAAAAGATTAAATCTGCATATTGAGATTGAGAATCAGTGACACTTATCTGGTTGATTTCTTCAGTTTGATTTGTATCGCCTGATTCTGGAATGTTGGATGCTCCTGCCAATATCCTGCAAAAACCTTGACCCCTAACAATCTTTGCTGGTTTTATTTCTAAGTCATATTCTTGAAGCGTTGTGACCCAATTTGCCCTTTTTTCACCCAGTTCTTTTTGGATTAATAGTTGCCTAACTGCAGGGAAAGGAACTATGACTTTTGTGTGGGTTTTCGAAAGGAAGGGTCTATAATGCTTGACTGCTTTAAATACAGCAAAGGCTTGTTTTTCTACATCGGAGTAATTCAATTCAGCACCCTGAAGATTTGAGCTAAAAAATGAAATGGGTGCTTCCAAATTGTGATCATTTAGTTGCGTGAGTACTGCAGCATAAGACAAGTTGGATGCGATGGTATACAATGTAAAATGATTAGAAACATTTGGAGTATTTAAGGTTGGGGCATTGATTATTGATTGCTTGATTAGATCAAAAGCTTCTTTCTCTGCTGATCCCCACTTAAAGACTGAATTTTTCTTAATCATTGTTTGAAGTGGCAAAATAATTTGAGAAAAATCTGGAACAAATCTTTTAACAAAATTGATCTGGCCTAAAAATGACTGCATTGATTTTTTATTGTGTGGGAAAGGGATTTCAGAGATTTCTTTGATCCGTTTAGGATCAATATAAATGCCATCTTTGGACACAATAAATCCCAAGAGCTTTCCTTGATCAAGAGCAAAGAAATACTTTTTAGGGTTAAGAGAAATACCATATCTTTTGCAACGCTGAAAAATTTGATTTAGATCATGCAAATGATTATATCTTTCCTTAGAGAATACAGTAATATCATCTAAATAGACGACTACTGTTTTATTAATCAACCCTCTAAAAGCTATATCCATAGCTCTTTGGAATGTCGCTCCTGCATTTATAAGTCCGAAAGGCATTTTCTGATATGCATATGTTCCCCATTTTGTTCTGAATGTAGTTTTAAGCTGGTCATCAGGATGAACCAGTACTTGGTTATATCCTGAGAAACCATCTAGAAAGGACATTAGTTCGGAGCCAACTACTGATTGAAGTATTTGCTCCATAGTAGGTAATGGGAAATTCTCTTTCAAGCTCGCTTTGTTCAAATTTCTGAAATCAATACAAATTCGAATGTCGCCATTTTTCTTTCTGACTGGTACCATATTAGAGACCCAATTTGAGTGTCGGACAGGAAAAATAATCTTGGCTTTCAAGAGTTTGTTAAGTTCTGATTTTATCTGGCTCTCTAAGTTTGGATGTATTTTTCTTAACTTCTGCTGAATCGGTTTCTGGTCGGGAAGCATTGGAATGGTGTGCTGGATAATGGATGTATCATAAGTCTTCAAATCATCGTACTTCCAAGCAAAGACCTGTTTGTTTTTTCTTAACAGTCTAATGAATGCCTCTTTCTCTTCAAAGGAAAGTCCTAATCCTAAATTAATATTTTGAGGAGCTTGCTCAGTACCTAGATTTATCAATTCAAACCTAAGGGTAGAGCTTTGGAGCTTTGCATTAGTTACAGGTTTAAACCTGTCTTTAATATCATAAAGATCTTCCAGCTTTACCACAGGCTTAGGAATTGCATTTTCCTGAGGTGTTTCTCTCATTTGTGAGTCATGCTCATCTTCCTCAATGATTTGATTATCATAGGACTTCTCGGAAATTAAGAATTGTAAAACATCCTCATCATGGTTGAATACTCTCCAATTAGTGACATTGTCAGGCACTGAAGGCCTAAAAAGCAATTCTACGGAAAATCTATCTGGGCTGTAGTCTTCAGAAGGTAGGAGCTTGGAAGCTACATTAGCTAGGAGATCGGCTGCCGAGTTTTGAGACCTGGGAATGGAGGAAATGTTGAATGCAGAAAAGTGTGAGGTAAGTTCCTGTACTAGCGATTGATAATGTTTGAGGTGATTTGAAAGACAATGGATTGCATTCCTCACCTGTTTAACAATAATTTCAGAATCGCCGAATACTTTTAGATATTGCACTTTAAGACCGATTGCTTTATATAATCCCTGGACTAAAGCTTCATATTCGGCTGTATTGTTAGTGCATTCAAATTCTAGCCTACAAGACAGCATTGTCTTTTCTCCTTGTGGGCTAACCAAAATACATCCTGCTCCTGAGCCCTCGCTAGACTTGGACCCATCGAAATATAAAGACCAAAATAAAGAGGTATTAACAAATGTATTTACAGTTTTCTCAGCATCATTGAGACATCTAGACCTATCTGTTTGTGAAAAATTCTCAATCTGAGATGCAAAATGATTAACAGAGAAAGGGGATGGTTGGGCAACAAAGTTGCCAAAGAATGACTCTGATGAATAATTCCCCAAAATGTTGTTGTTGAATGCTACCGGCTGGTTTTCTTGCTCAAATTCAGTAACTGTGTGGATCATATGTTTCTCTCGATCGACCCTTATTTGATTTGGCTTGCCCTTGTAGGGAAGCCACATATGTGACCAATCAGTGGAAATATACCCATGCAATTTCTCAGACCAATCCCTACTCAAAATTAAACCGTAAAATTCAGGTATATCAGCTATTAGGATATCAATCCTCTGCACTATTCTTGGATCAGCAGATAACCTAATGGTTACAGAATTAATTTCTCCTAAAACCTGTACTTTGGTCCTGTCCAACTGTACAATATGAATAGCAGACTTTTGGGGTTCTATGTTCAGTTTAGAACAAACTGATGCTGGCATTATGTTAGATGATGCCCCTGAGTCAATTAAACAGTTGTGCAAGTTTCTGTTGTAAATCTCATAGGTTAGAAGAAAGGGTGGAGTATGAGAATTTGATCTATCTCCAATCAGAACTGAATCGGTAGCTTCAACCATTCCTGGAGGAGGTTGGCCTGAATCATTAGCAGCTTTAGCACTGGGAAGAGGTGTAGAAGGAACAACAATTAATTCTTTAAGAAGTAATTTTTGTTGATGCTTTAACTTACTAAGCTCAAACATAGTAATGTTTGCTTTAGTTTTCTTCATGTCATCAACAATATTATACTCCATTGAATCTGATACCACTAATGTTTTAGATGTTGAAGGAGTATTAGAAGTTGAAGGCTGGTTTTGGGGAATAGCTGCAGGTGATTTCTTAGCAGGTGTTTTTTCCTTTGTTGTAGCGGCACCAGCACTCCTTTTCTTTGATGTTACCTGAACAGGTTCGGAAGTACTTTTGCTTCTAGTAGTAACCGGGAATGCTTCTTCTTCGTTGTCGGTATCGGAGTTGGGGAGTATAAAATCCCACATTCCATGACATTCTACTACTTCTTCTTCATCGCTAGTTTGTGAAATTGATTCCTCTTCCTCTTCTTCTTGTTCTGAATCAGCATTAGATATGACATTGGGTGGCTTTGATTCATTTTTCTTAAAAGTTCTAAAGGGCCTTTTGGTTGATGTCTCAGCTACCTGTTTCTTTATTTCAACCATTTCATTTGATAAAGTTTTTAGGACTTTTTGCAAACCTTCCATGTCATAGGGGTCTTTTGAGGTTTTCTTTCTTGAGTCATCTTTAAAAGAGACCTTTTTGGCTTTTCTGTCTTCCAGGGCAGCTTTCTTTTCCAGGGCATTGATGCGTTTCTCCACAGCAAGCGCTTCTTTCATGTTTTCGGCTAAGGTAGGTTTCCCGGCTCTATCTACAAAGATGGCTATATTGGCAGGCAAAGCTGTTATATACCATTCGCTCCGAATTTGTTCACTTGGTTTGGAGGCTGTAGGGATTTTATTTAGGAGTTTATTGAAGCGAGCATTAAATTCCTTAATTGGTTCCCTAGGCTCTATTCTCAAATTGGAGAGGTCATTTATTAGGGTAGCCAGAGACCTATCATCTCCATATTTGGTAAGAAACTGCTCTTGGCAAGTGTTCCAACTGGTAATGGAACCAGATGGTAGGGAAAAATACCAGGATCCTGCTGATCCTTGCAAGGTATAAGGGAAAAGCCTAACAACAACATCTTCTTCTGTTACTCCTTTCAAGTTGACTGCCAACATGAAATTATTGATGTGTTCCTCAGCCTGGGTCCCATTATCTGGATTAAACTTGGGTAGCCATTTTTCAGGAAGATCTGGTAATGGATGCAATGGTGCAGGCATATTGACTGCACCAAGTCTGGTCCATGGATCTGCCATTATAATAGCAGTAGTGGTTGATACTACCGCTGAAACTCTAGATGTCTGGGAAGGAAATAATGTTGAGGAATGAGCAAGTTGGGATGTTGAAGCTTCTAATCCCTGGTGAACGACAATATGTAATGGGGGAGTGGATGGTTGACTTTGCAGATGAGAAATTGAAATGGAGGATGTAGATGAAAGCTCTTCACTGTTAGATCCTTCAGTATTTTTCTTCACCTTTTTCCTTTTGGGTAAAGGGAACTCAGTGGGTTCAATACCGAGCTTTTCGCTCTGAAGCCTGGTGAGAGGGTGAGGTAAATTGAACTGCGAAGTCGCACTGCTTTGTGATACCTCAGATTTCTGTGGTGAAATCGAGAAGCTCTGGAGTTTGTGGATAAGAGACTGAACTTCACGTGATTCAAGACTTAATTATTCTGGAGTATGATGGGTTTGAGCAGTGGTAGTTTATTGCTCTTCTTCTTGTTTGGATACTGGCAAACCAGCATGCGAATGAGAAGTTCGAGGGGATTCGGAGGGAGAATTACTCTTAGAATGGCTTGCAAATTTGGGTTTGTTTGCCATTCACAGTCAGGCCCTCCTTCTAGCGCCAAAAATGTTGATGCCTCGAAAATCGCTGCAACAACATCGGGGATAACCACCCGGTCCGGACCTTAGTACAGCTCCTTTTCCGTTTGGAATAGTGGCTCCGACTGGGGATAATGGGACCAGTTTCCCAAAATGGATAAATGGGATGAATGGATGATTTATTAACTAAACTAACGGTGAGCGAATAACTAAACTATTAACAAGAATACATAAACTATAATCTATCCCGGGAACTTATTTGAGCTTTAAAGTGCAGCGCTTGATGATCTGTGTCTATAAACAGGCATATAGATGACTCTATTTAACAGACATAGACATTACTTCATTCATGATTACTATGCTTAAATAGTTAAGCAAAGAGATTAAAGCGATATTACCACACTTATCATTTATATCATTGACATATACATGATTAAAAAGAAACACATCATAAAACATCCAATAGTGGAATGAATATAGATCTGTTGTTACAGCGCATGCATATAATCAATAATAGCAAGAATAATCACATAACAATTCATATGAAAGGAATGAATTCAGACATAGATAGAAATACCATATGAGCTGCTTGACATTCCCAATATCAATCGCTACTTGTAGTTCTTCCTTCAACGCAAAAACATTCTCAACAAAGACAATAGTGCACAATTGCATAAAAAGCTTCCTTGTTGAATTAAGAACAACTGGTCCAGTTTCATAAAAGAATATTGACTGAAGCACAATAGTGCAAACTTCAGCCTTTTAAGTCTGGTACAAAACTTTACGACCCTTTCCAAAACAATGAAAGGGTCTATAAATACTAAATTAATCTAAATATCTATTAAACTGAAATCCTACTAAATTGGTATCAATAAATTTTGATCCTATTTCCCTCAACGATCTGGCAATCGACGACATGAGTCATCAAGTAGGCTGCTTGCCTTTAAATCTAAGCTGACTTATCGCAAGCATTGGCTCTACTTTAGGAGGTTTGTTGAGGCGCGAACTGAGCTGGACGACATAGGTGGCATCCTGAATATCGGGAATTATATACCCGATTGCATCTGTTAGGCACTTAAGGGCGGCTCTCTGTGTGTGCGGCTTAATCAGGAAGAGCCAATATGCTTCGAAGGTTAAACTGTTAATCCCGGCGATTAATCTCCCCTTTTCCTCTAAATCAGGATAACATGATTGCTCCAATATGTTTGTTGTTGTCATCTTTCCTGGTGTACATTGGGAAATCATATTTGCTAAGTAGAGAGTGTTGTTAACTAGTTCAACTAGATTGCTGGAAGTTGATTTACATCTTGAAGCCGCCCTCTCTGCTTTCATCACCTGAGTCTGCCATTCTGTGAAGAGTATATCTTTATGTGTTTCTAAGATCCTGGGCAAATTTGCTGCTCTCCCTTGATCAGAATCTTGCCAGTCAAGATATGCAGTTATGATCTCTTCGGCTTGATCTAATTCATTTCTGGCCTTCTCTACCTGCTGATTTATGGATGTCGTTAGCTCACACAGTGGCTCTGCCTGAGCGATTTGTTGACACATGAGCCTAATTTGGGATATTAATGCAATGTTTATTTGTAATGCTTCTGCTCTGAATTCATCCACTTGTGGAGCGCCCTTTATTCTTTCGAGCTGCGATGACAATTGAGCGATTTGCTCATCCTTTGTTTTCATCATTTGCTCGTTTGCTGCCCTTAATTGTGCCAATGCCTCTGATAATTCTTTCTGTTTCTGGATCACGCTTTGGTCGATCCTTTGCTTTTCTGCCTGCAATTGCTGAGTTAATTGACCGTTCAATTGCTGTTGTGTCAACAATTGCTGCTCTGCCTTCTGCTTTGTCTCAGCCAACTCTGCCTGTAATGCGAAAATTTCTTGGTCCTTGGTTTTTAGTAAAAGACTTACCTCCGATGCCTTATCGATTGTCGCTGCCGAATAGGCTCCCGCATATTGCGACAGTTTTGTCAGGTCATCGGAGGGGTCGAATTCCTCCTTCCAAACCACGCTGCCCGTAACAGTTTGCTCTGGGAAAAGGGAAGGTTGATCAATCTTCCTTCTTTTCCTTTGTCGTTTTACCACTGCTCTGTGCCTCGGGCTGTAGAAAACATCCAGGGGAGGAATATCTTCTACCTGGAGAATGATTTGGTCGGAGGGGTCTTTTGGTATTACTTCAACATCCTTAGAAATGGGTGGGCCACTGGTTCCACTTAGAACCTGAGGTGAAGTGATGTCTTGTGTATCGTTTGTCTTGGAAGTGTCTGTGTCCTTGGAACATTCCAACCCACTGATGATAGAGTCAAATTGCTTCCATTCCTGGAGCAATTTAGGGTCAATACGAGTATCTATATTGACATCAATGGTGGTTTGTTTCTACTTTTCGGCTTGAGACTCCTTCCGCACTTCTTCCTGCTCTTTCTTCTGTTGTTCCTCTTGTTCTTTCCTTTGTCTTTCCTCTTGCTCTTTCATTTGTTGTTCCTCTCTCTCTTTCCTCTGTCTTTCCTCCTGCGCTCTCTTCTGCTTTTCTTCCTGTTCTTTCATCTGCCTTTCCTCCTGTTCCTTCTTATGATCCTTTGTTATAACCGGAGGTTCCTTTGACTGTTGCCGACCAGGCTCGCTTGATGATGTCGCTGGGGTTGTTGCTAGTAAATCTAGAGGCAGAGTTTGCAACCTCTGTTCTCTAAGTTTATTAAATTCAGTCAACCCTTCATCATTATACTTTGCTATGGCGAATTGTCTAACCTGACTTATTGACTCAGCTGAGGAGAACAGGTCATCAAAGATATCTTCCTTATGATCAAATCTTGTCAGTTTGGCCTGTTCTAATGCATTATAGGCAACTTTATTTGGATCGAAATTCCTATTTGGGAGAGTCGCTAGAGTCAAGGATTGAATTTTCGTGGCTTCCTTTTCTGCATGTTTGAGATCATGCAGGGTATATAGACCACACCTCAAAGGAAAAGAGGGCTAGCCTTGCTTCTTATTCTTTTTGAGCGTTTGTGTAACACTTTCTGCAATGATTTGGTAAGAAATTTCCCTCGCTAGCAGTTTATCTGGTATATACAAAGGGAGGACATGGGGTCTGGCTTGGCTGCTAAAAACTCTTATGTAGGTAAACCTCTCCTCTCCAAACCATCTACCTATTCCAGTTAAATCAATTCCGGCTTGATAGGAAATCTTGGGAGCAGGTCTATCAAAAATGGAATAATGAATAGGCAACATAAAGCCATTACAGACTTGGTATAGATGATGTTTATAAGAAGATTTCCACAATTTCTGGTGATATATATGAATAGGCGAGGGGTCTTGTGTAGTCCACCTCCAGCCGAGTACGGGGAATTCAGAGTTAAAACAGAGGGTATCTAGAATATAAGCACTGTAATAAAATGGGGGAATTACCCTTTCAGAAATACGGGTCTTGTTTCTAAACTCAAGCACAGCTTGTGCTAATTTGTCAGAAAGGATAGTGGCCCAATCCATAATTACACTGTTCACTGCTGCTTCCATTAGAGGAACCATTTCTATGGTAAAATTAGCAGAGTCATGCAATCCCCATAATCTACACATCATTATTCCCGCATAGCAATAAGGAGAAGCCAGAGAATCAACCGAGTACTTACCAGAAGATTCGTGTTTGTGTTTGGCTGGATTTTGTCTCCAATCTCAGATGGGTTCGGATTCAACTTCGTTTTTGTTTGCAAACTTCTCCAGGAATGCCTTATTATATATCTTCTCAGGCTCGGGCAAATGATACATTTGCCTTAGATCATCCGCCCTGAATGATCCGAAAATTCTCCCGTCTCTGGTGCTGAAAGTTCTATCCAAGATTGGGATTTCTTCAATCGCCCATCACACGACGTCTATGTATGGGATAATTTGCTCCCTGGCCGCTATCCTGTGAAGGAAAGAGTCGGCTAAATCCTTGAGAGTACTCTCAGACTTCCGAAGTAAATCCACACTAGCTTCTACTACTGTCTTTACTGGTTCTTCGGCTTCAATCAGGTTGTAAGTGCCTTGCCAAGTAACTCTGGTAAGACCCGTACATGTAGTATCAGATATCAAGCCCTTCTTTTTGTCCACGACAGCTTGTCCTGCAGCTGGTGTAGCGGAAGCGCCTGTGGTCTTCTTGGATTTCTTCCCCATCTTGCTTGAGCTTTCTTCTATGGATAAATTCTGCACAGCGGCGAAAATAAACGTAACACAGAGGTATGCTAATGAAAATCCAATACGGGAAAGATATATTGATCAAAGCGTGCCGAGAGATTAACTCTTAAAAATGGCTGCGGATCCAATCCATGGGAAGATCTTACAGATACATTAAATGGCCGTTTAAGACCTGCCACCCCTTAAATGCTCATTACACCAATATTCGGCCGAATGGCCCGCTTAAGCGTGCTATGGATATTTTGGCGGTTGAGTGCAGGTGATCGATTATTTAAGAGATCAGGCTTTAAATATGAATAGATCGTAAAATCCCTCCATTTAACGGCTTTTTTGAAATCCGCGCTATATCATAATCGGGCGTCGGGAACACTTTAAATCCTTATGTTGACAATTTTGAAACCCCGATCGCCGATAGCGATATCGCATCGCATCGGGAGAATTGGTGTTATAGAAACATATGGATAGCATACCACCGATCGCCGATAGCGAAATCGCATCGCATCGGAGTGAATGGGCATAACAATGTGCATGGATAGTGTATCGCCGATTGCCGATTGCCGATATCGCATCGCATCGGGGGTATGACCTGGGCGCCTTATTATTGTGCATAGGATATTGCCGATTGCCGATTGCGATATCGCGTCGCATCGGGGTGAATGGCTCAAGGTGCTTAGACTGCATATAAGGTATCGCCGATAGCCGATCGCCGATTGCGCATCGCATCGGGGCTAATGGCATGGGGGCGTTTTAAAATGTGCAATAGAGTATTGCCGATAGCCGATAGCGAAATCGCATCGGCGGAGACCAATGTGCCACTTATTTGTGTTTTCTATGTCATTGCGATATGCGATCTTGCGATCGCTTTATCGCAATAATAAAAGATTGTTTTATTTGATCAAAAATGAGTTTTTCCAAAGGTTTTATATAATGTCTTCATTTGATTTGCGGACCTTTTGCAATATTGATACCAATTAACTTCTAAAGGGACCCATTTCATAAAATAATTTTGTAAATATAAATGATATGAAATGGGGGGTTGTTGTAGGGCACAACAGGGGTTTAGTCTTAGCACGAGTATATGAGTAGGACCTTTGGTCTAATTCAAGGCATCAAATGTTATTTAAAGGGATAAAATGGTTAGCAAAATTCGAGGAATCACTTTCGAGACCAAAGAAGAAAAAACAAGGGCAGTTTTCCTAGTATCCAAGGACAGTTAAAGGACAAGCAATTAAAGGCCAACATGAAGTTTAAAGTCATCACTGAAGCTAAAGATGAAGAGGGACAGATGTCAAAGAATGAGTTTGTTTTCATAGCTAAGGTTGTTGCTAGCATAGATAAGGAGTTACACTCCTAGTCAAATTAGGTCTCTAAGACTGTCAATTTACAGTTAGTTGTAATTAATAGTTTGTTTAAAGTTCAATAGGTGTCAGGTCTAGAGAAATTTGAATTCCCCTCTTGCTAGAGGAAGGAGTTCGAGCTTGTAAGGAAGCTCTGTATATGACAAGAGATGTAATGCACCTCAGGTTGGAAAGTTTTAGGGAAAAAACTCATATTGTGTCATTGTAGAAGATTATGTTTTTATGAATACAGACTTTGGATTTACTTCTCAGGATTCAGAAAGAGTTCAATGGTGGCTTGTTTTATGTTTGTCCTCATTTCCTCATTTGCAGTAGTCTGAATGTATAATACTTAGAACTCATTAGAAATGCTCTAAATTCCTTCATGCATTTGTAGACTGTGTTTCCTACATGTTTCTATGTGTTAACTGATATATTGAACTTTTGATGCCCTGAATTCCATGTTCAGCTAATATTTTTGTCATACTAAGCATTTTTTGACTTTGTAAGCCTAATGGATGTTTATTTACTATGTTTCAACCATTTACACTCCTTCATTTGTTTCATAGAGTTAGCCATCTAATCCATTATCAAAATATTTAACCTAGTGAGGGAGCCCTCTCAGGTTGAGAAGGCTAAGCCTCAACCAAAAGTTGGTTTGAAATAGTTACTCAAGGTCTACCTGATCAGCAATTTTTCAAGGTTAGGTTTTGCGATAACAACAACATTACAGTCTTGTTCACAATCGAAGTTTTGAACAAGACAGATATGAACTCTGGAAAGCTTGATTGTCATCCTTTCAAAGGTTGTCTTCTTTAAAGAAGTTATAGAGATCTCTCAACTAAGGAGTTAATAATTGTGCTAATGAGATATTGAAGCTTCTGTCTTCAACAAAGAACATGTGATCCTAAATTTAACATGGTATTAGATCCAAGTTGAGGACAAGCCCAAGCAGGAGTGAATGTAATTATGACAAGTCTCTACGACAAAGTAATCATCCTGGAGATCGAGTTCTTGGCCCCCCTAAAAGACTACACTACACGTGAAGCAGATTTATCAAGTATTCAATCTCTGCAACCTTGTTGACATAGATATTCACTAGTTCTGAAATTTCAATGCAATTCTGAAGTGGATAGGCTAAAGTGTTAATGAGTGTTTTGGGTTTATTTTTTTTCTTTCGTTCGATCTGGTTTACTCAATGGACTATTTTAGACTTATGGACACAGACTTCTATGGTCTCTGTGGTATGGCTCAACCCCTTATCCCGGGAAGTCTACTGTGTGCGGACAACTTAATTTTTGGAAGTTAGCCTGTATATAATGCCGTACTAATTTACAAACCTATATGCCAATACTGCTACCTCTGACAATTATTTGGCATATGCACTAATTTGCAAACCTGAGTGCTAACATCCATATTCAATCTTTGTTCCGGAACTCATATACTTCTGAACAATCTCGGGCACACTAGCTTCGTTCTTGTGAAGTCCTTTATCATGACAATGTTTCACTGAAGTGTTTTGATGCTTAACTTCTAATCTAAATTTTTAAGGCCAGCACTATTTGAAATTTTTTTTTGGAATTCACATAGTTGAAAAAGTGTTATGTTGAAAATAGATCTCGAGCATCTAGACACAACCTTAGCTCTGTGGCATCAAATGCAAGAAAAAGTTCGGTCCAGTCTATGTATTGTGTACAAAATTGTGGTGTATTCCTGAATTAATACAACAAGTTGGATCCCTTATATAGAGACCTATAACACAGGTTTGGTTGACCTGAGCATATAACTTGCTTCCTATGCAATACATTTCAATGTAAAACTTGGAGAACGTGTGGTAGAATGTGTTATAAATTTGGACTCCACAAATGCTACTTATTATATGCTTCTATCCAACATCTACACAGAGGCTGGTAGGTGGGATGACATACAAAAGGTCAGGACAATGATTAAATATAGGAACAACAAAAATATGACAGAGTGCGGCTCGATTGAGCTAAAAATAAAGACCTATAATTTCCTCACTGGAGACAAATCACACCACAAACACAAAAAATATATTCAAAGTGGGAGAAAAACATTTGATTGAGTCTCTTTTCCAACACCATTCAGAGGAATTTGTAAAGAAATTCCCTACGAAAAGGATAGTTGACAAGAGTGTTAAGAAATAGAAATGGAGCTGGCAAAGGAAGCCATGTGATAGATAAAAAGGATGGAAGCAAATGTTGTGAAAAGGCTTATCTGGAAAAATCATTGGATTCTATAGCTAAGCAAATTAATAATATGGTTACATATACACAGAAATAAGATTCCTATCATATGCATGAGTATCATCAATAGGATAAAGAATTAGCAACCCTCAGTGCTAAAATAGGTGACCTGACCTTTGACAAGGAAAGCAAATACCTTGGGAACTACCCAACTGATAGACATATTGTCATAAACAAATTATTTTCCTATAAGAGAACCATTTACATTTGTAAAGGAACAAAAGGTTTCTTTTTAAATAGATGCTTCGAATTCTATGGCAAAAATCATGTATGTAAGAGAAGGACAAAATTACAAACTCAAAGCAAATGTTGTCCGAGTATATGCGACATTGTCATAAGATATTTGGATATTCAACATGGCATAAACATCTTTGGTTGTAACGAGTATGGGAATTTTCTTCCTAATCCCCTCACCAAGTGGTTTGCTGGCTGAGAGTATTTAGAGAAATCAAGTGACTCAAACTATCAAAATGTTGCGTAAGGTTGATGTGGTTTTTTGAGGAAGTTGTTTACATTTAATAATGGTGACAAAGGTATATTTGGAGGCAGAGATGAAAAGGCTAAATTATTTTATGCTCTGGAACCAAATGGCAATGAGACTTTGTTGTGGCAATACTGGGATGATTTTTCCAAAATTGTATGAGAGCTACCCAGTTTCGTCAAGCCTTGAAGCAAGAGGATTCCAAACTTTCAAAAAGATAGGTTCATCTATTTAGTATATTTATATGGTAAATTAAAGGACTATAACTTATAAGTATTCTATGGGCCAGCCAGAGAACCTTTGGATCATATGCTGAGAATGGGTTTGTCTCCAAATTGTGCCACGTACATTATATAATATATTGACTCATGGATATATGAAAGGGACTAATTGCAGCAAGTTTACAAGCTTCATGATGCACTGTTTGACAGGGGTGAAATTTTTAATGATGCTGGAATCACTGTAGAGATGGAGTCAAAGGATTATCAAGCAATATTAAGGTGCAAATGCATGTTGTTCTAGTATACATGCAAGATAGAAATATGAAAATCATAATATCACTTAGCCTTTGGCTATGGTATAAAATAACATTGGCTTTTGATGGTTCTTGTCCATGGCATTCTTATCTTAAAAAATGAATTATACGTTAGGGTGTGCCTTGAGAAATGCATTGCTCTATATTAAAAATATATATATACCAAAACTTGGTTGGAAAATTTCCATATGGTGGGTCGAAAATATGTTACAATATTGATGGAGGTTGAGTTGAAATCACCAACCTATATTGTTTTAAAGTTGACATATGAGACGATATACAAACAATTGGTTTCTAATCTGATTTATCTCACATCAACTAACCCAAGTATTTGTTATGCCATCAATTATGTCTATTGTTTCATGGTAGAGCCCAAAACTAATTACTGAAAGCCACAAATAGAAATATGAACCTGTTCCAACTATAGCGAATATGGTCACCTTTAAAGTTCTTATTATTATGAAACTTGGCCTACTGCAAACAAAAGATATTTACAGTGGTTGCATCAGAAATGTCTTTTCCTCCTACAAAATTTCTAGCTACAGCTTTGAAGGGAATTACCCTTGGGAAAATAGTAGGTATTTTTGGAGTTCATGTTCATACTACTGCAAAGACAACACCTACACCAGAAAAACTTTGAGCAGCAATTCACGGTGTTATAGCAGCCACTAAATGGTCGAGCTTGTCGGCTATGGGAATAACCTTTTATTGCAACATGGATAAAATATATGGAAATAAACAAGAGGTACTCCTTGGGTAACCTTGGGTGGCAACATTCTGGCTTATATAGGGCTTTCAGTTTCCAGAGATGGAGTAGAGTGTGTTGTTGAATCTGCTCATGCAATGCCTACAATAGTGACTATATTTGATCGCATATCAGGTGCAAGAATTAACAATCCTATTGATATTCAAGATGGGAATTTGGAGAGCTTTAGATTGAGACTAACTCAATACTCTGAGAAGCAGGATCTTTCAGGTTGTTAGCAAGTTACTACATGATGATATATCCCTCCTTCTCTCCTTTTGGGGCAGTGGATACGAGATCGTTGCCATATTCCTTTGATAAAATTAGGGATTTATATCTTATGTTCATGACTCAGAGACAAAGCTTTGTTGTAGTATAGGGAACATAAATGAGGCATTCCTATAGTCAGATCATTAGACTCTCCATTGCCCCCACTAATGAGGAATGCATGCTCAATATTACAAGGGATTACTTTTCCTAGAAAAGAAAATGAAACCTCTATGAGTATTTGAGGGGAGATAAGGGTGGTTCTGCTAAGAGTCAAGAGGTCCTCTATGCATATCTTTCCAGTATTTGTACTAAGGAGGAGATCCAACCGCTTTATGCTCAACTTCTACATGAGTTAGACAACTGCATTCTTAGCTACTTTGCATTTCATTGGGAGCCTTCTAAATATATTATTGACCAAGTTCTACATGGTAAGTTCTACAATTCACAGAAGCTCTGGTCTGTCATGTTTTCTACCACTGGGTAAAATCCTTTATGAAAATATGCATTATTTCTATTAAGCTTTTATGGTCAACGAGATTTTAGAATGTTAAGCAGTGTTCCAAATAATCAAGATTGGGGGATTATGGTTATCAAGCATTTGAAAAGCTGCTTTCTTGAACTAGTTCAATATTGTTAAAAATAGAAACATTTTGAATTGGCTATAAAGACTCAACATATATATGTGATTTTCTACTATGTTGGGCATAATGAAATCCATTGTGAATCATTAAAGAATTAATATTAAGATTAATGTAGCAGTGTTGGTGGATGCCCATAGTGAGAAGATTTGTGCTTCTTCTCACTAGGGGTGGAATGGGTTTTGGAAAAAGTATTGTAGTCAAAGATATTCTTAAAGGCTATTCTGGTCAAGAAATGAAGTGTTAATACAGGCAGATGCATTCAAGAATAAATATGTTGTCTATCAAGCTTTGAATTCTTATGGGCATGATGAAATGTTGGAAACTTCTAAACTAGTGCATAAGTTTCCATTGGTGCAACAACATCTCTTTTGGTCACCACATTAAAAAGGTCATGATGTAATACTTGATGGAACTATGTCCTCGAAACCAATTTTACTGTAGATAATTTCTTTGGCTCGAGATGTTCAATGGTATGAATATCGCATGAGTCAAAGGTTTCAAGTAAAGAGATCTAACACTAAATAGCAAGATGGTGCACTTTTCAAGACATATGTCATCATTTTCAATAGCTATTGGAGGATGCTGCCATGAAAGACACTACAGAAAAGATGCCAACAAAAGGGCATTGTGAAGGGGTGGTTTTCAATAACAAAGAAGTGGTTCATTGACGAGATGAAACCAACATCTTGAGTGCTTTTCCCAATGCTATTATGCACATTTGTATTCTATTGTGCACATTAGTTACAACAGTATGATGACACTATATCTTGTCTAAGCATAGCAACATCTAAGGCACTGAGAACCACTATATTATGACATCCTACGGTAGATATGAAAACATCCTAGTTTGAAACTTGCCCAACATTAGAACCCTGACATGATAGAAAGTGGATATATGGTGGATTATCTACTCCAAAAGGAATAATGACAAGGCACTTATATGCAGAATGTTCCTTGCTCATTAACTAAAATTTTACCTTGACCATTACATGGTTGTTTTGCTCTTTTGAAGCAGAATATGTTTGTGAGTTAATTATTCCAATAATTAATCCTATTTTATTTGATGTTTTATCAGGTGCGTTAGAAATTATGTTGGATTACACACCCATCAATGTGGGGCATGACGAAGACCTCTGGATCCTATTAGTACATAAGGAATTGAGGATGCCCTGAAATAAAGACATCACTCTAGGATATGAATAGTGGTCTTGCAATGAAAGAGATGCAACATACTAAACATAGTTATTTAAGTATTTTGGGATGCATCATATTAAATTCTGCATGGATGCAGAATTTCAAAGGGAGTTGTAGTACGGATGCAATGTTGGTAGTGGCAATGTCAACAACAGTACAGATGCAGCATTTGCACAATAGTTGGTGGATAGGATATTAGACATTAGTAGCTCAGAAGGAGATGTCATAGAATAGGGTGATGCTCCAACAGGGTGGATTGCTAGAGCACATTCCTCGCTAAGAGGGAGTGTTGATTTTTGGTAGCATCGGATGTGCTCTAAGTCTCAAAATTTGTAGTGAGGGGCTTAGACACATGCGTTCTCCAATACACAAAAAATGTTTTGGGAAATTCCACCTAGAGACAATTTTATTAAAATAATTAATTATTTTCAATGGGTCCCTAAGTATAAACCTAAGAAATTAAAATAATTAATGGGTATTAATCTAAACTATGGGTGAAGCTTCTAGAAGAAGGCGGAGATCAAGTCAATATGATCCTAGCCATTGATTAGAATCTAGTTTGGGTCATTGATTGATCAATGAGAGGATTATAAGAGAAGGCTTGATGGGCACTTGGAGAACACATCGAGTAGAGTTCAAAAGATCGAATTTCTAAAGCGGAGCAGTCTCCGAAGAGAAATTCAAAGTGAGATTTTTGCAGTGAGGGGCAGGGATGTTATCCGAATGGAAATCTTTCCTAGTCGGAGAATACTCAGCAGAGAAGGTAGATAAACATACAGTAGAGGAAGCGCAGAGCTAGTGAGGCCAATGTAGGACCACACAGAGGCAACGCAGAAGCCTAGAGGGAATCCATAAATTTGTTGAAGAGTTCGATTTCAGAAACTGGAAGCCGAGGTGTGAGTCCAAGAGAGCAAAAGTTTGAATCTCATAGACAAATCGATTAGCCAAGGAGAGTGATGCAGTCCCTAGATAGTGTGATGTTGGGCTAATGTAGAGGAAACGAGGGTTTGTTAATTCAAGGGCTGAATCAGCCAGGAGTTCTAGTATAGTGTGAGGTATTCTCACAATTGTCTCTCTCAGTGATATTCTCTATAACTGGACTGTCAGGAAGGCATCCAGAGATTGTATTCAAAAACTACTACTGCTTGATAATAAAAGCCCTCAGTGCTTCTGCACCGGATTTCCCGCATTGGGTTTTTCCAAGGACATTTGTCCAAAAATAACGATGTCATTGTGTTGTATTCTATTTCTTGCTCAGTGTCTTATTTCTGCATAAAATTTAATTAAGGTAAGGTTAAAGAAGTGTATTAGTTTCGATATTTGTTGTAGGAAGTAGTGAATAATTTGTTAGGTAATTAACAAATAGGAGAAGCTTAATCAGTTGTTTTAGTAGGAATTCTGAGTTTAGGAATTTTCACATTGCACCCATCATTGTTTGGGCCAAAACCATGGACACATTTCGACATGTGATGGATGAGGATGATAGTACTCATTGAGACAAATTTGATGCATCAAAAAACCTTTGATCTTGAGTTGTAGAAATGGAGTTATGAATTTTTGAAAGTTATGTGTGGCATGGTGGCACAAGGTCAAGGTCGACATGATGTTAATAAGCCTTATGAGAGATTATCAAGAACTATGATGAATTTTTGTTGGAGCCATCATATTGGATATAAATATTAGGTGATTAGAGTGTCATTTCACTCATCCAAAGTGAGCAACACAACACAAGAAGAGCTCATTCAAGGAAGGAGACCTATTATGTATTGGCTAGACAAAAAGGAGGGAAACCAACAAGGATTTGAGGGTCTGTTAGGGTTGTTTTGGTGACCGAATTGCAATCGAGGAGTGTCGAGGAGAAGGTGTCAATGTCTGGAGTGATTTGGGCTTGTTTATGGGTGGACTTTCCTCAAACAAGGTTGTTGTAGGCCTGTGGAGCCATTCTAAAAGGGTGTAGGGAATTTTACACCCTATCTCATAAAGGGTGTAGGGAATGTTACCCTTCAATTAAATCAGGGGAACACAATTCATTTACACAAAGTTCTATATGTGTCTGATCTCAAGAAGAACCTGGTGTCCATTTCGGTAATGGAAGACAAAGGTTACAAGGTGGCATTAAACGATGGAAAGGTACGTGTTTGGAAAAGGAATTTTAAAAATTCTTTTACTCTTGGTTTCAGGGTTGGCACTTTGTATCAAGTTACAGTAAGTCCACTGGGGACCATGTCATGTGCCACATCTCTTCAATGTCATCGGAGGTTTGCCCATCTTCGTTGTAAGGCCCTACCTGATATGAGACAGATGGTGACAAGGATGCCTAAATTCAAAGTAGAGCATGAAGGTACATGTCCGAGATGTACTGAAGGAAATCTTACAAGGGGACCACTCCCCTCATGAAATAGCAAGACAACGGATGTGGAACAACCTGAGGGGTTCGAGATTCATGATCAGGAATCTCGTGTATGCAAGTTGAAGAAAGCTCTCTATAGTTTGAAGCAAGCACTCTGGGCTTGGAATGAGAGGATTGATAGCTATCTAATGAAGCTGAGATTCACTAGGAGTGAAGCCGATCCAAACTATTGCTTTAAGGTTATGGATGATAGATCTCTCATTTTGGTACTTTATGTGGAGTACCTTTTTTTGACAGGTACAAGAACTCTCATTTACAAAAGTAGGAGGAAGTTGGATTTCGAATTTAGAATGGTGGACTGCAAGCATGTGACTACCCTGATGGAGCCTAACTTTAAGAAGTTATGCGGTAGTGTTGTCGGACCTGATTTGGGAAATGCCTCTAAGTTTCATCAACTCATAGTATCATTGGTGTTCTTGGTGAACTCTCGTCCAGATATATGTTTTGCAGTTAGCATGTTGAAAAAACATATGGCTGAGACTCATCACTCACATTGAATTGGTGCCAAGAATATTCTGAGATATCTTCGGGGCACAATCACTCATGGACTGAGATACATTGCTAGAGTTGTCAGGCTACATTATTATTCTGATGCTGATTGGGCAAGTAGTGTGGAGGATCACAAAAACACTTTTGAGTGTTATTTCTATTTGGGTTCTGCTTCGATATCCTAGATGAGAAGGAAGTAGAAGTTGGTTGTTTTGAGCACCGCTAAGGCCAGATTCTGTTAAGTCTTGGGTATGTTCTATGCTTAGAGCAATTTATTTCAATTTTCACAGTTAGCTCAATATGTTTTCCGAATTAGCAATCACATTAGCATAATAGTAAATTGAAGATAAAACATAAACATAACTCATAGAAGACAAGCCAAGACAAGAGGACACAAGATGTGGTGCTAGCCAGGGACAAAGCCCAATGTCGGCAAACCCTTGATCAATTCTTCCTATATGTTCTTCAATAGTTCAACAGAGAGAGAGAGAGAGATATATTACATATACCACAGAAGTCAACATTTTGACTTATCTAAATAAGAGCATAGATCATCTCTAAGAAGATGATACATGAGGTAGCTGAACTCAGTTGAAGACATGCTGCTTCAACTAATTCTCCAAGGTGAGTCCATCACCTATCATTGTGCCACACCTCATCATCATGTTGCACCTGACTATGTTGCATCATGATGCATCCATCATCACTATGCAGAATCTCATCATGCTTCATTAATCATGAATGTACCCATCATTGTACTGCTGCACTATGTTGAGCTCTTCATTGCACTATGTTGCACCCAAATGCATGTTGCAATACCTCATCATCCTTTTGTTGCAATACCTCTTCATCCAAGTGCTACAATAAATTCTTGTTGCTGCTATATGTCCATCATTACCATGTTGTCCCATTGTTACCAATGTCCAGCAATACTAATCTACACCATGCTAGACTATCACTACTATTGTGTGCACTGTGCTACACTGTACATCATGCTATGTATTGTTGCTCCTATGTGCACTATGTTGCACTGTACAACATGTACTCATTGTTGCTCCTACGTACATTGTTGCACCAATGTACCACTGCTGCACCAAATACCACTGTTATTATGACTGTGATCTAGTTAGGGCACCACTATGGTCCAAGTCAGTGCTAAAACATACCCACACAGTCCCTTAAACAACTGCGACTTCCTCCACAAGTATCCTCTATCTCCACAATGTTGATCTAAGCACTTTAATACCCTTGGATAGTCCTACGCATGCCCTGATTTGGTGTTAAGGCTTGCAACCTACCCAAGGAGAATTGGTGGCTCCCTTCACTGTTGTTTTGGACATAGACAACCCTTAATACACCATACGTTGCCCTCCAAACAACTTGTAGGGCTTGCAGCCTACCCATAGTAGCCTACACTACCCTTCACCAATGAGTTTAGCACCCAAGAACACCTCTGCGTAGGCTAAAACAACCTTCCCTTGTCTCAGCCCTTTAGTGAGCTACCTCAGCCTCCCTTACAGCAAACTCGGCCCTCCAAAAGACCCATGAAACAGACCTCTATTACCACGTTGTTAAATTCTCTTTTGTTGTGGCTAAGACAGAGCTTCTCTTTCCTCCAACAAGTTCCTTTTCTTCTTGTGCATTGCCTGCTAGGGCATCTTCTAAGACTGCATTTAGAATTCAAGCTTAGGCTCCCTCCCTACTGCGTCTAGGGCTTCCTCCTCTTAGACTTCTCTTCCACTAAAACCCAAAAAAAGTGGAGATAAATCAAGAGTGAAGTGTGTTCTGATGACTATCAAGTCACCTCCTTTGATATTAAAACATTGAGCACACATGGGGGTTATTTGGTTGTTGGCCGACCTTGACGAATTGTCCCATAACACAAATAAATTCATATCTTCATGAATACTTATCGGAATCAGATAATATTTAGATCAATCCTGCACCTCTCGATGAGAGGGATCCAATAAAAATATCAAATACCATAAATAAGATGACCCACATGGAGTTTGGCCCTAGTTACCAATTTTAACAAATTCATAGTTATGAGTATGGTATCAGGTGAAGCTGTCTGGTTAGGGAAGCTCTTCAGTGAGCTACTTGGACACATGCTAGATACCACCATGATCCTCTATGACAACCAGAGTGGGATCCGATTATCAGAGAATCCCATGTTTCATGATCGCTCCCAGCACACAGACATCAGGTACCACTTTATCTCGGATATGGTACAACGAGGAGCAATAAGGCTCCATCACTTTGGGACTGATGTGTAGGTCGTCGATACTCAGACGAAGCCCTTGGGAAAGGTCAAATTCTTGACTTTCTGAGAATGATTAGGAGTCATGGAGAGACCATCTCCTGAGAGTCCTATATGATATGGATATTGAGCTATGGGAGCTTCGGGGGGCTTGGGGTACTTCTTGGAGAGATTAGCAACCATAGGGTGAGTGATTCAATCTTTCCCTAGTGGTTTACTATTTAGGTAGGAGGAGTGGTTCATCCTTCTCCTACTGGGACATCCTACCCATGTAGTTTGGGACTCATAGGATGTACCTCTCATCTGGCCAATGAGCAAGGAAATGAGGATTGGGACCATAGTACTACTGATGGACGCATTGTGTACTGCTGTACTCCCTGTGCTAGGATGATATTGATCTGGGATCAATTGGAACTGATTTCGGATCAGTAAGAGTGGTATGAGACACTCTTTTATGGGACTAACTTTGGGTTAGTAGAGAATGGCATGATACATTCTCGATCACTTCTTCATCTTCATAGTTCAACAGAGCATAAGAGTGCAAGTCATTGCATTAATGGCAGAGATTATGGATTGATAGATGGATTAGCAAATGGAGTTCTCTCCAGTTGAGAGGGAGTGTTAAAATTGGAAACTAGGGCCATAATCCATGTGGGTCTTCTTATCAATGGAAGCTGATAATTTTTCTTTGATTCCTCTCATCGAGAAGTGTAGGATTGATCTAAAGATCATCTAATTCCAACATGTATTCATGGAGATATGAATTTATTCATGTTATTTGACAATTTTTCAAGGTTGGCCAGCAACCAAATTACCCCAACTTATCCTCAATGATTTATTATATATAGAAGAGGACTTCAATTCATTTTGTACATACACTTCTCCTAATATCTCTCTCCACTTGTTTGGGTTTGGTTGCTAGAGAGATCAAGAGGGAGAATCCCTAGACGCAGTGAAGGGAGGTTTTCTAAGAGAGCCCTAGACGCAGAACTAAAGAGCCCTAGCCACAGTCTTATGAGGAGATATTTTGCAGGTAAGAAGAGATAAATACGTTGTCAACAGGGAGTTATATTCGCAACTCAAGGAGGAAGTCTAGTCATTGTAATAAGATGCCCTAGTAGCAGTCCAAACAAGAAGTTCAAGTTGTTGTTCAATTGTGCCCTAATCTGTTGTCAAGGAAGGACTAATGCTACCCTAGCTGTAGTCCTAAAAGAGGTGATCTTAGCTGCAGTTGAAGAGGCCCTAACCAATAGCATGTGAAGGTCTAAATCCGCAGTTAGAGGAGCCTTTATCACAACATGAAAGGGACCCTTAGATGCAGTGATTAAAGTGAACCTAGCCGCAACAAAAAGGAAATATCTCATTAGCGTGAAGGGTCACATTGTTGTAGGTCACAACGTGGATTGTTTTGGGCATGATCAAGCTATTCTAGAACTCGGTATGCTAGGAAGGAGAATCTGCACAAAGGAGGAGCTAGGGGCTTCTGTGTAAGAACTGTTTGAATCACTTGTTTGACGGGACCTAAGCTTTAGTCCACAGTTGGGCTAGGCTGCAGGCCATAGCCAGCAGTTGGAGGTCTTTAAGTGTTGCATTTAGAAAGGTAGCAGCCTTATAAGGCAATGTGTGGTTGGATGGATTGTATGAAAGATAGCCACAGTCAATAAGTGCACTATGGGGGTGTGTTTAGGATGTTCTAGCACATTGAGTTTGTGCCCTAACCAGTGACCAGGTATGCCATGAAATACATCAACCCTTGTTGCATATGAAAGGTGCTAGATTAGCAGCCTTGTCATGATCAGTGAAGTAGTGAAGGAAGGAGAATCTTATTGAAGGAAAGCCTCAATATTTTTGGGTAATTGGTTCAGTTGTTCTAAGCCTATCATCTGCTACATATTTTTAGTCCTTGGTATTAGATTTGCAACCTCATTGTGTCATCGTTATGGAGAAGATCTTTGATCTCATATTTAGCAAGTCAAGTATTGACTTCAAATCATTGTACTCTATCTGTCTCTCTACTGAACTATTGAAGAATATAAAAAGAATTGATCAAGGGTTTCCCCACATTGGGGTTTGTCCCTAGCTGGTGCCACATCTTCTGTCCTCTTGTCTTGGTTTGTTTTCTATTGTTTATGTATACGTTCTATCAACACTTTATTGTCATGTTGATGTGATTGCTAATCTGAATATTGTCATTGAGCTAATATGAAAAATCGAAGTAAATTTTTCTAAGCATAGAACATACATAAATTTAACACGATTTAAGTCTGTCATCTAAGCAAAGGATCAAAGTTTGTTCTAAGACAATGGGAACTATAGTTAAGGGATATATCATCCATTGAATGGTGATAGAAGAAGACCGAAGACAGAGAGGCTATCTTGGACCCAAAGAAGAGATCAGTGAAGGTCAAGGACTGTGTCTAGGGATGCAAAAGAAAAAAAAATGAGACCAAGACTCTCCTACTGACAGTGTAATAACAGTGCAAAGGACTGAAGTGATACAGTGCGAAGGAGGAAGATTGTGAAGGTCAAAGAGTGCAAGAGATAGTGGCAAGTGTCTTGAAGAAGAATTGAGTCAAGTATTTTGTCAAGGGTCTTGGTATTCATCAATAAAAGAATCTATAAGAAGAGAATAAAGGGGTTTCCTCTCAAGAGGAGAGGTTTTGGCCTTGGCAGAAAACCAACATAGTAAGAAATACACACACGATATCAAGAAAGGATTGTGCTAATAAAATAAAGACAAAATACCTCACAAATAGTTATCATGCTAAGAAGAATCACATAAACTACATTTTCCCTAGATTCTTCAACAGCCCTAACTAGGCCAAAATTGACAGCAGAGAAAAAGACACTTAAATAGTCAACAAAGGTATGTAATTTGGTACGTTATTATAGGTGTTGGATCCTTGTTATTGGATTGGTTCTGGATCAATTTGACTAGAAGTCTATGGGAACCATTTGGAGTAATGTTCTTGACGGTTGAAAGTCCTTCCTAGGAGCAAATCTTGTAGTTATTGGATTGGTTGCCATTGGACTAATGGAGGGCAGTTTGTTGGCTACCCAAAGTAGTCCATGACTAGCAGTCATAAAAAGAATTTGACCACTGAAGTTTCGGAAGCCTATGTGTAGCTCTTTGATGGACAAAAGAGGTTACTAGAAGGCAAATTGGAGCTCAAGTATTGGCCAACCTAGAAGAGAATATTGGATCAACCTGTGTTCATTGAAGTAGAAGTGACTTGCAATAGTGATAGGTGTCAAGCCTCATGGAGATTCTAAGATTCTATCCTAGACCCAAGATCATGGAAACTCAACAGTGTTCCTAGTTAAATAGGAGTAGCCTATGTGCATGGATTGAGGGAAGTAGATGAAGTGTCTTGCAGGTGTTTCAGGCTTAGGAAAAGCAAATAAAACTAGATTGGTTTCTAGTGAAAACAAAGTTGTATAATAAGAAATCCATTGCTCATTCTTTATCAATAAAATTCTCAATCAAGGAGAGGGTTTTCCTAGTTGAATTTTCTAGAAAAATTATGTTTTACGATTGTGTGACTGTTATTTAATTATGTTTTATTCTGCTGCAATTAGAAATTATGTGTCTTGGTGTTACAATTTAGTTTCAGAATTGTTCACTACAGTAGTGCAACATTTTCAAAGATTTTTTAAATGGTAGTAGAGCAAGGGACATAGTAAAGACCAGCATAAGTAGATCCATATATCACAAGAAGCAATGCAATCATAGGAGAACTTCTGAAGAAACTGTAGCCTCTTGATCAATCCACATCACCATTGAATTTCTCAAAAAGTTTTAAGATCATGATTCCACAGGATGCTCGGTCTTGCTAATCATGAAAAAAATATTATTGAATTTATAAACCCTTTTTGACCCTAACCGTGCCTTCTTCTCCATAATTCGGTATACACGTTTAAATCCTTTGAAATTTTAACAATAAAAATCATAGAAATTAGATCAGAAAAATACCTTTCAAAGGTATCCATACACCTCGGGGTTCTCGGGTTTACCTTCATATGCGGACGACATGTTTTCTACTCCAAATTGCAGCGAAACCTCCAAATCCAAATCAAAAACCCAAATATGATATAATAAATACACTTTAAAAGTCTAGTCTAATCTAGGGCAGCGAATAATTGAATATCATAGCAGGGTATCTGCTGCGAAATCATAAAGATTATGAGCAGAGAAAGAGCAAACTCAGTCCTAAACCTGGCAAAGAAAAATAGCCGTCTCAAACCTGGCAAAAGAGAATAGTGGTGGGAAAATAAATTTTAATAGGTCCATTTAGATTTCAGATTAGTGGCCAAATTAAATTTTAATTGGTTTTAAAATATTCTAAAGCAATTGCTACGGTCCCTTATTTTTTCATTAACCTTTATTTTTATTTGAGAAAAAGGAGATAAGGAGGTCATCTCACGTAGAATTTTGAAGGTATGTGATAATGTTAGTTTAATAAAGGCATCAATAAAAATTATATGAGGAATAAGTATGTTTAAATAAGGAGGGGAAATGAACTAGTTTTATACATAAGGGAAATATTTATCAATTTTTAAAGAGGTGAAAAATATGTTTAAATTTGTAAATAATGTTATTAATAAAATTAAATAGATATAGATAGATCATTATTTTTGAGGAAGTTTACTTAGAGTTTAAAAATACCTTATTAGAAGTTAGTTATAGCTTAGAAGGCCTTCACATGTGTTGTGAAGAAATATGTAGGATAAATTTTGACTAAAGGAAATAAGGGGTACAATAAGATCAAGGTATAGCACCTACTCAAATCACCAAGAATATACCCAAACCATCAATATGACACACTTCTATGAGCAAAATTATGAAATACCATGGAACAAATCATATTAAAACTTACAGCCAAAGCATCAAGACTTAGAACAAGGTGTTTAAGTGAACACAATAAAAATAGTACACATTGGACATAATATCATATACACATGGATCATACATATCCAGTTAAATGTGGTAGCTAAAGGAACCTCTTCCTACACCTAGTGTCATAGATGGTTAAGGCAAGATGTGATCAAACCAATGATACATACATGAATTACATATAGATTTATATACCTTAGATGGAAAATGATCAATGTGACAGGGATCGTAGGGGTTGTGATGACAATCTATTAATTTTAGTTAACAATGGTATGTTTTATGCTTAGCACAATTACTCCAATGTTCTTTAAGTAGCCCAATAACAATTTCAATTTAGATTTTCAGTAGCAATCACATTAACCATTAATCACATTAACAATAAAAATAGATAGAACATAAAAAAAATATGTAGAAGACAAGCCAAGACAAGAGGACACCAGATTTGGCAGATGCCAGGGAAAAACTCCAATGTTGGGAAAACCCTTTGATCAATTCTTCTTATTATTATATCAAAAGTTCAGTAGAGAGAGAGTACAAAAGTCAAATTGACTTTCCCAATTCAAAGTCAAAATAACCCTGTCAATTTATGCAACCAAACTTTAGCCCTAACCAAAAAGTCAATGTTGGTCAAATAAAAAATAAATCATCCTCAAAATAGCTCGGTCTTCACCAGTCAAACTCGGTGAAAGGAGAGAGAAAAATTGTTATAAGTTTTTCGATCAAATTGCAGTCAACCATGATAACAACCCATCCAAATGTTGATAAAGGCAATATAACATCCCTTGAATCTCATAATAAATGGGGGCATCTACACATGAGGTTATCCTTTAATTTTATATCGTGTATATGGAAAAGCTATCAAATGTTTTTTTCCTGTAAGAAAAGTCATAATTTTATTAATGAAAACAAAAATACATTTTGTATATGCTAAGTCGCATTTCATCTACAAGTCAAATGACCTCAAGTTAGAGGTTCGATAAAAATTTTAATGTACATATGGGGAGAAAATCATGTTTTCCTCCCCTTTTTCTTCTCGACCTTGTGCCATTCCCCTTGAGACGGCATCGTGGATACAAGTTGAAGTGGATTTTTAGTCCCTGGACGGGGATTTTCCTTGTCAGAATCGAAGGTGTATGATGTGTGTAGTCATTTGGTTCCATTGTTTTCCATTGTATCTGGAATCTTTTCTGGTTGTGATTCCATAGGTCCTTGTGGAGATGTCTCATGGATTTCTACTTCTTTGTTTGTTTGATTGTTCTCATTTGGTATGGGCTCCTCCACATCAAACTCCTCCTCCTCGTCAGGATCTGGTGGGGAAAATTGCCAACCCTTGTGTTGTTTCCATTTTTTCCTCTTTATTAAGATGTCCTTTTTGTATTCAGGACATGTATTTTGTATATGTCTTGTTTGCCAGCATATTTTGCACCTAAATGTTGTGTTTTTATAGTCTAGTGTTTGTGTCTAGCTTTGTTGTTTATGATTCAGTTGTATGCAGTCTAGTAAGCCGTTACTGAGATATACATCCACACAGATGCGTGTGAATGTAAAAATTCTTTCCTCAACTCTTTGTGTGTCCATTTTAATATATCTTCCAATGGTGTTGCATATACCAACAAGGACCTGATGGTCCCAAAAGTGCAATGGGAGGTTGTGTAGACAGACCCAAACTGGCATCTTGGAAACAACCATAGTATTGGTATCAAATTCTAGAAACCATGGTGTGATGAAGAGGCTCATAGATCCCCAAAACCATGGTCCCTCCTGTAGCACAATGTCTCTTATCTCTGTTGAAGGGAATTTGACAATGAAAAACCCCTTGGAACAGAGGTGGATCTCATAGTGTAAAGTTGAGTTTGTGAATATCCAATGGAAAAGTTCAAAAGGTTTTGGCCAAAAATAGTTGAATCGAAAAATGATGGCATGTGATTCAAAATTATTACAGACTCATCAATTTCTGGTATATCTATATTTAGTTCTAGGATATAATTCAGCTGCTCCACAATGTATGGACTAGGTTTTGTTCCAGCTTGCTTTGGGACCATTGTAGGAGTTTTTCCCCCTTGTAAGATGTTCTTGAAGGACATTCCTCCATTTTTGTGCTTTTGTTGTGGATCTATATTATTTTTTTTATGCTTGTCCCACTACCTCCTTTTGTTTGTTTTGTTGAACTAAAAGTTGTTGCACCACCTCGTAGCCTCAGGTTGAGTGTCATAGTAGATTTTGACATAATGTTGTAATCTAAAATGGATCTGAGATCCTGTAGGGTTTTGCCCTGCCCCCATATAACAGATGTTGTAGTCCAACCGGGTAGCCAATTTGTTTGGCAATGATATTCTTCAGGTTCATAACACAGTCTATTGCAAGGACCCAAATCAAGGAAGACTTCACCGAAGGGGTTTTAATAAAAAATTGAAAGTGATTAGAAGTTACCAAGGAAGGGGATTATGTTGACCTCTAGGTTGTGTAGGACCGTGTAGCTTCAATGTCTCCATTAATCATTGTAGTTTGTGGGTACTCCTCTAGCATCTTAATGGCCTTGACAAAATTTTTGAGAGTTTTGGTCGACCCTCGCGAGGAGGTGAATACATCTTCGATTCTAGAAAAATGTAAAACCTTCATAGGCACGAGAGCAGCCACAATCCTGGCATCTTCGGGGGCAGTCACCATTCTGACTGTTCTGGAGTCACATTTACCTATGACCTTGATAGGTACGGTGTGGGGTTTCTCGATCTTGTTACCCCAATAACCACTCCTCATGGGATTAACCGAATACTTGGCCAGAAAAATGGCTCCGTGGCTAGCCGTAGCCACCTCTTTACTGCACTTAACACTGAGCCCGATGCCTCTATTGCCTCCGCAGCCTCCACTGCCAACTCCTCCACTGTTACCCTAGATGAAGGCTCCATCAAGCCCTGTAACATCTAGGGCCTTGATTCTTCTACTATTCTCATGCTCGACCATGTCCTCGATGGCCTCTCCCTCGGCCAACAATCGAAACCCATTGGAGTGAATCGAAGTCTGATGCACAAACAGGTCCTCCCTGCCATCATTAGGGGTTATGAAACCATAACCCTTAGTTGAATTGAACAACTTAGATTTTTTGGATCCCTTCCCCTCAGACATGGTTCGAATCCCTCAAAGCTTCTACGAATCCAACAACAAATGAATATATGCCTCTAAAAAAAGCTATCAAATGTTATTAAGAAGAGGAATGTCATTATGATTAGTCTCAACTCAACGCAAATGCAAACCCACTTTGAACGCACCAAGGGGGATCTAAAGGACAAAATCCAGTGCTTTTGTGCATATGTGGTTAAACAAAAAGGCCCCCTTTCATTTGCATGAAGTGTTTCTGGTACAAATCCATGTTAGAGTCGAGACCCTGAAAATATGAAGTCTAAGTACATTGAACGTATTGTCTATAAATAACCTCTCTAACAACCTGACACAAACATACAATGATGTCATTTACATTGGAGCTGGTTTAAATCACTTGAATTGTGTTACAACTTTAATCTCCCCCCCACAAAAATGTGTCATACTTCCTTCTTAATGATGCTTCAACCCTATTGGAGAAAAACCTCACAATGTAAAAGGAATTTAAAGATGATGTAACTTTAATAGTGCCCCACATTCACCCCATAGATCACCATTCATGGCTAATTTAAGGCTATTTCAAGCATTGATGTGGATAATATCATTTTATTTTCTCTTATTTATATAATTCTAGACTAACACAATTGAGTTTAGCAATTAAGGACTTAAGATTTAGAGGATTTCGGTGTCAGTGGTTAAGGGGTTAGTAGTTAAGGTGTTTAGGTGGTGAAGGGTTAGGGGTTAAGTGTCACAGGTTGAGATGATAAGGAGTTATGGCTTAGGAGTTGGTTCATGGATTATAGGTTAGGGGTTACTAGTGTCTTAAGATTTAATGAGTCAAGGGGTTTATGGGTTATGAGTTGTGAGTGTAGGGGTTAAGGGATTATGGATTAGGGTTAAGGGGATATGGAATTTAGTGGTTATGGGTTAAGGGCTTGCGGTTTGTGATAATTGGACTCCTAATCCCATTATCACCACTTTTGCAGGTTCCCTTATCAATTTCTCTTGCTACTTTCCCTCTAGGTCCCCTAGACCATATGAAATTAAGTCCTAAGCCCCTTTCTCATTCTCTAATGCTAGGATTATAGATCTTAGTAAACCATGCTTTTGCCTTCGATAAACTTCTGCCATCTATGATACCCTTGTGTCCCCTTGCCCCATTCAATACACCATAACATATGCCCCCCACAACCCTTTTGGTCATGCCATTCCGCTTTTCTTAATGTTAATGATAAGGGAGCTCCTAATCCCATTATCGAAACTATAAATAGGTTCATGAACACCATAGCCAAGAATAAGAAAATTGGCATTTGTATCACATAGTGTAAAGGAGAAGGACATAGGTGAAGAGTACTCCATTTAGAAACATTAAGAAGCTCATTTATGTCATCTTTCCAGAGAAGAGGAGATATCTTGTGACAAAAAGCCCAAATTGCCAACAAAGGAAGACTCGGGTAAGGGTTTACTTATTTCACATGTTGAGAGACATTCATGTATTTTAAGGTTTGTTTTATTGATGAGTTCACATATTTGGAAGCACAGTTACACATTGAGTGAAAATATGATGATATTAAGAAAAGGAAGTTCATTATTATTAGTTTCAATTCGACACGAATGTAAACTCACTTTGAATGCACCAAGGGGGGTCTAAAGGGCAACATCCGGTGCTCTAGTTGTGTGTATGTGGTTAAACAAAAAGTCCCCCTTTCATTTCCGTGAAGTGTTCCTAGTACAAATCCATGTTAGAGTCGAGACCCCACAAAGATGAAGTCTAAGTACATTGAATGTATTATCTATAAATAACCTCTCTAAAAACCTAACACAAACATACCTTGATGTCATTTTATATTGGAGTTGGTGTAAATCACTTGAATTGTGTTACAACTTTAATTGTTCCCGCACAAAAACGTGTCATTTTTCCTTGTGATGATGCTTCAACCCTACTGGAGAACAACCTCACAATGTAAAAGGAATCTAAACATGATGTAACTTTAATAATAACCCACATTCACCATCTGGCTCATCACTCATGACTAATTTAAGGTTGTTTCAAGCATTGACATGGATAATATCATTTTACTTTCTCTTATGTATATTATTCTACATTGACATAATTGAGTTTAGAGGTTAAGGACTTAAGATTTAGGGGATTTAGGTGTTAGTGGTTAAGGGGTTAGTAGTTAAGGTGTTTAGGTGGTGAAGGGTTAGGGGTTAAGTGTCACAAGTTAAGCGGATAAGGAGTTATGTCTTAGGAGTTGTTTCATGGATTATACGTTAGGGGTTAGTGTCTTAAGATTTAATGAGTCAAGGGAGTTATAGGCTATGAGTTGTGAGTGTAGGGGTTAAGGAATTATGGGTTGGGGGTTAAGTGGAAAGGGAATTTAGTGGTTATGGGTTAAGGGCTTATCTTTTGTGATAATTGGACTCCTAATATGCTTATCACCACTTTTGGGGTTACCCTATCAATTGCTCTTGCTACCTTCCCTCTAGGTCCCCTAGAACCTATGAAATTAAGTCTTAAGCCCCCTTCTGATTCTATAATGT
Organism: Pinus tabuliformis; assembly: GCA_031772625.1. Taxonomy (NCBI): domain Eukaryota; kingdom Viridiplantae; phylum Streptophyta; class Pinopsida; order Pinales; family Pinaceae; genus Pinus; species Pinus tabuliformis. Next base: position 238,253,601 of record CM062808.1, on the reverse strand, counting down.
TAGGATTATAGATATTAGTAAACCATGATTTTACCTCTGACTTCTACCCTCCATGCTACCCTTGTGTCCCCTTGCCCCGTTCAATACACCATAACATACCGCCCCACAACCTTTTTGGTCATGCCATTCCATTTTTCCTAATGTTATGAACCCCCAAATTTGGTCCCAATGCCCCTACAACTACACCCTTGGGCCCCCTTGGCTAAGGGATTAAACACATTAGGGGTTATGGGATATGATAAGGGAGCCCCTAATCCCCTTATCACAACTAGAAATAGGCTCATGAACACCATCAATATCTACTGGAGGTATTGCGATGAAAGCAATAATGAATACAAAAGTTGTGGTCAATGGGGCAGAGATCATCAAAATGTTAAACCATCCAATGTTAACAATAAAACTCATTCCTATTCAACGAAATTAGGATTTAGATTTCCCACCAATATTTTATGGGTTTCTTGCCATTTTGTTAGGACTATTTTGTTTAAATTGAGAATAGAACTCATTCCTATTAAACAACATCAAGATTTAGATTTCCCACCATTTTTATTGGGATTTAGATTTCCAACCAATATTTTTAGGGTTTCTTGCCAGAATATTTTAGTACTATTTTTTTTAAATTGAGAATATAACTCCTTCCTATTCAAATTCGAAATTAAGGTTTAGATTTCCCACCATTTTTATTAGGATGTTGTTATAGACATTTTTGGGCACTACAACCCCAAGCATGAAATGTCCATAGATCAAGGGCTCCTAAGTCCCTAAAACAACCCCTAAAGGAACAAGGTCAACAGATTACAGCTTCTCCCAGAAGTTCTCCATGAAAAACTGCTCATAATTGGTCAAAAAAGGATCATTTCAGCTGCTCCACTGGCTAAGTGCGTTGCATCTCACCTAAATACACTGTGTGGGTGCATTTTATTTCAAAAATCCCTTCTGTGGGGTGCAATGGGCAAGAAATGACAAATGGCAGTGTCATTCCACGACGTGGAGAGGCAATGGAAGCTTCCAAAATCTTCTCCTGTGACACTTGCCTCACTGAATTCGACCAAGGATGAGTAAGAGACCATCAATCTCCAAGTGGAAGCAAGAACTATCAGAGGGAGGACACTAATCAAATCACAAGCTGACTCATCCCCCTTACAGATATCTATATATGGATCCCTCATCCCAGAGATCCAGAGGCTGGAATTTTGCATATTGTAAGGAATTGTTGTTGGTTTCTTGAGACAAACATCAGATTGTTGGGTGATCTAAGCTTTGTTTGAGGTGAAGAGGGGCTTCTTTGCTGGGAGGTTGATGCTGGGTCAGAACAACTGGTTGTAACTCCTCTTGGCTCTTTTCTTGTTTATCAATAAGAGCTATTCAAGTTTTCCTCCATGCTTTTGTGTCATTGATGCTTGCTACATTTGTATGGTCAATTTACATCTGACCCTAGATTGTTTATGATTATAGATCCATGTCTTTGTATATTGCTATGCTTATGTGATCTTATAGGTACTTTGTGAAGCTGGACGTGTAAGGGAGCAGGTAGCTGAAGACTATCAATGAAGAGAGGAATCAAATCAGGAGATTAGCGCAAGACAGAGGTTGGTCTTTCTGTTCCTCTCTATCTATAATTCGTAAAGGAAAAATGAAAGTAGCTTTTATCTGTTTGTTTCTAAGGCAGTTGTCACACCTTAGTGGGATAGAGCAGTTCTATATAGACACTTTTCCCTGTAACAAAATGGCGACTCCGCTGGGGAGCTAATTAATTTGTTTGTTTATCAATTCTTTGTTGTTTGTTTCATAAACTTACAAGTAGCATTCGAACTGCATTTGCCATAACAAATGCAAAGTAGATAACTGCTACTTCAATCCATCTACTGGATCTGTTTATGATTTAAACAACTGATTCACAAACTATCTGATTACCCTTGTGATAGCTCTTAGATCCTCCTTAGATCTACCCCTGATTGTTGCATTACTGATTGCTTTTTGCTCGGCCAAAACCCAAGAACTGAACTGCAAACTGTGATCCGGAACCCAAACAGAGTCTCGTTTCTAGCCTAGCGTAGGTACTGTTCAGAGATTCTGAATTTCAATGCACTTCTCGAGTGGACAAGCTGTGCTGGATTTCAAATTCTCTGTGTTATAGGTGCGCTGATCAGACTAGCTCTGTGCAGTTGTGGCTTCTGTGATTCATTCTTTCCAGTTCTATTCCTGAATTTTGCTGCCTGTTATCAGTATATGTCTGTTTGAAACCCCTTTTCCTTGCTATTATTTCGCCTCCTTTGTACAAAAGAACTGTAGATGTTTTTGTGTGTTTTTTGAGTCATTTACAGTTCTCCTTTGCAAAAGTAGCATAATCGTACTGTCATCCTTTGATTTGAAACTATCGCAAGTGTCGATTTCAATCGTAGGAAAGAGTTTGATTGCTGTTGATGGTCGATTATCCTGTTACTATTGCTTTTGGTCTGAATTTGTAATTTTCTAGTGTCGAAAACAAGTATTCAGTTCAAAATCGTAAAGTGTTGTGATCGTCTCCATTTTTTTATTTCGAAAAGAAACTTGTTTATATTTGTCGCTTGAAAAGAAATTCAGATTTGTGCATCAACTTTCTTTTTAGCATTCATATACTAAGAAAGTTGAAAACAAATACATGCATGTGCATTTGCATATAGACAATCTGATTGGCTTGATTTAAGAAAGTGCATTTAAAGTGTGCTCTTTGCTCTTTGTGAAAAGATTCTATCTTTCTTTTCCCTAGTAGCTAAGATTTTCATTGCACAAAGAAGATAAAAAGTTTGTTTATCATCTTAGACTGCATTTTAGGAATTACATCTACATCTCATGGTGAACCTGAAAGGCAAACTTCATAAACAAGATCAACTTAAAATAAATTCAATGAATCTAACAACGCTTTGGAACTTAACGCACAACATTTAGAAGTCTAGGCTAGAGACGTATTCCGGCGTCGTAAAGCCTGGTAACTGTTGTTCTCACTGATGGTTGGGTGATTCCTCCACTTTGGGACGATAAGTGCCAGTACGGACTTGTGCTCCCACGTATCGTCGGGTATATTTTGGGAGACCCCAATAGGCTTAATCCTTTATCCATAGGAAGCCGTGACAGCCGCCCTATCGATCACAATGCACTGAACACATCATTCGGGAAGATTGACTGTCGTACCGTAAAAAGTATTCTGCAGTTTTGCGATTGGTTTGGTAATCCCTCTACCTAGATTTCCAGAGTAGTCCCTTTCGTTCCTTTTCAGACTCCTTAACAAAAAAGGTCCATCTGAGCACTTGTCACTTCAGGCTCATTAAAAATCGAAGGAGACTAGAGTCATCTTTTGTTTTTTCTCGACTCTTAAAAATTGAAAAAATAAGTTGTGTCAAAGTGTCTAAAATTTATTTTAAACGAAATATTAATTACCCTTTCCTGCGTTGATCTTGGGTTGAGAAAATGGAATCCACCAACCAAGGAATTCCCCTTAGAGGAAATCCTAGTCCCTTCTCCTCTTGGGGAGATGTTGGTGCACCCCATATGGCCACATTGTCGCTTCCAAGACTAACAATTGGTTTGCCTGTATGGCTCTTCTCAACCTCTGTCATTTAGAACACCACAATTCCTGAACAATCGAACCAGCAACTAGACGAGTCCAGAGTTACCCACCAACCTTCTACTTCCTCTAATTCTTCCTCTCCTCCTTCCTCTTCGCTTGATGGGGCTAGTAAAGCCAAAAGTCAAGTACCTAAGGAGAAGAAGGAAAAGAAGAAGAAAGAGAAGAAGAAGAAGGAGCCAAAAGCGAATGGGGGCAAACGAGTGTCGTCTAGCGAATATCCACACACTGCACTGACCAGGCCTAAATCGCCATGTGTCATTTGCAAAGGAGACCACTATCACAGAGATTGTCCTTGCATCCCTCGGATCTTAAGGGACTGGTCTCCTCATTTGCACAACCCAGTGTCGTCAACCTCTGATGGTCCTGTTGAAAACACACCGTCAACTAATGAAAGTGAAGCCCCAAGACAAAAAGGAAAATATATATTTCCTTGTAAACTATGCGAAGGCGATCATGTCATCCACTGTTGTCCCTTCTTAGATGAAGCTAAAAGAGTTTTGGACGATCGTCCGGTTTCACCGTTACGACTTCCTCCTGGATATAGAAAAGTCTTGCCGAGTCCGTCACTAGTTGAAAATCTGGCTGGCCCGCTCAGGTGATCGGCCGAAGCATCTATCATTGAAGATAAACCATCTGAACCCATACCTGACAAAAGTCAAAAGGTTGAGGCGGAAGTTGACCCGGTCTTGCCATCAGAGGTTCCATATTCAGATGATACAGTCACTGAAGAGAATAAGGATGACACCGTCCAAATTCTTTTCATAAGCACAGACTCCAATGAACATGGGGTCAATTTACCCATTCTTTTACCGCAGGAAGGAAGTTCGTCAGAGTCGTGCCCGACCGTCTATTCGGTCCCACTTCCAAGCAACGTAGTTGTCTCCTTTGACTGGAATCAACTAGGCAGACCCCATTTACCAGCTAGTATACCATTCCAAATCATTGTTCAAATATATAGAATGGTTATGGCTGGTACCATCATAGATGAGGGGGCTTCTATGAGTATCCTTTCCTCAACTTCTTGGAAAGCGCTTGGTTCACCATCGCTTTTGCCTGAGATGAGAAATCTAACAGGTTTTGATAAAGGAACCAGTCGACCGTTAGGGATCCTTCCCAATGTGCCCGTAACATTGAGAAGGAAAACCGTTCACATGAACGTAATGGTAGTTCAAGGACCCCTGGATTACAATCTACTCCTTGGACGAGACTATATTTATTGCATGAGAGCCATTGTCTCATCACTCTTTAGAGTGATGTGTTTTCCGCATGAAGGAAGAGTGGTCAAGCTCGTAGACCAGGATCATGCGAGTGATTCGAGCGGACATGACTGAAACCCAGGGGGCATGCACCCTAGTCTACTTCAGCAAGAAAACTTCAGGTATAGGGTAGGTTTACATGAGAAAATATGACTAGTCTGTACTCCCGTCCATGATTGGAAGAGGGGGTTATTCTAGAACAAGATTCTCTTGTCAAAGTTATGTAAGTTGAGTACCCTCCTTCACTCACCTTTGTCTATTTCGGTAAACATCGCCGAAGAAGTGTTTTGTTTGCACTGTGAATAGAACAATCTTTGGGTAACCTGTAAGAGGTAGGCCTCTCTCAGTAAAACAAATTTTTTAACGGACTAAAGAAGGGGTAACCTTGAAACTCTGTTTTATACCTGGGGGCATGCAAACCTTTTGGAGTGCGAGTGAAGAACGACTATTTATTTTTTTAAATTTGTAGGTCGTCTAAACCTTTAAACTCGTAGGATTGGTCGTTTCCTAACTTGCATAAAGAAAGGATGTGGGGCAAAACTCTAAAAGTTTCCGTTTTATATGAGACATTCTTATCACACGACTGGATTAATCGAGCAGTTTTAGCACATAGTTCAAGCTCATTAAAAAATAAACATAATCCATGACCAAATGTTTCCTCCCACGTTTAAGCTCGTTAAAAAATGAACTATTCGCCTGTAAATAACATCGTAAATGTAGTACTTCAGCCATTAAAGCCTTTGTCGTGTTTGCACTGTCACCTCCACTTTTGCATTGGCCGATCATTCACCCCCATTTGATTGTTTACCCATTTTGAGGAAAAATTGCAAAGAGTGATTTCACTAGCCATCCTTGTAACATTACTGTGATTGGAAAATTCCAAACCTTACCTGGAATTAGCTGCTACCCATTTTATCACTCGTTCCTCAAAAGACGAGACTCCTTTAAGCTCTTTTCAACTGACTTGTAAAATATGAAAAGATTGCCGAGCCATTGGCCTTTCCAGCTCGTTAAAGGGACAGGAAGTGCTATCCCTCCTCTAGATTTTAATCTTTTTGGACCTGAGGGATTATTACATAAAAAGATCAAGCGCTTGTTTTGTTCAGCTCGTTAAAAGTATCAAAAATTCGTCCCTTCTATATTGTTTTATACTTTTTCAGACTTAAGGGATTAGATGACGAAAAAGGAATTTTGGAGTTACCTTTACGTTCCTTTTTAGACTCTCTAAAATTGAAAAGGACCGAGTTATCTTTGTCGTTAAACTCGTTAAAAAGATTAATAGCGACAAACTTGTCTATAGACGAGAACGAGTTTCACTATCGCTAGGCTTGTTAAAACATAGCGATGTGTTTGCCCGAAGGGAAAATTATAGAACAAGCATATGTTATCCTCCTCAAGCTTGACAAAAATAAAGAGGTACTGGTCAGCAATGACTGGGGAAAATTGGGAAGAAAACTTGAAGAAACTTTGTTGGTAGCAAGTCGCTCTTGAACATGACACTTCCACTCCGTGTCCGAGTCGGGTTGGGTTGTTTCATTCACCGGTCACATCACCATGGTATCATACCATCCACATTTGGGGTTAATGCTACCAATCCATCACATCAGTGTCGCCGATATGTTCAAGAGAAGTCATTCAGAGAGTTCACCTATGTCTCACCCACTACCATACATTTATACTCCATTCTTTCATGACCGCCACCCTGAACCTTATATCACCAGATCGTTTTTACCTCCATTAAAATCATTTGCTCCATTCCATGTCATTGATGTGGGATTCATTAAGGCCCTCCTGTGACAGATCACTTCTTGTCGACATCAGCTCATTATCCAACAAGTTGATCTAGGAACACCCCATTCAGTACATTGAAGCCTGCATGCCTCAATGGCAAGTTTCTCACTTCCGGCGACAGGTTTACATCAATGGCCTTCGACCGAAAGATTTTGCGTGGTGTTCGATGCCAATTCCTTTATTCACACCACGTGAATTATACTACAGTACCTTGAGGGTCATTATCATTATCAGTGATTCCTCTCGCGCTTGTTAACAGTTTACATCATTGGCTGGTAATCAAGCGATGTCTTTCCATGTTCAACTTCAGAACATTTCTCACATGGATCGACTTGTACTTAGAGTGGAGATCGAACGAGATTGAAGACCACGGATCTAGTTTCATCCATCCGAGCTGTGATATATATTCAGGGAAATAAAGACATCAAAAGTACATCATTGCTGCACAGATAATCATCCAATCAAAAGGATGATGGCTCTATTAGAATCATCAGTCTACACTCAGACGATTGTCTGTCCTATGTATATGAAAATGAATTTATAAAGTTGAGCATGGGAATGCCTGCCTCAGCTAGATCATGAAAATATTATGAATATAATGTATTGCATTGTATCTTATTACAGGTCTCCTCCCAGCATTGAAAGAACTTCAGATCCTCATAATAAAGCATTTCACCCGACATCAAAAGATTAACGACCTCATGCTTTAGGGGGCAACTGTTATAGACAATTTTGGGCCCTACAACCCCAATCATGAAATGTCCATAAATCAAGGGCTCCTAAGTCCCTAAAAGTGTTGTTCCAACCCCTAAAGGAACAAGGTCAACAGATTACAGCTTCTCCCAGAAGTTCTCCATGAAAAACTACTCAGAATTGGTCAAAACAGGATCATTTCAGCTGCTCCACTGGCTAAGTGCGTTGCATCTCACCTAAATACATTGTGTGGGTGCGCTGCATTTCAAAAATCCCTTCTGTGGGGTGTGATGTGCGAGAAATGACAAATGGCAGTGTTATTCCGCGAGGTGGAGAGGCAATGGAAGCTTCCAGAATCTTCTCCTGTGACACTTGCCTCACTGAATTCGACCAAGGATGAGTAAGAGACCATCAATCTCCAAGTGGAAGCAAGAACTATCAGAGGGAGGACACTTATCAAATCACAAGCTGACTCATCCCCCTTACAGATATCTATATATGGATCCCTCATCCCAGAGATCCAGAGGCTGGAATTTTGCATATTGTAAGGAATTGTTGTTGGTTTCTTGAGACAAACATCAGATTGTTGGGTGATCTAAGCTTTGTTTGAGGTGAAGAGGGGCTTCTTTGCTGGGAGGTTGATGCTGGGTCAGAACAACTGGTTGTAACTCCTCTTGGCTCTTTTCTTGTTTATCAATAAAAGCTATTCAAGTTTTCCTCCATGATTTTGTGTCATTGATGCTTGCTACATTTGTATGGTCAATTTACATTTGATCCTAGATTGTTTATGATTATAGATCCATGTCTTTGTATAGTGCTATGCTTCTGTGATCTTATAGGTACTTTGTGAAGCTGGGCGTGTAAGGGAGCAGGTAGCTGAAGACTATCAAAGAAGAGAGGAATCAAATCAGGAGATTAGCGCAAGACAAAGGTTGGTATTTCTGTTCCTCTATATCTATAATTCATAAAGGAAAAACAAAAGTAGCTTTTCTCTGTTTGTTTCTAAGGCAGCTGTCACACCTTAGTGGGATAGAGCAGTTCTATATAGACACTTTTCCCTGTAACAGATGTAAATTTCCCACCAATAATTTTAGGGCTTCTTACATTTTCTTAAAGCACTATTTTATTTAAATTAAGAATAGAACTCCTTCGTATTCAATGAAATTATCTTTGAAAATACTTTGGAGTCTTTTTGTTGAAGTTGTTTGAGGACATGTTGGAGTCTCTTTGTTGGAGTTTCTTTTCTATAGAAAAAGTAAAGTTACCATCCATAAGAGTTGAAGTTGTTTGAAGATGTGTTGGAATCTCTTTGTTGGAGTTTCTTTTCCATCAATTAAAAAGCCATGCATACAAGGAGATGAAATCAAAAGAGGTAAATTTATATTTTATAATCATGAATTATTTGAAGTTTTCTTTTGTGATTTTAGATCGATTTTAACGTTAATATTATTAAAAAATAAGTCTATATTTGATAACAGTGAATTGTTTGTAGTTAATTTATATGATTTTAAATAGATCTCAACTTTACGCTGTTAAATTGTCAAAATTTTCCTATTTAATTAATTTGGAGAAAAACTAGATTTAAAAAATTCAGAAATTGAAGAGCCCAGTCTTTATCTATGCTAGTTCATTTCATACATATATTCTCTAAAATAGGCATCTTTAGCCATGCAAGTTCATTTATCTACTCTGAAACAAGTGTTCATTTATCTGCTATGAATTAACAGGAAACAGGTGGTTTAATTTCCCAATACAACAGATAATATTCCAAATCGAGTCTTCAGTTGTTCATATGATTTTTTTGTCCATAGGATATGTCCACAATAACTCACAGTTTTCCACTGAGAAGAGTTACTGGATTTGGACGTCTTCAGTAATGTCATCATAGATTCCTTTCCTTTTAGAAGTATGTTTTCATAGTGAATTTTTACATTATAGGGATATGTAACCTTCGGATGACTTAAAGAAAGTGATAGAATTGATATTTTCCTTAAAGATACGGGGATCAAAGATCCTTGGTTTGGATGTCTTCCACAGCATGTTTGGGTTTGTTATATGTTCGGATCTATCATATACATTGTTCTAACATGTAGATCTGGGTAAGGGATATGAAATTAATCAGTTGTTATATATCTTCATGGAGTTAATGGTCCTCCCAAGTTGATTCAAAGTTGAATCAATTTGAAGAAATGAACCTTACAAACCCCTTAACATCATAAAATATTGTTGAAGCAAGAACAACCTTCACTGGAATAAGAAACTTTCTCTAATGCCAAGGACCTATTTTGAATATGCAAAGTGCCTTTAGATTTTCCTTTACATCCATAGGTTGTTAACGACGTTCAAGATAATTACATGCTTTGTGTTTCCTATAATGTGGAAAAACATGCTCTATGTTTCCTAGCTCTAATTAGTAATACCACTGCTACAACTTTTCTCTACAATCCTGAAACACAAGCATCAAGAAGAGAAAGTGATGGTTATAGGATTATTGTGCATGCATGCTTTCTCAAGCAACAATGGGTCTGAGATGCCAAATTCTAGAATTGTTTGGATGATTTCCAATTAGAAGTTCTCATGCCCAAAGGGAAAGTTTTATGGCTAGTCACACCTCCCATGGAATCATTTCTCCAATGGTTCATGCCACATGGGCCATTCTTCTCCAAATTGCATGAGGGGAATAACTTTCATTTAGTTCAACTCTTTGTTAGATAGATATGGGTACAAGATGTCTAACCACAATTCCTTAGAACTCCTTACCCTAAATGGTAAGAAAATTTACAGAGATGATAATAGGAATGACTTCTCCCTCACCCTACTTGGAAGTTCCATCCTCAAAAAAAATACTACTATAACCAGGTGGCCGAGATACCTTTGATGAAAAAAAACGTTGTACTCAATCAACAATGCAAGAAATATTTTAACCTAATTTTCAATCTGTCTTCTTGAATTTTTTGGTATCTAAATCTGGCTCAGACATATTGAGATTGAAACTATATGTTACATTAGAAATATGTTTAACTATTTAGTATAAATTGCAAAGCTATTCTAGTCATGGTTGTGTTTGATGATTCTTTGATATTGCAACCAGAAAATAAGATAAATTTACTTCTAGCTTCAAAATATAAGTGGTTTCAGATAACTTTTCATTTAATATCATCAATATATTTTTTAAATGCTCACTACCATCCACCACCATTTATTAAGAGGTGATGCATTATTTAGGATTTTTATATAAATACTTAATACTGAATGACCAACGTCCATCATCACCAAAATATGGGTTGCTACCTAGCATCCATATCCCACCTAACAAAATGTAGGACTACTACCTGCAACCTTGAGACAGGTTAAGGCCCCTTGTGGGTAGGTTATGGGCTACTCTTTTTATAATATCAAACCCTTATGAATGTTGTAACAGAGGCTAGATCTCAGTAATCCAACTATCTTGTGGTGGTTTTCCCATCATTATTCTACACTATAATATTGAATCTATGCCATAGAGATGAAATGAAGAATCCAGGTTGTATTTTTAATTCAGCATTTGTTGTAACATACAACAATGGGGAAATTTCAGTAATTTTAGTAGGAGGTTTTTTGAATCCTCATTGTGGTACCATTCATATTGCTATTTCATGACTCTAATATTCTGCATGAATTACATACTTCATGTGAAAATATTGCAAAAGGAGTTATTCTCCCTGGTTCTTTTGGAAGTATGCAGAATCAGATTATAGCCTACAAGAACCTTAAAAACATTGCTGGCTCAGGATTTATGAATCCATTTCAGTAGTAGAGTTTCACCCATAAACAATGGATATGAAAGAGCAAGATGTTTACCAGCAACATGAATTTAGTGCAAATTTTCACATGCCATAGGATTTAAGGTTTAATGATCTTGAAACTGCCACAAATGGTGTGTATGCAGCTGGGTTTAGAAGTAATCTAACCATGAAGCAAGGCTAAGGTAAAATTGTAATTCCATCAAGCTCACCAAATAGTAACTTACTCAATGTGCTAAAGGTTATGCTTTGTCTTAAGCTCTAGGTAGTGAACCTAGAGTGCAACAAAAGTGAATCAAGAGCACATAACCAGGCCCTTTTGTTACTTATTTTATTCCAAAGGATGTGAATAGGAATGAATCCTCCGTCACCCTACTTGGAAGTTCCATCCTCGAAATGTGGACAACAAGAAAACTGAAATCATATCTTAGAATTGTAAAACCCCCAACTGAGTGCCAAGCTGATCAAAGTAAAAAAATTATATATAAAGGCATATAGCTACAGCTTGTCATTTCAACCAACTAGGTGTCCATGTTGCCAGCATGGACCTCACTGTGATCATCATGTTGACAATGCTTTCTAAATCACAGCATCACCCCAAGGCATAATATCACCATCGCTAATGATAATGGAAATATGCATGCAATAATCAAGGTTTATTAATGCCTAGACTAGGTTGTGGCTCCATAAGTGTGGGTCCTTACAAATATTAACCAGCAAGTTGTATTCTTTTATCCTTTTTTATTCAGACCACTATCTTATTTTCCAATCCGTCGTCTTTAGAAAATTTGGCTACCTTGGATGCCTTGGATTCCTTGAATCTGTTAGGATGCTATGTTGATGTAGATGTCTTTGGAAACATTTTTAATTCTCAAAAATATATATGGTAGAGAGTTTTCATTCCATAGTGATATAATACTTCAGATGTGTTATGAACCATAGAGAAGCATCATAGAGTCGCATAGATTTTCATACTTGTTTGTCATAGTGTCATAAAAATTTCCTGTATCATAGTACCATAAAAGAATCGAATGCTACCATATCTTATGTTTCTCTTAATCATGGGTTTATCTCCTCTTCTCCTTATGATATACTTATGGTTCATGCTGATTTAGGGTTTGCTGATGGTTCCATTCAATCCTTCTCAGTTCTCGTTTGATCTAAACAGGAGGGTGGCTGGCAACAGGAACACACCCCCTAGTGGCTATCGAACAATTAAAATAAACCTAATTGTAGTGCTAGTTGGTGGTACTCCACAAATTAGCTATTGGACTGATTGTTGGGTTAAATTAATTTCTTGAATGTTTTGTATCCCACATCTTGCAACATCATATAAAAGTTGATAATCTGTCTGAGCATAGAAACCCTGTGCATTTTTTGGCATTCCACCTATGGCTATAGGTCTTAGTATATGCTCGTTGTCATCTACTACAACAACCACATTGACAAATTCAGATCTAAGTTAGTCATTTCAAATGTATCTTTCAATTGAGACTTTAGACTTAAATTGAATCACCATTATTTCTAGTGATAATCAAATCATCCACATGAATCACAATTAAGAAAACTAAATCATTCACATGTAACCATAAATACTGTGATATATGTTAGGATGCATCAACCAAGTTGTAAAAAAAAATTAGCAATCTTCTAGTTTCATATCCTAGGTGCTTGTAATCATTGAGAGGATGCATGTCATGGGGAAACTATGCAATATAATTCCTGAGATAGTTCACCATTTGCTTGAAGTATTGTAGGTCAAGGTTGATCTTTCATGGTGGCCAAATAACAATGGTTGAAAACTTCATTGGATCAATGCTTAGTCCATCGTGTTTCACACAAAAATCCAAGATAATCAAGTTTCTTCTACCCAAATGCACAGTTCTTCATGTTCACAAATAACTTTTCATGTGCTGCAAACACTTGGTTTATTCATCCTAGGTCTAGCTGAAAAGTAATATGTCTAAGTACACAATTAGAGTTGAGTAAAGATGTAGTTGTAGAACTTTGTTTGTCATCTCATGAATATTGCAAGGCCATAATTTGTAACACTTAATGACATCAGTGGCCATGCAAGTTGTCCTTGTCACATCTTGAAGGATGTCTTCCACATATCCTTAGGTAAAATTACTAATCAATTACAAATCTTAAGCTGCATTTCACACTTTTTGTGCCTCTTTAGACAACATATGTGTGATAGGGAGTCAGTGAGTAAGAATGCACCAAAAAAATTGATTAGATTGCATATCTCAGCCTTTCTAAGTTGCATTTCAAACTTTTTGTGCCTCTTTAGACAACGTGTGTGTTATAGGGAGTCAGTGAGTAAGAATGCACCAAAAACTTTTATTAGATTGCATATCTCAACCTTTCTAGCAATTTCTTGAGCATAATAAAATTCCCATCAAATGATGGTTTTCCCATTTGGAATTTCATAGTACTAACATCCTCATGTCTATTACGTGGCCATCTAAATGTTGTGTGATTTCTTTGGTTGGTGAATTTTTGTGTGTAAATTGTATAGTAGAATGCAATTTGTGGGTAACAAGCACAGACCCATTTGCTTTTACAAATCACCCAACTGATATTTAAATGCCAATGCCATATTCCAATCTACTTTTGTTTCAACACAACACTAAAATTGATCTTTTGGCTTCTTTATTGGATTGTTTCCAAGGAAGATATGCATGTGCATTGTGTTGGTGTTAGTGAGTAATTACTGTGCTATTGTTAATGTGTTGGATCACTAGTTAGTGGTACTCCACAAATTAGCTATTAGACTGATTGTTGGGTTAAATTAATTTCTTGAATGTTTTGTATCCCACATATTCCAACATCATATAAAAGTTGATACTTTGTCTAAGCATAGGAACCCTGTGCATTGGTTGGCATTCCACCTATAGCTATAGGTCTCAGTATATGCTCGCTATCATCTATTATAGCAACCACATTGGCAAATTCAAGTATGCATCTACATAGCTGCTCGAGACTAGTTCCCATTATGATTTTTCACTTTAATGGCAAGTTATATTAGGCTCTTACCTTGTTTGACCATCATAGGCAACCCAAGAGGTACTTTCAAGTACATGTAAGAAACTATTGTAATTCAATTTGCTATTGCAGAGTAACCTTTACTAATTGTAATCCTTATTTAATGATGTGTTATGACACAATAGGTCTCTTTACAATTTATTGCTATAAAAATATAGCATGGGTGAGGGGGTTATGCTACAAATTTTGTGTAGAAGGCTAGAAGGTATTCACATAAAGATGAATATGGATAGATTCCAGAGAAACTGGGGTTTGTTCCTGAAAAGTTTGAGCCTCTATTGTTTAGCTGCCCTTTTTTGAGTCCATAGCATGATAAGCACAATGGCTTTGGGGAGCTTTATTGACATGCATGTGGCATCCATTGCTTCAATATATCATTCAAGTGTTTTGCTCAACATGATTACTGTTAGATACTTTTTTTCTAAATATCTATTTTTCCATTGGACTTCTGTAATGGTTCTTTCAGCCTAGTTGTTTACATAGAAATAGTTTTAAACTTTTTTTAGCCTAGTTGTTCACATAAAAATAATGTATTATTTATTTAGGCAAAATAACTCCTCAACTGTTGTTATATGTGAACCCTTTCAAACCACCCTACAATTTGTTCCCTGGAAATGGTAATGTTGTTGTGGCTTTACACTAAAATTTTACAACTCATACTTCTCAATATTTGAGAACATAAATGAAAGGTTTGTAGTTTGATACAGTGGTGTGATGTTGCATGGTTTTTGGCATTTGGAGGTAACATGTTGTGAAAATGTATCTAATTGTTTTGGTTAATGATTTCAGTCTATAACTTGCACTCTGTTTGGCACACGTGGAGATGGGTATTGTTTTAAGATAACAAAAATGGACCCTTGAAAATACTAGGATCTGAATTGAACTCTTATGAAATGGCAAGGATGTGCTAATATAAATGTTTTTTTTTGTGATGTAGTCTATTGGTGGCTCTTTAACAACCCTCACCAAAAGTGTCATTGAAAATGGCTTTGGTGACAAACCTTAAAGGACCATCACTATATACACTTACAACAATGACTTTTTAAAGACTGTCACAATATGCGACATTGGTGACAGACCTTAAAGGTCCATCACAGGCATGAAGCATCATTAAAAACTCATTGGAATGATAAATGATGATATACATTTATTGACCGTCACCAAAAGTAACCAAAAATATCATTGTTGACAGTCAATAAAATATCATCACTAGAAGTGTCACCCAAGAGAGAATTAGTGTTGGGCCTTTAATGACCCTCACCAAAAGCATCACCAAAGAGAGAATTAGTAACAGACCTTTAATGACCCTCACCAAAAGTGTCATTGAAAATGACTTTGGTGACAAACGTTAAAGGGCCATCACTATATACACTTACAACAACACTTTTTTAAAGACTGTCACCATATGTGACATTGGTGACGGACCTTAAAGGTACGTCACAGGCATGACCCTCACCAATGAAAATTTTTCTTGTAGTGATCCTTTATGCAGATCCTAGTCCCTGCAATGGAACCATTTGTTGGCTTAGTGGGGCCTGACCTAGGTTTAGAGGTGATTTAGCCAAGAAAATCCTAGTACTACTGACCCTTTTTGGGAACAGTCCACGGAGCACGGACTAAGGTCTCACCCAAAGTAGTATGGGAGGGTGCTAGAACCAGGTTTCTGCACCCTGGGGGTGTCTGATATGGTGGGATTGGTACGCGGTCCAACCTTCATGCTCATTGTGCTACGCACACCAGTGGGCACCTCGCAGCCTACGATGTTGTCTTCGTACATTCCTATTCATAGTGTGATCTTTGTTATTTACCCCAGTCTTTCCTAATTATGCACTGTTAGCTGATTACTTAGATTATTTTCATATATAAGTATTTTGAACCATATGAGCATTTACTCAACTGTGCGCAGTAAACAAATAGAGTAAAAGTAAGGCATAACAATAGAATAATGATTCAATACTAGATGCACAAAATTAGGATAAAATTCTCTTTATTATCTTTCTGTCCCAATTACAAACTCAACTTCGCCATACACACTAAGCTGCATACTCTACTAGGCCTTTGCACACTCAGCTGCGGAGCCTCTACCTATGACTACGAGACAATACACTTAGAATCCTACTCTAATCTCGAACCATTCCTTCGCTACTCACTCTATCATCTACTACTTTCTTTACACTTAGATCCTCTCTCTATTTATACAATCCCATGGTCGTGGACCATGGGTAGGCTGACATGACTTTACATTACATTACATTACTTTATGTCAGACAACCATATTTCTTAACCTCTACTTCATGCTTCGTGCCTGCAATCAGCAGAGTCTTACAAAAGCTTTGACCAAAACTTGGGCTTTGAGCCCCAAAACTTGTTGTGGGGGACTCGATACCCAACACTTCTTAAGGAAATATATCCATTTATTCCTTGAGAAGTCATCTATAAGTGATACATAGTACACAAACTTACCCAGTGATGAAACCTTCAGAGGTCCAAACACATCATGTGCACAAGTTCTAATATATGTTTTGCCCTCTTACCACTAGAAGGGAAACTCACCCAAGCCTTATACCATACCTTATACCATACCTTTCCCATGAAGTATTCAAAAGCCCTTCTCTCCAATATGTCCCAGCCTTTGGTGCCGCAGCATGGTCTTCTCTCCAGAGACCACTAGATTTTCTGCTTCACTTTCAGGAACCACATAACTATTGCACCCATCAACAATAGTGCTACCTTGTAGCGTGTACAGAGTTCCAATTCGGACTCCCTGCATCAATACCAGTGCCCTCCAAACCATCTTGCAGGAATCCTTCTTGAACATTGTTTTTACACCTGCATCATCCAACTTACTTACCGAAATCAAATTTCTGGCTAATGTAGGAATATAGAGAACACCCAGAAGTGTTCTAACCCTTCCACCTTGCAACTTCAACTTTACTTTTATGCGACCAATGATTCTAGCCTTCTTGTCATCCCCCAAGAAGACATCACCACCATCATATTTCTCATACTCGTAGGACCAGTCTCTATGGGGAGTGAAGTGAAAGGATGCACCTGAGTCAATCAACCATGCCTCATGATCTACATGTGTACTTGAAGAAGCCAAGTGCACATCCCCACCTTCATTTGAGGTGGTTTTCACCTCTGTAGAAGGAGCATCATCAGATCCCTTTCCTTTATCAGGAGCTTTAGATTTACAGTCCCTTTTGTAGTGCCCTTCCTTTCCACATTTCCAGCACACCACCTTTACAGGTTTTCTTGGAGATTTAGATATCCCTCTAGATTTAGACCTCCCACTTGATGATTTATTTTTGTTTCTATTCTGGGACCATCCTTGTATATACAAGGCATCACCATTCTGGCTCTCCAAATTTTTCCGTCTCATTTTCTCTGTCAGCAATGATGAGACTATTTTAGCAAATTGTAAGGCAATTGCATTGCCACCTATTTCAATAACCAGACTATCCCACGAATCTGGTAGAGAACACAACAAGCTAATGCACTTATATTCATCTGAAATTTTAATATCAACATATAATAACTGACTTACCATAGTATTAAATGCGTTTAGATGCTCTGTCACCGAGTCTTCATCTTTCATCCTCAGGTTATACAACCTTTTCCATAGGAACAGTTTATTCACTAGAGACTTAGATTGGTAAAAAGTCTGTAACTTGTCCCACAAAGCCTTCACCGTAGCTTCCCCTGATACATTCAACAATATTGAATTTGAGACACACAATCGTATTGTGCTCTTTACCTTCCGATCCAACTGCTTCCATTCTTCATTGGACACTCCCAGTGGTTTAGTGCCCGGATCTACTACGATCCACTGATCTTTATCCACCAACAGATCCTCCATCTTGAGATTCCACATCTCAAAACTCTGACCATTAAATTTCTCAATCTCTATCTTTCCACTACTCGCCATATTCTTTCAACACCATAATTGATCTTGCAGATCTCCCATTGAACAAGGTGTACCACAGGCCCGAGTGAAACCCCTCAGCAACAAAGGCATCCCCTTGAAGCCAAAATAGCTCTGATACCAAATGTAGGTTTCAACCCTGTACATAAATTACCTGCATATGAATTCTAAAACACAGAAAATAAACAATGCCAGAGCATAACACATAAAACACATATACACAGAGATTTTCCCCTAGATCCCAAAACCGGGACTACCAGCTTGATTTTTCGTTATGTTCCTTTCAATGTTCCAATACATATTTATACATACCGAAGCACCCAATTCCATGGACCGAAAACCATCACATCCAAAACCATGGACCGAAAACCATCGCATCCAAAACCATGTGTGAAAATCATGCATAAAACCATAGGTAGATCCGCCCAACATAATATAGTTTCCAAAAACAAAATTTTCCATAGCGTTGCTATGAACCCCATAGAGACGGGTTATTTTTCACCCCTCAAACCCCCTTGTGACCCCCCAGCTACATAATAAGCGCAACTAGGGGGGGGATCTGCCCCCCCCTCTAACTGCCCAGTTAACTACGTGGACTAGTCGTGGAAAGAGTCTGTAATAGAAGATCTGAACATAATAAATACTATTTTGGAACAATATCTGTGTATCTATATGTTTATGTTTACTTCTACATTTACTGTGAATTCACTCTATTTATTGCATTTATCATAAGAAACACTTAATAGATGCATGAAAGTGGTAGATCTGTTAGTTTACTTTATGTTATGAATGTTTAAAGCAATTGGCACAGAGTTAGAAGCTGCGATCTGTAAGTTATTGTAAATCACACATTTTAAGGATTAAGGTTTGTGAAAGTCTAAATAAAGCCCTCGAAGTAACATAAACCCATCACACAGACCTCTGGATATAGAAACCTGGTTCTATCATCCCCCAATACTACCTCGGGTAACACTGCAGCCTATGCTATGTGGGTTATTTCCAAAAGGGCCAGTAGTGTAGGGTTTTGTTGGTTGGCGCAACTAACTCTGAACCTAGGTCTAGACCCCCTCAAGCCAACACTAATGCCTTTAGCTGATAAAAGAAAATAATTATAACTCTCCTTGTCCATTTCTATGGTGTGTTACCTAAGAAAATATGCCTATCATTTAGGTCTTCTCTTCAACCAATGTGTCTTTCTCCTATGAGTTGATGAGGAGGTCATTTTCTTGTATAATAGATGCCCCCTAAAGTGTGAGGTTAGAGATGAAGATGATGGCCAAAATAATTTATAGATATTGTAGTAAAAGAGAGCGAGGATTGGATCTTCGAGACATTGAGAGACCTAAAACAAACCACATATGTCAAAAAATATAAGATCATGTCCTGAGTTAGGCATTCCCATGCTTAATAGTTATGTTAGAGTGATTTCCCAAAAAGAGATATGACGATCATGTCCACCAATAAGAACAATGTAGAACTATGTCGTAATATGATCAACCTAACAAGTTGTCTTTGAAAACAATATATGCAACTTCAAAGAGGAAGAAAGGCTAAGTGACATAAGGCTCTACCCAAGGTCTTGGTGGCTTCTTATCTAAACAAATATTTCTATGCATGTGAATAAAGGAGTTGAAGTCGAACATGTGAGAAATCGTCTGATTACCAGTTAATGATGAAAATTGTTAACATATGTGAGGATGGTGACTAATAAGGATGATGGTCTCCAAGATGCACATTACAATCTAACAACTGTGATAAGGATGTTGTTGTCGAACAGTCGTAGAATCATTCAACTGGGAGCCAATGATGAAAAGCCTCAGTTAAACAAAATGTAACCTGCCACTAAGGACTACAAGTTCCAAGGTACTGATATGTTTTTGGATCTACGTCCTAGATAAAGTTTTGAAGTCGATAGGAAGATATATGTCAAAAGGAAGGGAATGAGGTGTCCTACATCAGTCAACACGAAACGAGACAAGAATTATTGTTTTGCAGATAAATTTTGAGTAACGGGTCAAAGAAACTGTTGTCACTCACAACATTATGAGTTTTCAGTTGATCAATGTTGCTAAAGAGCAGTGAAGTTTGAAGCCATCTTCCAGGCCACAGAAACACTCAAAGCCAAATTAAATCCTCTCCATTGCATAGTGCTTGAAATATCCATTGGTAGGTGTAAGTCCAAAAATGAACTCCTGGATCAAAAGTTAGAGCAGATTAAAGATACCCTTTCAAATCAAGAAAACAAAGAAAAATGGCTAAGGGTGAGGCTCATCACAAATCGCAATCAGGTTTTTTTTGGAACAACAATAGTGAAAGGAAGAGAAACCTACATTTGGTCAATTTCCTGTAATGCAAATCACGAGTCGGCGACTGGAGGCCCATGGAACATAGTGCATCGAAGGTTCATGTCATAGAGCATCGATATCGCATATCGACGATCGCAAGTGCAAAGAGGTGGCAAAAAACAATTTGGTCAAGAAAACTGTCGAATGGCGATATAGTGTAATATTGCCAAAAATTGGACTTTAGTGTTAAAGTGCTGAGAGGGGCCGATTTCATTTTACAAAGGAAACCAACTGCAAAACTAGAGGTAGGTAGGCCTTTTCTGGGGGCCATGTGGCAAAGAATCATTGGTCCAGATGAATCCACATGGTAGATAACGTTAGCATGATGTGGCAGTACAGAGGACACGTGGCATGTAGATTCGACATTTTCAAGGATCCTACGGTGAAATTTTTGGGTGAAACATGTTGACGAGCCCCAAAAATGTACAATTATTTGGGCTCATTCAACCTCCTAAGTTGGCTTAGTCCACCATTCTCATTTGTTTATTGCATGTTTTTGATTATTTTTATGTTAATAGAGTGAATTTGGTTAGTCATTATGCCAACAAGTCTAATGGGTGCTTTGTGTAGCCTTTTTGGTCAACTTGGAGACAAAATTGAAGGTCTTAATGAGCACTTGGCAGCCAAATTCGTGGGAGAACAAGCTAGAGGATTTGTAGGAAGGTGTCCCCCTCATTTATGGGCCCTTACCTCGAATTCTCCACCATCAGCTCGGAGTTCAAGGGCCACCGAATCAATCAGCTCAAGGGCAGCCAAGCAAGTCAAGTTGGACTGCTGTTAACTACAAGTCTTGGGCAGCCAAGTCCCTAAACTTTAGGAGGACTGTTGGGTCCTCAAATTGTATAAATAAGAAGGCTTAGGGCCTCATTTGGGTTAGCTAGTTGGTAGTCATTTTTGTAGCTAGTTAGTCAATTTGGTTTTTGCTCTTTGTAAGCCAGTTTTGGCATGATGTTAGACTCATGATTATTCAATAAAGGCAGGCAGCTTTGGATTCAATTCTGAGTTTTTAAGGGAGCTATAGCTCTCAGGTTAGGGCCCAACCTGAGAGCAATAGACCTCCTCTTCCTTGTATCGTTACTTGTTTCCTTGCAGCACTTTATTTCCTTTGTTTTGACATGCATTTAGAATTTCCAGTTTGCTGATTTGATTTGTTTTGTGTGATTGAAGTAGGATTAGCTTATGGTTTACATGCTTTTAGTTGTTTATATTAGAGGAGGAGGATTGTAATTCATTAGAGTCAAGAAAAGGTTGATAGTGCACTCGCTGCCATCTCTGTTTAGAGATTGGGGGTGTGGGTTGTACCAACCACCAAAAAACGCAGTCTTATGCTTTCATGCAAGCTGCCACATAGTTATTTTAATTATAGATCCATGCATGCACTCTTTCTCCACTTTAGTTCTCTGTTCCTGAGCCATCACAAGCCTCATTTCCATCCTACCTATTCACCCATACACTTCCTCCACTCCTCCATCACCCAAAACTCCAACCACAAACCTTCCTGTAGAAATCCCGAGACTTCCTGTAGGATCCCCTGCAGACATCCTGTAGAAGCCTGCAAACTCGGTTGCTGAGCATCTGAACGTGTGGAACTTCTGTGGGATGATGTTAGAGATCCCCTGGAACCTCTCCTAGCCCCCCTAACCTTTCCCAAGCTTTCCTTCCTTTCGCACCACCTCTGCACAACCAAACCCTAATAAGAAACAAAATCATCATCACTCCAACCATTTAAGCAAAAATACAAAAACATGTTCTTTTCAATATAAGTAGTTTAAGTTCATGCATTTTACATCATTAGAAGTAATGGCATCATTTCCAGACGCTTGCACTCCACCCATTGCATCCTAGAGGTTAAGCTAGTCAGATTAGGGTTTACTAGGGTTTCCATGTTTTGGTTGGCTTTCAGTTCATTTTTGCAAAATAGATTAATTTCCTTTAAGATAGCCTTCGTCCATGATTTAGCAAGCTTCTTCTGAGAGCATATAGAAGTTGGCTTGAGCCCCTAGCGGACTTGTGCCAGCTGACCAAGTGACAGCTGCGGCAAGAGCTAGTACTTGTGCATACAACACCGTCGCTTCCAAGTTTGTTACGAACTACCGGGTTGATAAAATTAGAGATAGGAAGCTCCAGGAGTTGTAGCATTATTGCTACAATACTGGAGCCCACCATCGTTTTGGCGCCGTTGCCGGGGCCCAACAGATTGATCTACAACTAACTATGAAAGGTGCAAAATTAAACTGAAAGCAGGAAAGAACTAATCTACTTTGCTCAAATGAAATTGCAAGAATGGAAATGCTAGTCTACGCTTGCAGAAAGGAAATGCTATTCTATGAAAGCAGGAAATGCTAATCTATGAAAGCAGGAAATGTCTATACTACTTTTGCAGAATGGAAATGAAATAAACTACTTAGCAGAATGTGCCACAAAAATAAATGAAGAATTTTGGCCAAAGATATCAGTCCTTCTAACAGTGAGGAAGAAGAGCAGAAAGGGGGAGAAGATGAAGGCTGCCACAGCCAAGCTGAAAGGAAAATCGCCCACAGCCAAGCAGGATACAGTGGTGCTGTCTGTTTCTACAGGAAGACAGAAGACTGTTTCTACAGGAAGCCAGCGAACTGTTTCTACAGGAAGTTTGAAAAGAGGGAAGCCAAAGGAGAAGTCAGCCGAGATGTTAGCCAAAGAAGCCACCAGGGCCATCAGATGAGGAGAGAGATTGGTTGCTCAGAGGATGAGAAACACTTTCAGTAGGGGCGTGATGACGAGCCCCAAAAATGTACAATTATTTGGGCTCATTCAATCTCCTAAGTTGGCTTAGTCCACCATTCTCATTTGTTTATTGCATGTTTTTGATTATTTTTATGTTAATAGAGTGAATATGGTTAGTCATTATGCCAACAAGTCTAATGGGTGCTTTGTGTAGCCTTTTTGGTCAACTTGGAGACAAAATTGAAGGTCTTAATGAGCACTTGGCAGCCAAATTCGTGGGAGAACAAGCTAGAGGATTTGTAGGAAGGTGTCCCCCTCATTTATGGGCCCTTACCTCGAATTCTCCACCATCAGCTCGGAGTTCAAGGGCCACCGAATCAATCAGCTCAAGGGCAGCCAAGCAAGTCAAGTTGGACTGCTGTTAACTACAAGTCTTGGGCAGCCAAGTCCCTAAACTTTAGGAGGACTGTTGGGTCCTCAAATTGTATAAATAAGAAGGCTTAGGGCCTCATTTGGGTTAGCTAGTTGGTAGTCATTTTTGTAGCTAGTTAGTCAATTTGGTTTTTGCTCTTTGTAAGCCAGTTTTGGCATGATGTTAGACTCATGGTTATTCAATAAAGGCAGGCAGCTTTGGATTCAATTCTGAGTTTTTAAGGGAGCTATAGCTCTCAGGTTAGGGCCCAACCTGAGAGCAATAGACCTCCTCTTCCTTGTATCGTTACTTGTTTCCTTGCAGCACTTTATTTCCTTTGTTTTGACATGCATTTAGAATTTCCAGTTTGCTGATTTGATTTGTTTTGTGTGATTGAAGTAGGATTAGCTTATGGTTTACGTGCTTTTAGTTGTTTAGATTAGAGGAGGAGGATTGTAATTCATTAGAGTCAAGAAAAGGTTGATAGTGCACTCGCTGCCATCTCTGTTTAGAGATTGGGGGTGTGGGCTGTACCAACCACCAAAAAACGCAGTCTTATGCTTTCATGCAAGCTGCCACATAGTTATTTTAATTATAGATCCATGCATGCACTCTTTCTCCACTTTAGTTCTCTATTCCTGAGCCATCACAAGCCTCATTTCCATCCTACCTATTCACCCATACACTTCCTCCACTCCTCCATCACCCAAAACTCCAACCACAAACCTTCCTGTAGAAATCCCGAGACTTCCTGTAGGATCCCCTGCAGACATCCTGTAGAAGCCTGCAAACTCGGTTGCTGAGCATCTGAACGTGTGGAACTTCTGTGGGATGATGTTAGAGATCCCCTGGAACCTCTCCTAGCCCCCCTGACCTTTCCCAAGCTTTCCTTCCTTTCGCACCACCTCTGCACAACCAAACCCTAATAAGAAACAAAATCATCATCACTCCAACCATTTAAGCAAAAATACAAAAACATGTTCTTTTCAATATAAGTAGTTTAAGTTCATGAATTTTACATCATTAGAAGTAATGGCATCATTTCCAGACGCTTGCACTCCACCCATTGCATCCTAGAGGTTAAGCTAGTCAGATTAGGGTTTACTAGGGTTTCCATGTTTTAGTTGGCTTTCAATTCATTTTTGCAAAATAGATTAATTTCCTTTAAGATAGCCTTCGTCCATCATTTAGCAAGCTTCTTCTGAGAGCATATAGAAGTTGGCTTGAGCCCCTAGCAGACTTGTGCCAGCTGACCAAGTGACAGCTGTGGCAAGAGCTAGTACTTGTGCATATAGCACCGTCGCTTCCAAGTTTGTTACGAACTACCGGGTTGATAAAATTAGAGATAGGAAGCTCCAGGAGTTGTAGCATTATTGCTACAATACTGGAGCCCACCACATGTCACCACTCAAGAGGTTCCATGTGGCACTAATGACATCACCAATATCACACTCAGTGATCAAACAAAGCAAATCCCCTCCTCCGCCAAAGTCCCTTCTGTCTTGGAATTATGATATGAGGGACCCCCTCAGATGCAATATTTTATACAATGGAGTTAAAAATTTATTGGGTCCATCCCTTTCAAAGGCCTTGGGCCCATTCAACATCCCCATCTATGGACGACCTGGATTGACTTTGTCTAGATCAACAACTCCCAGGCATTTTCGCCCCCCCCGCCATGTTTCCCTTTATCAGTGGGGGTGGAGGTCCGAAAAGAAGTTTTCCCGCTAGGCCCCTCTGCTACGTGTCCCTCTCATGTCATTTCGCAGCCCCCCATCACTTACCACTTACCGCTCATGACCCCCTCTTAAAACTAGTCATCGTCAATACTCTCTCCCATAGTTCAATTGAAATATCATGGGTGGGCCTGATCCCGCAAATCGGTCATCACAATAGTCGAGGGGAAATATTAATGGAAAACATTAGAAATTTCCGAAGTTCAGGATTTGATGTATTAAGGGAAAAAGGCCACCCCGGATAGGCTTTCAAAGGCTCTAACGCCTTCGAGCTAAGCACCTGGTTCTAGACCTCGATCACATAAAGAGGATTACAGAAAGAGAGTCGAAGTAAAGGGTTTAAAGGGGATCGGGACTCTCCTCTTTCTTAATGTTTTAGTGATAAGGGCCAGTGCTTAAAATTCCTCCATATTATGACATAAGTGCATCACCAGGAATATCATAGCACCGATTGTGTTCTGCAGAACTTTAAAGGTGTGGTGGGTGTTACATATCCATTCGGGCACATCAACCCCAACTTATAGATCAGTACTATTAGGGCCCATCAAACCCTAATTTAGTTGTAACATGACCTAAAGAAGTCAACCATCATAATGCCTAGCTTCCCAAGAAGTTCCATGACCAAAATCGTCCAGAAACTGCCTCTAAGAAGATCACCGCAGGCAAGCCTTCATTAGGGTGCACTGCAATGCATACCATACATTAATAGGGTGCTATGCAGTGCACTTGGTCCCTCTTTGGCCTGCACTTGGCAAATTTGAGCAAATTTCCATGAGGGTTTGAAAGATTCCTTATCTGTTGGATGCCTCTAGAAGTTTCCCAAGGCTATCTACTCCTTTAAGCTCATATTTGGATGAGGAAGGGAGTTAAGGAACATCAATCCCTTATCCCCTCCTCCATGGAATTAAATTCTAAGTTTGGGAGGGTATTCATTATCACCATTTATGGCATAAATTCCTTCATTTACCTATAAAAAGACCACTTCTTCAAGTGATCAGGGGTTGGAAATTATTGAATTATAGGGAGATGTTGTTAGCATGAGACTTGACTTGATTTCAAGTATTGTAATGATGTCAAAATGTCCTGCTTGTTATGAGGAGAGGATTGGATTGAACTAGAGGAGTGGTGCTGAATCAAGCAATGGGTTGTAACTCTTCCTTTTACTAATAAAGTTTTCAAATATTTTTCCATATGCATGTGTTATTCATTTATGCTTTCATATGTGTATCATGTACTTGATTCCATGCTATGTTTCATCAATAGATCATTATCATATGCTTTGATCAGTTTTTGTCTTCTGTCTGTGTGAAGGTACTCTTGAAGTGGATTAAGTATGGAGAGGAGCGACAGAGTTGGTCAAGGGAGATAAGGAGAAAGAGAAAGCTACAGGTAGGCTTCTTTGCCTCTTATTTAATCTATTGGTCATAGGAAAAGTAGAGAATGATTTGCATTGTTGTTCTAGACTTAGCTACTAGTCTAGGGGTTTAAGCATTTATCCGTAGACACTAAAACTTCCCAAAATAGTGGGTCGGTAGTTGTGGCACTTAATAAGGAATATGGGGCATTCAAACCCAGCATGGGTTGATCTAGAAAGGCTCTCTAAGAGATGGAACCATGGTTAACACTGAAAAATGTAAACAGGGATTTAGTAGCTCGAGAAGACTTGATTACTCAACATGGTGATTCATATTGATGGAATGTGAAGTACTACCTAGTGGCCCTCCACCCCAGTACTATAGCATGAAACTGATAGTGCTCACTCTTAGCTTTAAAAGATAAATGGTTCAAGAAATAAAGGCAGATGTGACTGGAGTCGGCTAAGCAGCACAAGAGGCCGCACTATGAGAAAATTACAAACTAAAGGAGAAGTGAACATAGGATGGGCAAGAAGATATTTTGCTGACATTCTTATGTGATTGAATGATTTGTTATCCTATAAGGTGCCTCCCTTTAATGAGGTGGTTAATGTTTTGTAATGCTTTTAGGCCACAGATCCACCCTGGCCGAGACAGCTATCCAATCTGACATTTGAGACTCGGCTAAAGATATTTTGTTGTAAACAATGTTCTACGCTCCCCTCTCCTGATAAATAGGGGAAAGTAACACTTCACAAGGGTTCAAAAATATGTAGGAAAAAGCTACATGTATTTTAGATTGTATAACTTTATAATACAGATCTTTTAGAATATCAAGTAAATGATGGTGATTCCCCCTTCGCGTATTACAACATGTTATCCTCCTATTGAAGTTCATTATGTTCATGTTTCTTCTTTGAATTAATGCAATAATAGACGCTAGAAATATTTCGAACACCCTCATAGATTCATTTGTATCGACATTGTTAATGCATGTGCTTGTATGGATTATTGAAATTATATCTTTAAATTTGTGCTACATGAATCATATCATTCAGTCCCTCTTTTATCCATTATTTCTACCCGTAACTCAAATAAGTATAGAAATTATTAATGCCTCAAGATCTATGTGTTAAGTGTATAATTATTGAATATTTATTGTCTATGTGACGATTTTATCTTTCTCCTTATTCTCTCTCATTTTCTCTACAAAATCTTATTAAATTGTAAGTCCTTGAACTACTCAACCTCCACTATTTTCTACATATATTTATGTGATTTGTATATGTGGTGAACTACCATAAATTCATGTCTTACTCCTTTAGATGAATGAACCAACCCATTCCATTTTATATATACATATAGAATATATGTGAGGTCTCCATTTTACTGAGAATCATTTGAGACACTCAAAATCTAGATGCACCCAGGCACTGGTCTTGTAAGCAATCCAAGGCTGTCTCTAGGAGGTACAACATCTTTTGGCACTGTTGTCGGGAAACGTATTGAATGATTTTTCCCCTGGGATACAATAAATTGAGCCCTCTTTGTGTAGGTGAGAAAGACTTTATAATTACATCCATATCACCTTGGAAACTTCACACACCCCATCATCATTTATCACACTGGCTTTTAAAAGGCCTCACACTCACTTAGATAATTCTCATCAGAATGCCCCATTCGTATATTACCCAGAGAAAATAATTTTTAGGAAAGTGTAGAAGGAGAAAATTCGTATTTCCTGCACTTCCATCTCATCAGTATTTGAAGCCTCATCATCTAGCTATCAATCCACCATTACTCACTACTTAGGAATTACTGCTAAAACCCTTACATACCCTGCTTTTAGTCTAGCCACTCCTACTATTGTTTTTTTGGCCCAACTTCCTCATACAAGTCTCAATCCCCCTCCATAAATCTAGATGGCTCTTCTAGGTTTTTTGCTAAATAAATATGCCTCGCTTAATACACCTTAGCCCCTAAGTGCTATGCCCGAGGACTATCTAAAGCTTCTTCCCAGGTTCAATGGGAAGGATGATAACATTGCACATAAACACCTTGAAACCTTCTATGCTTTTGTTGAGAACCTAAACATAGAACATCTAGATGTGGTCCTCAGAATTTTTGTACAATCCCTTGATAAAGAAGACAAAAAATGGTTTAAAGCCCTACCCAATGCCTCCATCACTACCTGGGAGGAACTTGAAAATTATTTAAGACAAAAATAGGGTGAAAAGAGAAATAATGAGCACCTCCTCACAGAGTTTAATGCTATAAGGAAAAATCCAGAAGAGTATATCTGAAAATTTATTAAAAGGTTCAACAAATAGTATAATAACCTACTCGGCGAGATCAAGCCTGCTCCAGTTGGTTCTCGAGTAGATTTTTTGGGAGCCCTTGAATTAGAATTTGGCTTTACTCTAAGGGAAAGGAAGTCTCTCACTTTAGATCAACTCCAAATCGATG
The DNA here is from genome assembly GCA_031772625.1 of Pinus tabuliformis. NCBI lineage: Eukaryota > Viridiplantae > Streptophyta > Pinopsida > Pinales > Pinaceae > Pinus > Pinus tabuliformis. Next base: position 238,224,482 of record CM062808.1, on the reverse strand, counting down.
CACTTGAGGTGGAAGTGAATTTCACTTCAGCAGGGAAGTCAAGAGGAAAGAAAGAACCTACAAAGAATAAAAGAGGGAAAGAGGAATCATCTTCCTATAATCAAATTAGAGAATCACGAGACCTGAAGTTGGATGAGCTGGATAAACTATCAAGAGTTTATCACAAAAGGTTGGAAAGCTTGAACTTGAGAACAAGAGCCTCTCCAAACAGAATGCTCAAGTCAACAATTGTGGCTACAACCCATAGTATAGAAGGACTCCATTGTAAATACTTCCAAGGGAGACAAAAGAATAGCTCAACCAGATCCGTCATCCTATATATTTAGAAGATGATCCCGATGAAAAATTGTCAGATACACACCAGATTCAGAGAAAATTGTATTCTACTTTCTCCGTAGAAGAACATGAGAATATGGCTCCCCAGGAAGCTAGTCATTATAGAGAAGCAACAACATATGAGGAAGATATAGATTATTAGTGCAATCAGTTTGTATATTTCATGCAAGCACAACCACAACTTAAGTATGATCTAAGATCTTCAAAGAAGAGGTCAAGAGAACTAGAACAACAAGAAGGAATTGCTCCCTAGGTTATTCCTCCTATACTAGAGAAAGGGAAATGTAATCTAAATCCTGACCCTTCCAAGATAGAAGTCCCCTCTAATAAGGAAAGCAATAGTTCTGAGGGACACACAGAAAAGGATCTACCTGTTCTGTTGAAAATTGATAGTGGTAAGGAAGAAGGAGCAGAGGCAAGAGGCATAGAAAAAGTCCAACCTACATTCAATCTTCAAAAGGATCTTGAAAAGGTAAAGATTCATATTCCTTTGATTGAACCTCTAAAGCAGCCTACTTATAAAGCTCAAGTCTCTCAATTGATGAATCCATCTAACTCAACACCAACCCGTGACAGCTTTAACCTTCAAGAGGAGAGGCCAATGGTTGTTTTTGGGATGCATGTGGAAGAAATCGATCCTTCTACTACACCCTTCTACATGAATCTAGTGATCCATGACCTCTTATTGCATAATTTCATGTTGGACTCCAGAGCCTCACAAAATCTAATGCCATTAGAAGAGATGGAATAGTTGGGACTACAGATCACCAGGCCTTACAAGGACCTATACTCCTTTGACTCAAAGAGGGTCACATGCTTGGGAATGATAAAGGATCTGGTCGAAATCCTAGCCCAGATCCTGATGAAGAGTGTGGTAATGGACACAGTAGTGGAAGATATTCCCCCTCGGTTCGACATGCTCTTATCTAGATCCTGGGGTTCCAAGGTTGGGGGCTCTATCAAGCTAGATCTGACTTATGCCACTATTCCCAAATTTGGATGTGATCAAAGGATGTTGTATAGAGAATCCAGGTTTGTAAAAACAATGAACCCAAATAAAGACTCAGAAAACTCCCCAGTACATGGGAAAGAAAGCAACCTCTCTTGCTTATTGCCAGAATGAGATGAGACCTTCTTAGAGGAAACATCAGTGCACCTAACAAGGCAGCTAGAGCACCATCACACAAATAAAAATGAAGTATGGAAATTATACTTTGACGGAGCAAACTCAAAAGAGGGAAATGGAGCTAGAATATTGTTGGTATCTCTGGAGGGTAGCCTCATACCCCTCTCTTTAAAGCTGGAGTTTGAGACAACCAACAACGTGGCAGAGTATGAAGCATTTCTCCTTAGGTTGCAAATGAAAAAAATATGAATATTGAATGCATAATGGTCTATGGAGACTCTGAGCTGGTCATAAGGAAGATCAAAAATTAATGTCTGGCCAAACACCTAAGACTGAGGACATACTGGAATGAAGTGTGGGATCTAATTGATAATTTCTTCCTGGCCTTTAATATCCAATTTCTGCCCATGGAAGGAAACAGGATGGCTAACTCCCTTTCTAGAGCTATAAGCAATTTTAGGTCCCCTCAAAATCCACTCCTGAGGTATAAGGTAGAACTCAAATACAGACCCTCAGTACCTGATAATGTCAAACACTGGTAGGTATTCGAGGATAATGAGCAGGTGAAAAGATTCATAGAAGTCATTGGGGAGTTCACCCACTCCACCATCGATCAAGAAGAAGAAGAAGCAGATCAAGAAACCACTTTGTGGAAAGACACAGTGGTTGGGAGTAAAAGTTTTCAACTGAAACTGAATACTATCCCCACGGACTAGTCCCATTGGAAATGCTTTTTAGTAAGTACGACATAGTCTCCAAACCAATGGTTTCATAAATAGATGATCAAGTAGAAGACTGTAATATCAGCTCAGAGGAGGAACCCAAAATGGTCAGGCTATCAAAAGGAATCTCCTTGCACTATAGGCAAAGGTATTTAAATCTATTCAGAATCTACAAGGATTTTTTTTGATACTAACATCATTCAACATAAGATTCCTTTGAAGAATATAATAAAGTTATGCAACTAGAAATTCAGGCAGATAAATCCACTCTTACTCACCTCCATTGAAAAAGAAGTGAGAAAGTTGTTACAGTCAAAGATCATAGTTCCTTTAAGGTACTTTGAGTGGGTGGCCAACTTGGTTCCTATCCTGAAAAAGAATGGAGAAATAAGTCTATGTGTAGATTTTCGAAATCTAAATAGGGCATCATCGAAAGACAACTACCCACTACCTAATATGGATTGTATATTGTAGAAGGTGGTCGGTGCAGACAGAGTGTCCATGATGGATGGGTTCTCTGGTTACAACCAAGTAGCATTCCACCTTGATGATCATAAGAAGACTGCTTTCACCAACCCATGGGGAACATTTATGTACGATCGCATGCCTTTTGGTATTACTAATTCAAGGGCCAAATTTCAGAGAGCCATGGACATAGCTTTCGTAGGGGAGAAAGAGAAATTCATGGTGCTCTATCTGGAAGAAATCACAGTCTTTTCAAAGACTGATGAAGAGCACATCCTCCACTTAAATCTCACCTTTGACAAATGTAGTAGATATGGTCTTTCTATAAATCCTAAGAAACATCAGTTTTCCCTGAGTGAGGGGAAGCTACTAGGACACATAGTAGCGCAGGACGGAGTAAAGATCGATCCTGAATGGGTCAATGCCATCAATCATATTCCCCTGCCCAGAAATAAGAAAGAAGTCCAAGCCTTTTTGGGGAGAATAAATTTTTTAAGGAGGTTCATACCCAATGATGCAGAGATAGTGAAGGGTATTACAGACATGCTTAAGAAAGAAAATGAAGTCAAGTGGACCCCTTCCCCCCGAGATTCTTTTGTTAGAATTAAAGAAGAATTGGATGAAGCCTTAGTACTAGTTAACCCCAATTATTCAATGCCTTTCTACATCTTCTCTTTTGCTTCTCAACATACTATTGCCACATTCCTGCTACACAAGAATAAAGATGATTATGAAAAACCCATCACCTTCTTTAGTCAAGTTTTGAGGGATGCTAAGCTGAAATATAACATCTTGGAGAAGCAAGCCTATGCACTATTAAGGCTTTGAAGGCATTTCGTATGTATATGCTACAATCAGAAATCACAACATTTTTCCCAATGACAGAGGTCAAGGACATCTTGGTGCAAGAAGACAACAAAGGAAAAAGGGGTAGGTGGATAGCTAAGATACAAGAATATGAGCTAGACATAAAACATACCAAGCCTATAAAAGGCTAGGGGTTGGCCAAGGTTTTATCCAAATCTAGTTTCCAAGCTCTAGGGATAAACCTACTCATATAGGAAGGTAGACTAGAGGATCATCAAAGCAGAATTAAAACATACAAGCATAAAATATATGCCAAATATGAGGGATCGCCCTACTATAACAAAATTTTTCATTACCTCTTATTCCTAAGGTTTCCATTGGATCTGGATAAATCCAAATTTTGAAGTTTGACATTACAAGCATATAAATATATCATATCTAATGGCCTACTCTACTTGAAGGACCCAATCATGGTATTTTTGTTATGTTTGGTGGAGGGTGAAACCTAGAAGGTGATTGAGGATGTTGACAGAGGAGTTTGTGGAGGTCACTACAGCTGGAAGACCACAACACATAAAATCTTCAAGGCATGATTCTACTAGCCTACAAGGTTCGGAAATGTTCATTCGTAGGTCAGGTCATGCCAGAAATTCCAAAGGTTTGCTGAGAGACAAAATATTTCTCTTCTCCCCCTAATTGTAGTGAATGTGGATGAACCTTTCAGACAGTGGGGAGTGAACTTTATAGGACAAATAAACCCACCATTTAGTGGCCAACACAAGTGGATATTAACAACCACTGACTATTTCACCAGGTGGGTAGAGGACAACCCATATAGAAACGCTACGGATTCAGTGGTAATTATATTTATGGAGGAGAATATATTATCTTGCTTTGGTTATCCCTTTAAAATTATCACGGATAATTATCAGGTTTTCAAATCTACCAAGTTCGCTAGCTTCTGCCATAAATATAATATCATAATTGGGCACTCCACTACCTATTATCCTTAAGGTAATGGCTTGGCTGAGTCCTCAAACAAAACTGTGGTCAGGGTGTTGAAGAAGACCATCACAAAAATATTAGAGGAATTGGGACTCCCAACTGAAGTTTTCCCTATGGTCCAACCAGGTAACTCCTAAATGATCCACGGGGAAATATCCTTTTGAGCTAGTGTATGGTAAGGTTGCAGTCTTCCTGATCTAATTGGCGATGTCGATGGTGAATTTACTAAAATAAGTAGAGGAAGAGTCAAGTGCCTTAACACGAAAGATAAATAAGCTAGTCAAGCTTCATGAGAACAAAGAATAGGTGGGGGGAGAATTATCAAATTACCAACAGAAGATGAAATCCAAGTTTGACAAGAAGGCTAAGGATCAATCGCTTCAACCAAGATATTTAGTTCTCCATGGGGACATCTGACGGTAAGACAAAGGAAAACATGAAAAATTCGATCCATTGTGGTTCTACCCTTTCAAGACTGCAGAAGAAAGAGGAAATAACGTGTACATGATTGATAATCTGGATGGTGAATCTCTAGAATTACCAGTAAATGGTCAGTTCCTTAAACTCTATTTCCAAAACTAGAGGTACCTGTCTTAAATTCGTTGTAAATATTGGCGTGTGTATCATAATTGTTATATGAAATTTTCAGTTTATGTTGAAAAGTCCATTTGAATAGAATTATCATTTGTTTAAAAATAACTCCATGCCCAATGGAAGGAAGGTTATTGGTCTACAGGTTCTCAACACCTTTCCAGCAAGGCACTGTCCCCAATTGGAGTAGATGTTATCACTCACTGCATTATGAGTTTTTAGTTGATCAAAATTGCCAAAGAACAGTGAAGTTTGGAGCCATCTTCCAGGCCACATAAACACTCAAATCCAAATTAGATCCTCTCCATTGCATAGTGCTCAAAATAAGATTTCCAATAGTAGGTGGAAGTCCAAAAACAGACTCTTGGATCAAAAGCTAGAGAAGATTGAAGATACCCTTTCGAACCCAAAAAACAAAGAAAAATGGCTAAGAGTTAGGCTCATCGCAAATCACAATAAGGGTTTTTCTAGAACAACATCAGTGGAAGGTAGCAAAACCTGCAATTGGTCAATCACCGATATCACAAATCGCAAGTTGGTGACCAAAATCCCATGGCACATAGCACATCGGAATTTCACGTCATAGAGCACCGATATTGCATATCAGTGATCGTAGGCGCAAAAGGGGCGTCACATAAGCACTTGGTCATGAAAACCGTCGAACACTGATATAGCGCAAAATTGCTGAAAATTGGACTTTAGTATTAATGCGTTGGGAGGGGCTGATTTAATTTTAGAAAGGAAATCAGTTGCAAAAATAGAGGAAGGCGGGCCTTTTCTCTCTCCTCCAGGGGGCCATGTGGCATAGCACCATTGGTCCAGATGAATCCACATGGCAGTTGATATCAGCATGCCATGGAAATATGGAAGACACGTGGCATGCAGATTCATCATTTTCAAGGATCATATGGGGGAACTTTTGGGTGACACATGTCACCACTCAGGAGGTGCCACATGGCACTAATGATGTCATAAATCTCACAATCAATGATCACATGAAGTAAAGCCCCTCCTCCACCAAAGTCCCTTTCAGCTTGCGATTGTGATATATGGGAGCCCCTCGAATGAAATATTTTATATAATGGAGTTAAAAAGTTGTCGGGTTTGTCCCTTTCAAAGGCCGTATGTTCATTCAACACCCCCATCTCAGGATGGCACAGATTTACTCTGCCTAGATCAACGAATCCTAGGAATTATTGCCCCCCCTGCCATGTTTCCATTTATCGGTGGGGGGGTTCCGAAAAGCAGTTTCCCCACCAGGCCCCTCTACTACGTGTCCCTCTCATATCATTTTGCAACACCCCCACCTTGCTTACCACTTACCTCTCATGCCCCCCTCTGAAAACCAATCATCCTCAATTCTCTCTCCCGTAGTGCAATTGAAATATTCTGGGTGGGTTCGATCCCGCAAATTGGTGATCACAAGGTTCGAGGGGAAATATTAATGGAAAACATAAAATGTTGCCAAAATGTGGGACTTCATGTATTAAATGAAAAAGGCCCCTTGGATAGGCTTTCAATGGCTCAAGCGCCTTCAGTCTAAGCACCTGTTACTAGACCTTGGTCACATAAAGAGAATTAGAGAAAGAGAGCCAAAGTAAGAGGGCTTAAAGGGATCGTGACTCTCCCATTTTGTAATGTTTTAGTGATAAGGGCTAGTGATAGAAAGTCCTCCATATTACGACATAAGTGCATCACCAGGAATATCATGATGCCAATAGTGTTCTGCAGAAATTTAAAGGCACGGTGGGTCAACAATTTTGGCACTTAATAAGGAAGATGGAGCATTCAAACCCATCATGGGCTGATCTAGAAAGGCTCTCTGAGACACGGAACCATGGTCAACATTGAAAAAAGTAAACAAGGACTTAGTAGCTTGGGAATATGTAACGAATAAAATATATAAATAATATAAATATAATGTAAAATATAATAATCATAAATAATAGTTAGTTAAGCTAGTAATTAGGTTGAAGAGGCATGTCTAATAGGACATGAATCTTCATGAAGAGACACTTGCTTGGTATATAAGCAAGCCTCTCGTTCTCATTTGTAATTCATCAATTCTCATTCTTATTCACACATTTAATATACAATATTTGTATCCTCATGGATATCTTGATATTACAAGTATTTTGGAGTAATTAATCTATAGAAGGAACTTTGTTCGCTTCATTTGGTATCAGAGCTTCGGTCCTCTAGGTTGCTTAACCGGTGCACGGAGCTCGTTCTCCAATCTAGGTCCTTGGCTATCGAAATTCGTCAGCCTTGTTGCCATACAATTGAAGCATTTTGCTCAGAATTTGGGAGTTTCTCCTTTTCTTTGTTTTTCTAGGCCTTTGGCCATAAAAATAAAATTATCCAAAAAAAATAAAATTATAAGTAAATAAATTAAAAAAAGAAGAAGAAAAAAAAAAGGATGCAAAATCTCATACCAAGTATATTTAAAACTTTTTACATGGAGAAGCCCGTGGTTTTGAAAACAACCCATGGTAATTGCCCATGGTACTTTAAAAAGTTAGAAAACAAAAAAACAAAAAACAAAAACCAATTTACTTTTTACGTAGAGAACCTTTTAACGGAGGTTTTAAAAACAACCCATGGTATTTTAACATGTCATATCAAAAGACGTTAACTTTATATTTATTATGTGGGGTGACATTTAAAATTTATCAAGGAAGTAATTAAGTATATAAAAAAGGGAACAATTTATTATTAAAAAAGGAGGAAGTGAAACTATTATTATTATAAGATAATAAAGTTATTTTGAAAAGGGGTCTTAATATAAAGAAATACATACATATATAGAGGGCAACAATATAAAGGAGTATTTTTTTTTCAATAAAAGGGTACTCAAGTTTTTAACAATCCACATTAAAGGAGAATATTTGAAAAATATATATAAAAAATAAGGAATTACTTAAAAAAAAAATCCCAAGTTCATCTTAACAAAGTAAAAATGGAGTCAACCGTTGACGATAAAGAAATTGAGTGTAGTCCAAAAATGAGAGATGAAAGGTTTCCTAAAACCTTTGGTAAATATGTTGATACATTATTTCAAATCAAAGGATCACTTGCAGGAAGAGACATCATAATCTCTATCTGTCCTACTGAAAGAAGTAACTATGTTAGTCTTAAATGTGCTAACCAATTGGTGATTCCTGAATCAAATATAGTTGAAACAAATATTTTTGGCGAACAATAGGATATAAGCAATTTACACCTAAATATTGGAGATTATACTTTTACCCCACAATTCACCATCAAAAACTTATGTTTTAATGATAGTGACATTGTTTTAGGTTTACCTTGGGTGGAAACTCTAGGTTCCTTTATTCTAAATACAAAGAAGGAGTTTTTGACATTTTCTTACAAAAGGAAGAAAATAATGCTCCAAGAATTTACACTGAAACCAAATTCAGTAAAGCCAGAAGATATCTCATATATTTTAAAAGTAATTTCTCAAGAAGGTAACAAAATATTACAAAATATGCAAAAAGAAATTGACAAAATCACTATTGACAAAAATGAAGAAGTTTCCCGACTTAAAAACCATAGTGAAAAATTGCTGATGCAAATTAAGAAACTTAAGAAGGAAAGAAGTCATTAGAAAACCAGGTACAAAAACTTATCAAGATGGAAGCTTCAAATGTGGGAATTCAAGTTGATGACAAAACAACAAATACCAAGTTAGTGAATGTCACAACTCAGGAAGAAGACAAGCAAGTTGAAGAAAAGACACGCTTGGATGTTGCAGTTCAGACAATGGACATCCCAAGTGAATGTTCCATAACCAATTCAACAACATCTTCACTAGAAGAAAATATAAAAACTTTATATCGGCATTGGAATCATGAGAGTAGACAAATCAACCAAGCTACGTATCAGGACCATTTAGACCAGAAACAACAAATTGATGTTCCAGAGAATAATGACATAAAATCAATCTAGTCTTATGCTAAAAATTCGTTACAAAATTACAGTGATCCGAATACTATACAGAAGATTAATCTGGGATGGTCTGATCCCTTCTCAGTGCGACAATTGTGTTTTTCACTAAGAAGATCATATCAACTTGTATTGACGAGGATGACTATTCCAAGACAGAAATACTTTCGAAGCCGAAAAAGAGATCAAGCCTTTTTCATCGACAAGATTTTAGCACAAAGATTTTTGAGGGAGGCAATGTCTAATAGGATGTGACTCTTCATGAAGAGACACTTGCTTGGTATATAAGCAAGCCTCTCATTCTCATTTGTAATTCATCAATTCTCATTCTTATTCACACATTTAATATATAATATTTGTATCCTCATGGATATCTTGATATTCCAAGTCTTTTGGAGTAATTAATCTATAGAAGGAACTTTGTTCGCTTCAAAATACTTGATTACTGAGCATGGTGTCCCATATAGATGGAATGTAAAGTACTATCTAGGGGCTCTGTACCCTAGTACGAAAGCATGCAACTGATAATGCCCACTCTCAGCTTTAAAGGATAAATGATTCAAGAAGTAAATGAAGAAGCGATGGGAGTTGGATGAGAAACATAGGAGGTGATATTGTGAGAAAATTACATCCTAAAGCAGAAGTGAACACAGGATGGGAATGGAGATATTTTGCTGACATTATTATGTGACTGACTAATTTTTTACCCTATAAGGTGCCTCCATTTAATTAGGATATTAATGTTTTGTAGTGCTTTTGGGCCACAGAGCCACACCTGGCCAAGACAAGAAGTCAATCTGACAGTTGATACTTGGCTAAAGATATTTTGCTGTTATCAATGTTCTATGCTCCCATCTCTAGATAAATAGGGGTAAGCAACACTTCAAAAGGGTTCAGAAATCTGTAAAAAAAGCTACATGTATTTCAGATTGTATAACTTAATAATACATATCTTTCAAAATATCAAGTAAATGGTGGTGATTCCCCTTTTGAGTATTATAGTATGTTATCCTCCTGTTGGAATTTATTATGTTCATGTTTCTTCTCTGAATTCATGCAACAATAGCTACTATAAATATTTCAAACTCCCTCACAGATTCATTTGTTTCGACATTGTTAATGCGTGTGTCAGTATGGATTATTGAAATTATATCTTTAAATCTGCGCTACATGAATCATAGCATTTAGTCCCTCTTTTATCCATTATTTCTACCCATAACTAAAATAAGTATAAAATTTCTTAATGCATCAAGCTCTATGTGTTAAGTGTAGAATTCCTGAAGCTTTATGATCTATGTGATGAGTTTCTCTTTCTCCTTATTCTCTCTCATTTTCTCTACAAAAGATATTAAACTGTAAGTCCTTGAACTATGCAGCCTCCACTATTTTCTGCACATATTTCTACAATTTGTATATGTGAAGAATTAATGGAAATTCATGTGCTACTCCTTTATATGAATGAACCAACCCATTCCATTTTAGATATACATATATAATATATGTGAGATCTCCATTTTACTGAGAATCATTTGAGACACTCAAAATCTAGATGTGCCCAGGAATTGGTCTTGTAAGTAATCTGAGGTTGTCTCTGGGAGCTACAACACAAACAGATGAAATCTTTGAAGTATATGATGGATGATCGATACAGGAAGTAGAGGATCAATGGGTCCCTTGAACATTAGAAAGCATGACATAAAGGATTACTAGTCAACTTAGACTAATAAACACCAAAGGGTGTTAGGATACAGAGATGTAGGAATATCAGTGTATGAAGGCTAAACTCATAGGATGGTAAGGTTCAGTGAGAGGCTGAAAAAAGGGGTTTGCTGAGGGAGTGCCATGTTCAAGGGGTAGACTGTTGCCAAAAAATCCTTTCGAATATAGATATTGAGTCACTATGTTGTCCAATTTTTCCCCATTTGATTAATTTTAACAAGTCTAGATGGGTAAACTCGGTGGTCTTTTCATATTTAGAGAGTCTAAAAAGATCTTAAAGAGAAACTCTAGGGGGGTCCCTTTGTCATGGTTGATAACTGAGTGCGAAAAAGGTTTAATACTATACCCAAAACAATTCCTTTTCTGTAAGTTAGTATACTGAGTTTGGACAAAGTGATAAACCTATGCTCAATAGACGCCTGCCTCATTTTGTTACAAGTACAAGGGGATGGAGTAAACTTGATATTCTTCATGAAATTTTAATGAGTCTGATGAAGACAAACTCAATAGATCTTCATAAAATTTTAATGATTCTGATGAAGAAAAGCTCAATAGATCTTCATAAAATTTTAATGAGTTAGATGATGAAAACTCGATATGTATTTTTTGAGTTTAGGGAGTGATAAAAAAGAGATAAAATGACAGCTCGAGTCTTCTTCATAGGCATTTTACGAGTCTAAAGAAGATAACTTGGGGATTTTTTTAGTTGAAGAGTGAGAAGAGGTCCCAAAAAGAAAGTGCTTATATCTTCTTCGTAGGAGTTTTATGAGTTTAAAGAAAGTAACTCAGGGATTTTCTAGTTTAAGAGCGAGAAAAGGTCCCAAAAAAATATGCTCATGTAGAGTCAAACTTGGTAAACTCTGCATAAAGACACTAAAATATCATCAGATCATAAGTAAAATATGACAACATATCAATATGGCACATGTTTAAACAATACAGGAAAGAAAAACTTCAATTTCAATGACTATCTAGAGTGATTCATTCCTCCAGAGTGACTATAAGAAGGGTTACATACCCTCATTTTCACTATTTTTAGTTCAGTGAGAGTGCTTTGGAGAGAAAAAGGAGAAAAACCTTCTTGAGCAATTTAGAGAAATCCAAGCTACCATTTGACATGTCATTTGTTCTAGGTAGATTTCTTCATCCCTGTCTTGCATTTAAATACCTATTTCAGTCTTTTTGTTGTGTAATGTTTTAGGTTTGGGCAAGCCCCAGGTGGCTTGTCTAGTTAATGCGGTTGCCTAGGCTAGGGCATGTGTTATATGCCTTATCCATGAAAGGGAGGGGCGTTAGCACTCCTTGTGGGATCTTGAGGGCCACATTAGCTAGCCAAGTGCAAGGAAAAATTATCTTTCTTGACTTCGTAGGGGTTTTGGCCAGACGAATACTAATTCAAGGGTTCTTTTGTTGAGGAATTAAGCTGGCATAATGAGTCTTTGGAGAGGAAGAGCTCATGATGGCAAGGAAATACAAATTTTAAATGATATGGATTGATTGGTAGCTTTGTGAAGGTGTGGGCTACCAAAATATGCCATACTTGACCCGATGAAGGGTCAGGAGGATCTTGTTAGCTGGATAATCCAATGGTGGGATGAACGACAAGGTGTGTTAAGGATTGGGGACCATGAGCTCTCATTTGAAAGAGATGACATATATTTCCTCACTAGTTTATCATGCATAGGTGCATGAGTAAACTTGACATGAGGAATATTTGATTCGAGGACCACTGTGGAGTTGGTCCAGACATATTAGATACCATGCAATAGGCTAGTTAGCAATATGGCTCCCATTCACCAAACCAGTACTATACTGATGAGGGTTATTCTATGGATGATCGTATGCATGGAAGGGTCTAAGAGCTATCATGTCGTGAAAAAGGCCCAGTTTCTACTAGCACTAGACTGCTTACATCCACAGGTATTCAAGTGGTGTGAATGAGTCCTCTATCAGGGGAAACCAAAGTTAAGAGGTTGTAAGACCCAGGCCCAAAAAGAGTTTGGGTACGGTACTTTGATCATTTCCTTTATACTTGAGAGAGTTCCTATGATGAGGGTGTTACATAGGAAAATGACCTCCTCACCAGCTTCGAGAAGAAGGGTAAGATGACTGAAATATTGACCAAGTTCACAAGCCTATTTTCCAAGCTAACGCTCTCCAGGGACTAACATCATGCTTTATAAAGTTTCATATCCATGCATCAGGTGCGTTAGTCCCTAGGGTAACTCTGTTTGTTGCCTCAAGAGGTGCGTTAGTCAACTTAAGTGAGTTTCTAGAGGTTTTTTGGGCAATGAACGCCCCACAACATGTTTTTGGGGCTTAAAGCCCGAGTTTTGGTCAATGTAATGTAAAGACTCTGCGAAGTACGGACACAGAGCATGAAAGTCTAGGATGAGTCATAGGGTTGTCTGCCCTAAAAATTGTGAAATAATGTAAAGTTGTGTCAGCCTACCCATGGTCCGTGGACCATGGGATTATATAAATAGAGCGAGGCTCTAAGTGTAAAGGCATTTTTTTGGGGGGAAAAGAAAGTAGTAGATAGATGCGAAGGCATGGTTAGAGGATAGAAGTGGATCTAAAGTGTATTGGGTCATAGTAGTAGGAAGAGGCTCTATAGCTGAGTGCACAGAGGCCTAGTAGAGTCCGAAACTAACTGCGTGGACCCCTGCAACTGAGTGCAGAGGGTGTAATCGGGTCTGTATTGGATTGAACTTGAAAAGGATTATTAATAAAGATAAGGTTGATTCGACATATTGTGCATCTATTTCGTGGATTTGTATTTTGATGTTATGCATTAATTGTATCTATTTATGTATATGTGTTCACTTGATAAAAATTGGTATAAATGCTTATGTATGAAAACCTTCTAAGTAATTAGCGAACAAAACCTAATTAAGGAAGACTTGGGTAATTAACACGGGCCGCTCTGCAGGTAGAGCTGCACAAAGGATGAAAGGGGTTTGCTGGTGCGCATAGCCCAGTAAGCATAGAGGTTGAATCACATCCCTATCGCCCCATATTAGACATCGCCAGGGTGTGGAAACCTGGTTCCAACACCCTCCCATACTACTTCAGGTGAGAACTCAGTCTGCGCTTCGTGGACTGTTGCCAAAAGGGCCAGTAGTATCGGGATTTGCTTGGGTAAATAAATTTTGAACCTGGGTTAGGCCCCACGTAGCCAACAAATGGTTCCATTGCTAGGACCAGGATTTGCCTAAGGGATGTCTGATGTCATGCCACTAGAAACCAACAAAGAAGGAAATTGAAGAGTGGTGGGACAAGAGGATTCACGAATTCGTGACATAGGAAAACAAAAACAGGCAAGTATCTTAGAAAAAGTGGCTGGATCGCTACGTGTATATGGAAATCCATGAGATTTTCTTTGCATCATTTCCTTCTAAACTGTATGAGTGGATCGTGAGGCTAGCTGACGCCAGGGAAGGTGTAGGCTCGACCAACTAATAGTGTGGACTCTGGAATTAGTAAGTAGACTAGAGGCATCAGAAGATAAGATTGCGCGAGCTGTGGACCATTGGCTTGACCGGATAATAGGAGGATTTATCATTGAGTTTGTAGTAGACATGACCATGAGTTACAACGAAGCAGAACAACGCTTCATCAAAAGACCACGAGGTAAGTATATTAAGTCTTTAAATACTTGGATTAAGATGTTATTTTGTGAAAAGACGGTCATGTGAATACATTAATGTTTGGGACAACACGGAGTAGAAAGATCTACAAAAGCAACGAAGAATTAGGAAATAGCCCCTTAATTTCACCTTCGTTAGAGAGCAAGGAAGAGCTCCTTAAGGTCTCTCTGAGAAGCGGGGTTAGTTTGAAAGGTAGTGCATTCCACATGTACCACCTCCACCCATGCCATGACTCGCTTCACCTCCCTCACCTCCATCTCCACCCACTCCACTTCCACCACCTCCACAGTTCAGTATGGTGAGCGCGATCAAACTACCAGTATTCAGAGGGGTAGGGAATGAAGATCCAGACCAATTCTGGTTCGTGGTAAGAGCAATATGGGAAGCGCAAGGTGTCATGGATGACAATATTAAGAAGGCTACATTGGTGAGCACACTGTAGGATTGCACGTTGACATGGTATATCAAGCACTCTAACGACCACCCAAACGTACGGATAACAGACATCCAGAATGCATTGAAAAGAGAATTATGCCAGCCAAAATCAGAGACACAGTCAATCATCAGGTTTAAAGAGATCGTGATGCTTCCAGGCGAGACCCCCTGGGATCTAGACCAAAGACTGAAGAGTATGATTCGTGAGGCCAATATGATGCTAATGGATGCATAACATTGCGCATGGTTTATGGAATCTCTGACACTGCACTTGAGGACGATGCTGTCACAATAGAAACTTTCCACCCAGGTCGAAGCATTGGAGATGGCGATGAGGTTACATGAGACCCCGATACAAGACCCTGGGTTGGGAGTTCAACAAATCCATGCACAACTATAGAATCTATGCCTAGAAATACAAATTTTGAAGCAGAATAGGGTACCACAACCAGAGGTGCGTGAGGAAGTATGGTGCATAAAATGCAAAGGCCAGGGCCATGACTAGGATCACTATCCAATGTTCGCAAACTAATTGGCAGGAGGGGGGCCAATGCCATTGAGACTAGAAGCACAGGTAGGGTTGAGTGTAACACCTGTGTTATGGTGTGCGATCTATCAGATAGGAGGAAAACACATGACAGATAATTGTCATTTGTTGCAAAAGTATACACTAACACCCCAACAACTATTTCGTAATTTCTATAGGTCGGTAGGCCACGACGAGTGCACTTGTCGCAACTATGAGCTAATGATGGATTAGACCCCAGCCTATAGGATGCAGATAGAAATGCGAGGCCTCAACCCAACAGTGAGGATGGCGCATGCTGGATTTCAGGGGCAAGGTTGAGGACGAGGAGGAATGGGACCAGGAAGGGGCTGCGAAAATTTAATTTGTTACAATTGCAGAGGACCAGGGCACTATGCATGCAATTATACTAGCCCGACAAGGATATCCTATTCATACTATGCTCAGTTTGATCATGAAACAATATATTGTCCTATGTTGATCACATTGATGCATGGAAAAGGGGTATTCCAGCCTCCTCTAACTCATAATATACAAATGATGAGGTCTGATACAAAGAAGACCTGAATGTGAACATGATGCTCAGAAGCGGTGCGACCATGGGGGAGGATAAGGGGAAGCATCCTAAAGAAGATACATGGGTTTGTAAGGCTCCTACAAAGGAACTTGAGTTTGACTTAGAATGAAAAAAGGAGACGTTCATGGAAGATAAGAAGAGCTTTGCGGAAGCCTCTACTTTAGGTAATAAGGATCAACCAGAGTGAGGAATGGATCCCTTAATGCTCACTAACTTTCTGGAGACATGCATGAAACTACTGTGTGACAACAAGGCAGTTAAGGGACTATAGGAGTTGATCACCAAGTGCGTAGGGTCAGGAGAACCATGCATAGTCTGGAAATTGGGAAAGCATGCATTGCACACCAGGAGGTAAATAAGATTGACTGCACAGATTGGTGAGTATGAAATGGATTGGGTAGTCCTATATTTGGGTTTGGACGCGAATTTGTTACCAAACAAACATGGGACCGCATCGGAAAGCCTGCATTACATTGGTACCCTATTCAATTACAAATGGAAAACCAACAAAAGGTTTTGCCCATGGGGAGGTTGCAAGGATAACAATTGATATTGAAGGCATGAGCACATAGATGGATTTTGAAGTGATAGAGATTGTCAATGAAAATAATCCCTATCCCACGCTATTAGGAATAGACTAGGCCATTGATATGAACGAAGTCATCAACCTGAAGAAGCAAAAGATGATATTTGAGAAAAGTTCACTACGCATAGTAGTCCCACTGGACCTAGCCAAAGGAGCGTGCTACAATGAACCAGTGCATGACAATGAGAGCGATGATGAGCTGGATTGTATCTAAAAGATAACTACTCAAGACCAAGTTTGGGTGAATTCGACTAGAGATGGGAGAATCTTGTGGGAGCACGAAAGCTCCTGCACTTCAGATTCAGACAAAGAAGTAGAACAATGGCAGAATCGGTTGAACGAAGTGACAAGGCTGAATTGCAACATGATGATTAAATCACTGTGTTGCAGAACAATAAAGGCTCACGAGCTACCGACATATGATGGATTGACAACGGTAGATGAATTCTTGAGCAAGTTGAAAGCGTAGTACCGGAATAATAGTGGTTCGATGCGTTGAAGTGGGCGTTGCACACAACACCTACGCGCTAGTGGGGAACACACCAAGGAAGTTTTGAGGACTAACACAGATGTAGAAGGATGATGCACCTATGATTTGGGAAACCATAGCTACGATTAGAAGACAAATATAATGGACGAGATGACCTGTGCACGCACCTCGCAAAATAGGCCAAGGCCTATGGGGAAGAACCATAGCCTAAATGGGTACATTTATTCTACCATACCTTGCAAGTCATACCCATGAACTGGTATGTTGAGACAGAACTCCAACATGGTACAGGTGAATGGAATGTCTTGCGTGAGGGATTTATGTTAACATTCACATTTGAAGACTGGTGGTCAGATACTGTTGACAACGCACTGCAAGTAGTAAAAGCCACCATCTTCAAAATACCACAAGAGCCACTAGAAATGCTTCAACCAGCATGGGTGACCCAACTAAGTAGCACCCTAGAATGTTATAATGTGGAGGTAGAGGAGGACGTTGACAACCCCCGAAATATTAATATTCCAAAAACCAAAGGCTATTACGAGTTTCCAGGACCATCAATTGAGTATCTCGACATCACCACACCACTAAAAACAAAGCAAGTAAACATTGGTACAAAAGTGGAGCGGAGGTATGCGATGCTCGAGGACTATTGGGATGATGCTACAGTAGATAAGGTCACCAAGTTACTCCACAAATATCAAGACTTGTTCCCAACCAAAATCACAAAATTAAAGGGGATCATTGGCGACTTATGGATGATGAAGATCACTCTGAAACCAGACACGAAACCAGCTAAACAAAGACCTTACCGCTTGAATCCAAGTATAAAGAAAAGGTCCATGACGAATTCGACAAAATGCTCACAGCTAGAATTATCGAACTAGTGGAAGAATCTGATTAGGTGAGTCCTTTGGTAGTGCAGGAGAAAAAACAGAAGGGAAAAATAAGAATATGCATGGATCTCAAGAAGCTTAACGATGCCTACATTCACGATCTATTCTTGACACCGTTCACAGATGAAGTATTGGAGAATGTTGGCTGTCAAGAAGCTTACTCATTCACAGATGGCTTATCAGGGTACCATCAAATCAAGATCGCACCAAAAGATAGGAGCAAAACAACCTTCGTGACAGAATGGGGCTTCTTTCAATACACCATTATGCGCTTTGGACTGAAGAACACGCCAGTGATATTTTCACGCATAGTGGTGGCTGCGTTCAAGGAATACATCCACAAGTTCTTGGAGGTGTATCTGGATTATTAGACTGTTTTTGGGTTAGTTAAACACCATGTAGTGAGCTTACATTTGATGTTGGATAATTTTCGCCGACACCAAATTGTGCTAAACCTTAAAAAGTGCACATTCCTCATTCCCTTTGGAAACCTGCTAGGCCATGTGGTCTGCAAACAAGGCCTGATGGTGGACCCTATGAAGATTGTTGTTATTCTGAATCTAGAAGCACCGCAAAGTGTCAAACAACTACGCGCTACTTTGGGGCACACGGGTTGCTATTGAAAGTTTATCAGGGACTATGCCCAAATAATAGTGCCAATGGAAAAACTATTGTAAAAGGACACTACATATTGTTGGAATGATGATTGTATGAAATGTTTGGATGTTCTCAAAAGGAAGCTGGCATCTGATCCCATGCTGGTCTTCCCAAAATGGGATGTGGAATTTCATGTACACGTTGACGCGTCATGTATTGTGCTGGGAGCTATACTCAAGCAGGAATGCGTGGAAGGCATGGATCACCCGATCGCATTCGGGAGTCAGCATCTATCCAAAGTCAGAAAGAACTACTCTACTACTGAGCGTGAAGGGTTGGAAATGGTGTATGTGCTCCAAAAATACCGACACTATTTACTTGGTGGACACTTCAAGATGTATACCGATCATTCCACATTGAAATACCTAGTGAACAAGCCTGTGTTGGGGGGTGCATATGCAGATGTCTTTTACTATTTCAAGAATATGAATTTGAGGTCATCGTAAAGTCGGGACACCTAAATGAAGGACTAGAACACTTATCATGAATTGAGACAGGCGAGGAGCCAACAAATTTGGAGGAGGGACTACCTGATGCACAACTCTTCGCAATGCACATTGTGGATGGCCATTTTGAAGATATAATCCATTTTTTAACTATAGGGATTGCACTGAAGGAGTACTCAGTTCAACAGAAGAAGGAATTGGTGGTGCGCACAGTGGAATTTTTTGTCATTGCGGGGCACCTTTACAAAATGGGAAATGATGAGATATTGCGAAGATATGTACCTGAATTTGAATGAGGACAGATCCTCACGAAAGCACATGGGGGTGTTGTAGGAGGACACTATGCAGGACACGTGACTGCATAGAAGATTCTTCGTGTTGGGCTATGGTGGCCAACTTTGTACCAAGACTCGTGTTAGCACTCAGGTTGTTCCCTTTGACTCCCAAGGGAATACGGCCGAGGTAACCACTAACCAATCTTTGGGTCACAGGTTCTAGCCTACCTATGACCAGAGAGGGCTCTCTCTTTGTGTTTTAACTTTGTTTGTATAATATTTTAGGCTAGTTATGATGCTCGAGGTTTTGTTTTGGATTTTGCTGGATGATGATTTCAGTCAGAAGAGATATATGTTTGCAGGATGATCTAGGCCATTGGGCATGGAGTCAATGATGTTTAATTGCTTGATGTGTCTGCGTTGATACAACAGTGATGCTGCAGAGCCAAATAAGTGTCTAAGGAACAATTCTTTTAAATCTGTAAATGGATGTGATGGAATCAGGGAGTGAAAGGCAACTAAGGATCTTTTAGTAAGCTGATATGGAGAACAGTGGGAATATTACTTAGGAGCACTGAAGAATTCTTGCATAACATTCATATTTATAGAATTGATACAAACATGAGCAATTAAGAATTCATGTTCATGATTAATTCTGAAGAAAAAAATTTCAACAACAGAGATTGAATACAGGGTGTAAACAAACATATCATGTACTATTCCTTTTCTCTATCGTTAGATTGGTGAAGCACGTATATGTTTCAAACAAACATAAGAAGATAAAACATAGATGAAGAAAACTTATTGTTCCATTAGACAGCACAGGAATTCTTCAACAGCACGCAGAGCATCATTGAGACATCAATCATTCAAGAAAAACTGAGCTTTTCCAGCCTTTTGCATTAGATCATCTGAAAATATACAATATATTTCCCTTAGAGTGAAAATCACCAACCCCAAATACGTTGCCAGGGGAGGTATATATACAAAATTTACATCAGAAAATATCTAGCTGGTGAGTTAATGGCTCATTAATGTTGTGCCAACTCCTGGATCATTGCAGCTGAGAAAATAAATGCTGCAATAATTGCTTAGAGTATTAGCTGTCCAAAATGGTCAGAGAATGTTGACTTTGTGACCGATGGAGTCGGCTGAAGCCGTGCTGCCCAAAATTTGCGCATTTCCTATGTTTTGGCTTGCTGTCGCTGTCTTCATGCTGAGTCACCCTTTTCGGCTGCCTTGTATGCTGTCCAGATTCTGTTTTTTGCCTTTGGCTGAGTTGAAGCTGACTAGGATTGATCAATTGAAATTACTGAGGCAAAATTTGCAGCATTGCCTGCCACCAATCCTCTTTGGGCAGTTGGTGTCTTCGTATTTTTACCAGGGTTTCATCTGCCTCTATATACCTATAAAAATTTGGAGGAACCTCAAATAGGTGATTGATCTCATGTTCAATAAAAAATAGATTTTCAAGCTTGTCATAGAGGCCCTGCCCTGTTGGAGGCCCTGTTTCCTCAGAGGTACTGGCGGATGCAGTGATTTGATTTTCAATAAAATTTGTCATCCTGGTAGCATATTGCTCACGAGGGAACAGTCTTCCTGTGCTGGTTAATAGGCTGGGCAATCCCTTTTCTTGTAGTGCTCCCATTTTGAGCTTGTATTCATCCACCTCAGCCTGCATTTCATGACATTTTCTTTCTACATTTTGTACAAAATTTCTGAGGGTGAGTACTTTTTTAGTTGCAAGGACAACATCTCTTCTGTTTATGATGTTCAGGGCTGCCAGTTCCTCCTTAGTCTGATTGTTGAGAAAATTTATCATTCTGTTGGCTTGCTCAGGCCTGTTCCCTAGTACTGTTCTGGCTTTCTGGCTCTCAATTTGTGCTTAGCCAATCAATTCCATTTGTTCATGCACTGTCTTGATTGACTTCCATTGTCTAGTAAGGGAGTGGTCAATCCGGGCCCACAAAATCCTCTTTATTTATGCCAGAGTATTTTCAAGTTTGAGCTCTTTCTCTAAGGCCTTTATTTTGTCTTTGAGGGCCTTAATTTCTCTAGTCTGCTCTGCTACAATCATCTTTGATTTGTCATATTTGGCCTCCAGTTCTGCCAATTTTTCCTTGGCTTGCTTGATCTCAGTCGCCTGAAGCTCCAGCTCTTTGATAGTCTTTGTCAATTCATCCATGTTTAAGCTGGACTCAAGAGTTGTTGTTGTTGCTACTGCTGCCTCTCTTGGTTCTGTAGTTGTTGCTGGGGTTACTGCTGCCTCTGTAGTGGTGGCAGTGGTTGAGGTAGTTTGAGGAGGTTGGGAGGTTGATTCTCCCTGTTTGTCTTGCAGTGCCTCTTCTAGCTCCTTCTCCAGATCAATAACTTTTTGATTCAGCTGCATTATTAGATCGAGTTGATCTTCAAATTCCCTTTCCTTTTACAGTTTTGCTGTTTGAGGGTGCTCAGTGGGAAGCAATTTCAGTCTTTTCTTCAATGTAGCAATATCATCTTCTTTCTTTTTCATGAGGGCACTCACACCCTTTGGGTCCTTACGATCATGTCCTAGGTCCACAATGATGTCCTCCAGTGTTTTAATCCTATTGTCCTTGGCCGCAGAGGACATTCTCTCGAAATCTAGCTGAATGTTGGTGCTCTTCAGCGATTCTTTCAATTCATGGGCCATTGTGGCCCTGTCTACCAAGGTGGCATAGACCATTTCCCCTATTTGCTTGTGCAGCTCTATCTGGTCCATGGGGTGAATGTCCTTTGCCATGACTTCCAGCTTTGTTTTTACAAAATCTGCAGTTGAGTGAGGCTGCGGTACTTTGGCTTTGAAGTGGCTGAGGATTATCTTTTCCTCTTGTATATCATACACTGACATCAACCTCTCTTGCTTAGCTGGTGTTGCTTTGAGGAATTGCTTGTATACCTCCACTCTCAATAGTTCATTTTGTGCCTTTATCTCTTTGAAGGAAGCCCTGGTGCTTGAGGGCTTCTTGCTTTGCTGAGTGGAGGAGGACACCTCCATGCCAAGCTGTAATCCTTGCTCTTGTTGAAAAGAGCTTGTAGCCGTTTGTTGAATATCTCCTCCTTCTTTCCTTGGACTCTCAAGGACTTCCTCGCTTATTTCTTCTATGACTAGGGAGTCAACCTTTTGCCTCTTGGCTTCAGGTAGCTGGGAGGATCCACTAGCAGGAGTGGACTCTTCTCTGTCCCGTTTCTTTCCCCTCTCCTCATGTGCAGGGGTCTGCAATGTAGGCACTGTTGGTGGTTCTGTTTGTGGTGGAGGGGTTTGATCTTGTTGCTACCCAATTGAGGAGGCAGGCTTTTCTTTTACTATCTCTTCCTTAGCACCCATTATTCCCTTGCCCTTATCTATGCCTGATGCTGCTGTAGATGGCGCCTGGGTGGCTGGTGCAGTTGTAGTAGTTGAGGTTCCTTCTCCAATTGGATGCGGCTGCTTGAAAATTACTTGCTGCACAGAATCTAAGTCAAGAGTTTTTTCCAAATCCTTGACATTTCTTTGCATTATTTCTTCTTGAGTTAGTTCCTCAACTAATGTGTCTTGCAACCATTCTTGTTGATTGGCATACTGTTCAAATTGTGGAATTTTACAGTGCTCATAGCCTAGCAGCCTGTACTTGACTCTTCTAGCATTGATGAAGCCTTCAGGGTCATAAGGGACCCACCAGAAGCTTCTTGATTGCTTGTATTTATCTTTGAGGATTTGCTCAGCCTCTTGCCATCCCTCTTTTTTGTTCATGATAAAGGGGCCCAGGTGATGTTTGAACTTGAGCTGGGCTTTCTTCTTGGCACTATGAAAGTGGGTGAGGTCTAAGTTAATAAGCTGCCTATAGTACTCCAAGGCGAACAGTCTCATTGGTACATATCTCGGGAGCCTATATGGATAGAGCTCGCAGCCATAAATTCTGATGACTGTATGATTTTGGTACAGGTACCAATCACCTATTTTATAATTTTTGGACAGCTTCACAGTTTTCTGGATTTCAAATGACACTCTAGGAGGAGGGGATCTCACCAATAGGCAAGAGACCGGGTAGACAAATTGATCAATAAATTCACAGTATGAATATGGTGAATCTTGGACTTGGTGGAAAACTAATGACCAGAAGATGACAGACCTTCTTTCTCCCCTAGAATCCAGCTTCTTGATAGGGCATTGAAAGGCCTCGGATTGATAATGCATGAACAAGTGGTAGATATATGATGAATATTTGAATATACCCTCCCTGTCCACTTTGAAGAGTTGGTCATGTATCTTGTTGGCTATGAATTTAGCAAAATTATATTTGTA
The DNA here is from genome assembly GCA_031772625.1 of Pinus tabuliformis. Taxonomy (NCBI): domain Eukaryota; kingdom Viridiplantae; phylum Streptophyta; class Pinopsida; order Pinales; family Pinaceae; genus Pinus; species Pinus tabuliformis. The sequence continues at coordinate 238,200,922 of CM062808.1, read as the reverse complement.
AGCAGGAGGTTGCCTGGGCTGTAAGCAGCTAATAACACCAGCATTGTCTCATCAACGTGCTCACTGGTTTTATAGCCCAACACATAGGAAATCATGTCAACCAGAAGTTGGCCTACATCAGTAAAATGCACATGCAAGAAAGGAGGTGGCCCTATGGGCTGGCGGTCAGCTCTCATAAATGTCCTGGTGATCTTCTCAATGTCAGCAGTGGAAAGCTTGGCACCTGTATCCAGTAGATAGTTCATGGAGAAGGGATACAACAGCTGAGTTTGTTTGAAGTTGAGCATCTGGTTGATGGAGTCAGCATTGATGTGGAAGAGTATGCTCCCAGATGGAGACTTGACAGCTCTGTGATTTGGATCATAATTCTCAGCACATAAGCGGATGATTTCTGGAAAAATGTTAACGGATGGGAGAAAATAGTGAGGCAGATTGGATTCCCATATCCCATATGTGTCATTGTTGCTCAAATAGTTGTCCCTCAATTCCCGGAAGGTCTGTAAATGGTTCCTGTCACCCACAAGGTCTTGGATGAGGTAATCTCTGTCAGCAAGAGGCATGGCCTCAAGCTCTTTGTTAGGTGGATTCATGGGGGCAACACTGAGAGCTGTGGGTGCAGCCATTGTATAGCCTTTAGGTGCTGTCTTTGGAATGCAGTTTCTGAATGTAACAATGTGAATGTAATAGCTTGTAAATCTTTTTAGAAGTCAGGTGGCAGACTGAATGCAGGTGATGCCAGATATATCTTCAAAGAGGAGTAGGTAGATTAAGCAGACTTGCCTCTGCTCTGCTCTGGTAAATTCACAAGGATTGTGAATAGTGAGGATGAATTGCAGAGGGGGGGCAGGACTACAAGCTGGTGAAATGCAGTTCTTCAATTATATGATCGGCAAAAGGGAACAATGCCGGGCAGTTGGAGGGTAAATTGCAAATTAAGGCCGAAAATGATTGTTCAACAGTGAATTTTGAACAAGGGGACAATGTGGATTGTTTTGGGCCAGCATTTACTGAATGACAGTATTTAATTTAGGATTTACCAGGTATTTAGTGGATAACTTTGCAGAGAAATGGCATGAACACGGGCAAAATAGGTAAATTTCGGCAAATACCTGGATAATTAGCGCCGAGAGCTGCCGGGTTGAGCAATGGATGGAGAATGTAGTTGAATTGGTAAGTAGCGGCGTCCCAAGCTTTGAATTCGAAGTGTGGAGGCAATTTTTGGAATAAAGGAACAGAATGGCTCCCTCTCCTTTCTGGCGAAAATGACACAAAACGATTCAATTGCACGTTTATAATGACAAATTTGGCATATATGGGCTTTTGGTGCTTTTCCGCGATGACATCAGCATGACGTCATCAGTGGGGCCCGGGTACGGATGATGACGTGGGTACTGAGTTGGAAGCCAGCATGGAGGGACACGGTGGAGGGATGTGGGGGCGGCAAGATGGCGTGGAGGGTGACATGGCGCGGTGGCGGGGGCTTTGGTTATGACGTCGCCATGACGCGACAGGGGAGGCAGATTGCAGGAGGGTGGTTTCTGGGTTCCCCGTACCGCTAATGGGGAAAGGCGGTAATTGGGAGAGGGGCTCCGAACAACCCCGGTGGCTGCCACGCGTCCAGCGTATGGGAGCAAAACCACCCGCTCCCCGGATGCTAAACCACGGCAGGTCCAGGAATGAGATTGACCACCCACCTTTGGATTGGGGGCAGGGGAAGATCAGCGGCTGGCGGGCGCCCCGACCCAGCGTGCAAGTTTGGGTGGGGACCCGCCAAACAATTAAATAATATTTAATATGGCGGGTTCAAAACTTTGGTTATGGGGGTTTTAATGGGTTTCAAACACATATGGGTTAACATGTCGGGGTTTAATCAAACATTTAACATTAGGTTTGAGCGCGGGGGGGGATTTTTCATAGGTTTTTTCGGAAAAAGGGTAGGAGAGGGTTTAGTGTAGGCTATTAATCTAACCAGGGGTTAGAGTAATTCCCAACTAAGGGTTGACTATAGTCCTTGATGGACTAATGTCTCCCATATAAGTGATAATTAGCTATAATGCTAAAGGGGGGGGATATTTATATATTTTCTGGGTTCTTTGCATAGAATGCTATAATAGTAGGGGGAGGGGTAGCACTTAGGGATTTATATAGTAAAATTAGAAATTAATATGGATTATGGATGTGAGAGAGGAATAGAGAGCTAAGTTTGATGAGTAAACTTAGCTTTAGAAGCAGATGGGAGTGAAGAATGATTTTACACAAGAAATGTGGCTTCTTTTCAGAGAGAGAAGTCACAACTTGACATGAAATTTATAAATGAGAAATGTAAGGAGGACTGTTCATGTAGATCCTGCAGTGCTCAAGGGGATGTTAGTAAGAAACTTTTGAAGGGGATGAGGGAAGTTAGTGATGGTTTGGTAGTTTGCCAAATAGGCCATTTCTCTTGCCTTTCTCCTACTGGTGAGATCAGATGTGAGTTTTCTCATGTCATATGCTTGGATCTTGTTTTCTGCAACCTTCAACTGCCTTCCCTGCCTAATATGCCTAACATTCTTTCTTCCTTTGGACGGGTGCACTTAGCCTTGCAAACCTTGATAATTCTCTTTTCTTTTTGCTGTCCTCCTATCTAAGTCTACCCTTATAACTTCCAAGGGCCCAGATTAAGCAGTTGGGCTCCTTCCTTTCTCTATCCACCTAGTCATTTGTCAAGCTTGAACTGTTTGAGCAGGTACTTCTTTTCTAGTCTAAAACATGCAATTTAAAACATGGTATGGCCCAGCTTGAGCTGTTGGACCACCCATCAAAGTAGCAGTGGCATTTTGGATTAGCCACTTTCATGGTCTCTATTTGGGGTTCATTTCATTTATTTTTTCTTTGACCAGTTCATTTTCTTGCCTTTTGATTATTCTTTTAAGGCATACCCTCTTTACACTTTTTAACTGTTTGTTTCTTTCACAAAAATGGAACCTTAGTACCATGGAAGATGAAAATTGTTTGGCACTTCCATTGTCAATCATGAGAAATGAACACCTATTGGTATAGGAGGCTAATAGTGGCTCCACTTGGGGATGGCTTTTCCAGATGAAAAGCCAAGAACAACATGTCAGATTGCCTAATTTCTCCATTCTTGCTGCAGTCTGAATTTCTCTGTTGTTGGAGACTATTGACCAGGATCTTAGATACTTGCAGGAAGTGTCTACTGAGCTGATTTGCTGTGAAGTTGCAGATCTGTTCATTATCTGTTTCTCAGAATTTCTCCTCATCACCTTGATAGTTCCCCTGTGTTTTCCCCTACTTTCTAATGCTAGGATCAAAACATATTCCAAAAAAGAAAATAGTGCAGCACCCTGGTCTTTCTCAAAATATGCTCCACTTGGTGCTTTATTTATCTGCTGTAAATGAAAATACTGGAAAATACAAATATTTATGTACAATATATGACTGTTCAGTGTTTGATCAAAGGGGGTCAAAATAATGCTTGAGCATTCTCCCATTGACAGGGCCTTCCTCAATGTTTGAGCCATCCAAACTCCTTAGAAAATAGGTGTTGTTACCTTGTATAGCATAAATGACATAAGGTCCCTTCCATAAGAAATCAAACTTCCCATGTTTGCCTTTATCCTCCCTCCTGGAATCCCATCTTAACACTTTGTTTCCTATAAAGAAATCTTCAGCTTTGGTTCTTTTGTCAAATATTCTTTTGAGCTTTTCTTGCAGTACTTGGGTTCTTTGATAGACTTCCTCTCTCATTTGCTGTAGATGAATTGTCTGATTGATTCTTCTTTGAATATCATTGGGCTCATCTTGTATTTCTTGCTGCAACTTGATCACAGGAATTCCTAAAGATGAAGGAAACTTTGCTTCTAGCCCATAGACCAGTTCATATGGACTTATGCCAATTGATCTCTTGGTGGTTAGTCTATCTGCCCACAAGGCATTGACCAACTTCTTATGCCAATTCTTTTTGTTTTCTTCCAAAACTTTCTTAATGATGTTGATGAGACTTTTATTGGAAGACTCAGCTAGGCCATTACCTTGAGGATAGTAGGCAGTGGAATGACCTAGGCTCATGTGATACTTGTGACAAAAGTTGATCATTTTTTTGGATTTGAAAGCAGCAGCATTGTCTGCAATAATTTTATCTGGACAGCCAAACCTGGACAAGATGTTGGTTTTTAGGAATTGTATAATAATGGAGTCATTGGCTTGTCTACAAGGGATGGCTTCTATCCATTTGGTAAAGTAGTCTGTGGCAGTGAGAATCTACCTATGCTGGCCAGAGGATGTAGGGTGGATTTCACCAATGAAGTCTAAACCCCATTGCTGGAATGGTCTCTCAGTTGAAACTGGTTTGAGTGGTAAAGGCAGCAGCTTTCTCTTGCCCTCAAAAATTTGGCATTTGTGACAAGACATTACAAATTTCTTTACATCAGTAAACAAGGAAGGCCAATAAAATCCAGCCCTTAGGATTTTATCAGCTGTGGACTTCCAGTATAAGTGTCCTCCACAGTCACCTGCATGGAATTCTTTGAGGACATTGTCAGTTTCCTCTAATGTTAAGAAATTGAGTAAGATCCCTTCATGATTTCTCCAAAATAAAACACTGTCAATAATACAAAACTTTGATGCTTTCATTTTCAAGAATCTTTTCTTGGTTCTGGACAACCCTGGAGGAGCTTGCAGGTTTAATAATACAAAACATATATCAGCATACCAGGGAGATTGCATAAAGGCTTGGTTGATCTGTGGAGTCGCCATCTCCTGTTCGTCGTCCAGTTCATTAATGTCAAGGGCTTGAAAATTTCTTTCAGTCATTAGTTTAGCTAGACCTTGTCCTTTTATCAGTTTGGTAGGTTTAATCTCAATGTCATATTCTAAGATATTGGCAATCCACTTGCCCCTCTTGCCTTCAATTCCTTCTTGGGTTAGAATGTCTTTGACCACTGCATTAGGAACATAGGCAATTATATGAGAGTACAGGATATAGATTCTGAAGTCCTTGATGGCTTTTACCAACGCATAGGCTTGTTTTTCCATGATCTGATATTTCAAGGGAGCATCTCTAAGGGCTCTGCTAAAAAATGCAATGGGTTTTTTACAGCCCTGGTCATCTTTTTGTAGCAGAACAACAGCAATTGTGTGCTCGGATGCAAAAGAAAAAATGATCAAATCTTGATCAAATCTAGGGCTTGTTAGGAATGGTGTGTTTGTCAGTGCTCTTTTGATATCCTCAAAGGCTTGTCTAGCTTCCATGGTCCATTTGACCTTGGAATCCTTTTTCAGCATATTGTTTAACAGTCTTATGAGTTCAGCCAAATTGGGAATAAACCTCCTCAAGAAGTTGATTTTTCCTAGAAAGCTTTGTAGTTCTTTGATGTTTCTTGGATGTGGTACTTGTAGGATAGCTTGAATTCTGTCTGGGTCAATCCTAATACCATCTTTTGAGATTATATGCCCCAGGAGTTTACCTTCCTCCAGCGCAAACAGTGATTTCTTTGGGTTCAAAGATATGCCATATTTTCTACAAATTGTGAAAACCTGCCTCAAGTGTTCTAAGTGTTCTTGATATGATTTTGAAAAGGCGGTAAGATCATCAAGATAGGCAACTAGGAAATCATGGATTTCTTTGGCGAAGGCAATATCCATTGCTCTTTGGAATGTGGCGCCTTCATTTTTAAGCCCAAAAGGCATTTTGACATATTTGAATGTTCCCCAAGGTGTTGTGAAGGCAATTTTGTCTTGATCATCCAGGTGCACTAGAATCTGATTGAATCCTGAGAAACCATCTAGTAAGGAGATTCTAGAGGCTCCCACTACCCTTTGCAAGATATGATCCATTTTTGGTAAGGGGTAATGGTCTTTGAGAGAGACTTTGTTCAAATTTCTTAGGTCAACACACAATCTGATTTCCCCTGTCTTTTTCCTAGTAGGCACCAGGTTTGAGATCCACTCTGAGAATCTGATTGGGGCAATGATCCCTGCTTCATACATATGTTTAACCTCTTTTTCAATGAGGAGGAGGAGGACCAGATTGATTCTCCTAAGCTTCTGTTTGAAAGGATTTTTGTTTTCTTTTAAAGGTATAGTATGTTGGATGACTGAGGTATCATAAGATTTAAGGTCCTCATAGCTCCAGGCAAAGGCATCTTGAAACTCTTTGAATAACTCAATGTATTTCAGTTTCTGCTCAGGTGGTAATGCTTTGGATAACTTAACCATTTTGGGATTTTCAGGAGTCCCAATGTTACAATCTTCTATTTCAGCATTCAATGGTTGCATTTTTGGTTTTCTTGAGATATCATTTGAATCGAACAGATCCTCCAAAGGGGTTAAACCTGTGGGCAGAAAATTATCTTTTAGCTCAATTACCTTTGCTTCTGTTTCAACCATTTCCTCTCCATCTAGTTGTTTCAACTCCCGTATAGTTTCCTTGTCAAAGGTGGTAGGATGTAAAACTAGGTCAGATGTTTTAGCTGATATTTTCTGTGTAATTGCGCATGCCTGTGGTTGATCATCTCTAGTGCTAGTGTCAATTTTCATGCCAGAAAATTCTTCCTTTAAAGTGAGGAAGTTATTTATCTGAGTGTTACTCTCGAAGACTTGCCAATTCTTGATGTTATCTAGAACTAAAGGTCTGTGTTTGATTTCAGCAGTAAACGTATGATTGGTTTTGAAAGGCAACTTACAAGTGCTGGAAAAGGTTGCCAAGCTGTGAGCATGTAGATTGAGTTCTCTGGAAATTTTAGTCAACTGTGTTTGTGAGAAGCTCTCAAGTACCTGAATAGCTGCTCCCTTGTATTCTCTCAACCTTAGATCGTTTGTGGTAAAGTTTCCTTTCATCTGTTGTATGATTAGATCTGAATCTCCTAAGATTGCGACTTTGTTTGCACCTAGATTTTTTATGAGTTTTACACCCAACAGAAGGGCTTCATATTCAGCCATGTTGTTTGTGCATCGAAAGTTTAGTCTATATGCATGGCCCTCAGCTTGGTCATTGTGCATATTATGGATCCAGACTCCTGCCCCAGCTCCTAACCTATTTACAGAACCATCAAATTCTAAATACCATAGGGTTTCATGATCAAGATTTGGATTGAGATCACTAGAAAGTTGGATCATGGGTAGGTTGGTTTCTTGCAAGTTACTTGATACATCCTGTTCCTTTGTCTTATTAGTTATACCCACAGTCCCTTGGTCTTTGAAAGCGCGTTGCTCATCTAACTCCTCTGCCTCTACTGTCATTAATAGTTCAGAATAAGCTTTGTTGCAGATGTCGGCATTGTAGAGAATAAATGAATCCATGTCAGAGTGTATTGAATAGATTGGGAAGTTTTGGGGCTTCTCTTGACTACTTACCACATATTTCATCAAAGTTTCATGGTATAATCTCTTTGGCTTCCCAAAGACTAAGATAGTTGCATAGGACATATCCAATTGCAAATATCCTTGGAGTTTGGCCCCCCAGGATCTGGACAAGAGCATGCCATACTTAGGGGGTATGTCAGCTACCACTACATCCATCAAGATAGTTTTGGTTGGGTATTGAACCAGGGAAACACATAAATCTTTAATCAAGCCTAAGCACCTGACCTGGCTTGAATCAAATGAGAATAGATCTTTATAAGGTCTTGTGATGTCTAGGTCGAGTTTTTCCATTACAGATTTGGGCATTAAGTTGTGTGAGGCCCCAGAATCGAACATTGCATTATGTAGAACCTTATCATGAATGTTTAGACTGACATAGAAGGGTGGAACCCCTCCATTTTCTATTTTTCCATTAACCTCAGGTCCGAATAGCAACTCTGGTTGGTCATCTAGGACATTCACAGCATCTTTATTTTCTGATACCTGGAGTGACTTGTTAATCTGCTGTCTGTATATTTCATGTTTGGCTAATTCCGAAAGAGGAACTGATATCTTAAGCTTACTTATTTCTGTTTCCAAGTTAAAAGGTTTTTCCATTTGAATTTTTGCATTCAGTGCAACAGATTTTTCCCTTTCAGCTGGGTTGTCAGTGGTCTTTTGCTCATAGTTGGCTTGATTTTGAGTAAAACTGGTGCCATGTTTGTTTCCTGGGGGGGTATCTGCCCTTGTCTTTGACGGATGGGGTGGAGCTGGCTGGTTTTCAGAGGGTTGTTGTTCTGAGATGTCCTCCACAGTGACTTCTGTGGTAGGTGGGTTTGAGCTGCCAGCTGATTGTGGGAGAGTGGTATTTTCATTGATCTTTTTTGACTGCTTATTGTCCTTTGGTTTGAGGGGTGTAGGTACATCTATCGTTCTAGTCCTTAGTTTGTACTGTTTGTGTACCTCATACACAGCTGCATCATAACCCTCTTTGAAATCAAATGATTCTCCTGACTTAATGTGGTATTGATTGTCATTGTAAACCTCTTGATCTTCTTGTGTTAAAAAGACTTGATGTTCACCGTCCAAACGCATTAGGTTGATGTGAGGGTCCTCATTAGGTTCACTAGATGTGGAAGCCTCAGCATAGTTTTCATGGAAAGGAGGTCTGACATGCTAGTCAGGATCAGTCCTTCCAACATTGGGATTCTGATTCTTTCTAAATTTTGGGTTTCTAACATTGCTTGTTTGACCTTCCCATGATGATTTTCTTTCTATGGTTTCCACCCTGTCTCCAAGTCTGTCCATCCCTTTGATGATTGCATCTAGCTTTTGCTCAAATGATGAGGGTTCTTCTTTAAAAGTAGTTCTTCTTTCAGTCCTTGCCCGGTTTCTCTTGGCAATCAGATTTGCCTCTACACTTACAGCTATGTTTTGCATGTCTGTTAGGGTTGCAGGGGCTCTTTCTCTTAGTTGATATGCCATATCAGCATCAAACCCATCAGGGAACTTAATCAATGCTAAATCAGGTGGAGGCCTAATATTTTGAGGAATGGCATTATAGATAGTGTTGAACCTAGTGCAATATTCCAAGACAATTTCTTGTGGGCCTCTCCTTATGGTGTCATACTCAGATAAAATGTGTAGAGGGTCCTTTTTCTTTTCCCATCTGTTCAGGAAGGACTGATAAAGGGCACCCGAATCAGCTATAGAATTTGCAGCCAGTGCCCTGAACCAAGTTCTTACTTCACCTGTCAGACTTTGCATGAAAATCTTCATTCTAACATCATCATCATCTATCTCATAATTTTCAAAGTAATCTTGCATTTTCTTGGTATGTTGTAAGGCAGTGTATGTACTGGTTCCATCAAAATAAGTAATCTTACTTTGGTAGTCCTGAGGCATGGCCCTAGGATTACCAGGTAACTGAAGGGGAGCATAACGATTAGCCATATTTGGAGGGATAAGTGGGACAACTGGTAGAAAGGGAACAAGTGGAACAATAGGGACAGCAATAGCAGTTTGTGTGTTGGGTGTAGACAATATGTTTTGTGAAGTGGATGATGAAGAGGGGGAAGAATGAGTTATATGAAGGTGGACTGATGGTTTTGCAGGGGTTGGAATAAAACTTTGCTGAACTGCCTCAGGGCTGGTTTCAGGAGATTGTTCTGGTTCCTTTTGGTTCCTAAGAGTCTTGGGAATCAAGTTAGGATTGTCGAAAACAAGTGGAGGATTCGGGTTAGGATTTGACCTGGTATGCCTAGTTCTCTTTTTAGGAGCCAGCCTCTGAACTTGCTTTTGGTATTTTTGAGAATATTTTTAGAATTGTTTAAGGAACTGTTCAAGTTTTTTGGAACCACTGTCTAGAAACGGACAGCAATTAAAAAATATGCTCTGGTCCCCAGTTGAGTCGCCAATTATGTTAGCACTCAGGTTGTTCCCTTTGACTCCCAAGGGAATACGGCCGAGGTAACCACTAACCAATCTTTGGGTCACAGGTTCTAGCCTACCTATGACCAGAGAGGGCTCTCTCTTTGTGTTTTAACTTTGTTTGTATAATATTTTAGGCTAGTTATGATGCTCGAGGTTTTGTTTTGGATTTTGCTGGATGATGATTTCAGTCAGAAGAGATATATGTTTGCAGGATGATCTAGGCCATTGGGCATGGAGTCAATGATGTTTAATTGCTTGATGTGTCTGCGTTGATACAACAGTGATGCTGCAGAACCAAATAAGTGTCTAAGGAACAATTCTTTTAAATCTGTAAATGGATGTGATGGAATCAGGGAGTGAAAGGCAACTAAGGATCTTTTAGTAAGCTGATATGGAGAACAATGGGAATATTACTTAGGAGCACTGAAGAATTCTTGCATAACATTCATATTTATAGAATTGATACAAACATGAGCAATTAAGAATTCATGTTCATGATTAATTCTGAAGAAAAAAATTTCAACAACAGAGATTGAATACAGGGTGTAAACAAACATATCATGTACTATTCCTTTTCTCTATCGTTAGATTGGTGAAGCACGTATATGTTTCAAACAAACATAAGAAGATAAAACATAGATGAAGAAAACTTATTGTTCCATTAGACAGCATAGGAATTCTTCAACAGCACGCAGAGCATCATTGAGACATCAAGCATTCAAGAAAAACTGAGCTTTTCCAGCCTTTTGCATTAGATCATCTGAAAATATACAATATATTTCCCTTAGAGTGAAAATCACCAACCCCAAATACGTTGCCAGGGGAGGTATATATACAAAATTTACATCAGAAAATATCTAGCTGGTGAGTTAATGGCTCATTAATGTTGTGCCAACTCCTGGATCATTGCAGCTGAGAAAATAAATGCTGCAGTAATTGCTTAGAGTATTAGCTATCCAAAATGGTCAGAGAATGTTGACTTTGTGACCGATGGAGTCGGCTGAAGCCGTGCTGCCCAAAATTTGTGCATTTCCTATGGTTTGGCTTGCTGTCGCTGTCTTCATGCTGAGTCACCCTTTTCGGCTACCTTGTATGCTGTCCAGATTCTGTTTTTTGCCTTTGGCTGAGTTGAAGCTGACTAGGATTGATCAATTGAAATTACTGAGGCAAAATTTGCAGCATTGCCTGCCACCAATCCTCTTTGGGCAGTTGGTGTCTTCGTATTTTTACCAGGGTTTCATCTGCCTCTATATACCTATAAAAATTTGGAGGAACCTCAAATAGGTGATTGATCTCATGTTCAATAAAAAATAGATTTTCAAGCTTGTCATAGAGGCCCTGCCCTGTTGGAGGCCCTGTTTCCTCAGAGGTACTGGCGGATGCAGTGATTTGATTTTCAATAAAATTTGTCATCCTGGTAGCATATTGCTCACGAGGGAGCAGTCTTCCTGTGCTGGTTAATAGGCTGGGCAATCCCTTTTCTTGTAGTGCTCCCATTTTGAGCTTGTATTCATCCACCTCAGCCTGCATTTCATGACATTTTCTTTCTACAGTTTGTAAAAAATTTCTGAGGGTGAGCACTTTTTTAGTTGTAAGGACAACATCTGTTCTGTTAATGATGTTCAGGGCTACCAGTTCCTCCTTAGTCTGATTGTTGAGAAAATTTGTCATTCTGTTGGCTTGCTCAGGCTTGTTCCCTAGTACTGTTCTGGCTTTCTGGCTCTCAATTTGTGCTTGGCCAATCAATTCCATTTGTTCATGCACTGTCTTGATTGACTTCCATTGTCTAGTAAGGGAGTGGTCAATCCGGGCCCACAAAATCCTCTTTATTTCTGCCAGAGTATTTTCAAGTTTGAGCTCTTTCTCTAAGGCCTTTATTTTGTCTTTGAGGGCCTTAATTTCTCTAGTCTGCTCTGCTACAGTCATCTTTGATTTGTCATATTTGGCCTCCAGTTCTGCCAATTTTTCCTTGGCTTGCTTGATCTCAGTCGCCTGAAGCTCCAGCTCTTTGATAGCCTTTGTCAATTCATCCATGTTTAAGCTGGACTCAGGAGTTGTTGTTGTTGCTACTGCTGCCTCTATTTTTGCTGTAGTTGTTGCTAGGGTTACTGCTGCCTCTGTAGTGGTGGCAGTGGTTGAGGTAGTTTGAGGAGGTTGGGAGGTTGATTCTCCCTGTTTGTCTTGCAGTGCCTCTTCTAGCTCCTTCTCCAGATCAATAACTTTTTGATTCAGCTGCATTATTAGATCGAGTTGATCTTCAGATTCCCTTTCCTTTTGCAGTTCTGTTGTTTGAGGGTGCTCAGTGGGAAGCAATTTCAGTCTTTTCTTCAATGCAGCAATATCATCTTCTTTCTTTTTCATGAGGGCCCTCACACCCTTTGGGTCCTTAGGATCATGTCCTAGGTCCACAATGATGTCCTCCAGTGTTTTAATCCTGTTGTCCTTGGCCGTGGAGGACATTCTCTCGAAATCTAGCTGAATGTTGGTGTTCTTCAGCGATTCTTTCAATTCATGGGCCATTGTGGCCCTGTCTACCAAGGTGGCATAGACCATTTCCCCTCTTTGCTTGTGCAGCTCTATCTGGTCCATGGGGTGAATGTCCTTTGCCATGACTTCCAGCTTTGTTTTTACAAAATCTGCAGCTGAGTGAGGCTGCGGTACTTTGGGTTTGAAGTGGCTGAGGATTATCTTTTCCTCTTGTATATCATACACTGACATCAACCTCTCTTGCTTAGCTGGTGTTGCTTTGAGGAATTGCTTGTATACCTCCACTCTCAACAGCTCATTTTGTGCCTTTATCTCTTTGAAGGAAGCCTTGGTGCTTGAAGGCTTCTTGCTCTGCTGAGTGGAGGAGGACACCTCCATGCCAAGCTGTAATCCTTGCTCTTGTTGAAAAGAGCTTGTAGCCGTTTGCTGACTGTCTCCTCCTTCTTTCCTTGGACTCTCAAGGACTTCCTCACTTATTTCCTCTATGACTGGGGAGTCAACCTTTTGCCTCTTGGCTTCAGGTAGCTGGGAGGATCCACTAGCAGGAGTGGACTCTTCTCTATCCCGTTTCTTTCCCCTCTCCTCATGTGAAGGGGTCTGCAATGCAGGCATTGTTGGTGGTTCTGTTTGTGGTGGAGGGGTTTGATCTTGTTGCTGCCCAATTGAGGAGGCAAGCTTTTCTTTTACTATCTCTTCTTCAGCACCCATTATTCCCTTGCCCTTATATGTGCCTGATGCTGCTGTAGATGGCACCTGGGTGGCTGGTGCAGTTGTAGTAGTTGAGGTTCCTTCTCCAATTGGATGCGGCTGCTTGAAAATTACCTGCTGCACAGAATCTAAGTCAAGAGTTTTTTCCAAATCCTTGACATTTCTTTGCATTATTTCTTCTTGAGTTAGTTCCTCAACTAATGTGTCTTGCAACCATTCTTGCTGATTGGCATACTGTTCAAATTGTGGAATTTTATAGTGCTCATAGCCTAGCAGCCTGTACTTGACTCTTCTAGCACTGATGAAGCCTTCAGGGTCATAAGGGACCCACCAGAAGCTTCTTGATAGCTTGTATTTATATTTGAGGATTTGCTTAGCCTCTTGCCATCCCTCTTTTTTGTTCATGATAAAGGGGCCAGGTGATGTTTGAACTTGAGGAGGGCTTTCTTCTTGGCACTATGAAAGTGGGTGAGGTCAGAGTTAATAAGCTGCCTATAGTACTCCAAGGCGAACAGTCTCATTGGTACATATCTCGGGAGCCTATATGGACAGAGCTCGCAGCCATAAATTTTGATGACTGTATGATTTTGGTACAGGTACCAATCACGTATTTTATAATTTTTGGACAGCTGCAGAGTTTTCTGGATTTCAAATGACACTCTGGGAGGAGGGGATCTCATTAATAGGCAAGAGACCGGGTAGACAAATTGATCAATAAATTCACAGTATGAATATGGTGAATCTTGGACTTGGTGGAAAACTAATGACCAGAAGATGACAGACCTTCTTTCTCCCCTAGAATCCAACTTCTTGATAGGGCATTGAAAGGCCTCGGATTGATAATACATGAACAAGTGGTAGATATATGATGAATATTTGAATATACCCTCCCTGTCCACTTTGAAGAGTTGGTCATGTATCTTGTTGGCTATGAATTTAGAAAAGTTATATTTGTAAGCAGGAGGTTGGCTTGGGCTATAAGCAGCTAATAACACCAGCACTGTCTCATCAACGTGCTCACTGGTTTTATAGCCCAACACATAGGAAATCATGTCAACCAGAAGTTGGCCTACATCAGTAAAATGGACATGCAAGAAAGGAGGTGGCCCTGTGGGCTGGCGGTCAGCTCTCATAAATGTCCTGGTGATCTTCTCAATGTCAGAAGTGGAAAGCTTGGCACCTGTATCCAGTAGATAGTTCATGGAGAAGGAATACAGCAGCTGAGTTTGTTTGAATTTGAGCATTTGGTTGATGGAGTCAGCATTGATGTGGAAGAGTATGCTCCCAGATGGAGACTTGACAGCTCTGTGATTTGGATCCTAATTTTCAGCACATAATCGGATGATTTCTGGAAAAGTGTTAACAGATGGGAGAAAATAGTGAGGCAGATTGGATTCCCATATCCCATATGTGTCATTGTTGCTCAAATAGTTGTCCCTCAATTCCCGGAAGGTCTGTAAATGGTTCCTGTCACCCACAAGGTCTTGGATGAGGTAATCTCTGTCATTAAGAGGCATGGCCTCAAGCTCTTTGTTAGGTGGATTCATGGGGGCAACACTGAGAGTTGTGGGTGCAGCCATTGTATAGCCTTTAGGTGCTGTCTTTGGAATGCAGTTCCTGAATGTAACAATGTGAATGTTATAGCTTGTAAATATTTTTAGAAGTCAGGTGGCAGACTGAATGCAGGCGATGCCAGATATATCTTCAAAGAGGAGTAGGTAGATTAAGCAGACTTGCCTCTGTTCTGCTCTGGTAAATTCACAAGGATTGTGAACGGTGAGGATGAATTGCAGAGGGGAGGCAGGACTACAAGCTGTGAAATGCATTTCTTCAATTATATGATCGGCAAAAGGGAACAATGTCGGGCAGTTGGAGGGTAAATTGCAAATTAAGGCCGAAAATGATTGTTCAACAGTGAATTTTGAACAAGGGGACAATGTGGATTGTTTTGGGCCAGCATTTACTGAATGACAGTATTTAATTTAGGATTTACCAGGTATTTAGTGGATAACTCTGCAGAGAAATGGCATGAACACGGGCAAAATAGGTAAATTTCGGCAAATACCTGGATAATTAGCGCCGAGAGCTGCCGGGTTGAGCAATGGATGGAGAATGTAGCTGAATTGGTAAGTAGCGGCGTCCCAAGCTTTGAATTCGAAGTGTGGAGGCAATTTTTGGAATAAACGAACAGAACGGCTCCCTCTCCTTTCCGGCGAAAATGACACAAAACGGTTCAATTGCGCGTTTATAACGACAAATTCGGCATATATGGGCTTTTGGCGCTTTTCCGCGATGACGTCATCAGCGGGGCCCGGGTACGGATGATGACGTGGGTGTTGAGTTGGAAGCCAGCGTGGCGGGACACAGTGGAGGGATGTGGGGGCGGCAAGATGGCGTGGAGGGCGACATGGCGCGGTGGCGGGGGCTTTGGGTATGACGTCGCCATGACGCGGGACTGACGCGACAGGGGAGGCGAATTGCGGGAGGGTGGTTTCCGGGTTCCCCACACTGCTAATCGGGAAAGGCGGTAATGGGGAGAGGGGCTCCGAACAACCCCGGTGGCCGCCACGCGTCTAGCGTACGGGAGAAAAACCACCCGCTCCCCAGACGCTAAACCACGACAAGTCCAGGAATGAGATTGATCGCCCACCTTTGGATTGGGGGCAGGGGAAGATCGGCGGCTGGCGGGTGCCCCGACCGAGCGTGCAAGTTTGGGTGGGGACCCGCCAAACAATTAAATAATATTTAATATGGCGGGTTCAAAACTTTGGTTATGGGGGTTTTAATGGGTTTCAAACACATATGGGTTAACATGTCGGGGTTTAATCAAACATTTAACATTAGGTTTGAGCGTGGGGGGGGGGGGATTTTTCATAGGTTTTTTCGGAAAAAGGGTAGGAGAGGGTTTAGTGTAGGCTATTAATCTAACCAGGGGTTAGAGTAATTCCCAAGTAAGGGTTGACTATAGTCCCTGATGGACTAATGTCTCCCATATAAGTGCTAATTAGCTATAATGCTAAAGGGGGGGGATATTTATATATTTTCTGGGTTCTTTACATAGAATGCTATAATAGTAGGGGGAGGGGTAGCACTTAGGGATTTATATAGTAAAATTAGAAATTAATATGGATTAGGGATGTGAGAGAGGAATAGAGAGCTAAGTTTGATGAGTAAACTTAGCTTTAGAAGCAGATGGGAATGAAGAATGATTTTACAAAGGAAATGTGGCTTCTTTTCAGAGAGAGAAGTCACAACTTGACATGAAATTTATAAATGAGAAATGTAAGGAGGACTATTCAGGCAGATCCTGCAGTGCTCAAGGGGATGTTAGTAAGAAACTTTTGAAGGGGATGAGGGAAGTTAGTGATGGTTTGGTAGTTTGCCAAATAGGCCATTGCTCTTGCCTTTCTCCTACTGGTGAGATCAGATGTGAGTTTTCTCATGTCATATGCTTGGATCTTGTTTTCTGCAACCTTCAACTGCCTACCCTGCCTAATATGCCTAACATTCTTTCTTCCTTTGGATGGGTGCACTTAGCCTTGCAAACCCTGATAATTCTCTTTTCTTTTTGTTGTCCTCCTATCTAAGTCTAGCCTTATAACTTCCAAGGGCCGAGATTAAGCAGTTGGGCTCCTTCCTTTCTCTATCCACCTAGTCATCTGTCAAGCTTGAACTGTTTGAGCAGGTACTTCTTTTCTAGTCTAAAACATGCAATTTAAAACATGGTATGGCCCAGCTTGAGCTGTTGGACCACCCATCAAAGTAGCTGTGGCATTTTGGATTAGCCACTTTCATGGTCTCTATTTGGGGTTCATTTCATTTATTTTTTCTTTGACCAGTTCATTTTCTTGCCTTTTGATTATTCTTTTAAGGCATACCCTCTTTACATTTTTTAACTGTCTGTTTCTTTCACAAAAATGGAACCTTAGTACCACGGAAGATGAACATTTTTTGGCACTTCCACTGTCAATCATGAGAAATGAACACCTATTGGTATAGGAGGCTAACAACTCGAAAGCACACTGTTGGGTATACGACATATGTCAAAGGATTGGAAAACCATCACGAAGGGATGAGCTGCCACTCAATCCATAAATGACACTGCAGCCATTTGAAAAGTGGGCAATCAACTTTGTGGGGCCGATCAAACCTCAAGGAAAGAGAGGTGCACAGTACATCATCACCGCGATGGAGTACTCGACTCGATGGGAGGAAGCACAACTTGTTAAGGATTGCACAGCCACTACGGCTATGAAGTTTTTTTTCGACATCGTGTTGACATGATTTGGTTGCCTGAAAATCTTGATGAGTGACTGTGGAACACACTTTTGAATTTAAACATTAGAGCACTCACCAAGGAGTTCCAGGTGTATCATCAGCAAAGTACACTGTACCACTTGCAAGCTAATGGGACAGTAGAAGAATTCAACAAAATATTGGAGATTGCGCTGACCAAAGTATGTAATGCGCAGCGCAACAACTGGGACCTACACATACCTGTTGTATTATGGGCATACAAAACCACATGCAAAAAATTTATGGGTTAGACACCTTTCCAGTTACTCTATGGCACAGAAGCTGTCATGCTGATGGAATACATCGTACCTAGTTTGTAAATAGCAGCACTTACAGCCATGTCGAATTGCGAAGCCTTGGAAGAGAGGCTCGCACAACTAGAAGAAGTTGAGGAAGAACAATTTCTGGTGGGATTCCATCGGCAGGTACAAAAACAACGTGAGAAACCCTGGCACAACCGCCATATCAAGTTGTGCACCTTCAAGGTAAATGATTTAGTGTTGCTATATGACAGCAAGTTTGAAAAATTTCCCGCAAAATTCAGAATGCACTGGTTGGGACCATATGTGGTAAAAGAGGTCATAGATGGAGGCGCGGTCCAACTAGTCAAACTTAATGGAGAACCCTTCCCAAGAAAAGTAAATGGCAGTTGCCTAAAGCCCTACACAGGTGGGCCAGTTGTCTGACTGACCGACCAAAGCACAGTCTTCACGACTTGGGAAGCCGGATAAGGGTGCGAGACTATAAACACAAGTACTAGAAGTCGACACCAAAAAGAGAGTCAAGTTAGACATAGATGATTCAGAAGCTGAAATGGAGCAGATCCAGTAGACGGTAGAACGATGCATTGTGGGCCTTCGCGTAGCATAGGCATAGTTGGATGGACTTTGCGTAAAGATTTCCACACCAATAGAGTGACTCGGGACGAGTCATGATGATTGTGTTGGGGGCCTGTTGGGTAGCAGATCCCCCCACAACATGTTTTTGGGGCCCAAAGCCTGAGTTTTGGTCAATGTAATGTAAAGACTCCACGAAGTATGGATGCAGAGCGCGGAAGTCTAGGATGAGTCATAGGGTTGTCTGCCCTAAAAATTGTACAATAATGTAAAGTTGTGTCGACCTACACATGGTCCGCGGACCATGGGATTGTATAAATAGAGTGAGGCTCTAAGTGTAAAGGCAGTTTTTTGGGGGGGAAAGAAAGTAATAGATAGATGTGAAGGCATGGTTAGAGGATAGAAGTGGATCTGAAGTTTATTGGGTCGTAGTAGTAGGAAGAGGCTCTGTAGTTGAGTGCACAGAGGTCTAGTAGAGTCCACAGCTGAGTGCGTGGACCCCTACAGCTGAGTGCGCAAGGTGGAGTTGGGTCTGTGTTTGATTGAACTTGAAAATGATTATTAATAAAGATAAGTTTGATTCAGCATATTGTGCATCTATTTTGTGGCTCTGTATTTTGATGTTATCCGTTAATTGTATCTATTTATGTATATGCACACACTTGATAAACATTGGTATGAATGCTTATGTATGAAAACCTTCTAATTAATTAGTGAACAGAACCTAATTAAGGAATACTTGGGTAATTAACATGGGTCACTCTACATCTAGAGCTGTGCGAAGGACACAAGGGGCTCACTGGTGCGCGTAGCCCAGTAAACGCAGAGGTTGAATCGCATCCCTATCGCCCCATATCAAACATCCCTAGGGTGAAAAAACTTGGTTCCAACACCCTCCCATACTACTTCGGGTGAGACCTCAGTCTGTGATCCATAGATTGTTGCTAAAAGGGCTAGTAGTACTGGGATTTGCTTGGCTAAATCACTTCTAAACCTGGGTCAAGCCCCACACAGCCAACAAGGTCAAAGTAGTAAACTGGGTAAGAAATATCCCTATATTCACTCCTATATCAGCTCATAAAACAAGGAAACATCCAAATTCGACCTATTTGGAGGAATTTCTATTCCTAATGGAGTCTACAAATAGGGAAAGAGTGATAAAGCATGGAAACATCTATTATTTTGCCCAAAATAACTCATGAAGGATTTGGCAAGGCTTATCCTCTCATGCTATATATTTGAGGCTAGGGCCATTGTGAAAGAGGTCGAAAGTATTGAAAGGATTGCCTATTGACTATCGAAGCTTGTATTAGACATTGGCTCTTCAAGAGGTTAAGAGGGGAGAGAGAGAGAGAAGTTGGAGAAGTAAGGGAAGACTCATGAAACTGATGGTTGTAATCACTCTTTTCTATCGTTAATATAGACTTGCATTTGTGTTTTCCACTCCATGGCATTAGTATTGTGGTTTATTTACATTTTTATGCAATGCTAATGATTATAAGTAGTTTAGATGTATGCATTTAGATATCCCTATGTATTATTGCATCGATTATTGAAGTTATATGTTGTGATATTATGCCTCATCTTGTTTATGTGAAGGTATTGATCTTGGAGTTAGTTGAGGGGTTTTCCACTCTGCTACTTTGCATTCTCCAGCAACACCACACCAAGATCTGAGGTAACAATCCTTCTTCTTACTTTGATTATTATTTCACTAATATGGATATGTGCATGTATCTTTGGGCCAGCTGAAGCTAATCTGATTATCTACCAAGGATCCTGGGAAGATCCTTGAGGATATCACCACCACCAAACACCCATGCATTAATCCCTATAGCAGAATTAGTGACTCCACTGGGCACTACACTTAGTTCCCAATTTTCTCATAGAAATATCCCAGATCTCTCTTTCTTCTAGGCCTTCCTGTACTTGTTGATCCCATATCTGACTAATCAGGACTATACAACATCCTTCTCTCTATGCTCATCCTTAAATCTAATCCTCACATCCTTATTTTCAAGCCCATTCCTCACTAACGCACCCTACCAGCGCAAACAATGATTTATAAAGCATTGTGGCCTTCCAAACAAATCGTTAGTGCAACCAATAACTCTTTGTGTCCTCTGTTATAGTGTGTTAGCTAGCCACTTCTTGATAAGCAGCCAGTTCGCTGAGCTAACGGGTTGGGAAGGTTGCTTGTAGACTAATCAGGGATTTGCAGCTATGCATGTTTGATCGATATATGTCTCCTGAACAAATTTTTCTTTTAGGAAAATAGATTTACTGCTTAAGTTTTTCATAAAAAATAAAATACAATTTTTTTTACAGTTTTTCTGCTTAGTTGGTTAGATCTACATTTATTTGGTTTTTAAAGTTGTTAGAGAGAATTTTATTTCTGTCAGTTGTGCTAGTGTTTTATTGTATTGGATGCATGGTACATATTAATGTATAAATGACCCCTTCCTTGTAGAAGAAACTCATTCATCAAAGTGAAATTTAAAACATTTTTTTTGCATGGTTTGAGTCAAAGTCCCACATAATGTCATACGTCAACACCCCCACCAAATACTTTAACAAAGTACATTTAAAATTTACATCATAGAAAAATCAATCAACAATTATTTTTTTAGTAAACACATATTAGTTTATGATAGGATCTTGGGTTAGGTAGTTGTGAGTTAACTGGCTAAGATCATACACCGAAACTAGTGTCATGAACGACGGAAATCCTTCTACACTCATACTATCAGGGACTACTCTAGTCAAAGCAGAGCTAAATACAAGAAAACATTGGATTGTAAACGAAGGTATCCTACCTTCACTTACATCACCTTTGGGTATTCTGTGTATCAGGGATCCCTTTGGGGATATCAAAGGTGAGTTGGGGACTCAAGTATCCTGCCCATATAGCATACTGTTTACGACTATGTCCCCCTCAGTAGTGTCTATGATTTGAGGTTACCTTAGTGGCCATAGATTTTAGGGACAAACACAAGGTGATTAGGGCGAGCTGCCCTAGTACCTAAATAGATGAACCTACTCTGTCTTTGGTTTTTTGGAGGATTCTCATCTTCATGAAAGTACTTGGCCCCTTAATCCGAGGTTTGAGTGAGGCTTAAGAGTAACCATAACTGTACATTTGACAAAATCTCTCTTTTATCCATTGTGATACTGGGTTTCATCTCTAGTAAATGGTGGTTATCGAACAGGGTCATACCCTCTGCTTATTGATTGATTTCATTAGAGTACTTTTTATTTTTTAGGTGCCAATTTGTTATCAATGAGACTTTAATAAATATCACTGTAAAATAGATTGATAAAATTTATTAGTCACCGTGGCTACATACGACCCGTGTCTTCAATCTAGATAGCTACAGGGTCTTCCCCCACTAATTGTGGAGGATCCGTTGAGCCCCAGTGAGTTAGATTACCCATCTTCAGGTAATCATTCTTTGAGATCTCACACCGCATCAGTCTAGACATCCCACAACTCCAATTTATCGGGAGATTTCTTTATTGAAGGTTTCATTCCTACTTATAATCCTTCGATCACGAATCTGTTGGGACTGCTATTGATTCCAGTTGCACCTGTACCTCCGATCTCTTTCCATGAACCTATACCTACCATCCCATCGATGAATAATGGGTTGTAATCTTTTGTGGAAACTTTTGGTCCACCTCCACTTCCGCAGTTGACCGTCAGTGCCACACCTCTAATGGCAAACCCCACTATCCCAACTGTGCTAGGTTTGAGCACTATAGTGACACCCAACATGACTGGAACCCAGTACATATTGGTTTCCAGCCCTCTTTTGTCAGCTACTAGACCATCTTCAAACACTCCACATATTTCTCCTTATAGAGTTCCATATAGCGCGGTTAGCACAAGTCCCCTCAACAACCCTTTTGGTTGGAATCCCTTGTTTAGTTCCAACCCCCAAGTTCAAATGCCTGGGGGCACCATTCCCAATATGCATATACCAGCCAGGAACATTTTTTTCCCCCTCCATTTACAGAACAACAAGGAAAGTCATTGATTGACATGAATCCTCCATATTTTAGTCAAGGGCCTATGACTAATTATGCGGCTAGCGGGATCCCTCAAAAAGGTCTTGCTCAATCAATATGGGCACCTCTTACAATGTATTTTGTCACACCTCCTGCACTTCTCTATGACATACCCTAAAGTGCTCGAAACAGGACCATTAGATAGTATACTCATCCATGTATACAACTCAAATCCCTCCTAAGACTTTGATTGGAAAGTTCCTTGAGCTTTCCCTGAAGAAATAACTATTAAAACCCTAAAATGAGGATCATCGCTCTTCTAACGCTTAAAACAAATATAGTTGTTGTTGCATTGTACTTGACCAATAATGGCATAAATATATTCCCTTGCATACCTACGATGATCCAAAAAACGTAATTTTCCCAAAGAGGATGAGAAGCTTCGTGATCTAGAAGCTTCCAAAGCGGCGAGATGGAGGTTGTTTCACATAGATGAGGTCAAATCTTCTCATCTTGGACTCTTAGTCTTATCCATATGAGCTACCGCCTTGAGATGATGACCTAATCCTATCTTTGGAGAGGTCATAACTCCCTTTCCCAGCCTATAAATTCATCCTCTCCCATTCCCAAATGGTTGGTCTATGTCTATTTGCACCCTTATGCTAAGCTTGTGCCTAGAGGCTATTCATTAGACTTGGAGAAGGAGTGCTTGGAGAGTTCTTGGATTGGACTTGGATTACCACTCAAGGAGAGACTTTCAACATCAAGGCTTTGGTTGTAAGCTTCCATTTATTTCCTAATAATATACAATTGCTGGTTCATCTTCCCAAAATATATATGTTCATGTATTATTTAGCTTGACATTCCTTGATCAGTTAAGTAGGTTGTTATTGGATTTGATATTAGTTTTGGCATGATTTTTTATCTCTTGATCACTTGTGTAGGTATATAAACAATGAAATAAGCAGGAGCAAGTCTATGACACAAGCAATTCGAGGTCCTCAACAAGGGAAATCAGAATTGCATCAGAACGAGGTAGGCCATCTCCTTCATTCTTCTTTTCAATTATAACCTAGGAATATGTCTAGTTTATTGTCACTTCAGTTGCTAGACCCACTCATTTGTCTATAGGGATCATCTTTGTCCATAGAGAGGATTAACCTTGTCAAAAAAATGGTGACTCCACTCGAGATCCTATGATACTTTCCATCCAATCCTTCACCCTCATCTTTTGACAAGTTTGACCAATCATCGATTTTTCGGCTTGTCTGCATTAGTCTGGGTTTATACCATCACTGATTACTGTCTTAGAGTGATAAGTCTGGATTGTTTCTTAGAATCCATTTAGCTGTTTCCCATATTCCTCGCCCATCGTGGGTTTAACCTTCATAGTCACGATGGCATCGTGGTTTTTACCTTTACAGCCATGATGATTTTTTTCTTCATTATTTGGTCGCATGAAATCATAACTCGTTTTGCCATACAAAGTAGTGATTCCATTGCGGGTTTGCCTATGCAAAGTAGCGATAATAATGGGTTTTGTGTATACAAAGTAGCGATGATCCTTGAATGTGAGAATTTTTGAGGTTTCTTCCTAAAAATCTAGTGTATCTTAGCCCCTAAGGTCTTTTCCCATCCTGTGTGCTTGGATTTGTCAATTTTTTTATTGATTGCCTTGATTAATTTGCAAAATTTGTCTCATTGGCTTCAAAGTGAAATTTGATTGAGTTCTATGGTTTCTTTTCAATTAGTCATCCTTTTCTTCTTGTTGGTGTCAATGAGATGTTTGTTTTGTTGATTGATTGAGTGTTGTTTTCTGTAGAAATCATTGAAAAAATCATTTTGCATCTGTTTTATCTTGTATTTCGAAATTTACTTTTCATTAAAATGCACTAGATTAGTTACATTGATAAGTTATTTTTTGAGATTCATCATTGAAAATATATCACATTTTTCGATGACTGAAAGCTAAAAACTATATTAAGTCCATCAAATCGTTCAAAAAGAAAAGAAAAGCATAATTCATACAAGTTCATCTTAGTAAAGTTCAAATCATTTCGCTTTCGAGAAGTTGCATTTAGGATAGTGAAAAGTGAAAATATTTTTACCTTTGGCATTGCATTTGGAAGACGAAAGTGAAAGTTAGCAGAAGGAATTTTGCATGATGCTTTTTGTTTGATGCATTATTGATTGAAATTTCTTCCCTTGATTAGTCTAGCTTTCATAGAAGTGAAACGCTTTTTTTCTCATATAGTTGCATCATAGGTGTTCAGGTGACATTGTTTTGAGCCCAAAACCAAAACATAATTTCAAGATCATATCTAAAATCTATCAATTAATATAAGGAGAATTTGAAACATTAATGCTTCATACTTAGTGGTCTAGGCTAGAGACATGTTCTGGCTTCTTTAAAACTTAGCATCTATCATTCGCTCTTGCATTAGACAATGCCAGCATGGACTTGCGCTCCCCATACTATCAAGTATATAAAGGGAGACCCTGATAGGTTGCAAAACTTTATCCATACGAATTCAATTTTGCCACCTTGTAAATAGGATACACCGAACACAACATTTGAGAAGATTGCCTGCACGTACATCAAGTCCTTGGTAAATTTATTTGTTTAGGTGTATATTACAGTTCACGATTACTTGGTAATTATTTTTTCCTAGAGTATCCTTAGTAGTCATTTCGATCTTTTTTGAGTCCTTAAATTTTAAAATAGCATCGAGCACTTGTCCTTTCGAGCTTGCTAAAACAACCAAAGCAACTAGAGTCACCTTTTCATCCTTTTATCGACTCTTAAAATGTGAAAAGGAAAATTTTTTGTTTCAATTCTAAAATTAACTAATCATGGAACGAAATCCTTCCTATGGAAATACTCCTTAGCATATCTTAGGTCAATATTGATGGAAACATTTCTTGAGTTTACCAGTCATGGAAACCCCTTTGACAGGAATCCTAGTCCTTTTCCTTCTTTTGAAAATGTTGGTGCTCCTTATATGGCAACGTTGTCCCTTCCTGGATTGACCATTGGTCTTCCAGTTTGGTTATTTTCAACCTCGGTGATTTCCAATGTCAAAACATATTTTCAACCAAGTTCTCCTCCACCTGAACAACATCAACCTCATGTTGATTCTAAAGTTGACCCCTTGCCCTCTTTGCCTATTTCTTAACCTCACTATTCCTCTTCGACTGGTGAAAGTCTAGATTCTAGTAACCAGAAAGCTAAGAAAAATAAGAAGAGGATAGAGAAGAAGAAGCAAAATAAGCAAGGGGGGAAACAACCAACTATTGTTACCGATGCAACTAATGAAGAAAAATCTTCCTACCAGCCTCAGAAAGTAAAATTCCCTTTCATGTTATGTAAGGGCGATCACCTTCTTCATAATTGTCATGGTATTCCCAAGGTCTTAGAAGTGTGGATCATATGTTTACATCGACCATTGTCATCAACGTCTAGCGATTATGATGGTGACAAACCATCAACTAGCAATAGGAAAGCCTATGGGAAAGAGGGAAAAGTCAAATTTCCCTATAATTTGTGTGAAGGTAATCATCCCATTCACCTTTTTACTCTTATGGATGAAGCTTACAAAGAGTTGGAAAACCTTATAGCTTCTCAACCTCGTCTTCTGACTGGGTATCGCAAGATTTCCTCTGATCCTCTACTATTTGATCCAGTGTTAGATCAAAAGGAATTCTTGGTCAATCCCACTCTCTCTGAAAGTGAGTCTCATGACTCCATTATTGACCAACCATTGATTGAGAAACCAGTAGACTTGACCCCACCTTTAGTTAACCGTACCTTTCCACTAGAGAGTGAACATCTTACTACTAAGGTTCTTCTACTTTCTTCAATTTCAAATGAACTTGAGGTAAATGCTCCTATTCCTGAGGTGCATGAGAGCATTTATCCTATTCCCATAGAGCAAGGGGGTTGCTCTCACATTCCTACAACATCCCCTCCAAGTAGTTTAGTCACATATTTTGATTGGAGTCAACTGGTAGGATATCGCCTTTCGTCTTATGTGCCTTTCCATATTATAGTATAGGCTTACCATATGGCTACACCTAGCACAGTTATAGTCGAGGGCAAATGTGTTAGTATTTTGTCCTCAACTGCTTCTCAAGCTTTAGGATCTCCTCATCTTGTCCCCGTCACATAGGATCTGTTAACTTTTAATAGAGGAACTAGTCAACCGTTAGGGATCCTTCCTAAGCTACCTATTACCTTGGGAGGAAATATTATCTATATAAATGTGATGGTTGTCCAAGTCCCTTTAGATTTTAATCTACTCCTTGGTCATGACTATGTTTATGTCATGGGAGATCTTGTTTCTTCCCTCTTTCAAGTGATGTGTTTCCCACATGAAGGAAGCATTTTGATCATTGGTCATCTTACATTCATTGGTCCTGAATCAACTCCCACTCAACCATCATCCCTAAATGGTTCTCATATGCAAGAAGTATCACCCCCGCCATAGGTTAATTACGTGGCCACCTGTTCCATGCCCACATCTACTGATGATCTAGTAGGTGATGTATTACATCATGTACTGGGGACATTAGTGCTTGATTTTTCATTTGGATCCCTAGACATGTATCCCTTCCAAAGTGTTGTTCTCCCATTTGATAAGTATCTCTTGGAAGCCATGGCCTCTTTTGGTCTGTGATCAAGGGAATATAACAGAGTTCTTGGTCTTATGTCAAGATCCTTAAAAATGAAACAATGGAAGGGAGAAAAGTTCCTTGACTTGTGTCAATCTCATTAAAAAATGAAACAAGGACCTTGGAGTAGAGTTCCTTGTCTTGTGTCAAGCTATTTAAAAATTGAAACAAAGGATACAAGATAGTTCTTTTACTATGTCAACCTCTTTAAAAAATGAAATAGGTATCCATGAGTAAATTTCCTTTACTTGCATAAATCTCGTTAAAAAATGAAATAAGGCATCATGAGCATGGTTCTTTTCCTGTGTCAAGCTCATTAAAAATTAAAACAAACCCCCTTCCAATTCTAGTCTTGGATTAGATCTCGTAAAATCCCAGTTGAGTCTTTCACTTGACCTCATATGTGAACCTTCATTCCATCCACTTAGGTGAATGAAATGAAGCTTGGGGGGCATGTACCTTAGAGCGAGTCATTATGTTGGGGGCATGCAAAGTTATCTTAAGCATATTTTATCTTTGTTCCATGATGGGGGCATGCAAACTTATCTCAAGCATAGTTTATCTTTGTTCAAGCTTGTGTAATAAGTAAACCAAATTCGAGCATAGTTTTTTCCCATGTCTTAAGCTTGTGAAAAATGAAACCATTTTCAAGTATACTCAAGCATAGTTTCTGATGTCTCAAGCTTGTGTAATAATGAAACCATTCCCTCTTTACATCTCGTGATTGTCATTTTTATTAGCGTATTTTACTAGATGAGCCTTGGTTTTTTTCATTCCATCGTCACCATCTCTTTGGCCAATCATATTCTTTCACTTGGTGTTCTTACCCTTGCCTAAGGAACATATACAATGAGTGGTCTTATTAGCCAACCTCTTGAACATTGCATGTTTTGAGCAGTTCCATAATTGTTGGAACCAATTTCTATCGTTTCATACTACTTGTTCCTCCGGGAGGAGTCATCTTTCAGCTCTTTTCAGACTCCAAAAATATGAAAAGATTGTCGAGTACTTGTCATTTTGAACTCGTTAAAGTAAATTAATTGACATGATCTTAGTATATGTTTACCCCTTTTTCAGGCTGAGATTGAATATTTACGAAAAAGGTATACCTTAGTCAAACATGGATAGGAGGTTCTCTCGAATAGTATTTTCTACCTTTATGGATTCAAGAGAAAAATTACGAAAAGGGATGTGGTGGAGTTTTCTTTTTTCGTCTCTTTTTAAAAATATCTAAATATGAAAAAGATACTGATTTATTCTTCTATTGGAATCATTAAAATTTTTATGATGAAAGACTCGTCACCATGATGAGACCAAGTTTCTCCTTCCTAGGACTTGTAAAAAATTACTAGGATGGATTCATTCGAAGAATGAACTTACATGACAAGCATATGCTATCCCCTTCAAGCTTGTCATAAAAATAATTGGGGTACTTGCTAGAAATAGTAGGGGAAAAATGAAGATGAAACATCCTTTGTATAGGCAGAATGTCGCTCTTGAACATGACACTCTTTTGCTCTCGTGTTGGGTTTGGGATATCCTCACTCAGTGATTTGTCCTCCTAGGTTTGGGTGATCCGTTTTTCGTCTCATTTAACTATTCCATTTTTCATCATGACCTTTAGTCCTATGTTGAGTCAGATGTTGCCACACTCCAAAGTCGTTTCATTAGTGTTCAAGAGAAGTCTAATATACAGTTATTTACCTATACATTATTTGAGTCATTGTTATAGCCTTGAAAATTATTCCATTTTATTCCTTGTTTCATGTCGATAATGGGGGATTCATCATTGCCCTCCTTTGATGGGTCACTTCCTATCGAATTCATCTCATTATCTAGGAAGATGACTTAGAAACTCCCTTTCAGTACCTTGGAGCTGGCATGCCCTAATGATCAGTTATTCACATCTAATGATATGTCTTCATCATTAGCTTTCGGTCAGCTGATTTCACGAATGTTCAACTTCAGCTTGATTATCACATTCACAGATTGTACTATTGTACCTTGAGACCCATTGACATTATTGGTGCTTTCTCTCCTACCTATTAACGGTCCACATCATTGGTCGGTAATCAGGTGGTTTTCTAGCATGTTCAACTTCAACACATTTATTCGCATGTTAGGATTCATACATCGATCAGGTCAAGATGGAGTGCAAGACCTTGAATCTTGTCTATTATGACTTAGGCTACATGGAGTTGTTGGGTTGTGTTATATTCTTTCGACGATTAGCCCACATAGTTAACCAAGAGGTTAGAGGGGGGGGGCAGATCCCCTTCATTGCACCGATTGCGTAGCGGGGGGTCACAGGGGGTTTGAGGGGTGCAGTTTAGTTTTTGGACCCTATATTAGGTTGGGCGGACCTACCTATGGTTTTGTGCATTATTTTCGCACATGGTTTTGGATGCGATGGTTTTCGGTCCATGGTATCGAATGCTTCGGCATGTATAAATATGTATTCTATCATTGAAAGGAATATAATGAAAAATCAAGCTGGTAGTCATGGTTTTGGGATCTAGGGGAAAATCTCTATGTAATTTGGGTGTAGGTAATTTCTATAAGGGGTTAAAACCTATAGGAGTTATATGCCATTCATGATTGTACATATGTTTCTACTATACTGATGGTTGTGACCATACCATGGGACTTTATATTTATAAATATCCTTGTTATCTGGATGGCTACACCCATACCATGGATCTTTTCATATAGTCTTCATCATCCAGAAGGCTGCGTCCACATCGTGGATTCATGTCTTGATCTCGGATATGTATATGTATATGCATCCTTGATTTGTAGGTCTCTTGATAGTGCATGCCCACATCCTTGCAAGAGCTTCTAAACCATAAAAGTCATCACTCCTCCTTCTACATTTATGCTTTAGGGGGCATCTATTACATAGTATTTTGTCACACCTCCTGCACTTCCCTATGATATACCATGAAGTGCGTGAAACATGACCATTATATAGTATAATCATCCATGTATACAACTCAGATCCCTACTAATTCTTTGATTGGAAAGTGCCTTGAGCTTTCCCTGAAGAAATAACTCTTAAAACCCTAAAATGAGGATCATTTCTCTTCTAACGCTTAAAACAATGATAGTTGTTGTTTCACTGTACTTGATCAGCGATGGTATAACTCTGTTCCCTTGCATACCTACGATGATCCCAAAAAGGTAATTTTCCCAAAGAGGATGAGAAGTTTTGTGAGCTAGAAGCTTCCATAGTGGTGAGATGGAGGTTGTTTCGCATAGATGAGGTCGATTCTTCTCATCTTGGCCTCTTGGTCTTATCCCTATGAGCTACCTCCTTGAGATGATGGCCTAATCCTATCTTTGGAAAGGTCCTAACTCCCTTTCCGAGCCTATAAATTCATCCTCTCCCATTCCCAAATGGTTCGTTTATGTCTAGTTGCACCGTTATGCTAAGCTTGTGCCTAGAGGCTATTCATTGGACTTGGAGAAGGAGTGATTAGTGAGTTCTTGGCTTGGACTTGGATTACTACTAAAGGAGAGCCTTTCAACAATAAGGCTTTGGTTGTAATCTTCCATTTATTTTCTAATAATATACAACTTCTGGTTCATCTTCCCAAAATATATATGTTCATGTATTATTTAGCTTGACATTCCTTGATCAGTTTAGTAGGTTGTTATTAGATTTTCTATTAGTTTTGGCATGCTCTTTTGTCTCTTGATCACTTGTGTATTTACATAAACACTGAGATAAGTAGGAGAAAATCCATGACACAAGTGGTTCAAGGTCCTCAACAAAGGAAATCAGAATCACATCAAAACGAGGTAGGCCATCTTCTTCATTCTTCTTTTCAATTATAACCTAGGAATATGTCTATTTGATTGTCACTTTACTTGCTAGACCCACTCATTTATCTAGATGGATCATCTCTATCCATAGAGAGGATTAACCTTGTCAAAAGCACCCCAGTCTCAACCTCAAATGAGTTAAGGGGTCACTCCTTATCCCGAGGGTACTTATATCCCCTAGCCTAACAACCCTTATGGATAGCCACAATATATGATTGTTCCCCAAGGAAGTTATTATTCCACACATGTTGTGTATAATTTTTGGAACAATATCATGCGAGGACTACAAGGACCCTCAAGTCATTTGTCATCACCTTGGTCTGAATCAGGGACATCAAATACCTTGCCTTTCTTGGCAACACTTGACATCCCCGATTTGTACAAACTTACCAATGACCCCATCTATCACAACTTACTTTGGCCTCCAATCTTACACAAAATTCCCATAGACATCCTAAAGTTCGAAGGGAAACAAGGGGAGGATCTAGGTACACAGGTCACCACCTATCATTTATGGTTCATTTCTAACTCCATGGTGGATGATAGTTGTTTAGTCAATTTAGTTCCCTAAATTTCTTTGCATAAATTATCAACCGAGGCTCATAAGTTGATGAAGTGTAGTAAACTATATGTGGTAGTTAACCATTCTTACTTTGTTGTTTTGTATTTTTATATTGTTTTGTTTTGGGGGTTTCTTTGATTCCTACTGATGTATAGTCCGAATTATGAGAAACTAAGTCGAAATTTCCTAAAGGTGAACTAATCAAAATCTAAGTTAAAGGAAGGAAAAACAAAGCATTTATCCTATCTTGTAATTTAATCCTAAGTCAAAAGTTAAAAGGTGAAGTTGTAAGGAGAATTGAAATCATTACAGAGAATGAAATTAACTCAGGTACTTCGAGTTTCCCAAACCTTCAATTTTGAAAGATAACTTTCTTGAGATGGCATGCAAGAAACTTCCTGTACTGTGTGGTCCAAAGAACTAAGTAAAACATGAAGACAATAATTGATTGGTTTCAATCCTTGTGTAAAATGAATGTTTTACCATTTAGTTTAGGATGGATATCATCTTGAAATGGTGGTAAAAAACATTTATTCACACATTGAATTGGCAATATGAACTAGGAAATGAATAACCAGAAAAATAATGAGTAAACTAATCAATAATGCATCCTTATTACTTTTCAACCTTACCTTGTTAAAACAAAACAAGATTCATTTATGAAATAGATAGGAGAAACAAGACTGCACCATTGAATTCTAGCATTATGCTACTGAACAGAATTAAAAGAAATCAAACTACAAGAAATCAACCTAAGTTACAAACACTGCTAAAAGCAAATGATGAAACTAAAACTGAACAAAAAGCAAAATAAAAAGAAAAACCTCCTTCAGTGCAGGGGCCTTCTGCAACTGACTGAGTTGCACTGCTAATTAGCTGAAGATATTCTTTCAAATGATCACTTGGTCAAACATGACTTCATATTATTAACAGGAAAACAAGTTCCAAAATTATAGAGTTGTAAGTCTGAGCTTAATACATCCAAAAATTCGAACTTTTTCACAATTCTGTACAACTGATATTTAAAGAAACATTCTTAACTATCTTTTGAAAGAATTTAGCTACAGGTGGTCTACAAGTTTACAACAGTTCTGCGTAAGTGGTTGATCAACTACAAGTGACTTCAAGTTAGCAAGATGGTTGTATGCAACCATTATCACCGGTGGCTAGTTTGAGTTATTGTTGCAACAAAACTGTCGGGTTTTAATTAATAACCATGAAGAGTGGACAAAGAGTCCTATTTCTCTTGGGTTTCTTTGTTTTACTCCTCCTTTTACTGTGGTCTTATGCTGGCTTTTTTCCCGATCTGGGCTGGGTGACAAGCATAGGATACATGTCGAGACAATTCCAAAGATGCCCATGTGGTCGGTTTCTTCGTTTGACACCTGTAACTTGTTCAACCATGGAAGTAGCTACGGAACACATGGTTAGCTGCAAAATAGGATACGTTCCATAGCTAAATTGCAAAAAATTATTTCAAATAGCAAAAACATAAAAGTATAACATGTCAATCATTTAATGTCTTCCTTGAGAAAAAATCTATCATTTATCAGTGATGGGGATCTATCTTTTATGGAAAACAAGAGAAAGAAGTGAGAAAAGTTGTCAAAGAGAGAGTAATTATGAGGTCCAACATACACCCACTGCAAAATCATTGCATGTCCCCATGCAATTTTGCAAAAACTATGAACTCTTCTTTCCTATTGCATCTGCTCAGATATCTCTGCTAGTACATCTAACTTTCTTCTCTTGCTCCCTTTTGAAGTGACTGCCATCCTGGGTTTCTTCATGAGAAGTCTGTATTTAAGGTTGATGATTGTTTTGTTCAAGTTTCTATTCTTCCTCTTCAACTTCCTATTCTTCTTGTACCATAACCCTAGGTTCAATATTGTATTATCATGAATGGCTTTATCCAATTTTCTTTGTTCCTTTAGGGTTTCATTTTCTTTCTTGACATGCCTGTTCAATATCTCTAACTCATAGATTCCCTGTTTGAGAGAGTTAGTCAAAGGTTCTTGTGGATTGACAGGTTGTTTTGGATTGGCTGAGGATCCTAGATCCATTGAGGTACTTTTCTTTTCCCAGTGATTCTATGTAATCATAAATTTGTTGCTGCACTGGATCTATGCCTGGGGACCCTTTGTTGGGGTTGCCTTCAAAATACTGTTTAGGATAGTTTTGAGGACTGTATGTAAATGGAAAATTTTCAGGAGATGGTACTGGGGTTTCGTCTTCTAGATTTATGAACTCTATTCCCTTTGATGATACCTTCTTTACCATACCTCGGAGTCTAGAACTCCTTTTGAGTTGTAGGGGGTTTATGTTCTCCTCCTTTGTACCCTTTTTTTGCTTTACTATTTTTTCCTTCCTCTTGATTTGTTTCCTAATCTCTGTTAATTTTTTAGAGATTAGTTTTTCATCATCTTGTTGTAATGAATATTCAGGTTTATTCTCAGTAATTCCACCAGCTTTCTTTTTTATCTTTCCTTTTTGCTTGATCTTCTCCCTGATCTGTATTTCAAAGTCTGGCTCTTCATCATTTTTCTGTGTGGAGGACTCAGGTTTTCTTTGAATGGTCATACTGGTATTTTTCCTCTTACTCCTTCTGACATTACCCTCTTCGAGTGATTTTTGTGTCTCTTGGAAATAGTTCCTTATCAAGAAGTTTTCCCAAGTATCTCCTATTCTTTTCAAAGGATACTCAACCAATATTTTTACCAACGCATGATGGTACATAGTTGTGTCTATGAATTCTATTTTCTTCTGTACATTTGAAGCCATCCTCCTTATACTGTTTAGAAGGAAGAAAGGGAGGTTGATGTTTCCATTTTCTAGAAAGTTCATCACTATATGTATATGATAAACATACATGCATCCGAATCTTCCCTCATAGGTAATAAATTTTTGTATTATCAAAAGCATGCTTCTCCATTTATTTTTAAGTGTTGAAATAGGAATTCCTTTTCTAAACACAGTGACATCCATACCTAGGTTTCTGAGGATTACCTTCCATGATTCAATGTGAAATTCTTTGTTTTTGAACCATCTCTCACCAAGTCTTCGCAGTTTTGTAGCCTCTACTATGTAATATTTTGTTACTGCAAACTTAATGTCTCCAATCTCTACTTCTGTACCATCAAATGATCTAGCAAAAGATTTTGTAATCTCCTTGTGATATCCATCAAAATTTTCAATGAAATTAGGCCATCTAGTCTTCTGCAACATCTCCTTGAGTTGTGGGTACCCTTCCATAAACTTTGCCCCTATGGGCTCTGCCCTGACAATGAGTCCCATGGTCTCTGTTTCGTAGAATTTTCTAACCTTCAAAATTACTCTCCTGGTCTATGAAATGGACTGACTGTGGGTATGGTGAAAAAGAACTATGGGTTTGCATGAAATAAGTAGACAGTGGGGGTTTGGCGAGACGTGGATATGTTGATCACATCATAGTTTTTATCATTAACAGATGGAGTTATTAGAGACCGTTTAAGTACAGGTAACGGAGGTGTGGTATGATGAAATCATTATAGACCGTTTGGTATTGAATGTGGAAGATGTGGCCGAGATGAGGTATCATGAAGTGGTAATCAAATCAAATGATGACTTGTTAAGGAGAAATATGATCATTCATATTATACATGACTTATGTTTATGACTTACTATTTGAAATAAATTTGCATTTTATCTTTAGAACTTAACCTTTTGCTTGATAATTCTTTTGGCGTTGATCCGTAGGTACTTTGAGCATGGTTGATCTCCAAAACATTATTCTTCAATTTCCCTGCATTCATGATTTATTTGTAAGATATATAGTTGTGCCAGAGCTGATAAGTAAGTTGTAGATGCAGAATCAGATTAGCTGCGGAATGGAATCAACTGCAGAATGTGAAAAGAAGGAAAAGTGAAATATGACCTATGAAAAATGGATGTAAAAATAAAATGAAAATGAGTTATGACAGTGAGATGGAATGAGAT
Source organism: Pinus tabuliformis (assembly GCA_031772625.1). Taxonomy (NCBI): domain Eukaryota; kingdom Viridiplantae; phylum Streptophyta; class Pinopsida; order Pinales; family Pinaceae; genus Pinus; species Pinus tabuliformis. The sequence continues at coordinate 238,165,780 of CM062808.1, read as the reverse complement.
GTAAGATAAAATGAAAAATAGGGTGAAATGGGGTAAAACTATAAGAAGATAAAATGTAAATGAAATATGACAGTGAGATGAAGTGGAACTGTAGAAAAAATGAAGACAAAATGAGATGGAATGAGATGATGAATTTGCAGACTCTAAACTATAAATGAATGTATATTTTTGTCACTACTTATTACTATTATAGCTCCAAATCTCACTCTTGATGTTTGTGATGTTGCACTCATGGCCTAGGGCAACCCCTTCTTCCAGACCTGGTCCAAATACTTAAAAAATAATGTTTTACTCCCTATACGTGACATTTCCCTGAGCTAAACGCATGTGTACGCGAGTCTGTGTATACCCAACCCACGTATATGTCTTAAAACACTTAAAAAAAATTAAATCTCCTTAATTTTAGGCAGAGATCACATGTTTTACATGTTGATTACCTATTAGTACCCATGGCCCAATTTCTCCCAATAGTCTTGGGTCAATACCCTATTAGAGCGGGGGTTATCTACAATGAAAAACAAGCATTCCATACAGCCATGATACGAATATAAGCAAACTACATGAAGAGAGGTGCACTTGGGGGTCCTTCGTTTGGGTAGATCCAACCAGGATCCAAACCCTCTTGGAGTTCCTTTCGATCCTTCAACCTGCAAATCAATCAATTCAAGGAGGAATACCAATATATGGACCAAGCATCATAAGGAAATCAACTTCATAGCATATTGAAAGGTAGTTAGTTATACAATTGAAACAACCATTCGTATGTAAATCATAGCATTAATATCATAAGCATGAAGAAGATTCATATCAGGAACAAGACAAGTGTTTCTTTTATTATAGATAACTAAAATACAGTAATGAATGATTTCACCTGAGTCTTCCTTTCGTAGGCTCCAAGTGGAACCATCCTCTGGATTCATCCAATCTCAAGCCTTCAATAAACTCCTTCCATGGCTCATACCAAAGTATCTCAACTAGTGAAATAACATCAAAGCTCAAGGAAACAAGGGTTTCCTATAATGGGGGGAAGTACTGAAAGAAAAAGGATCTTTAGACCTAATCAGGGATAATTTCAATAGAGTGATTTTTCTCTCTATTCTCTCCTCTCTTAGGCCTTCCCATTGAAGCCTTTTTATACTTCTCCCAAAGTAGTTTTTTAGTTGGGAATTCATTGGGAACAGTTGGGCCATGGGCACTAATAGGTAATCAACAGGTAAAAACCATGATCTCCACCCGAAATTAAGGAGATTCAATTTTTTAAGTGTTTTAAGACATATACGCAGGTTGGGTATACACAGACCCGCATACACACGCATTTAGCTCAGGGCAATTTCACGTATAGGGAGTAAAACACTATTTTTAAAGTATTTGGACCAGGTTTGGAAGGAGGGGTTTCCCTAGGCCATGAGTACATCATCACTAACATCAAGAGTGATATTTGGAGCTATAAAAATGGCCCATGTGTGTGCCTTCTTGGCTACCACATGTACATCGACTGTGTTGAGGAATTCTTAGCCGTAACCAAATTTGAGTTTTTCCTTCATGACTTTGACTGTCAATAAATTTCAATCCAAGAGGTAGTTTTCGGACTTCGATATACTATTGGAAATATATTTTTGAGCTCTATCCATTTGAGTATTTTCCAAGATCTACTGAGATGATCTTCCTAATTGGAAATGACCACTGATTATTCTTCTTGCACCCATCAATAAATTTTCCATCAATGAAAATTTCTATTTAACATTATACCCCTTTGATATTGACGACAACACCCAAAAAAAATCATAAAAATAAGGTGTACTTATCATGTTTATGTTACTTATACTCCTTTGGATGTTTCTCCCCCTTTGGTTCACTTCTCCCCCTTTGACATCAATGGAACTAAAAGGATCATGTTGTCCTTGTAACATAGCTCCCCACATCTTGTTGATCCTTTGGACTTGACAACCTTATATTAATATGTTGAATGTCTGTTGGATTATTTTCTTCCCCTTGAGGAAGATAGAGATGAGGGGGGTAAGACGAAATACTTCCAGTCTTTCCCTTAAGTACTCAAATTGATCTCCTAGGAGATTTTGTTGGAAATACCGAGAGGGGGCAGGGCTGAATCAATATTACTTTCAATTAGTATTATTATTAATATTTCAGAGTATTAGTTAATCTTCAATTATTATCAATGTTTGTAAAATGATAGTAGTAAATAAGAGGAACACAAATGCACATAATTTTTAAGGTGGAAAACCCCTTCGGGACAAAAACCACCTGAACGATTTTCTAATAATTATTTAGTCTTCAACTCCAATTGAAAAGAAAGCTCCAACTTCCTAAAATCTAGAAAATCATTCTTCTCCAACTCCTAATGGATGAATGCTCTAATGCCTGAGATTCTTCAATAGTCAACTAAATAGATGCCCCAACACCCAATGAACTACAACTCACCCTACCACCACCCTACCACCCTAAAGTTTTGATAGGCTTGAACCTGTTTGTGACTTCATGCACCAGCCTAGCACCACCCTACCACCCGATAGAAGAATAAAATAAAAATGGACTCCCTTACCAGGGAAAACAGTCGACTTTACAATGATATGAAATGATGTAGAAGAAGAAGACACACTAGACCATAACCCCAACTATGACACAACCACCTAATGATGATCCTAAACCTCCATACATTGCCTCTTCAAGTCTTGGCAAATAGACACTAGTACAACTTTTATAACGATGCTTTTACAATGACTTTGTACAATGATACTTTTACAATGGCTGTATGCAGTGTCGCCCACTTGAAGACATCATGTGGTGAACTTCTTGCTGCTGTTTTGTGCCTTGATTGCTTTTCTTGGAATTCTAACCTTTCTCAAACTTCATAACATTAGATTATGCATTGAGTCTTCTCTTGATGAATATATAATACCTGCAAAAAGTCTTCAAGGAAATACCCATGACATGACAATAGAAAAACTTACCTCATCCTGCAGAGCATATGTTAGTGCTAAACAAAAACAAAAGATTAGAATACAAAGAACCTAATACAATTAAGAGATGAACATGCATATACAAAATATACTTACCTAGATCTTACCTCAGCTACACAATTTTTTTGCACCTTGTTATTTGCAGCCCTAGAAAGTCTGGTCCTTTGCAGCCCTTGACAACATTTGATCTAGTTTTTTCTTGTCTTCTCAGAGCATGATATTGAATATGACGTATATTTGTGATTTAAGATCCCCAATATGTGATATTCGGTCCTGTAGTATCCCTTTGAGTCATGTTTTCAATGCCACTGGTGTAACCCGATTTGGATTCTTCAAGGAAAAGTTATTCCCAATCTCTCACAATGCCCTAATTATGGACTAGCTCAATACAACAAACTTGTACAGTGTGCCACATGTCATTTTTTCCTCCTTCAGCTCTGAAATTGATACACAGATGACTATAGTCTGTTCACTATCCTCCACATTTTACATAATTCCAATCCACTTCTCAGAGATAGAGTTATGATGATTTTCCCAAGGTCACCTCTTTGAGATGAAATTCGGGAGCCCGCCAACTCCCTCACTTCCACAGATACTATATTTGAAAATATAGTGAATCAATATCTACAATTTCGTCACTCCATTCATCGATATTTCTTCTCAAATGGGTTTTAATTTTAGAATCTAATACTTCTTAGAAATAAAGTTATAGCGACAATTCCACGATCACTACTTTTGGAGGATATATGAGATTTCTTTTTATAGAGTTGAGGGAGGCTTCTATAGAGAATGTTGGAGAGACTTTAGGAGCTTAAAAAATTATTACCTATTACCTATTGACTATTCAATGACCAAAATCAATGATAAATTCCATGCCACAACCCCATGGGGTTTTAGCCCACTAATTGGGGTTGCTAACTTCAATCTTGAATAACTTACAAACTGTGAGGAATTACAAAGAGAGTTATATATTGATAGCAATATATTTTTGAGTAGATTATTCCTATAATGATTATGAGACAAGAAGCCATGAATGATGATGCCAAATGTGCCATGGAATTTCAGGGTCATCCTTGGTGCTACTTGGGTTGACATCAATGACAACCTCAAATCATCTTTAGATCAACAGATTTTTGGTGAATATATTAGCTACTTGCTCTTTTATAGGTTCATAATCCAACTTAACAATATTATTTGCAACATGTTTTCTTAATAAATGGTACTTGATTAGAATATTCTTTATCTTTGAATGGAAAACAAGGTTCTTGGATATTTTGATTGCACTTGTACTATCACAGATGAATGGGATGATCATATAACGCTTGTACGTCTTATAAATTATGCTTCATCCATAAGATTTGGGTGCAACAAGAATTTGTTGTGTATTATTATTTAGCCATAGAGAGAGAAATTAAATCTTACTTCTTGCTCAACCATGAAACAAGACATGCACCAAGAAAGAAAGAACAACCACTAGTGCTCATTTGATCATCCACATTGATGGGTTCCATTAATAGGTATATTTTTGAATTTCATTATGCTATCCTCTAGCCTAAAGCTATCCTTTTCTCACATTAATTCGCATTTTTAGTCATAATATGCCTTTTCATAAGATTAAAAGAGTTTTTTCATATTGTGTGGCCTAATCTAATTGATTTGTAGGAAAAGGAAGCATTTTTTAGGAATTTACTATGGAGGGGCTTGATAGAGACAACCAAGAGAGATATAAGGGTCTTGTCCACCTCCTTAACTCTCTAAATCAGCTTGGGATCACAAAATCTCACTCATGGCTCAAATTCAGTCGCAGTTGAGGGACTCCAAGTATATATGGAGATCAAGGAGGACCAGATCCACAATTCTTGAGATCTTGGAGGGAATCAATCCTCTTTTAAAAGGAGCTTCCATGAGCTACCTTTTGTATAAATAAATCAACTGAAAGGCTCATTAGGATTATATTTTTTTGGCAGATAAGAGTAGCTACTGAGCCTAGTTCTTGACATTGTTATTCTTAATTTTCATATGGTGTATGAGTATTATTTTCTATTAATGAGAAGATTACCACTGATGTGCATATGAGTTAGTTTGGAGGGCTGAAATGCTTGGGTTTGGGCCCAACCCAGAGGCTTCAGTCCCTATTTTGTATTTCCTTCTTGTTCTTGTTTCAAATAATTGTAGTCCTTCTCTTATGTCAGTAAATGTTATAGCATAAAAAATTGATATTGCAGGCTTGCCTATCACCTCTCTTGTGGGAAGAGTGGTTGGAAGGACTGGTAATCACAATCCAAAAATATTTGTTTATGATTTCCTGGAAATGGATAAATGTTAGTTGTCATCCTTTTTCATGCTTATCCTCTGCAACTTAGGAGTTAGTGTCATTTTTTTTGCGATCATAGTAGTGTTGTGGGATAGAATAGATTTTGGTCAAATTCAACTCATCTTTTCCATGTTAATTTATTTCACTGCATCATTGGTCACTTAATGCGTGTATTTGGCTAGCTACAGGGAATGTGTTGATCTACATAGGTGATCATACCTTCCCGCATTCAACTATACTTTTCCATTCTCCTCCTAGGCACCTCATGTTGCTCCCACTCTCTATCTCCACAATCACTCTATTAAGGAAAATAAGAGACACCGTGGGCATCAAATTTTGTGCAACATAGACCTTAGGGATGCTAGGCTTGGCCAAGGGGCTCCCACAACCTTCACTTATTACCCTCTACCTCCATCCACCTTCCTCCATCACTAAGATACCAGTCATTGTTGGAAATAATACTGGTGGGGGGGGGTGAATCAATATTTACAGATCAATAATTTTTCATTTCCCAAAAAGATTTATATACACTACTTTTGTGAAGTGAACTTGTGTGTACACACTACTGTGACTAGATAAACCATCATATACCGAAAGAACTTATGGTTCAGTCAATTTATCATGTGTTGATCTTTAATCAGTGCATCAGTAACTTGTTAAAAAGTGCAGTAAAAACATAATAAACCATCACACATAAGCAACAGACATGAACACCAAGATTTAAGGTGGAAACCCAATGCAGGAGAAAAACTACCTATTTTTGTCATCTCTGTCTTCTTTTAATATAATAAAATCTTTTTACAATATTGTACTAGTGTAGACTCATACCAATACGTAGGCACCTACCTACAGAAGGGTACAACCTTCTCTTGTTTTCCAGCTTCTACTGGAAGGGAGCTACAACCCGCTAGCTCTTGTACTAGCCAATGTGTTTACTAGTACATAGGTGCTCACCTACAAAAGGCTACAACCTTCTCTCTTCATCCATGGACCACGTTTCATAAATTTTCAGACTGGATGGTCCTCGTACATAACAATACAAATGAAGGCCTTGTTTCGTCAAATTTTCATAATGAACCCATCAGAACTTTCAAACTGCATCAACCAATAATCAGTTAATCTGAACAGTCAGATCACTGTCACCAAAACATTGTGCTAAACCCAAAAACCTGCATCATTATTTAGAACCCTATGCAACCTCAAAAAGTCATGCATAAGAATGTATATGCTACTTTACTGAACCCAACCTACGTGTATACACTACTTCCTGTAACCAAACCTGCGTATACCTTCAAAACTACTAAAAAATACAACTTATGAATCAAGTTTGTACTAACTAGCAATACACTGAACATCTGTTATCAATTTACAGAGGTTTAGACATGCAGTAGTAGAGATAACCCTTCTCACTTAAACAATCAATCAATCATGCACAAAACTCCTTATGCATTCATTTTTACATTTAGATCTAAGAAGACTTCATTGAAGACAATAGTAACATAGGAGAACTGATCAGATAGATCAATCATTTCTGAAGAATAGGCTTTTCATTTGTATACGCTACTTGTAAGAGTTGAACCTATGTGTTCATGCGTCTTTACTGAGGCGAACCAGCTTATAGATCTGCAAATATTAACTCACAACTTCATTTCTATTTCAGACTTCAGACAAACCCAGATCATGACATTTAAAGAATAAAAACAGGTGTACGTAATCAGATCTAGCCCAACCAATATTAGACCATTCAATGATAAGTCATTTCAAGTTTCATGATCCTGATCCAACATTGAATTCAAGGTGCACAAAATATTTCATATCAAATCACAACATAGCCCCCTGTAACATAAAATATACTTTAGATAGAAGTATTCCTAAGAAACCCTTTTCACTTGCACACATTGGCCTTTTGATTTTCTCCTCCTTTTATAGTTTTTGTCCTTTCTCAATACTTTAGACCAAAACCACTAAGGACCCATGGTATTCTTGGATGGGATCAAATAGTCATTAGTCCACTCAATATTGCAGGCTAATACCATGGTATTCTTTACTCTTGAATTTCCTTGATTTTCCAACATGTACACGCTTTTCCTCTTGTGAAAGTGCGTGTATATGTATACACTTCTTTTGTTCTATGGGTGAGCATATATATGCTATTTTGACTAAGGGTACCTGCATATACATATTAAACTTCTTTACACCATCCGTTTCCTTCAACTTCTTCATTCTCATCAATAGACCTTAGTTCCATCTTCTTGTTATTTTGTTACACTGTGAGTTGCATTTTATCAAAATTGAATTGACCTGTGTGTGAGTTGCCATCAAGGACAACACTTGTATCATAATTCCAAAAATCGGCCTCTTTTGACTTGATGGCAACCATGTTGGTCTTGATTACTGCAAGTTGTAGAAATTCTTAGAGATAACAAGAAACACCAAAGAAACACCAAAATAATCTCCCCCTTTGACATCAAGGGCAAAGGGCAGACCAAGATACTGTCCCCCTTTAATATACATTATGTTGTCCATGCTCCCCCCGAGTACATGCAGAGTCTGCAGAGATATGTTTCAAAAGAATAACATGAATCTATAACTCAACTAAGTGAGTATGACCTCCATAAGACCAATGACTCATATATACATCAATCACCCAACCAAGTGGGGATACACCACATTTGACTCATCCACCCAACTAAGTGGGGATACAAATTACATCATATGTTCAATAGGACTCATAGACTATGACAAAAGGGGACATATCACACCCTAGATATTTACATGACTCATGCAACAAATGATATAAATATATGAAACCATAGCTAAACTTAGCAACCATAATTCCAACAATGCAAAATGTGAGTGAAGGCTAATGCTCCCCCTAAACTTGTGCTACCTATGAATTGTCAACAAGTCATTCATGAAGGTGTTGGGTGCATATAAGGTGTCTTTTAGAACTCCTAAATGCCTCACATTAATTATCAACCTGGGTAAGTTTTTTTGTTTGAAGAATGTAAACAGTATGTGCAAGTGATGGAAATCGTTATATCTATAGAGAGTAATGCTTTAAGATATCTTATTAATTTAAATACAAGAGAAAATGGATCAAACCATAAATATCAAGCTTGTAACTTCAAGGAAATTAACCTATTCAAGCACCAAAACTCAATCTTAGTAAAAAACAAAACTCAATCTTAATAAAAAAGTTCTAATTGCAATTACATCAATTGAGTGCACCATAGCGATAACAGATCTATTTCATCAGAATCCAAACTTTTGCATAAAATTAATATACCCGATCTAACCAATAACATGCTGGCCTTCAATTAACAAGAAATGATTCTTACTTAATAATTAACTCAATTTATGACATAAATAAATGAAACTAATCAACAGAAATAAGAATTAATGCAATGAATGCACAAACTCAACACTAGTGAAAGTAAATCAATCATAAAGCTATAAAATAGAAAAATTAAGCTTACAGTAAAAGAAAATAAAAAATATAACACAGGGAATAGCAGTGAAATCCACCAGCGACCAGGGCCAAGCCGTCAGTGATTACTGCTTAATTACTTCAGAATATCATGAATGAACAGCAACACGAATTATATATTATTCATCAATTCCAAATGTCATTACAGCATGATGTATCCTTTAGGATAACACTCTATATATTAAAGTTACAAATGAAGTAAAAAGGCGAAAAATAAAAGCCCCGCTATTCTATTCATTTTTCCCCTCTTATAGTCAAAGAGGAAAAGTGATAAATGTGATTCCTCAGGATCAGGAGATCCTGAGGAATTTGCAACCAAATACTATTATCAGACAATTTTCCATCTTGCGTTGATCCTCCTGATTCGCTTCTTGATTTGACCGCACAAGATGCGCTCTTTTCTCCCTGTTTAGACTTTGTTGTTCAATAGTTTGAACAACAACTGTTCCATTCACTAATTTCTGCATAAAAGGCAACGAAATTTAGTTTTCACAGCCAAATCACATCAAAAGTAGTTTTGTTCACTTCTTATCAAAATTCTATCAAAACCTTATTACATCATGACACAAATGAATAAAAAGGAGGAAAAATATAATGTAATCAAGAGTAAATTTATACCTGTTGCATGGCCCAACATACTCCCCTGCTTACCTTGTTTCATGTCCTCATGAAAGTAAGTAGTTATTACGTAATGCAGTTAAAGAGTAAGCTGAAAAGACTTTTTCTTTATCCAACCTAAAACCATGATTTTGTTTTAAAATTGCAAAGGTTGTCCCTTCATGACCTTCAGGCAACTCATAATCAGAATGATATCCTTCAGGAGGGTACCAAATAATAGGGCTCCTAAATCGACACCCTAGCCAATGTGGTCCTTCCCTCAAGATAATATTACTATATGTGGAAAAACGGCTTGTGGCAGCTTTAAAATTCATGTAATTAAACAGTTCTTTGTTCTTGAGATTACTGGTTGAGACTTTCCATCTATCTTTGGATGCAAGCAAGGACCTTTCCTCAATGGATAAGAAATATGCCTTTCCTGTTTGCACAATTTCTTTATGTATAGGCCCCAGAATCTTAATTATGCCCTCCTATGTCATGAGCCTTTTGTGTCTAACAAAAAGTTGCAAGGGGTGAGTAGGCTCACTCCTTACCCACAAATCCAGTCCACGTTCTTTTCTTTGAAAGGTATTATAAGCCTTCAACCACTTGAGTTGGTTTTCTGCGAAAGAAATAAGGGCATGGAACTAGATGTCCCCAACAAAAGGACTAGGATTATTATCCACCTCCCCTTCTAATAAAAAATTATGCAAATAAAATTCACAGAGAGGACGTTGGACATTTATCCCATGCTCCTTACAACAATTTATAAATTCTTCGGTTGTCTTCAATTCAAATGACTTACCGGCCTTAAGAGCTTTACTCTTCAACAGTAAATATATTTCCAACAAAAACATAGAATATTTTGTAGTAGGAGACATACAAGATAATACATCAGAATATAAGGAGAAAATGGTGTCAATTTGACCCCACAAACTTATCTAGCTTAGCTTCTACTTTCTTCAACTTTTCTTCCTCCTCCTTGAACTTAGAAAAAGTTTCATCCTCAGTTATGGTCAATTCTCTGAATTGCGTCTACAACTCCTAATACTTTTACAGCGGAACTGTCTCCTTCCTACATTGCTCTAAAGTAATATGGTCTTGTTCTAGCTCCTCCTGTAACTCTAAGAGAATAGGATCATGGCTTGATGGAGCATCATTGAATATTTCTTTTGTCTGGGCACTGTTTTTTTGAGAGGGTAAACCCTTGATCTGAGTAGCCATATCTATCAAATCTATATGAAAGCTTGTTTGTGTGACTACTGTCTGAGTAGAAATAGGTTCGGTTTGGGTTCCTATTGCCCTACCTTCACATATTTTTGTTTGTGTAGCCACAATGACTAACTCAGGAGTAGTGCTCTGAGCTTTCCTATTTGCAGTTTCTTTTAATTTCTGATGTAGTTGCTTAACCGTTTTCTGAAGCTTTCGGTATTTCTTCCTCAGCTTCCTTAACTTTATTTCATCTACTCGCTTCTTCTGAGGAGCATCCTTTGTAGGAATAGGTTTATCAATACCCTTTGTATCTAAGGGTTCTTGGTGCTCATCTTGGCTATGTTCCACTATAACTGTGTCACCTAACTGGTTATCATATTCATGAATTATTTCTGTGTCAACTTTCTCTTCCTAGTCTGTAGCTTTTGGGGAAGGCAAAATTTCTGTGTGACCAAAATCTTCTGAGGATTGAGCTTTGTTCAACTTTAGGACAAGTGATCCTTAAGGCTGCATATATGCATTCAAATTTGCAAGAACTTGGGCCATCCCTTCCTCAAAGACTTGCAAGAAATCATCTCGGGGGCTCATAAGTGGTGTTTGAGAAGGCCTTGCTTCATTTTCTGGCTCATCATCATTTTGAAAAAAATGTTGTGCTTTCCTTTGTTCTGGGTCAGAATCATGTTCTTCCCCTTGTTCTGGTTCAGAATTACATTCTTCCTCATGTTCTGATTCAGAATTGCATTCTTCCCCCTGTTCAGGTTCATAATTGCATTCTTCCTCCAGTTCTGATTCAGAATTACATTCTTCCTCTGGTTCTAGTTCAGAGTCCTGTATAGTAATTGGACTAGATGGCTCTGTCGAGCATTCAATGCTACCCTTAGGATCTACAAAAGTCATATGAACTGGGTTCAACCTTGCAAAACACTTGCACTTATGAGGTCCTATTACTGTATGAGCAGTTCTTTTCCTCTTCAGAACAGGTTTCTGCTGTCCAATTTCCAAGATTGTAGAGTTTTTGACTAGAGGGTCTACCCTAATCTCTAGTGGTGCTATAAATTATCCAAAATTAAATTTTGTTGAGCAAGACTGTGACTAAAAATTAGTCTGATCAAACCATGATGACTGACTATAGTATCGGGATGTTTATCCCATCTTATTCTATCAGCTATATCATGCGATATTGAATTTAAGAAAAATGGCAAATTGATAGTAACATTTTGCTTTAAAATGGCTAAGCGTTTAGTTTGTCATGGTTTTACCACATCCCGTCGACCATCACAGGTAATGTACTTCTGGATGACACTTGCCAATTCGCACCATGGTTCTCTGAGAGAGGACGGTTGAATTCCCTTGCCTTTGCGGGTTAATTCTTCGAAAGCATCTTTGAAAATCTCCACTACATCATGCAACATTATGTGATTTTTAGGCCATACTACTCCTATCGGCAGCCCGGAAACTTCAGCTATCACAACCACTGATACTATTATTCTTATACCTTTTATGATGGACTACCCATTCTATAAGTGCTATAAAAATTTGAGATCGATTTCATTGCTAGGGGCCCGAAGCCTGGTGAAATATGACATCCATCCTGTGCACACTAGAGTTTCCCTGGATCTATCAGAAATTTCCAACATTAAGGGTTCTCGGCGGATTGATTTTCCACCCATAATGCTCGAATTATTCCAATATTCGCCCTAAAATTTCAAATATAAACACAACGAAAAAAATGCAGCAGATAACAACAATTTCTTTGGTAAAATAGAACAACAAATAGATGTAACAATGAAATTCCATAATTTTAAGCAAAATTTCCATGAGAATTAATAATATTAATTCGAGGACTATCATACTGCCACATGCCATTTGATAATGGGATATCATAGCAACATATCAAGTCCAATAAGCGAAATAAATACAACACATGCAAAGGTGTAATGGTAGTCCTCCCCCTCCTTAAAATGAGAGGTTTCCTACGACTGAGTAGACAGGGAAAGGGTTGTTCTGATGGCAAGGTAAGGGGGTGAATAGTATGCTAGTAAATGAAACAGAGTACACATATCAATGATGAGATGGCAAGAGGTATGGTTATAATGAGAGCGGAGTGTGTAAGGATAGTTATGAATAAGAGATAGGACACTTTGGATTGACGATAAGTTATGTGAGAAAGAAAAGGAAAACAATATGCCAAAAAGATGCTCTACTAATGGTATTCTAGCTAAGAATGATACGATTGATCGAAAAACAGTATCTCATGCATAAAGGTTCTAAACAGGGAAAAATTAAGGAAATAATTTCTCTGATAAAAAGAAAGAATAATAACAGGGTATTTTAGTAATAATTGACGATAGGATATAACTTCAATACCATAAGCAGAGCCTCTATTGCCAGCAGGCGTCCATACCCTCGGCAAGGTTGCTTTCTAACCCATATGAGATAGGATCCTCAATTTATAAATGGAGAGTTCCAGTGTTGTTCCACAGAAGAGATCAGTGTGCTGATGTGGTAACTAGATGACCACACTGCCATTCACTAAGATGTAGCAAAGGTGATCAGGTTGTCTCATGATGAGATCTCCTATTCCAAGGATATTCTAGCTATCCAATGGATCATAACCCTGGTGTGGTGGCCATGGTGGGAATGCCACTTTGCTACATCCTTATGAACATGGTAGTCTGGCTCGTAATGAGACCCCCTATCCTCCATCTAAAAACAAAATTTTGCTGTTATTACACATTCTTATGATAAATAAAGGGAGGTTCAATACTCCTTAAGAGCAGGGATGGTGGAAGAAGTTGAACATGTCAATAGAAAGAGTATACCCATACTCTTATTTGTTATAGACATAGAAGATTATAACCAGTAAGGGTGGAACCAACATGCTATTAAGATGATCAATTAGTATCATGTACAACAAAAAAGGATTCAGTAAAGTAGTATATAAATAACTGTGTCCCTTTTCTTGAAAAGAATCTATCATCAAGAAGTTGTCCTGTTAAAAATCATAATGTTAATGATATTAAATACCTTTAATAGAATCCATAAATTCTTGTCCTCATAAGAGTAGTGTACTTCATGCCATGAAAAGAAAACAAAATGAAAAATAAAAGAAAAATGGGGCTGAGATAAGCGAAGAGTAATCACACAAAAGAAAAATTTTGCTGTTTAATTGGGTTGAACAACGGCTGTTCAAAAGATTGAACAGTAGCTGTTCAATTAAATGATCAGCAAACAACGAAAAAAGAAAAAGAAGTGTTGTTCAATAGATTGAACAGTCGCTGTTCAATACATTGAACTACAGTTGTTCAATTAATGATCAACAAAACAATGCAAAAAGAAAAATAAGTGTTGTTCAATAGATTGAATAGTAGCTATTCAATAGATTGAACAATAGCTATTCAATTAAATGAACAACAAAACAACGCAAAAAGAAAAAGAAGTGTTGTTTAATAGATTGAACAACAGGTGTTCAATTAAATGAACAACAAAACAATGAAAAAAGAAAAAAGTGTTATTCAATAGATTGAATAGCAGCTCTTCAATAGATTGAACAATAGTTGTTCAATTAAATGAAAAACAAAACAACAAAAAGAAAGAAAGTGTTGTTCAATAGATTGAACAACAAAACAACAAAAAGAAAGAAAGTGCTACTCAATAGATTGAACACCAACTGTTCAATAGATTGAACAACAAAATGACAAAAAGAAAGAAAGTGTTGTTCAATAGATTGAATAATAGTTGTTCGATAGATTGAACGACAAAATGATGAAAAGAAACAAAGTGTTGTTCAATAGATTGAATAGCAGTTGTTCAATAGATTGAGAAACAAAACGACGAAAAGAAAGAAAGCATTGTTCAATAGATTGAACAACAAAACGAAAAAAAGAAAGAAATTGGTATTCAATAGATTGAATAGTAGCTGCTCAATAGATTGAACACAAAATGACGAAAATAAAGAAAATGTTGTTCAATAGCTTGAACAACAAAACAACGTAAAGAAAGAAAGTGCTATTCAATTAGATTGAACAACAGTTGTTCAATAGGTTGAACAACAAAAAAAACAAAGAAAAAGAAAATCAAATCAAATCAGCAATCATATTTACATATTTTGCAGAGAAGAAATAAAATTTATAAAGATGAAGCTACCAAAGGATTGCCTTCTGCAGCTAAAACTTGCATGGTGGGGTCCTCACGTATCTGCTGATAGAAAGATTATCTGGTAAGTGGTTTTTGGTAGAGGCACACCCGATTCCTGTTCACCTTAAAAGAACCAAACCCATCAATGGTGGCTAGCGTAAGAGTGCCATTGTTGTGTACTTTCTTTATTTCATAGGGGCCTATCCACCCAGTCTACAGCTTGCCAGGGAAGTCTTGAAACCTGGAGTCATAAATAAGTTCCTAGTTGCCCTCATGAAATGTCTTTTTCTTAATCAGGGAATCATTCCATTTAGCTCTTTGCTGTTGAATAAGTGCAATATGTTGTAGAGAAAGTAGCCAAATTTCATATAATTCATTCATCTGTTGTAACCTATTAACCTGGGCTTCAGTTAAATCCAGTCCCACTTCCTAGGCTGTCCTTAGTGTTTGTATTTCAAATTCTATGGGAAAAATGGGTTGCTTACCAAATACCAGTTGATACAGAGAGTATCCAGTAGTGTTTCTTCAAGTTGTGTGATACGCCCACAAGGACTCTGGCAGTCGAGCAGTCTAGTCTCATCGATGTGATGAGACTGTCTTTGTTAGAATAGCTTTGATAACTTTGTTGGTGCTCTCCACCTGCCCGTTCACCTGCGGGTGATACAGAGAAGTAATTTTGTGTGTGATGTGATGATTTTTCAGTGTAGTAGCGATCTTGTGACCCACGAATTATGGCCCCCTATCAGTAATTACTTCTCTGGGTAAGACATACCACAGAAAAATTTCAAAAAAAAAATTTAATAACTGTTTCCTCTATTTCTCTTGGTAACGCTACTGCTTCCACCCACTTAGTTACGTATTCCATTGCAACCAATATATATGATTCTTAATGGATCATGGTTTGATCGACCCAACGAAATCTAATGTCCAATGCTCAAAGGGTTCTATCACTAGCTGTAGATGCAGGGGCATTTCATTAGATTGGCTAGGGTAGCCCATCCTTTGGCAACTATCACATGCCTGGACAAATTTCTTAGCATCTTTAAAAATAGTGGGCCAGTACTAGCCCATCTGTAGAACTTTATGTCCAGTTTACGATCTGCAAAGTGTCCACCGCAAGGTCCATCATGGTAGGCTTTTAAGATATCATAAATTTCTTCCTCCCTGATGCACCTACGGATGTGCATATCAGCTCCCGTGTGGAAAAGGTATCCCCTAATCTAGGAGAAACGAGTGCTACACTGCACAATGAATTTCCTTTCTCTGGGTGTCAGATGTTTGGGCAATTTTCCCACTACTAAGTAATTCATTACATCTACATACCATGGCTTTTTTACGGCTACAAAAAACAAATGTTCATTCGAGAACCAATCCTATACCGCCACTGTATCGTCTGTCCTTGGCACTCGGGAGAGGAAGTCTGCCATGAGGTTCTCCTTCCCTGGTTGATCCCTTATAGTTATGTCAAATTCCTGCAAAAGTAGTAACTAATGAGTCACTCTTCCATTTGTAATTGGTTTATTGGCTAAGAATTTAATAGTAGAGTGATCAATATACAGAAATACAATGTATCCAGTTATATAGTGTCTAAATTTTTTGATAGCATAAATAACAGCTAGAAAGTCCTTTTCTGTTACTGTGTAATTAAACTCAGTAGGAGTTAGGTTTTTGTTGATGTAATATATAACATAGGGTTTCTTGTCTTCTTCTTGGCCAAGAACCGCTCTAATAGTTGTATTTGATGCATCTGATGAAATCTGGAAAGGTATATCCCAATTTGGGCCTCGCAATATTGGTATTATCGATTTAACCATTTCAGATTCGTGAAGGTAGTGTCACATTTATCAGTCCATATAAAATCAACTTTTCCTGTCAAGGCATATAAATGTGCAACAATTTACAAAAAGTTATTTATAAATCTACGATAATATCCAGCAAACCCCAAAAAACTACATACCTTTGTTTGATTGCAATGAGTAACTAATAAGAGGATTACCTATATCTTTACTGGATCTACCTGAATTCCAGCTGTTGAAATGTAATGACCCAAAATCAGGCCTTTTATCACCATCATATGACATTTCTCATGACTTAAGCATAGTCTAGTAGCAATACACTGTTCTAGGACTTTCTCCAATGTCTGTAATGCCTGGTCAAAGTCATCCCCATAGGGTGTAGAATCATACACATACACCTCCAATCCTTCATTTATCAAGTCTGCAAAAATACTGAGTATGGCTCCTTGGAATGTAGTAGGTGCGTTGCACAATCCAAAAGGAAATACCATGTAAGCAAATGTTCCACAAGGGTAGGTGAAAGTAGCTTTATCCTAATCTTCAGGGGAAATTTGAATTTGGTTGTAGCCAATGAAGCCATCCAGGAAAGGGAAGAACTTCTTTCCTACCAATGTATCAAGGACCTAGTCGATAAATGGAAGGGAAAAATGGTCTTTTTGCATTACTTTGTTGAGTTCTCTGTAGTCAATGCATATCTGCCATTTTCCATTATTTTTGGGGACAACTACTAATGGAGAATCCCATTTACTGTTAGATACCGGATAAATAAAATTCACATCTAATGGTTTTTGAAGTTCTTCCACAATATCCTTTAGATGTATATTTAATCTACACTGTGACTATCGAATGGGTCTTGCATCTTTTTTAGTGTAGATGTGGTGCATACATAACTAAGGATCAATCCCTTTCATGTTTGGGTAATCCCATGAAAAATCCCCTTTATATTTCCTAAGGACTTGGATAAGCTTCTGTTGCTGGTCATTACTCAGATCACTATTAATGTTCAGGATTTTCCCTTGCTCGATTTTAATAGGATTTCTATTATGGACAGTGTTGGGCATGGAGTCGCCCCACAACATGTTTTGGGGCTCAGAGCCTAATTTTTGAGTACTATTATTGTAAAGACTCTGTGAATTGCGGGCGCAGAGTGCAAATTGTATAATAGAGTGATAGGGTTGTCTGCCCTAAGTTTTGAAGGTAGTGTCGGCCTATCCATGGTCCGTGGACCATGGGATTATATAAATAGAGTGAGGCTCTAAGTTGTAAAGTAGTGAAGAAGCAAATAGTCAAGGAATGGAGTCTAGAAGATAGCGATCATAGAGTAAAGGTATAACTGCTTTTGGGTCGTAGTAGTAGGAAGAGGCTCTGCGGCTGAGTGCGCAGAGGCCTAGTAGAGTCTACAGTTGAGTGCACGAACCCCTGCAACTGAGTGCGCAGGGTGAAATCGAGTCTGTAACCAAGAAAGAAGAATAATAAAGAGAAGTTTGATTCCAAATCTTGTGTATCTGTTCTTGTGCTAGCTCCTATTTAATTATAGTGTATTCTTTATCGCATGCACTTATATGAATGTTGAACATTATTGAATATAGCTAGACACATATGGATAAGCTAAGTGATAAAATAATATCGAGTTAATAGTAAGGAACTGAGTAATAACATGGATCAGGCCTCGAGCAGGGCTGCGCAAAGGCAGCATCACAGGTGGCAAGGTACTGATAGACGTGCATAGCGATGTGCGTGCAGGGTAAAACCGCAGATCACTGAAAATCATAAGACATCTCTAGGGTGAAAAAACCTGGTTCTAGTACCCTCACATACTACTTTGGGTGAGACCTCAGTCCGCGCTCCACTGTCTATTGCCGAAAGGGCCAATAATACTAAGATTTGTTTGGGTAAATCACCTCTAAACCTGGGTCAGGCCCCCACAAGCCAACAAATGGTTCCATTTCCGGGACTGGGATTTGCATAAGGGATGTATGATGTTGTGTCATTGGGATCCAACAAAGAAAGAAATTGAAGGGTGGTTGGATAAGAAGATTCACAAGTTCATGGCGTAGGAAAACAGGAATCCATGACTATCTAAAGAACAATGGTTGGAGCGCTACTTATATATGGAAATCCATGAAATTTTCTTTGCATCCTTTCCTTTTGAACTGTATGAGTGGATCGTGGACAGGGAAAATTTTAAGAACCCCCCCAAATTTACATGTATAATAAATGGGTGAATCTCCATGGTAAATAGGAAAAATGGAAGGCGATTTTATCAATAATATGATATGTATATATAATTTTTTGGTGAATCTCTCACCAGGCATGGCGAATATTTTACTCAATTATAAAATCTTGTGTTTATTGAATACACAAATGAAATCATTGCATTTCTTTAAAATATCTTTTGAAATCAAAATTACCGAAATTACATATCGGTAACCTAGTGGGTGTAGGATAAAATTCACCCGTGCCATTCACAGAAAGCATGAGAAAAAACCTAATACTATATATAAAACCAAGAAAAACTCAAATTCATCACTTCTAGGGACCTCGTAACCACCCTGCCAATACTAAAGTATGTTCCTGTTTGCAATTAGAAAAATTACCCAAATTACAATCTGTTTACTCCCTCATATGTTGGAAAGTTATAGAAGGATGACTAGTGCAATCAATCCATTCCTTTTAGCCCTGGATTTGTTTCAGTTTAAAACAGAAGTATACAAATATACTTGTCCAATGTCTATGCTTTAGCCATTCACCTTAAGATGTTTTTACAATATAATTTCCTAAGTCTATTTAATATCTTCATTATCATAGAAACCAACCTATATCCATCTTAACTCCACATCTACCACTCATAGGGGGATGAAATCTATTTATCCCTTTGAGCACTTGGTAGACCCAGAATTAAGATGGATCTAAAATGATAGAATTTCCCCTTTAAATAGTCTATGCTCAAATAAATACCATGGTATTACCATGGGTCAATACCATGGGTTATCATAAACCTGGAGCTTAAAAATTACTATTAGTAATTTCTAAAAATTAATAAAATTAATAGTTGATTTTTATTTTATTTTTTATTTTAACCAAGCTAAAATGTTTAACATACATTAAATTACAACATCCATTTTTACTCTTGATCGGATCAAATATTTTTTCACTCTATGCTAGTTTGCATATCACGATATTTGATACCTCTCGGGGGTTAGTAGATCCAAAGTAAAGATGGATCTATGCTAGTTTAATTCCCCCATTTAAATAGGCTACATTCCAGGTGAATACCATGGGTCAATACCATGTGCCATTTTTTTTTTTATTAATACTAATATTAGGGTTAATAATGTTTTTTTGCATGGTATTAATAACAATCTAGTCCATGCTATTTGTCCCATAGTATTTTTCCCACAGGTTTCACCTAAATATAACACATTTTTTGAGTGTTCTTAAATATAAGGTGACTTATGGAGTAAATATAAAAAAATGTTTTATTTTTTTACCATACCTCTCGTTTATTTATATCTTTATTAATTTACCATACCTCTTTTACAAATATGGTATTTGGCCCATAGGATTCACTTAAATAAAACCTCTTTCTTGAGCCTTCATAAACAGAACGAGGGTTATGGACTAAATATAAAAAGAGGTTTTATTTATTTACCATGCGTCTAGTTTATTTATATTTTTATTTATTTACCATACCTTTTGAGTAAGTATAAAAAGACATTTTATTTATTTACCATACCTCCAATTTACTTATATTTTTATTTGTTTACACCCTTGCATGTATATAAGGTGACTTATGGAGTAAATATAAAAAATATTTTATTTATTTACCATACCTCTCATTTATTTATATTTTTATTAATTTACCATACCTCTTTTATAAATATGGTATTTGGGCCTTTGGCCCATAGGATTCACTTAAATAAAACCTATTCTTGAAAATGGGCGAATTGAAGGTTGTAACTCCTAATTTCAAGGGCTAAATTTACCTTTTTTACCCTCTCCCTTAAAATAAGGTGGGCTATTTGAGGTGATTTGTACAAATGTACTATGATACAAAATATTAGCCCACTAAAAATTTAAAACCCCTTAATTTCGCCAAAGGGTGAACATTTGCCCCTAAAATTTTCTATGATCGTGAAACTGGAAGATAGTTAGGGAGAGTGCAAGCCCGATAAACCAATCATGTGGACTCCAGAATTAGTGCGCAAATTAGAAGCCTCAGAAGATAAGATTGCTCGAGATGTGGACCATTGTATAGATCAAACTATAGGAGGATTTATCACTGAGTTTGTGGTATATACTATTAGGTTCCTATACCAATAGGAGTCATAATTTTTGAATGGATGAGATTAAGCCTGTAATATGTACATACCTTTGCTTTCAGCAAGTGTTTTCCATATTCAAAAAATTAAAAAATGTAAAGAGGGTATGTCCTAAAAGAAAAATAAAAGGACAAAAAGAATAAGAAAGGTAAAAAAAGATGAAAATATGAACCCCAAGAAAGAAAAGACCATGAAAGTGTGCAAGTCAAAATGCCACTACTATTTATTTTTTGTAAAAAATAAATGACAGTGTGCAGTTTGTAACCTATGCCACAATCCATGATAGTTAAAATGTTTAAACTTGGCTATTTCATGTTTTCAATTTCATGCTTATAGTTAGAGAAAGAAAATTTGACCAAATAGTGTAATCTTGGTAGATAATTAGATTAGGTAGAGTGAATAAAAGGAGCTCAACTATTTAAACTGAGGCCTTGGATGTAATAAGGTTAGACTTAGTTAGATTACTATTGTAAAAGAAAATAAAAAACTTTTGATAAGGGTTTTCCAGCTTAAGTGCACCCTAATAAAGAGAAGTAAAAATGGTAGGATGAGTAGATGGATAAGTAGTAGAAAGGTTGCAGAATTGTGATGATTGTTAGACAAAAGCATATTTATCACCATCATCATGAAAATTCCAAGTATTAATGAGCAATTGGACATGCATCAAGTCCACAAATTCAATTGATTAATTTCCCTCACTCATTACACCTTTCACTTAACTAATTTCCAATGAAAAGTCTAAAGTACCCAAAATCTTAAGTTAAAGGGGCTCAAAGCATTTCTCTAACATCTGGAGGGACCGGACCCTCGACCTAATGACTTATAGGTCCTACGTACTAAAATTCCCCCCCACAAACATTACCCCCCTTCACTCTCCCTCATTTTCCCAAAAAATCCCTTCTCCTAATATAAAACACCATTTTTCCTGAGGAAAGGCCATTACCCGCAAGTAAACCCCTTTTCTGAAAAACCCACAAAAATAAAACTTAGCCTAAGTTATAATGTGTTTATGAAAAGAAAATGAATTAAAAATATGCATTTATACTTAGTGCTAAATCCGTTTTTCACGATGTTCATATTAACTTTTAATTTTATTTATATATTAATTCCAGAAAAATAACCCCTTTCCCCAATGTATTTAATAAATCCCTTTAATATTAATACCTTGTCCCCAAAGGTTGAAATATAAACTTTATAACTACCTGAGCTCAAAAAATTAATTAATTAATCGATCAGTGATTAATTAAAATTCAAATCCTCTGCCAATAAAATCATGCCTGATGCATTAATCTCACCCCTAATCCCTTATTAAATCCAAAACCACCGAGTTAATTGCCCGTCAAGCCCCCCCACTACCATCCATGCATTTTTATCGACCGATCGCCACCCGATCTTCCCCCTTCAAATCTAATGATCCACGTTGATTTCACACGGGCCCGAAACCTAAACTTTACCTGCACGAAATGGGTTGTTTTCCCTTGGGCCCCCAATGCGACGTGGCACCCGATGAGTGGAATCACGAAGCCTCCCCCCAAAACCACCTAGCGCTCATAAGCAGTGAGAAATAAACCGCATACCACCGCCCGCTACACAACAAACCGTCTACTGTTCACTTTGTGCCAAAAATTCAAACATTTACCTGTTTAAACACAAAAACCCCAGTGTTGCTCATTTTCACCCATTTGTGTAGTAAAACCCTATGTAACCCTTCTCTACCACTTGAAGCCCCTGCTAACCAATTCAAACATGGTTTACCTCCTAAAATCACTTTGGACTCACTCCATAAACCTATAAAGCGTGATAAAGCCATTAATGATCCTCCTTGTCGACCCAATGTTTTCTTAACAGTTTGTTGTGTTTTATAGGCAATCAAAAGAGCATAGCCTTGGATAAACAATATTAATACTAGTCATAAGACCTGTTTTCTCCGAGATTTTTATCAAATCTATTGAAACAAAGATGGAAAATAAAACATACAGTTAAAAGACAAGCAGGGGAAACATGAAATTAAATAATTTACTGTAGAAATAGACAGTAAAAGACCTAAAATATATCGTGAAGGTAAAAGGACACAGTAAAGAATAGTCAAAGTGTTTCAGGGTTAAAGAGTATCATATTGACGACCAAGTCAAGTAAATCAGCTAGCACGAAGATAAACAGTCAGGAAGACAGTTACAGAGCATACAGATTCATGTCAAAGTGAAGACAGATGAAAAAACAGAGCAGTAAAAGTAAACAGTAAAAGTAAACATGGAGGCAGTAAGGTTTAAACAAAGGTGAAAACACTTTCACTAGCAACAATCAATTTCATCCCAAGTAAAAGTGAAAAACAGTTAAAAGATGAAATTAGAGCAGAAATGGCACATTCTTCAGAAATTTCCTATTTAAGTCATAGTTTTGTAGAAACTATTGTGACCAATTCAAGATGTATTTTGCGATACTGGAGGATTTTTTTATTCCTACAAGGCTAGTATAGAAAAACCTATCTCACTTTTTACATAGGTATTACCAAAAGGGAGATACGTGTGTATCTTTAGAGCCTAGTTTTTGGACTGTGCAAACTCCTGTTCTTGACATCTTTTTGCAGAGAATATTGTGAACAGTTGGAGCTTAATTTTTGGAAATGGAGAGATTCTTATCTCAATAACATAGTTATCCACAATAACCTCTTCCAATTTTTACATATCTATCTCAGATTGAGATATACAAGCGTATCATTGGATGCTAAGTTTGCAGAATTGCTGGAGTAGAATGCACAAAGAAAGCATGCAGTTAGTGACTGGGATGCCTCATCATCAATTAAGAGTTGCTATCAAATTCGAATTTGTCTTATTTGTAAAAGTAGTGCCAAATAGATTCATTAGTTTTGAATTTCCTTTATTCAAGTTCTATTAGTGTAAAATAGTTTGAGATATTCGTAAAACCAATCTTGATTTTTTTTCAAGATATTTCAGTTTCGAATCTGTATAAATACTTCTTCATTTGAAGTATTTTGGGTGGATTCAAAGAAGTTTCTGTAGACATTTCTTATCAAGTTAAGGAGCTCTTGTAATCAAGATTATATTGGCTTGCTGGATCATGGAATAAAGTTAAAGACATTTCACAGGATTCTTGTGCACAACAGAAATCAAATAAGTATTATCTCTCATGTTTATTACTATTTTCTCTTCATGTTTATAAATATTCACATATGTCTCTATGAAATCTAAATGGTAAACAAGGAATGATATTTCATAATTAGATTTAATGCTCTCTATCTTGATTGTTTACTTTCTCTATGTTTTCTGCTAAACTATCTGGTCTGGGAATTCTTAATTTCTCCCTTACTTCCATAGTTTCCCACCTAGGTCCATAGTAAAGGATTCTTAGTTGCCATTTGCTACTGATCTCCTTCTACTCTTCATCTTGATCCTGGTCTAAGGATTCTTCATTGCCCTTTCACCCTGGTTAGGACTACGTCATCCATTGGAACCTGAAGATTTTCCTTCTGCTTTGCTAGCCTGCCCTATGAAGTCTTGCTTTAGTGATTGATTTGATCCAGTTAAGCCATCCTTTGATTGACTCCATAGCCCAATGGCTTGAAATCCTTGCTCTATCCATCTGTTCCCAAAGTTCTAACACCCAAAAGAAATAAAAACATTATGAGCACTAATAACTAGCCTAAAATCCCACCAAAACAAAGTTATATTATAAATAGAGAGCCCTCTCTGGACTTATGTTGGTTAGAGTCTAAGCCTAAGAAATTGGTTTATGGTTACCTCAGAAATTTCTTCTTTAACCTTGAGAAAATTCTGAGTGATAACATAGTGGCGACCATACTGGGGAGAACTAACATCTCTTCAGAAATAATTTACAGGTTTAGATCTGATCTATGTGGTGGGTAGTGATTAGACACACAAAAGTTAAAATCATCCACCTGGCGACTCCATTGTTCAAAGATCCAGAGCTTCAAATTTTAGAGCAATTCCACAACCAAATAATCCATATTCCAAAGCATTAATAGTGATACAGGATGACAAGGTTTGTGGAAAATCTTTCATTTCATGAAATTTTAAATGAATTCAGGGATGAGTTATCAAAATTTCAACTTGATGAAGCTTTTTTAAGAGTTGTGTTTATAATTGTCAAATCAAGAAAATACTCTCATGAAGCTAAAATGTGTGTTCTTGAGTTAGTTGCTGAAAAATATGAAAATGAAATTAAACTTTTGCATTCTCAAATTCAGTCATATAATTTTTGAGATCCTAAAGAATTCTTACAAATCTTCCTTCTCCAAACCAAGAGGAAATTGTACTACCTTTTGATTTGTAGATTGAGGATGATTATGCTTTAAAGAGCAAGACTGAAGAAGTATTTTTAGGGTTTAGTATTGAGGATACAGTTGATCAGTTAGACATTGAAGGCCTAGAAGAAACTATCATAGTTTGTGCTTTTGTTGATCCTATAGCAGATTATATGGACGTTCTTCTCAGCTCAAGTTCTTTAACATGTTTTCTCTATGAGGACCAAATACATCAACACTAGCCTTTATATATCACAGTTTTGATTATGTGGGTACATGATCAAATTATGCTTCTAATGTTACTGACAATCAATCAAGTAGTCCATTTGTTTTTGCAGTTGCTTGACTGGCTTCATTGGCATTTTTGTATTATTTAAGTCGGCCTGATTTTCAACAATATAGAGTAGGTAGCATTTCAGTTTGATTTAATTCAGTTTTCAGTAGATTATGAAATAAATCATAAAATATTTGAATCCAAGCAAAAGGCCCTAAGGTCTTCATGATTTACTAATTTGGTTTGAACGTTGCAGAACCTTTTAGTTTCAAATCAGATCTCAAGTTATTCAGGAAAAGGTTAAAAATATTTTTGATAAAAGGACCAAGGCTGAAGATTTATACATAGGTGAGAAGGTGCTCAAGTGGGA
Source organism: Pinus tabuliformis (assembly GCA_031772625.1). NCBI lineage: Eukaryota > Viridiplantae > Streptophyta > Pinopsida > Pinales > Pinaceae > Pinus > Pinus tabuliformis. The sequence goes on along the minus strand of CM062808.1, from coordinate 238,140,008 downwards.
TTTATGGAGAGAAGTCAAAGGTAAACATGGAAAATTTGATTTCCTATGGAAAGGTCCCTATCTCATTTATGCTTACAGAGGAAATAATGTTTACTTCCTGAGAGGACTTGATGGTATTGAAGAAGCAGGTGGGCCAATAAATAGTTGAATGATAAAACATTAGTTTGAACCTAGTTATAAATGGTCACTTCCCATTTGTACGTATTTTATTTTTAAAAGTCTAGTTTGGATTGGATGGTAAACCTTTGGAGTTGAAGCCCGGAGAGAAGGCCATAAGCTTTTAAGGATTTACTATCATAAGTATGAATAAAGCAGGATGAAGGGTGACAAAGCACAAGGTAACTAAAGCCAAATTTCAGAAGGCCATTGATCTACCGGTTCTTGGCATTTCACTAGGAAATGCCATCCCCAAGTGCAACCACTGTTAGGTTCCTATACCAATAGGAGTCATAATTTTTGAATGGCTGAGATTAAACCTGTAATATGTACATACCTTTGCTTTCATCAAATGTTTTCCATATTCAAAAAATAAAAAAATATAAAGAGGGTATGTCCTAAAAAAAAAATCAAAGGATAAAAAGAATAAGAAAGGTCAAAAAAGATGAAAATATGAACCCCAAGAAAGAAAAGACCATGAAAGTGTGCAAATCAAAATGCCACTACTATTTACTTTTTGTACAAAATAAATGATTATGTGTAGTTTGTAACCTATGCCACAATCCATGATAGTCAAAATGTTTAAACTTAGCTATTTCATGTTTTCAATTTCATGCTTATAGTTAGAGAAAGGAAATCTGAACAAACAGTGTAATCTTGGCAGATAATTATATTAGGTAGAGTGAATAAAAGGAGCTCAATTGTTTAATCTGAGCCCTTGGATGTAATAAGGTTAGAGTTAGTTAGATTACTATTTTAAAAGAAAAGAAAAATGTTTTGATAAGTGCTTTCCAGGTTAAGTGCACCCTAATAAAGATAAGTAAAAATGGTAGGATGAGTAGATGGGTAAGTAGTAGAAAGGTTGAAGAATTGTGATGATTGTTAGACAAAATCACATTTATCACCCTCATCATGAAAATTCCAGGTATTAATGAGAAATTGGACATGCATCAAGTCAACAAAGTCAATTGATTAATTTCTCTCACTCATTACACCTTTCACTTAACTAACTTCCAATGAAAAGTCTAAAGTACCCAAAATCTTAAGTCAAGGGGGCTCAGAGCATTTCTTTGACTTCTAGAGGGACCGGACCCTCGGATCTATGACTTATAGGTCCTAAGTACTAAAATTCCCCCCCAACAAACATTACTCCCCTTCACTCTCCCTCATTTTCCCAAACAAATCCCTTTTCCTAAGATAAAACACCATTTTTCCTAAGGAAAGGCCATTACCCCCAAGTAACCCCCTTTTCTGAAAAATCCACAAAAATAACACTTAGCCTAAGTTATAACGTGTTTATGAAAAGAAAATAAATTATAAATATACATTATACTTAGCACTAAATCCATTTTTCGCGATGTTCATATTAACTTTTAATTTTATTTATATATTAATTCCCGAAAAATAACTCGTTTCCCCTATCTATTTAATAATTCCCTTTAATATTAATACCATGTACCCAAAGTTTGAAATATAAACTTTATAACTACCTAAACCCGACAAATGAATTAATTAATTTATCAACGATTAATTCAAATTCAAATCCTCCGCCAATAAATTCACGCCCGATGCATTAATCTCACCCTAATCCCTTATTAAATCTAAAACCACCAGGTTAATTGCCTGTCGGCCCCCCCCACTACCATCCATGCATTTTTATCGACCAATCGCCACCCGATCTTCCCCCTTCAAATCCAATGATCCACGTTGATTTCCCACTGGCCCGAAACCCAAACTTTACCTACCCAAAATGGGTTGTTTTCCCTTGGTCCCCCGATGCGATGTGGTGCCTGATGAGTGGAATCGGGCAGCCTCCCCCTAAAACCACCCAACGCTCATAAGTGTGCAAAATAAACCACATACTACCACCCAATACACGACAAACTGTCTACTATTCACTTTGCACCAAAAATTCAAACAAATCAAATGTTTACCTGTTTAAACACAAAAACCCCAGTGTTGCTCATTTTCACCTGTTTGTGTAGTAAAACCCTATGTAACCCTTCTGCACCACCTGAAGCCTCTGCTAACCAATTCAAACATGGTTTGCCTCCCGAAATCACTTTGGACTCACTCCATAGATATATAAATCTCAATAAAGCCATTAATGACCCTCCCTATCAACCCAACGTTTTCCTAACAGTTTGTTTTGTTTTACAGGCTACTAGGTCCTACCTCCTAGCCCATATATATGTGGTCTCCCATATATATGGGGTGTCCCATCTCTGAAATCTAGGATACCATCATAGGTTAGGCATAGGATCAAAAGATAGAATCCTTGGATAAACAGTGTTAATACTAGTCATAAGACCTGTTTACTCCAAGATTGTTATCAAATCTATTCAAACAGATATGGAAAATAAAACATACAGTTAAAAGACAAGCAAAGGAAACATGAAATTAAATGATTTACTGTTGAAATAGACAGTAAAAAACCTAAAATATACAGTGAAGGTAAAAGGACACAGTAAAGAAGAGTCAAAGTGTATCAGGTTTAAAGAGTATCAGACTAAAGACCAAGTCAAGTAAATCAGCTAGCATGAAGATAAATAGCAGGGAAGACAGTTACAGAGCATACAGATTCATGTCAAAGTGAAGATAGATGAAAAAATAAAGTGGTAAAAGTAAACATGGAGGCAATATGGGTTAAACAGAGATGAAAACACTTTCACCAGCAACAATGAATTTTATCCAAACTAAATGTGAAAAACAATTAAAAGAAATCTAAGGTTAAAAGATGAAATAGAGCAGAAATGATACATTCTTAAGAAATTTCTTGTTTAAGTCATAGTTTTGCAAAAACTATTGTGATCAATGCAAGATGTATTTTGAGATACAAGAGGAGGTTTTTGTTCCTAAAAGGCCAATATAAAAAAAAATATCTCAATTTCTACATAGGTATTACCAAAATGGAGATAAGTGTGTATCTTTAGAGCCTAGGTTTTGGACTATGCAAAGTCTTGTTTTTTACATATTTTTGCATAGAATATTGTGAACATATGGAACATAATTTTGGGAAATGGAGAGAGGTTTATCTCAATAACATACTTATCTACAATAACCTCTTTCAAATTTTACATATCTATTTGGGATTGACATATAAAAGTGTATCATTGGACCCTAAGTTTGCAGAATTGCTAGAGCAGAAAGCACAAAGAAAGGATGCAATTAGTGACTGGGATACCTCATCATCAATTAAGAGTTGCTATGAAATTAGACTTTCTCTTCTTTGTCACCATAAATCCATAAAAGTAGTGCCAAATAGATTCATTAGGTTTGAATGTCCTTTATTTAAGTTCTATTAGTGTAAAATAGTTTGAGATATTTGTAAAACCAATCTTGATATTTTTTCAAGATATTTCAGTTTAGAATTTGTATAAATACTTCTTCATTTGAAGTATTTTGAGTGGATTCAAAGACATCTCTGTAGACATTTCTTATAAAATTAAGGAGCTATTGTAATCAAGATTGGATTGGCTTGCCGGATCATGTAATAAAACTAAAGACATTTCACAGGATTCTTGTGCACAACGGAAATCAAATAAGTATTATCTCTCATGTTTATCACTGTTTTCTCTTCATGTTTATAAATATTCACATATGTCTCTATGAAATCTAAATGGTAAACAAGGAATGATATTTCAGAATTAGCTTTAATGCTCTCTGTCTTGGTTGTTTACTTTCTCTATGTTTTCTGCTAAACTATCTAGGTCTGGAAATTCTTAATTGCTCCCTTACTTCTGTAGTTTTCCCCACTAGGTCCATAGTAAATTATTCCTAGTTGCCCTTTTATATTGATATCCTTCTTCTCTTCATCTTTATCTCGGTCTAAGGATTCTTCATTTCCCTTTCACCCTATTTAGGACTACCTCATCCATTGGAACATGAAGATTTGCCTTTTGCTTTGCTAGCCTGCCCTGTGAACTCTTCCTTTAGTGATTGATCTGATCCAGTTAAGCCATCATTTGATTGACTCCATAGCCCAATGGCTTGGAAGACTTTCTCTATCCATCTGTTCCCAGAATTCCACCACCCAAACAAAATCGAAACCTTATGAGCACTAAGAACTAGCCTAAAATCCCACCAAAACAAAGTTAAATTATGAAGAGAGAGCCCTCTTTGGACTTAGGTTGGCTAGAGCCTAAGCCTAAAAGTTTGGTTTGTGGTTACCTTGGAAATTTCTTTCTTTAACCTTGAGAAAATTCTGAGTGATAATAGATACGACTGTCAGCTACAATGAGGCAGAATGACGCTTCCTCAAAGGACCGCGAGGTAAGTATATCAAATCTTTAAACACTTGGATTAAGATGCTATTTTGTGAAAAGCAGGTTATGCGAATGAACTAATGTTTGGAACTACGCAAAGTGGGAAGATCTACAAAAACAGAAGAACTGAAGAATTAGAAACTAGTCCCTTAATTTCACCCTTACGAGAAAGCAAGGAAGAGCTCGCAAAAGTTTCTCCGCGAAGCGCGGTCAGTCTGATAAGACAAAAAATTCTACGCTTACCACCTCCACCTCTGCCACCTCAATAATTCAGTATGGCGAGTGCGATCAAACTGTTGGTATTTATAGGAGTCGGGAATGAAGATCCAGACCAATTCTGGTTCGTAGCAAGGGTGGTATGGGAAGCACAAGGAGTCGCGGTTGACAATATAAAGAAGGATACATTGGCAAGCACACTATAGGATCGAACATTAACATGGTACATTAAGCATTCTAATGATCATCCAAATGTAGGAATTGCATGAATCCAGGCTGCTCTAAACAGGGAATTTAGCAAGCCAAAGTTAGAGACACAATCAATTATCAAGTTTAAGGAGATCACAATGCTCCCGGGAGAGACCCCCCAGGATATGGACCAAAGACTGAAGAGTATGATCCGTGAAGCCAACATGATTTGACAGATGGGTAGCACTGCACATGGTTTGTAGTGTCATTAACACTGCATTCAAGGACGACGTTGTCACAACAAAATCTTTACAACTAGGTCGAAGCTTTGGAGATGGCAATGAGATTGCATGAGACCCTTATACAAGATCCTAGTTTGGGAGCCCAACAAATCCACACACAATTGCAAATTTTTTTCTGGAAATGTAGAGTTTGAAATAGGACAGGACACCTTGGCTAGAATTGCGCGAGGAGGTATGGTGCATAAAATACAAAGGCCAGGGACATGACAAGGACCACTGTCCAGTTTTTGTGAATTACTTGGTAGGAGGAGGGCCGATGCCATTAAGACCTAAGGCACAAGTAGGACCTAGCGCGACACCTACACTATGGTGCACGATTTGTCAGATAGGAGGAAAACACACTACAGATAATTGTCATCTATTTCAGAAGTATACGCAGGCGTCCCAACAATTGTTTTGTAATTTCTATAGTTTGGTAGGTCATGATGAATGCACTTGCAAAAGCTACAAACTAATGATGGATCAGACTCCTACCTACAGGGTAGAGACTGAAACATGAGCCCTCAACCCAAATGTAGGAATGGCACGTGTTGGATTTCAGGGGCGCGGATGAGGTCAAGGTGGAATGGGACTAGGAAGGGGTCGCAGACAACTAATTTGTTACAATTTCGAAGGGCCAGGGCACTATGTCCATGATTGTACAAATCCAATGACAGCATCATGTTTATACTATACCCAATTTGATCATGAGACGAAGGACTACCCTACATTGATAGTGATGTTGCACGATAAAGGATTACTCTAGCCTCCCCCAACTCAGAACCTACAAATGATGAGGTCTAAGCCACGTGAAGAGGACCCAAATGTAAACATAGTGCTTCAAAGTGGTACCACAACTGGAGAGGACAAAGGTAAGCAGCCAGAAGAAAGTGCATGGGTTCGTAAGGCTCCTACAAAGGAATCTGAGTTTAATTTGGAGTGCATGAAGGAGACATTCATGGAAGCTAAGAAGAGCTTCACGGAGGCCTCCACTTCAAGTAGTAAGGATCAACTAGAACCAAGGATGGATCCTTCAATGCTCACTACCTTTCTGGAGACATACATGAAATTGTTGCGTGACAACAAGGCTGTAAAATGACTACAGGAACTTATCACTAGGTACGCAGGGTCAGGGGAACCACGCATGGCCTGGAAACTTGGAAAGCATGCATTGCACACAAGAAGGGAAATGAGAATGACTGCACAAATTGGAGAATATGAAATGGATCAGGTAATTATAGATCTCAGGTCAGATGTGAATCTACTACCGAGACAAACATGGGAACACATGGGCAGACTCACACTATAATGGTCTCCTATCCAATTGCGAATGGTGAACCAGCAGAAGATCCTACCCATGAGGAGATTGCAAGGGGTAACAGTGGATATTGAAGGTGTGAGTGCATTGGTGGATTTCAAAGTAATAGAGATTTTCGACGATAGTAATCCCTATCCCGTGCCATTTGGCATAGAGTAGGCCACTGATATAAATGGAGTCATAAATCTAAAGAAGCACAAAATTATTTTTGAGAAGAAATCATAAATGATAGTAGTACCGTTAGATTCGGTCGAAGGAGCGTGATACACTGAACCGGTTTGTGACGATGATAGTGATGACAATCTCTATTGCATCTACAAGATAACCATGCATGAATAGGATTGGGTGAATTCGACTACAGACAAAAGGATTTCCTGGGAGTGTGAAAGCTCCTGCACTTCGGATTCGGACGAAGAAATAGAATGATGGCAAAATTGGTTGCACGAAGTAACAATTCTTAATTGCAATATGATGATAAGATCACTATGCTTGTGACAACGGAGATAAGGGATCTGCCTAGGTATGATGGGTTGACCATGGTGGATGACTTTTTGAACAAATTTGAGAGCGAAGTACCAGAACAACAGTGTTTCGATGCTTCAAAATGGGCACTGCATGCTATGCCCAAAAGATGGTGGGGTACACACCGGCAGAGTTTCAAGAATTGGTGCGAATGCAAAAGGATGATGTGCCTACGATTTGGAAAACCACAACTATGAATGAGAGTCGATTATGAGGGGAAAAACAACTTACACACCCACCTTTCCCGATGGTTATAGACATATGACATGCAGCCCGCCCAAGCACACACCACTCCTAGGATAGAGAATCAGAACAACATGCATCAGAAGGAAAGGTGAAGCATGCCAAATATTATCCATGGGGAAGCATTTGACAGGGTGTGCGAGGTGCTGAACAGGGTTCACTAGGTGAGACTCACTGACTAGAACCTGCACGTACTAGCGGTTCGATGGACCTATAGGAACATGTGCAAAACCTTGACCATGAAAACAATCCCAAGGTTGCAAAATACAGTAGGAACTGTAATCTCTGAAGACCATGCAAAGAGGAATCCACACGTAATAGCACCTGCAAGTGTGACAGTGCGCGAAGCCCAAGACGAAGAAATTAGACAGTTACGCGAAGTAGAACATGTAAGACTTCAGGAAGCCATTCGGTAATGAAACATTAGACTTCGTGAACTTGAAAAGCACTGGGTACAACTAAGGGAGAAAAGAATTTTGATGGACGTAGAGGTCAAGAGGCTAGAAAACGAGATCAAGGAAGCATGTGTCATCAATAAATCAAGGATGACAAGGCAAGGTGCAGTTGATCATACTAATGAATTAGAAGACTATCACCGAGAATTAATTAGTCTGTTGTCGTGGATAGGACCGCATATCACCAAACACAGTAACTAGGAAAGTGCACTACAAACAGTAGAGTGTGCAACACTGACTGCTAGGAGGACAACTGAGGATTTTCCATGGACTATCGTGGAGGGTGAGATGGAGCCTCGCATAGGTGGTGTGACCACCTGACTAGTCGTAGGAAGAATAGTCTTAACACTCTAGGCAGTTGAAAGGGAGTGCAGGACTATACATTATTATGCTTGGGGCTACACGCTCTGATCGGTGCATGCAGGAACAACGTGTCATAAGGTTTGTGCCTGCGTAAGAAAGGATGCGCAACCATGCGAGTAGGCTGGGAAGTGACCGTTGATGTCACTGTTCACGACAGGATGTCCGATTTTAGGCCAAATAAAGTGGGCGACGGGCATTTAAGACAGTAGTTATGGGCAAGATTTTGGAAAATCTGCTACCAAGAAAGCATTGATGGCCCGGAATTTGGGGGAATGGTCAAATTTGAATTCAAAAGGTGCTATAAAACCCCAAGGGCTAGCTAGCAAACAACACTTGGTCAATTGAGATTTAAGCGGTTGAACAGAGCATAAAGTGTTGAGAGTTGAGCGATAATAGAGCCCTTAAGTTCACGAAAGACCACATACAATGCAGAAATTATGACGGCCACTAAGGATGGGTTGGGCATTGAAAAAGGAACCACCAACAAGGCCGCGCAGACCCCCATGGTCCACAATGTTCCTGAAGGCTCTTGGGTTGTGACAAAAATCCCTAAATCACTCCAGACGCCAAGACCAAAGAAAGATAAGCAGGCAATGGGACTAGTACGCATGTCCCCGAGGAATCTGTGGCACAGTAAGTTATCAATGGAAGAAAAAGGCAAGGTAGTCACTATTGAAATAGATGAAGAGGAAGAGGACTTGTAGGCTCTCATTACCATAGTAGAGGAAGAAGAAGACGTGTAGGAAGTCATCCAACCATTGTGCTCTACAGCGAAATTGCCTCAGTATGTCCCTCCATTAAAAGGGGAAACCAAAATACCAAAGGATCTTGATGCAATGAAGAGTTCACTCCAGAACTTGCTCCTCCTTGATGGAATTACCTTTGAGGGTTCGCTCCTAGGATGCATGCCCACCCTGAAATTTGAAGACTAGGACCTCACAAACAGTGAGAAGTTCCTGCACTTAGAAATGATGAACCTGATGAGACATAATATAGAGGGGCCTATGATATTGTTAGAGCCATGAAAATGGTTGCGCGGTGTGGAGAAGGTAGGGTTGCTTCATTTCCTATAGATACCATATTTACACTATGCGCCCATCACCATTTTTGTCATTAAGCAGCTGCTATTCCTGGTGCATGATGGGTACTTATGGATAGAGGAGCCCATTCCCATCAAGACAGATCTCATCCATCCAATTTCTCATCTTCCCTGTAAAGGAAAGGACCCCTCAACGATAGCAGGGAAAAGTAGCGATTTGGCTCTCGCAGAGGCCATGAAGACAAAATATAAGCTCGAGAAAAAAAAGAGGGGTTATGCTATCACTTGTATCAAGGATAAAGGGGTGCACGTAGCCACCCAACTCTTAGCCAGTAAAGTAATGAGAAAATGCCACGCCGATGAAGTACCAACACCAATGGTTGCGATCACCGAACAGTGTGTCGAGGGGGTCTAGCTCAACTGGGCCAACTCTTAGGAGGCCCAAGAACAGGGTAAGACCTTCCACTACATATGGTTGCTCTTATCCATCTTGCTGGTTGTAGGAGAACTGCTAGAAGATAGCCAGTTCCTGAGCATAGACTGAGACTTACCAGAGGCTGTGAAGTACGCTTCACCCTGGGCCACCACGGACGTGAAATGAATTCACGATACCAAGATTTTATAGATTCTTATGGAGGAAAGCATCGAAATGTAGATTAGTTGGAGGCTGTGCCTGTCCCCCACAGTGCATAACAGTCTACACAGTTTCACAGACTTCAAGGTGGACATGCACAATATCTACATCAGGGCGCGAAAGTATCTGGCGTAGCAATGGAAAAAGCTCCCATTCGTAGCCATTGACGATGCGATCTTCATGGTGTTAGAGACATGGCCTCCCAAGTGGCGTGCCCCAGATTCGGTGGAGTTGGAAAAGACAGCAGCACAGAAAAGGAAGGATGATGCCAAGCTGCACGTCACTCAACTGGATGAGAAAAGGCATAATGAAAAAGTGGTAGTCAAATTCAGGGTAGTCCGCAAAGTGGCACAGGTAGGTGCGGAGAAAAATAAGGCTACCAAAGCAGCAACACAGATAATAGAGGCCACAATAGTGCAGGCAGAAGAGGACCAAGTAGTGTCTGCAAGACAAGAGACACAAGACACAAAACTTGCAGAAGAGACTGCAGACCCAAGGACCACCTATACAGAGCTTAAAATGCCACACATCATAAAAATATTGGGTCCAAGAAAGAACATCAAGGCCTCAAAGATGGCCATCAACCTGATCACCTTAACTGAAGTTGATCTCCATGATATCGGCGACACAGTTCATGATGTCACTAGTGAAGCAATCCAAGGTCTTAAGATAGAGTAGTAGATTGTGTTAGGGGCCCTAAGGACATAGCTGCAGGAGTTACAGGTGTGTTCCCCACAGTAGGGTACCTTGTCTACCCACATCACAGTGGGCACGTCAGCAGCATAACAGATGCTACGCATAAAAATGGCCAATATGATAACCTTGCCAGAGAGAGTTCTAGTCTCGGAGAGCATAATGGGTTGGGAGATGCTTAATACAATGAAAGGCATCGGCCTTAACTTGGTGGCCCTTCCCCATGACACACTTTTTCAGCTGCAAGATGGGATAACAGTAGAACTACACGCTAAAGAGAGTCGAACGATCCAGGTTCTAAACGAGCAAAAGATTAATATAGAACAACTTAGATTGCAGTGCGACGAGTTGGTGTCATAGAACCAACAAGTGGTACAGACAGTTGATGATGCTTGTGGGCACGTCCCAGAGATGTCCATTGCAGCGCACCTACCAATAGAAGTGTGGATCCACTATTTGGCAAGTGGAGTCTGTAACGTGTGCGAGGAAACAACAAGAGTATAGCTGGAGCTGAATCTCCATATTTGCTACTTGTGGCTAAGGGCGCAAACTTCCACTCCTCTAGAGGTTAGAGAAAAATGCACCAGTGCTATTGTAGCAAAGATGGAAGAGATTGGATGTGCAATCCGCAACTATACCGACATGTTGGAGCAAGTGCTAGAGGTACTCACTATGTTGCAGGAGGACCCCAACATCCAACGACTGGAGACCGAGGCATGCAAACTCCAACAATATGACAGCGTTAGAGGGACTGCATTGACAATAGTCCTTACTCAATGGCTTGTGAGGATGCAACAAGCCAAGGCTTTAAAAGAACAGGTGGATGCAGTGCACCACAAGGAACTAGTTCTAAAAGCATGCATCCAGCCATGGATTTATGAAGCCTTCACAATCATGGCGGATATTGAAGGAAATATTCTGGAGATTCAAGGAATGAACACACAGATGCAGCGCAACATGCTAGAAATAGAGGGTTCAAAATCAATAATGCAATAGCTTCAACAGGCAGCAACTCAGTGCGTTGTCAACATTTAGACCATTCAGAATTAGTTGGAGGGACTCTGCACCAATATCGTCGTGCCAACAGAGTGACTTGAGGATGAGTCACGATGTTTGTGTTGGGGTCTTGTTGGGCATGGACTCCTGCCACAACATGTTTTGGGGCTTAGAGCCCAAGTTTTGAGTACTATTATTGTAAAGACTCTGTGAATTGCGGGCGCGGACTGAAAATTGTATAATAGAGTCATAGGGTTGTCCGCCCTAAGTTTTAAAGGTAGTGTCGGCCTACCCATGGTCCAAAAACCATGGGATTGTATAAATAGAGTGAGGCTCTAAGTTGTAAAGTAGCGAAGAAGCAAGTAGTCAAGGAATGGAGTCTAGAAGATAGCTAGCATAGAGTAAAGGTATAAGTGCTTTTGGGTTGTAGTAGTAGGAAGGTTGTAGTAGTAGGAAGAGGCTCTATAGGTAAGTGCATAGAGGCCTAGTAGAGTCCACAACTGATTGTGCGAACCCTACAGCTGAGTGCGCAGGACAGAGTCGAGTCTGTAACCAAGGAAGAAGAATAATAAAGAGAAGTTCGATTCCAAATCTTGTGTATCTATTCTTGTGCTATCTCCTGTTTAATTATAGTTTCTTTTTCACACACACTTATATTAATGTTGAACAATATTAAATATAACTATACACATATAGATAAGCTAAGTGATTAACTAATATTGGGTTAATAGTAATCAATTAAGTAATAACACAGATCGGGCCTCGAGAATGGTTGCGCAAAGGCAGCATCATAGGCGGTGAGATATTGATAGATGCACATAGCGACATGTGCGCAGGATAAAACCACGGACCACCAAAAATCATCAAAAATCTCTAGGCTGCAGAAACTTGGTTCTAGCACTTTCCCATACTACTTTGGGTGAGACCTCAGCCCGCTCTCCGTGGACTGTTACCGGAAGGGCCAGTAGTACCGGGATTTTTTTGGCTAAATCACCTATGAACCTGCATCAGACCCCCACAAGCCAATAGACAGTGGTTGTTGGTATTGGTTGGTCATTGATGTTTCTCAAGGAATCTTCTTTAATCTCATTATCAAGGGCTACTTCAATCATGTGACATATCCAATTAGACACTGCAGCAGGGTGTGTTACACAAAAATATCGTCACCATGATTATTTGCAGTCAGTATGGGTCTACCATCACTTGTACTATCCTCCTAAGCAAGTCTTAGACCTCAACTCTTCAAATCAAGCTTTGGAAATGAGAGAAAGACATTTAAAATCAATGTAACTCTAGTTTCGCACTTTCTCTCATGGTCACCTGCGGTCCCGTACCTTCTGTGTACAAAAGATGCATACATGCCCGCTCTGTCCCTAACGATGTAGGTGCGGACCCCTGTGAAAATTAAAAGGCGCAAGTTTTATCTTTAAAAACTCACTTTGGGTTAATTCTAGAGGTTTCTAGAAGGAATTTTGACATGGATTGTTCGCTCTGAGGTGGTTCATGCAACCCAAAAGAGAAGGAGCTAATCCCTTGATGAGAGGAGCTATCCCTTTGAAGGAGGGATTTATCCCTTTGAAGGAAGACCTAGTAACCTCCCTCCATTGCACTATAAATACAAGCATTGGGTTGGTTGCTAGAGAGGTTAGAAGCTGAACATTTTTTAGGGTAAATGTTGGTGAAATCAAGACTTCCTAGTTAAGCCTAAAGAGGAGAGATCACATACCTTTTTTGGTTTCATTGGGGAGTGAGTGAAACTTGTCAAAGTAGAGGAGACTTCTTGTTGTACCCTGGGAGGAGCTTGTACGGCCTCAAGGCAAAGGTTGTAAGGTTCTTCTTCTTTTGAATTAATACAATCAAACTCATTTTTCTCAACAAGTATCTTATGTTATTTGTTTCATGGACTCCTTGACTTTCATGTTAAATATGTTTTATGCAATTAGCTTTTCAGGTGCTATTTAATTTGTTTTCCTTGTTTGTGTTTGCAGATTCGCGAAAAGGAGCTCATTTGGATCAAAGGAGCGAGGGCATCCACAAGATAGCGTTGGAACTAAGGTAGGCCCTAAAAGCACTTGTTTGCTATTGTTTATCAAAGCATATTTAGAGAAAGATAGTGTCTGGTTGGTTTGCTTGTCATTAGGTCTTCTTTAGATTCTAGGAAGGTCTATCTTGTCCGCAAGATCGACTTATTCCGTGTGACAAAATGGCGACCATACTGGGGAATTGATTGTTTTCCTTGTTTATACTTTGACCTAAGAAACTATATTTTTTGTTTCTGTTTTTGACTTGATGATTGTGGGATTGGGTGAATTTAGTTAATTTTGAGTTAGTTTTTATTTTTCATAGTTTTGGGAGAAGTACACACCCTTTGAGTTAACCACAGTGCATACCTGTACGCGCTTTTTCTTTGTGCACAGAGCGTGAATGCACCTGTGTAAACAGGATACCTACGTACCTTGTCAAAATTTTGAGAAATTTTAAATTTTTCTCTTTTTTATCAGTTTAGAATTTGTTTATAGGTTTTAGCCATTGCCCAGACCTGCGTGTACCCTGTCAAAAACTTTCCTTGGTTTAATTTCACTAGTGTTAGGGTTTTAGGTGAAATTCCTTGGAGTTTTGCTTGTTGGGTTTGTTTTTTCATTTTGGTTGTGTAGTGGCTCTGAGCTTAGAAGTTATAGGGACTTCAGATCACCTTAATGTCTACCAGCCTTCTTATGAGTCTGACCATTAATGAAATCTCCCCTTGTTTGAGAAATCCGCTTTGAGTTTTCTCTTTACAAAACTTCGAAAAGCTTGTGTTTAAGAGTTTGGATTTTCATTTTCAAAAAGAAAACGAAATTGGTTGTTCTTGACTGATTTGTGATTCTGCATAAATTAGTCCTTAGCTTGCATCTATCTGAGTAAAACATCCTTAAAAAAGACTTTTAGTAGGCTTTGACTTCAAATAGGTTTTTATAGTTTGTAGATCTCAAAGTTAATCATTTTCATTAGTTTTGAGTGTTTTGCAAATATATATATCTATATCTATATCTATATCTATATATATATATATATATAAAATCTCTTTTGGAAAAAGTTTGTTTTTTGTAGTGATTAAGTGCTTTGAAACGAAAAAGGGAAAATTTTGTGAAATAATTAGTTGTCTCGTTTTGAGTGCTTTGGAAAGGAAAAGCTCTTCTTTTAATTTGTTTAATTGAAAAATATTTGTGTTTACAAAGTTTTTGCATTCTCAAACGCTTTCTTAGTTTAGAAATTCATCGAAGAGAAAAAGATTGTTTAGATCATCTTAGGTGCATTTTTAGTGATTTTGAGTCGAGTCTTCATACCACGAGTTTCATCTCCACACCTTTGGACTTAAACAAAAACCACTAAAATTAACGCTTAAAGTAAAATTCACCTAGTAACATTTTTATTTCTAGGGATTTGATACACCAACTTAGCTTAGGCTAGTGTCTTGGAGTAGGAGAGTAATTAACTCTCCAAGACAGTAAAAACAAACAAGTAGTTGTATCTTGTGGTAGGGAAGAAATCCAATTGTTGCATTTATGCTCTGGGAAAGCTCCTCTTAAAGGAGAAGCACGAGATCGTGTCTGAACCAGTGTGGGAATCAATCCTTCCTCATTGGGAACGATGCCAGATATTCACGTATTAAAAACGGTAAACCTCAGATTAACCATTGTCGAGGAGCCTGGGGTCACTTGTTGGTAAACCTTGGATCATTGCAAGAAGCCTTCAAGGGGATTGAGCTTGCTACTCTACCCTTGCATGCGTATCGGATCGTAGACTGTTCCCCCAGGTGTATTTGTCTCAGTTGGTAACCTTAGTGGCCATATTCTTTAGGACTCTTCCTGAGGTGATAGTGGTGGGAAGATCCCACTGTACCTGGAGCAGACGTCGGCTAGACTCACTTGGATTTTCTGGGGGGTTCACTTCACTCGAGATGGTTAAGTGGAGGAACTTGTGCCAGTCTATTCATTAAGCAGGTTGCCGGGGTAATTGTTCCAACCGCCATTTCTGTATAGAACTCTGCGACGTTGGATTTCATCACCAACTAGTGTTTTCGGTCCGGAAAGTTACTGTTTGTGTGTGTTTGATCTCCTAGATTCTTTAGGCGTGTGATTCAAATTTCTTTGGTTCTTTAGAGACCTTAGGTGCCTTTTATTGAGATTTTACTTTGTTTGCGTGTGAAGTAGTTAAAAGTTTTTAACTGTGGCTGAATTACCAAGACAGTCCCGTAGACTTCAGGGCCAGTCTCCTGAGATTGTAAACGTGGCTGAGTTACTAAGGAAGTCCCGTAGACTTCGGGGCCAACCTCCTGAGGAAGTACCAAGCCAGCTTGAAGGCTTAAAAGTCCTTGTAACTCCTAGAGACAGTAGAGTTGGGTCACCGGAAGAAGGAGAATCTTCTTTGATAGTACATCCTAATTTTCAAATGCCAGTAGCAGAATATAATCCACAGTTAGTGTCTGTCTCCGAAATCACTGGTAGCTTTTCATCTACTAGTGATATAGGTGAAGAACCCGAAATATCCGAGCCTGAAAGTGAATTTGCTGCTACTCTGACATCGGGGTTTGTTTCTCCAACTTTTAGTGCTCCTGGTTCACCTAGGGTAGAAAGAGTAATCACTCAAGATCTTCCTTCTGGACTTATTTCTATTGAAGAACTTGCTCTGGAAGAAGAAGAAGCAGGCATCCCTATCCATGAAAATCAACCTGTTATTGAACTAAGGGAGCGTGAATCAATTTTTTACACTCCACCTAGGAGTAGTTCTTGGTATCTTTCTTTGAATAATTATTTAGGAAACTCAGGGTTAAGTTTTTCACCACCTCGTGCTCCTTATCACCCAAAACCTAGAGTTTTTTACACTCCCATCAATATGGCAGGACAGTCGTCCATGTTTACTCAATCGCCCAAATCCTTTTTGTACGGGGGGTCCTTATGTTCCCTTTGGGTATCAGTCTCTTTCTGGTACTTTTTTGGGAGCATCTCCTCAACCCATTGAATAAGGGTTATTAACTGGAAGCAATGGTACAAAGCCATTGAGCGTGGAAGACATTCTTATGATGTCAGGTTCTATTCCCAACCCTCAACCTCAAGGTGGCCAGTTATCGCCTGGGGGGTAGCCTCAATTAACACCTGGGGGCAACCTCAAGGTACACAATTTGCATCTGGGGGGCAACCTCAAGGACAGTACATACCTACGGGACAGTACATTCCTCAAGGTCAACCCCAGACTCAATATGTACCCCAAGGTCAACCTCAGTATCAATTTATACCTCAAGCTCAACCCCAGTATTAGTATGTGCGTCAAGGGTATCAACCCCAAGGTCAATACTCGAGCCAAGGTTTCTAACCACCCCAAGGTCAAACGTATGTTCAAGGAACGAGAAATGTACCTTTCAATTATCATTCCTACCCTCAACCCGGTTATGGTCCTCAGTATTCTCAACCAGTTATGGGTCAGTACCCCGGAATGAATATAGTGTGGGATCCATTGCAAACCCAACAGGTGTTGCAGCCAAGTGTACAGTTGTCATCTCAAACTAGACAACCCCTAGTTTCTGGTACACCCCAGCAACCAGTCCAATCTAACATTCAAACTTCTGTACCTTCGGTAGTTTCTCAGCCTGGGCCCAATACACCTCGTACTCTACCTCAAACGATTGCTACAACTGCTGCTACATCTGTTCAATCTACCCCACCTACTTCTGGAGTATCGACAGCTCTGGTTTCTACTATTCTTGTATCTACTCCTCAGACATCTTTACCACCGTCTGGATCTACGATTCAAACTTCGGTGCAGATTCCTGTAGGACAACCTGGTTTAAGTACAGTTGTCACAAGTCAACCACAGTTCACCTATCAACTGTACCAGGGACAGTACCAATTCGGTCCTGCTGTCCAGCAGCCAGTTTATCAGTATCAACCGTATCCTGGGTACACTTATCAACAACCTCAACAACCCCAGTACGATCCGGTTAATCCTAGTTTTCTGGGAGGATACACTATCCCAAACGTGATTCCTATTCCTAGTTATCCTGGATATCCTCCTCCTGGGGCTGGTCTCATGACCCAGAGTTTTAGGGATCTTAATCGGCAGTTATCGTTTATTGCAACTTTGGACTTGCCTGACTTGTCACGCCTAATGAACAATCCCATTAATTATCTTCCATTTTGGCCGCCAATGCTGAATAAGTTGCCTAGTGACATTCCCAAGCTCGAAGGTAAATCAGGAGAGGACCCGTCGAACCATGTGATGACTTACCACCTCTGGTGTGCGTCTAACTCCATCATAGATGATTCAATCCATCTTAGACTTTTCCAGCACACTCTAATTGGTCTCGCGACCAAGTGGTACATCGAGTTACCGCGAGGCACTTTTTATAATTTTAGTTAGTTAGATACCTCGTTTTTAACTCATTTTCAGTTGCCAGTCCGATATGACAATGGAACAGAATTGTGAACTTCTCTAAAACAATCGACATCCACGTACATTTCAGATCATATTCATGAGTGGAGACGTCGACGTCGTTTAGTGAAAGTATTTATTCCGGATCAGATCTTGGCTGAGTGGTTTGTAAAATCTTTGTTGCCAAAGATCACTGAAGATGTTGCTAAAGCCGAAGTGGTTACTGAGGAGCAAGTCATTGCTCAAGCACAGTACCTTGACTTGGTGTATACTCAGTCGGGTATGTTACACGAAAAAATCCCCGATCTTCCCAAGCAAAATCAAATTGTTGCAGCTCCTTCGGGATCTCATGCCGCCGATGGTATGATTGGCTCGGTTAACACTAAAAGTAAGAAGAAGTCTTCCAAGAATTCTTCCCCTATCATAACCTTGCCTGATTCCCCAATAGGAGATTCTTCTGCAGAGATTTCCACCGATATTCACGTTGTAGAATCATCTACGGCCAAATCAAAATTCAGTGGGAAGAAGAAAGGAAAGAAGAAGAATAAAATGGACAAAAGTTCAAAGGAGAAACCTGAAAAGGCGGAATCCAATGACGAAAAGCACAAACCTCATTATCCTTGTCTCATTTGTAACGATGAACATTTTACAAGAGACTGCCCTCATCGTGCAGAGGATGCGAAAATTGTCAAGGGTTCCAAAACTCCTGTTGTTTTGAAGGATCCTTTTCCGGCTCAAGACAGTAAGATGATAGGTTCATCCTCGATTGTCAATGAAGAACCCATACTGATGATGTCCCATGTTAGGATTGTGACTCGATCAAAAGATTATGGTAGTAAGAGTCCTGTTGATGGTAAAGAAGCAGAATCTTCTCATTCTAATTCATCAACCTCAGCTCCCGGTTCCGATCCACTACAGATTGAGAAACCTAATCCGGACTTAGTAATCAAACCGCCCGCCAAGGGTATACTTCAAAAGTCAGCTTTCAATCCACATGCGAGAGCGGCTCAGAATTATAACATTGTTGAGGATTTAGCTGTTTCACCCTCGACAATGTCGGCTTTGGAAGTGTTGCAATCATGACCAGCACAACGTAAATTACTTTTGTCGGCTATAGGAGCTGTTGATGTTCAGGACCCGAACCTAATAATTTTCGATCTAGAAAATAGTACACCGTGTTTGCCTCATCAAATGGCTTTCCAGATTCCAGTGATAGTCAAAAACAGACCTATTCATCGGACTGTAATTGATGAGGGAGCCTCAACATGTGTTATGTCAATACAGTGTTGGAGATCACTTGGTTCTCCTTCACTAAATCAATCCCCGACGATTCTAAAGGCCTTTGATGGCCGTGGGTTTCATCCTTTTGGCATTTTATAGGATTTTCCTATAGGGGTTGAAGGAAAAACTGTCAGTCTAGATGTGGAGGTGGTTGATGCCCCTCTAGATTACAACCTTCTCTTGGGTCGAAGTTGGTCTTACGCTATGACAGCGGTCGTTTCATCGGTCTTTCGAGTAATAAAGTTTCGACACAATGGAAAGATCGTAATAATAGACCAGCTGGCATACTTTTCATCCAACCCAGCCTCTTCAGAGAGTATACAACATGTTGGTAAAATGACTATCCCATATAAGGATGTTGGAGTAGGACTAGTTAAAGATGTCGGTTTACTGGGAACTTTTACTTTTCCTCCAATCAATGCATCATCTTCATTCGCAACCATTCATATGATTACATTAGACACCATTGTTTAAGATGATCCTTGGATCATCCCTTCTGAATCTGAGATAGACTCATTTGGAAATTCCATGCCTTTGAGTCCATATGAAATTGCCTATGAAGTCGTGTAGTCTTTTGCTGACCCGTGTTCAACCAAAAATGACTTAATGAATGTGGTCCGTGAGGAATCACTTTTCACATCAACCTCGGATTTAACCATGTTTTTTGAACTTGTTCACTCTGATGAGAAAATTCGTGAAATCCTATGTGTAGATGATTTACCAATTGAAGATCTCCATCACAGATCTTCATTTTTACTTGAGGATGATCGTTTTGAAAATGATTTCTCATCAATTTTTACAACTGAATATGTCAAAGAACCTCAGAATCCAATGAAACATCCCGATTCAGAGTTAAATTTGAGAAACATCTCTCAAACTATTCCCATTGACATTTCAGTTAAGCCCAGAATTGTTGAGAACATTCATATAGGTGCCTCGTGTACAAATGACGAAATTCAATTATATAAAGCCCTATTTCAAGAATTCCGCGACGTGTTTGCCTGGTCCTATGAGGAAATGCTAGGAATTGATCCTGCGATTGTTGTCCACGAGATCAAGACTTACCCAGACGCTAAACCCGTCTGGCAACGTTTGCGTCAGATTCACCCACGAAAAGTTGTTGCAATTAAAGCAGAAGTTGAAAAATTGTCGAAAGCAGGTTTCATTTATCCGATCCCATTAACGGATTGGGTATCGAATATTGTTCCAGTTAACAAAAAGTAGGGAACAATAAGAATATGCATCGACTATATGGACATTAATCGAGCCTGTCCAAAGGACAATTACCCAACCCCCTATATCGATCGAATCATTGATGATTGTGCTGGCAGCGAAATATTTTCCTTTATGGACGGTTTTTCCGGATACAATCAAATCAACATTCTACGTGCCGATCAACCAAAAACGGCTTTCATTTGTCCATGGGGGACCTTTGCTTATTGCAAATTACCCTTTGGGCTTAAGAATGCCGGAGTAACTTTTCAAAGGGCGATGTCTTATGCGTTTCATGACATCAAGCACATTGTGCAACCGTATCTCGATGATTTGCCTGCTCATTCATTACATTGAGCTGATCACCTCGTCCATTTACGAGCAATCTTTATGAGGTGTAGGCATTATCATATTTGGTTGAACCCACACAAATGTGTCTTCTGTATAGAAACGGGTCGATTTTTGGGATTTGTAGTTTTGAAAGCTAACATTCGCATTGATCCCTCGAAGGTCGAAGCTATCATCAAATTGCCTCCTCCTTCGAATCTTCGCCAACTCCAAAGTTTGCAGGGGAAAGCAAACTTCTTACGACGATTCATTCCTAACTATGCCGAGGTTACAAAGGGTTTTACCCGGTTGTTGAAGCAAAACACTCAATTCTATTGGGATGAGATAGCTCAGAAATCTTTTGATGCACTCAAGCACGCGTTGACCCATGCACCGTTGTTGCATCCTCCCAATTACAACCAGGATTACTTCTTGTATCTCGCCGCCTCTCATTCCACCATTGGAATGGTCTTAGTTCAGGAAGATGAATTCGCAATGGAACATGTGATATATTACCTCAGTCGCACGTTAAATCCAACTGAGCTAAAATACTCACATGTGGAGAAATTGGCATTGGCAGCCGTTCAAGCTGTCCAACGTTTCCGTCACTACATTCTACTACGTAAAACTACGGTAATTTCGGATTGCAACCCTATGATATACATTTTGACCAAGCAATTGCTAGGGGGCAAGTACTCTAAATGGATCGTTATCCTGCAAGAGTTTGACTTGGAATTTGAAAAATCTAAGTCTAAGAAATCTTTAGTTTTTGCAGAGTTAATGTGTGACTTCCCGCGTGCTGACACGGAAACTGTGGCGGAGGAGCCCATTGCGGATGAATCCTTGTTTCTAATCAACACTTTAGATCCATGGTATGGGGATATCATCATTTATCTCTAGACCCAATCCTTTCGGCCGGAAATTTCAAGGTCAGAACGTCGGAAAATTCGATTCCAGTCCCAACAATTCAGAGTTATTGGAGATACTCTTTATCGCCATGGGGCAGATTCTATTTTTCAATGTTTCTTAACTCATGAGGAAGCTGAAAGGGTTATAAATGACTGTCACTCTGGAGCATGTGGCGGTCATATGTCTGGGTATGCCACAGCCCAAAAGATATTGCGCGCTGGCTACTTCTGGCCGTCTTTATTTAAAGATTGTATTACAGCGGTCTGAAAATGCCACAACTGCCAGATTTTTTATCATAAGATGTGCACTCCACCTACTCCTCTCCACCCTATAATTTCCGTTGGTCCTTTTGCCAAATGGGGTATCGATTTTATTACATGTAACCCTCACTCGGTCGAGGGGCATGCGTATATCATCCTTGCGGTAGATTATTTTACTAAGTGGGCTGAGGCGATGCCTACATTCGAGGAAGATGGCAAGACAACTGCAATTTTCGTGTTCAATCATAAAATTGCTAGGTTTGGTGTCCCACAAGCGATAATCACTGGTCATTGGCGTCATTTTCGAAACGTTATGGTGACCGAACTTACAGGCTAGCTTGGTTTACGTCACGATAGTTCAACTACTTATTATCCACAAGCGAATGGTCTGGTTGAATCCATCAACAAAGTTTTAGTTATCATGATCCGATGAATCATTGGGATTCATCAGTCAAATTGGCACAACATGCTATTTTCAGCGCTTTGGGCGTACCGAACTTCAGTAAAAACATCAATAGGGTTCACTCCTTTCCAACTAGTCTATGGTTTGGAAACCGTGTTACCCATTGAATGTGAAATCCCATCACTGCAAATGGCCATCGAATTACTTACAGCCACTTCCGAAGAGGAAAATCGTTTGTTATACTTGGCTCAATTAGATGAGAATCGACGTGATGTTGCATTGGCAATCGAGACTCACGCAAAATGCATGAAAGCTCAGTATGATCGAAATGTGACCCCTCGAAATTTTTTGGAAGGAGATCTGGTCTTAGTTTATGATCAAGCTAATGATAAATTAGGCGCTGGAAAATTCGTTCCTATGTGGCATGGTCCCTATGTTGTCAAGCAAAAGCTAGCCAAAGGGGCTTATGAATTGATAGACTTTGATGGGGACTCTTTAGGTAAACCAAGAAATGGTCTTTACTTGAAGAGGTATTATGCTTAAAAGAATGGGTATGGATATTTTTTAGTTAGGATAGTTTTTCTTTCTAGCTGGTGTGTTTTAGTTTAAACAGTGTGCTTAGCTTAGAGAATGTTTTTTCGTCATTATTCCTGCTTATCTTCGTTTTACTCTTGATATTGCAGATGTCGATGCCTCTCCAAACATACATTGGTTTCACTGATGGTGCTTGTCGTAATACACGGAACATCTCTTCCGCAGCTTGGGTTATCTATTCGCCCTCTGACGAGTTAGTATCTATGCATGGGGTAAGCCTTGGTCAAACAACGAACAACATTACTGAATATAGTGCAGTGATTGAGTTATTATCTGAATCTATTTCATTTGGGATTCGGAGTTTGATAGTGAGGTTAGATTATGAACTCATTGTATTACAGTTTAATAGAGTGTATGCCATTAGAAATCCAGTGTTATTAAGATTATTTTTGAGAGTGCGTCTCTTGGAACGTGAATTTGATTACATTGAATATCAACATATTCCGAGATCTTTAAATACATTAGCATATGCAATTGCCTCTCGAATGTTAAATAGACATTTGCAATAATCATACGTGTAAATTTAAAACCATTCCATAACATGATTTACAAGATAAGCCAGTGATAGTGATATATATATACATATAGGAGTGTGTCAAAAAATACATTGTCTTCAATCATAGGTTGAAAAAAACCTTATGATCGGCAAAAATGATAAGTACAAAAAACAAAATGTCACATGTGCCCACAAAAGGCGATCATCCTATCACTGGTGATGATCTCTATAAGAAGCCACTGCACGGGCCACCTTGCAAAGGAACCTCCTAAAAGGTCCCGGGACTCCAATCACATAGCACTGAAGTCGACAAGGAATGTCGTCTATAGTGGTCTCGGGAATATCTCCTGTCAAGCGCTCAAGATGACCCTCCAACTCGACCAAAACCTCTGCTGACTCGTCCTGTGGGGCTGGCGTGGGTGCAATTGGTTGCCTCGTCTCGAAAGGCCGGAGAGCGGCTGGTCGCTGTGGACCCACATCTGAATTTTAAAATTTTTTACTATTAGTTTTGAGACGATGGAAAAATAAAATAAAAAATAAAAAAATAAGAAAAATGATGAAAAGGATTTTACCTGACTCATCCCACTGCTCTCCTGGTGGAAGAACCATGTCTGGGTCACCACGAAAATCTATCCCAGCATAAGGGAAGTCTTGAATGGAAAAGACCTGGTTTTCCAGCCATTGGAAATACTCAGGTTTGAAGCGAGCACCCTCTGTCCTCTCGTCTGGGTGATGGGCCATGACTGCAACCCATCGCATCAGTTTGGGCTCTTGAGGAAGCCCAGCTCCAACAGTAAGGTGTTGTGGGATCAGCATAGGAACCCTCTCCAGGCCAAAGCTCACGACCAAAGCCCCATAACCAAAGGTCTTTAGTCGTCCGTTCTTGGCCCTGGTCAGTTGGCCTTTCACATTGGCCAACATGGCATTGCACCAGTTGAAGATGGTGCCTTGAAAGCAATCAACTGCCATACGCATCTGGGATCCGGTGGCAATATGTAATGCAGAAGCTCCACAAAGTCTGGTGATAGTAAATGCAATCACCATGAGCTCAGGACGGGATATTGTCTTTACGTCTATCCCTTTGTCTCTAGCCTGGCTATTGCAGTACTCTAGCCGGAGGCTATCGACAGACTGGCCACCTGGCCTAGTCCCGTACAGAGTCAAGTCTTTGCCTCTCTTAGGCAAACTAGTCAAGAAATATATGTCCGCCGGCTCGATTTCGAGCTGGTGACCGCCAATGAAGAAACACTGGTCCTGTATGCTCCATCTGTTGACCAGCCATTGTAAGAAATCCACCTGAGCCCTCATGCCAGGAATGGCCCAGAATTTGTACAGTCTGCATGCCCTCAAAGCATTAAGTGAAGGCTGATGATTCCATGCGACAGCATCCACATCCTCATGCTCTCATTCACGCCAATCTAGCATGATGTACTCTCTGCATCAAGTATAAAGATTAATTAAATTGCTAGAAAATATTTTGATTGGTCCATTTTTGAGAATTTTTGGGTTCAAAACCCTTGCAGCAGGGTACGCACCTTCCGGGTTAGACACAGTGCGTGGGACCGCACTTTGTCTACACAGAAGGTGCGGACCCCGAGCTTTTTCCTAGTGGAGAAAAAGTCGGGGTCCGCAGGCCCGCAATGGTAAACCTGCAGGCCCCTGCGCGCGGGTTTTGCGCCTAAAAACCCTCCCAAAAATGAAAATAAAAGACTTAAACAAAAAATTAAACGGTTAAAAATGAAGAGTAGGATGATGTGGATTACCTGGAGAAGACGTTGCTCGATTCCGATGGTCGGATTTTCCGCAATCTTCACAGGAAGTTTTCTGAGAAAAAACACTATTTTCTCACCCAAACTCAAACGGTAAAAATGAATTGACAAAGGCCCTTTTTATAAGTTTTTTGAGTAAATAAATCACAAATTTGTTTATGTTTCACTTTGAAAAGGTATTTTGAGACGTTTTTATCCATTTCAAACAGATATGAGTAATGTTTGTGTTTTTGTGCAGAATAAAGGATTATTCAGGCGAAATCTATCATTTTCAACAGAAAAACATGTAGAGTCATCTTTAAGCTCTTTTCTCACTCCTAAAACATGAAAAGATTGCCGAGTGTTTCTTTTAAACTCGTTAAAACAAAATTAAAATATGGTCCACTTATAGCTCTTTTCCGACCGTAAAAACATGAAAAGATTGCCGGATTTTTGTCGTTTCAAATTCAATATTGGTTATAAAACGACGTGTCATTGATCGCTTTTTTACTTTTTCGGGTCAAAGGCACTAATAATGAAAAGTACTCCTTGGTCGTAAAAGATCAAGCGGTTCTCTCAAGTATTATTTTATACTTTTTCGGGCTTGGGAGACACAAATTTACAAAAAAGGTCAACCCTGGAGTCTTCTTAATATTTTTCAGACTCTCTAAAATTGAAAAATGCCGAGTTTCTCCTATACTGGACTCGTTAAAATTTCATAGTAAAGGACCTGTTCAATTACTAACAGGAACGAACCACTCCTTCTTAGGGTTCGAATTTAAACTAAGTTGGACTCATCCGAAGGATGAGCTTATAATCAAGCAAATGTTATCCTCCTCAAGCTTGTCAGAAATAAAGAGGTACTTGCCAGCAATGGTGGGGGAAAGGAGAGGAAAATGAGCCTATTTGTCATACTTTGTAACCACTCTTGAACACGACACTTTTATTCACCTGGGTTGGGAAATCCTTTGCCTAACAGTTGATCAAACCACATTGAAAGTCTTCAGCCGGTTTTTGGGTATCAACTTTGGGTCAATTGTCACCGAGCCCTCTGTCGTGTCGTTATGTGTTCAAGAGGTCATTGCCAATAAGCCATTCATCTGCAAAATATCTGTCATCCATCTTGACCATCCCTGAGTCAGTTCTTGCAACTAAATTTCTTCAACTTGATCTATGATTTCGTGTTGTGGGCTTGCCTACGACAGATTGCTTTCTATCGACATCAGCTCATTATCTAGAAAGATGATCTAGGAATTGTTAGTACCTTGAGATCTACATGCATCAATGGCAGGTTTCTCGCCTTTGACGACAGTTTACATCATTGACTTCCGATCAAAGGATTCCGTGACATGCTCGACATCAACACATTTATTCGCATCTCATGGACTGTACTGGGTACTTTGAGAGCCATTGAAATCACTGGTGGTTTCTCTCACACTTGTTAACAGTTTACATCATTGACTGGTAATCAAGTGGTTTCTACCATGTTCGAAATCAACACATTTATTCGCATGGATAGCGTACTGTTTCGGGAAGTAGAAATGAAGACCCTGGATCTAGTTTCCACAATCCAGGCTACAAGGAATTTTGTATTCATTATATAATGGACTATTCATAAACAGATGGTTGCGCCTATACTGTGTCCACATGAGTCTATACTTGTGATGTTTTACAAGATCATTCTTGTATCAGAACAATAGTTAGTTTCTAGTCATTTTTTATCTGAGTATGGGAATGCCTACCTCAGCGATGATATGATCTCATATATATATCTTGCATTGAATGTTTCTACAGGTTCCAACTGGGTTCTCCACAAGATGATCCTCAAAATGATAAAGTACTTCACTCTTCCTAAATGATAAGAAATCCTCATCTACTACAGACTTCGCACTTTAGGGGGCAATCTGTTACACAAAAATATCGTCACCATGATTATTTGCAGTCAGTATGGGTCTATCATCACTTGTACTGTCCTCCTAAGAAAGTCTCAGACCTCAGCTCTTCAAATCAAGCTTTGGAAATGAGAGAAAGACATTTAAAATCAATGTAACTCTGGTTCCGCACTTTCTCTCATGGTCACCTACGGTCCCGCACCTTCTGTGTTCAAAATCTGCGTACCTGCCCGCTCTGTCCCTAACGGTGTAGGTGCGGACCCCTGTGAAAGTTATAAGGCACAAGTTTTATCTTTAAAAACTCACTTTGGGTTAATTCTAGAGTTTTCTAGAAGGAATTTTGACGTGGATTGTTCGCTCTGAGGTGGTTCATGCATCCCAAAAGAGAAGGAGCTAATCCCTTGATGAGAGGAGCTATCCCTTTGAAGGAGGGCTTTATCCCTTTGAAGGAGGACCTAGTAACCTCCCTCCATTGCACTATAAATACAGGCGTTGGGCTAGTTGCTAGAGAGGTTAGAAGCTGAACATTTTTTAGGGTAAATTCTGGTGAAATCAAGACTTCCTAGTTAAGCCTAAAGAGGAGAGATCACATACCTTTTTTGGTTTCATTGGGGAGTGAGTGAAACTTGTCAAAGTAGAGGAGACTTCTTGTTGGACCCTGGGAGGAGCTTGTACATCGTCAAGGCAAAGGTTGTAAGGTTCTTCTTAACAAGTATCTTATGTTATTTGTTTCATGGACTCCTTGACTTTCATGTTAAATATGTTTTATGCAATTAGCTTTTCAGGTGCTATTTAATTTGTTTGCCTTGTTTGTGTTTGCAGATTCGCGAAAAGGAGCTCATTTGGATCGAAGGAGCGAGGGCATCCACAAGCTAGTGTTGGACCTAAGGTAGGCCCTAAAAACACTTGTTTGCTATTGTTTATCAAAGCATATCTAGAGAAAGATAATGTCTGGTTGGTTTGCTTGTCATTAGGTCTTCTTTAGATTCTAGGAAGGTCTATCTTGTCGGCAAGATTGACTTATTCCATGTGACAGGGTGACTGATAAAGGTGTTAATGAAATCATATTCTGTTTGATTTTTGAATTCAAGCACATCTAACACAGTTAATGGTGAATGAATATTTTATTTTAAATATGTTGTTGGTTGTTTCCTAGGTTTTACAATGGTTAGGCTTGGCTAAGCACAAGGGTATAAGGCTAGATTCTTTACATAATTTCCTTTGGTTATGGTCATACTACCTGTTCAACAGCCTATATAAGCATCAACTGTTGCTAGCCAAGGCCTTCCTAGTATTAATAGATGTCCATCTAGCCCGTTTCTAGGGTTGATAATCAAGAAATCTGCCGAATACTCCCAAGTGTCCACAGAGACCATGACATCTTGTAATATTCCTTCTGGCCTAATGACTGAACGGTCAGCTAGTTCTAGCAAGGTAGTGGTTGGTTCTAAGGTTGTTATGCCAAGCACTTCGCAAGTCTATGTTGTACAAATGTTAATGGCTACCCCTAAGTCAACTAAAGCATTGGGAAATGAGCGGCCATTTATTTGGACTGTGACAATGGGATTCCCCGGGTCTTCATATTTTATAGGTGTCTCTTTTCCTAGTAATAAATCAGACAAAGTTTCGACAACATGGATAGTTGGAACTTGGTGCTATTTTTTTCACGTCACAGAGTTCTTTGCACACAACTCTTTAATGGTTTTAGCATTTATCGGAATATCTTGAATGGCCTGGAGGAGGGGTATTTTTATACAGAGATTTTTTAGTTCACCCAAAAGATCAAAGTCAGGATATTCAATTGGTCGAGGTATTATCAATCTTTCTGGGAACGGGGGAGAAGTAGTTATGATTTGTTTAGGATCTTTCTACCTGACTGTATCTTCTCCCTGATTTTTTTGCTGGTTATCTACAGTCAAGGGCTTATTTGAATATGTTTCTTTAACTTTAGATTGCACATTTTTGTCCTCATCTGGAGAAATTACGCGTCCAGATCTTAACTTAAGTTCATTACATTCTCTCGTCTCAACTTCAGAGTCGAAACTCTCAATAATTTGTACTAACTGGATCGGTCTGTTGTTAGGATTTGGAGTTGGTTGAGCTGGGGGATGTGACTGTATATTAGGTTGAGGATTTTCCTGCAACGTGTAAGGTGTTGGTAAGGTTGGTTGAGGTAGAGGAATTATTCCAATAGGCTGGCTTGCGGATCGTTGCCAATTTGGTTTCCAATTCTGATTTTGTGAGGTAGAAGGAGACCATTAAGAGGAATAGGGGTTGTTTTTCCAGAATGGTGGAGGGTAAGAGGAATTTGGCCAATTATTGTTTGGATTTGATTGGTTGGGCCATGATGGCATAGAAAATGCTTGAGGTGGCCAAGTAGAGAAAGGTGGTTGGTTCTGCCATGCTGCTCCTGAATACTGCTAAGAATTAAATTGCGAAGGAGAGAATGAAGATGGTTTCGTAGGCATACTTGTCAGACGTGTTTTCCATTGACGGTGTTGGTTCAGTAGATATACTGGTTCCACTTCCTCTTCTGCTTCCTCGAAAACTACTTTTAATCTAGGAAGCGATGGACAACTTTCCGTGGCATGATGCTTGGTGCAAATGGTGCATGTTTGTATCATACCTAATGGACATTCTATATGATTATGTTTCTTTCTGCAACATGGATAGAAAATAGCCATATTCTATTTTGCTTCGACCTGCTTTTGTTTCCCCTCCATGATATCCAATTGTGTCGTTAGTGTCCCTAAGATATCAGTCTTGAAAACTTCCAGCAAATTGCCTATTTCAACTCGTGTAATGCTTCCCCCTGAGGCTTTGTTGTCTCTGGTGATCGCATCAAATTCGGTTGGTTTTAGTCTTGTACTACCTCTAGAACCCCTGATGCACAATTATATAATATTGTCATAATACTCTTGATAAATATCACCCTTCTCCATTAAATTTAGTGTTTCAACCCATTGGCCTTTCATACCTTTGATCATCGTAGTTTTAAGAACTTTAGGAGGCAAATTTGCATAAGGAGATTGCTACATATTATATTGAAAATGTTCTACATATTATTCAAAAGTCTCATTAGTCTTAGCTACCATTTAAAAAATTTCATCCTTTAGTTCTCTAGTTCAGCAATAATCTTGGTATTTTCTTAGAAAGGTTGTTTTCATTTGGTCTCAGTCGTTAATGCTACCTCCACCAAGCCCCATAAACCAACGCAGAGCTGCTCCCTTCAGAGTAGAGGGGAACAGCTTCAGCTTCTGGGGGTTGGTAGTGTAATCATATCCCATACATAAAACACCAAACTTGAAAAGGAATGCATCATGATCCGCTGAAGTTAGCCCATGAAAGGTAGGAATATTGTGTAATGGAATAGCATTCATGGGAGCATTGACAGTTGTATCAACAATAGGGTATTATAATGTAGAGGTCTGAGGTTGTTTCTGATTATGAGCCTTTTGATAAAAAAATATACCAATATTCTTCAGGGATTTCCGGAGTTGAAGATCTATTCCTAGGGGAGTTAAAAGAGACTTTTACATTGATTTTAATAGAACTACCTTGGTCCAGAATACTGGGTGTCGTCTATTCAACTACTACTTTAGGAGATTTGGGTTCTGAAGATTTAATCTTTTCAGCACTACTTGTTTCTCCTTTTCCTTCATGGAGATTGCAAGAATTCCCTTCTTGTAAAGGGCTAAACTGCAAATTTTCAGTGTTCTAAAAACTATGTTAAAACCCTTTAGTCTTGCTATGAATCTCAGCATGAGCTGCAAATGGTGATCCTGCGGCCTGAAGGGTTACAGTAGGATTTCTGGTAGAAAGGATTCGAGGTCCTACTGATGACTGAGACTCAACTTTCCTTATGATTTCATTAATGAAGGTCGATTGTCCAAGGGTCACCAATACCTTGGGTTTTTTAGATCTCGGCAGAGGAATTAAATCTTTTTCTACTCTTTTCTTAGTCATTCACACTGAACTTCAAACATTTATTTCTACATTAATTCCTATGCAATTTCGCTGAAAAGCGGGCAAAGGAGCAAGCACTTTGCTTGCTCGTACACAGGTTCTTACCTTCCATTTTTAATATCCAATTCTTTCATAAAAAACAAACATCAAACATCTATTTCTACTTCAATTCCTATGCAATTGTGCTGAAGTGCAAGCAAGGGAGCAAGAACTTTACTTGCTCATATGCAGGTTCTTACCTTCCATTTTTAATACCCAATTATTTCACACCAAACAATTATAAAACATACATCACCTTCTGTGAAGTGGAAACACTCTCCCAGACAACGACGCCAGAATGTTGGGCACATATAAGGTGTCTTTTAGAACTCCTAAATGCCTCACATTAATTATTGGCCTGGGTAAGTTTTTTTGTTTCAAGAGTGTACACAATATGTGCAAGTGATGGAAATGATTATATCTATAATGAGTAATGCTTTAAGGTATCTTATTAATTTCAATACAAGAGTAAATGGATCAAACCATAAATATCAAGCTTGTAACTTCAAGGAAATTAACCTATTCCAGCACCAAAACTCAATCTTAATCAAAAAGTTCTAATTGCAATTACATCAACCCAGTGCATCGTAGCGATAAAAGAGCTCTTTCAGCTGAATCTGAACAACTGCATAAAAGTAATACACCTGATCTAACCAATAACACTCTAGCCTTTAATTAACAAGAAATGATTCTTACCTAATAATCAAATCAATTTATGACATAAATAAATGAAACCAATCAACAGAAATAAGAATTAATGCAATGAATACACGAACTCAACACTGGTGAAAGTAAATCAATCATAAAGCTAGAAAATAGAGTAATTAAGTTTGCAATAAAAGAAAAGTAAAAATATAACACAGGGAACAATAGTGAAATCCACCAGTGACCGGGCCCAAACCGCCAGTGATTACTACTTAATTACTTCAAAATATCGCGAATGAACATCAACACAAATTATATATTATTCATCAATTCCAATTGTCATCACTACATGATGTATCCTTCATAATAACACTCTGTATATTAAAATTACAACTGAAGTAAAGAGGCGAAAATTTAAGTCCCCCTATTCTATTCGTTTTTCCCCTCTTATAGTCAAAGAGGAAAAGAGATAAATGTGATTCCTCAGGATCAGGAGATCCTGAGGAATTCACAACCAAATACTATTATCAAGAAATTTTCCATCTTGCGTTGATCCTCTTGATTCGCTTCTCAATTTTACTGCATAAGACACACTCTTTTCTCCTTGTTTAGCCTTTGTTGTTCAACAGTTTGAACAACAGTTGTTCCATTCGCTAATTTCTGTATAAAAAGCAATGAAAGTTAGTTTTGACAGCCAAATCGCATCAAAAGCAATTTCATTCACTTCTTATTGAAATGATATCAAAACCTTATTACATCATGGTACAAATGCATAAAAGGGAGGAAAAAGATAGTGTAATCAAGAGCAAATTTATACCTGTTGCACGACCCAACACAAGGCGTCTCTGTCATTCAGATAAAAATCAATGAACAAATCATATCGTCAGGCTGTAATCATCAATATCAGACTGAGCACCCATATCAGAGTCTGACCCACTGTTTTTTTTCTATTAGAAAAACATATACGCTTTTGCAGCCACAGAAACTTGCGTATATATGTGACTATACTTCATGAAACTCGCGTATATGAACCTTCCTCTAAAAAAATGGATTTAATAGCAATATGATTTAGCAACTACTCCCAGCTTTTGTTGGAGATATTCAAATGTTTCTTTGGGAAGCGGTTTGGTGAATATATCAGCAACATGTTCTTTGGATGGAACATACTCCAATTTAACCTTTTGTTCAAGCACTTGTTCTCGTAGAAAATGGTACTTAATGGGTATGTGCTTGGTCTTGGAATGCATGACTAGATTTTTCAAAATACTAATGGAACTTGTATTATCACATAGAATGGAGATGCGTGGAGTACATGTGATTTGAATGTCTTGCAATGTTTTCATCATCCAAATTAGTTGTGTGTAGTAAGATGCAACAACCACATATTCTGCTTCAGCTGTAGATAAGGCAATAGAACTTGGTTTCTTGTTGAACCAAGACACCAACCGTGAACCCATATAGAATTCTCCTCCACTAGTTCTCTTTCGATCATCAACATTTCCTGCCCAATTTGCATCTATATATGCATGAAGAGTAAGATTTGTATCTTTAGGATACCATAGTCCAAAGTCTTGAGTTCCTTCAAGATATTTGAAAATTATTCTAACTACCTGAAGATGTGATTCCTTTGGATTTGTTTGGAACCTTCCAACAATTCCTATTGCATGCATAATATCAAGTTTGGTACCTGTTACATAATGCAGACTTCCAAACATAGATCTGTAAGTTGATTGGTTTACTGCTGGTGATTATTCGTTAGAAATGAGACTACATTCTGTTACCATTGGAGTACATACTGGTTTAGAATCTTCCATTCCGTACTTCTTTAAGACCTGCTTGAGATATTTGGTTTGTGAAATAAAAATAACATCTTTGGTTTGTTGTACTTGTAGACCAAGAAAATAAGTAAGTTCACCATGTAAGGACATTTCCAATTGTTGCTGCATTACCGAAGCAAAGTTTTGACTCATAGATTCTTCATTGCTACCAAAGATGATATCATCAACATAAACAACAATAATTACCATTTTATCATTTTTAATCTTTGTGTATAAGTTGCTATCTGCAGAACCTTTTGTAAAACCTTGTTGTTGTAGATAATTGTGAAGATGGTAATACCAAGCCCTTGGAGCCTGTTTCAGACCATAAAGAGCCTTTTTGAGATTTCATACGAGTTTTGCATCGTTTCCTAGAATGAATCTTTCTAGTTGCTCAATATAAACTTATTCTTCTAAATCTACATTAAGAAATGCTGATTTTATATCCATTTGATATGCTTTGAATTTTCGAAAACTAGAAAGAGCAAGAAACATTCTTATGGCTTCAAGTCTGGCAACAGGTGCAAAAGTTTCTTCAAATCTATACCTTATTCTTGATCATACCCTTTACAAAAAAGACTTGCCTTGTTTCTAATAACTTCTCCATTTTCATTCAACTTATTCTTAAATATCCATTTTGTTCCTATAACATTTTTATCATGAGGTCTAGGAACTAATTCCCAAGTATCATTTCTTTCAATTTGGTCAAGTTCTTCATCCATGGCCTTAACCTAACATTCATCTTTGCTCGCTTAATTCACATTTTTTGGTTCTATGGACGATAGTAATGCTAGATAACTTGAGGTCCCTATAAGAGTTCTTCTTGTTTGTACTCCAGACCCTTTTTCTCCTAGAATTTTAGATTCTGGATGATTCTTCTCAACATACCTAGATGGAGTCTTTTCCTTGTTTGTTGTATCTTCTTCTAGTGCTTCATTGGTTTCTTCTTCTATATCATTTTGACTTGATATGGGAAAACATTCCATATATTCCTCATTGTCATATTCCTCTGTTGATTTCATTTGTTCCGGATTTTTGCATGATTCGTCAATTACAACATCAATGCATTCAACAATTTTCCTAATTATTTTCTTATAACATTTGTATCCTTTACTTCTGGATGAATAACCAAGAAGAATTCCTTCGTCTACTGTGGGTTAAAACTTACCAAGTTTTTCATCAATCCTTTTGATGAGACATTTGCTTCCAAAATCTCTAAAGTGTTTTATAGTAGGAGGCTTACCATACCAAAGTTCATATGGAGTTTGATTGCTATTTACCTGAACATTCGCTTTGTTGAGAATAATCACTGTAGAAAATGTATCTTCAACCTAGAAGGTTGCAGGAGTTCTGGACTCATCAAGAATCGCTCCAGCCATTTGTTGAACTATTATGTTCATTCTTTCCACCACGCCATTTTGTTGAGGAGTTGTAGTGACAGAGAATTGCCTTTTTATTCAATGTTGTTCACAAAATTAAAAGAATTC
Organism: Pinus tabuliformis; assembly: GCA_031772625.1. NCBI lineage: Eukaryota > Viridiplantae > Streptophyta > Pinopsida > Pinales > Pinaceae > Pinus > Pinus tabuliformis. The sequence goes on along the minus strand of CM062808.1, from coordinate 238,105,154 downwards.
ATTTGATATGAATTTTCCCCCTCGATCAGATTTGAGACATTTGATTTTTTAATCTGATTCATTTTCAACTAAAGATTTGAAGGCTTTAAAATTTTCAAATTCTTCATATTTATGCTTTAGTAGACCTATCCAACACATTCAGGAAAAATCATCAATAAATAAAATAAAGTATTCTTCTCCACGAGGTGAATTTTTCCTTGTTGGTCCACATAAATTAGTATGGATGAGTTCAAGAGACTTACTTGTTGATCCTTCTTTTTCACTGAAATGAACTCTTGTTTTCTTACTGACTTGACATGGTTTGCATATGGTAGTTTCTGGGATGCTGATATCTGGAAGATCACAAACTACCTTGAGCCTACATGCTTTTCTTATTTGAGAAAAGCTTAGATGCCCCAATCTTCGGTGCCATAGCCAATTTTCATTTATTTTTCTTAGATATCATTGTTGTTGTCCTCCTTTGAGTATATATAAATTATTTGGAGTTCGTGTGCCTTTTATTACCGTCTTTCCTGTATCAAGCTCACGAACCACACATCCGTTTGATCGAAACACAACTTCATTTCCTTGATCACACCTTTGACTGACACTCAACAATTTATGCTATAAACCATCTACATACATGAAATTTCTAGCTTTAACCTTTTCTTTCAAGAAAACAAAACCTTTACCTTTAATGACGGCTGGTGTTAATTTCCAAATGAGACATGACTTTCCTTTTCTAAAGAATTATATGAATGAATTTTCTCTTTGTCACCTGTCACGTGGTTGGAACATCCACTGTCGATGTACCACTGATTCTCTTGTCCTTCTGCATACAGAGTTGTTGGGTGCGGGATCCCCCAAGGGACGTTTTGGGGCTTAAAGCCTAGATTTTGACTAAATTTGATGTAAAGACCCTGCGTTTTCTGGGCGCAGAGTGCGAACTTGTAAATGAGCCATAGGGTTATCCACCCTCATTCTTTTAATTGTAATGTTAGCTTTAGAGAACTACCCATGATTCGTATACCGTGGGATTGTATAAATAGAGCGAGGCTCTAAGTTGTAAACAAGGAAATCAATTTATGAATGAAGAATGAAGAATTGAGTCTCATCTAAGAGTAGAGTCAAGTCTTGGGCTGTAGAGTAGGAGAAGGCTATGCAACTGAGTGCACAGAGGCCTAGTAGTTTACAGCTAAATGTGTGGACCCTTGCAGCTAAGTGCCCAGGGCAGGTTGAGTCTGTAACTGATTGAAGCATTCATAAAGAAAAGTTTTATACCATTTCTGTGTATTTATTTATTGTTTTTTGAATTGAATGTATTGGGTATAAATTACATTTCTATTGTTTATATGATGCGAGAACTTATATGATTGTGTGGATTAAGAGAACATAAGATAAAGTATTTGTTTATGTGAAGTTAGCTAACAGTTATAAGGAGATAAGTCAGATCCGTGGGGTAACTTGGGGAAATAGCGTAGATCATTGCCTTAGTAGCGCGAAAGCACCTTAGCCCCTACTTAGGGCTACGCGAAGGTGATTATAACAGATTGTGAAGCCCTCATAGGCTAGGGCAGTGCACGAAGTAACCTACGTGAAGGTATTCATAGTTGGACTAAATCGACCCCTCATACATCTTGAGGGTGCGGAAACTTGGTTCCAGCATCCCCCCATACTGCTTCGGGTGAGACCTTAGTCTGTACTCTGCGGGCTGTTACCGAAAGGGCCAGTAGTGTAGGGATTTATTTGGCTAATTAACTTTGAACCTGAGTCAGGCCCCATCAAGCCAACAAATGGTTCTATTGCTGGGACCAGAATCTGCATAGAGATGTCTGATGTCATATCATTGGAATCCAACTAAGAAAGATATTAAAGGTTGGTTGGACAGGATAATTCGCGAGTTCACGGCGCAGGAGAGCAAGAATCCGTGACTGAAAAAAGAAGAGTTGTTAGACTGCTACATGTACATAAAGATCCACAAAATCTTCTTTGCATCTTTCCCTACTAAGTTGTACGAGTGGATTGCAAAGCTAGAAAATAGCCAAGGAAGGTGGAAACTCAAAAATCCTTTTTGTGGACCCTAGAGTTGGTATTGGAAGCATCAGAGGATAATATAGTGCACATTGTTGATCATTGGCTCAATTAGATTATAGTAGGATTCATTACTAAATTTGCGGTAGATACCTCAGTTAGCTATAGCGAGGCAGAGCGATGCTTTCTCAAAGGACCGTGAGGTAAGTACGTAAAGTCTCTGAATACTTGGATTAAAATGTTATTGTGTGAAAAGAGGGTTATGCAATTACCTTGACGTTCAGAGTTACGCGAAGTGGAAAAACCTACATAAACAAAGGAAGTAAGGGACCAGAGAATAGCCCTTTGATTTCACCTCCATGAGGGGACGAGGAAGAGCTCACGAAGGTCTCTCCACGTAGTGAAATCCATCTAATAAAGCAAAGGATTCTACACATACCACCCCCACCCACACCGCCACCAACTTCACCACCTTCACCTCCATCTTCACCCGTTCCACCTCCGCCACCACCGCGAATCAATATGGCAAGCACGATAAGGTTTCCTATGTACAAGGGAGTAATAAATGAGGATCCATACCAGTTTTGGTTCGTGATAAGAGATGTATGGGAAGCACATGGAGTTACAAATGATAATATCAGGAAAGCAACACTGGTTAGCACCCTGTAGGATTGCGCGCTGACCTGGTATATTAAGCATTCTAATGACAATCTGAATGTGGGAATCACCGATATCCAAATTGTGCTAAATAAGGAATTTAGCAAGCTGAAGTGAGAGGCACAGTCGATCATTGGATTCAAAGAGATCACAATGCTACTAGAAAAGACTCCTTGGGAGTTGGATGAGAAGCTAAAGTGTACAATTCACGAAGCTAATAGGACTTTGACGGATTGACAACACCGCGAATGGTTTGTAGCATCGCTAACACCACATCTGAGGAACACGTTATCGCAATAGAAATTAACGACTCTGGAAGAGGCCATAGAGATTGCGATGAGGCTTCATGAGACCCCAATATAACATCCTAACTTGGGAGTTTAGCAGATCCACATGAAATTGAAAAACTTATGCCTTGAGATGTAGAATCTGAAACAAGATAGGACAGCTTGACTAGAAGTGCGCGAAGAAGGGTGGTGTGTAAAATGAAAGTGTCAGGGTCATGATAAGGACCACTTCCTGGTTTCACGAATTTCCTCATGGGAGGAGGACCAATCCCAATAAGACCAAAGGCATGAGTAGGACCTAGCGTAGCACCTTCTTTGCGGTGCACAATTTTTCAAATAGGAGGGAAACATGCTACGGACAACTGCCATTTGTTACAGAAGTATACTCAAAATTCGCAGCAATTATTCTATAACTTTTGTAGATCAATGGGACACGATGAGCGCACTTGTAGAAGCTATGAGTTAATGATGGATACAACTCCCAACTATAGGGTTCAGGCCAAATCACGACCCCTAGACCTGAATGCAAGAGTGGCGCAAAAAATATTTCAGGGGCGTTGACGAGGCCGAGGTGGAGGAGGACCTGGAAGAGCTCGTAGATAGTGGATATGCTACAATTGTAGAGGTCCAGGACATTATCCCCACGATTGTACAAATCCAATGCATCCATCATGTCTGTATTGTACCTTGCTTGATCATGAGATGGAGGATTGTCCTGCACTGATAGCTAGGATACGTGACAAGGGAGCGCTACTACCTCCCTCGACTCAGAACCTGCAGATGATGAGGTCTGGAACGTGCAAGGAAGATCCAAATGTGAACGTTGTGCTCTGAAGTGGAATCATGAATACTAGAGATGATAAATGAAAATAGCCCAAAGATAGTACTTAGGTTCGCAAGGCTCCGACGAAAGAAGAAGAGTTTGATTTGGAGCGTGCTAAGGAAACCTTCATGGAAGCTAAGAAAAGCTTCACTGCTGCCTCCACTTTAGGAAGAAAAGATAGACCTGAGCCAAAGATGGACCCATCTATGCTTACAATGTTCCTGGAAACATGCATGAAGATACTGCGCGACAGTAAGGCTGTAAAAGGATTGCAGGAACTCATTAACAAATGTGTTGGGACTACGTGTTGTAGGGAAAAGTATCCGACTCGGATGACCCTATCCCACTCTAAGGGTGACATTTCCTTAGCAACAACTGTAAAACAAACTACTTAAGGTTTACTTCTTTATGAAAGCAAAAGAGAATGGAGAAATGCACTAACCGTTGCCTTGCGCTTAATGTCGAATCCAAACTCTTCTCTTTGGCCGCTTGCTCCTAGCTCTTTGTTCTTCTGCTCGCCCAGCTACAATGAGATCCTGCAAAATAACAAAGAAAGAAACTACAAGAGGCATGCAATCATAACTGGTTCATGGATTAGTGTAAACCAAACATGCAATCATCACAATATATAATTGAAACAAGAGCACATAGAAGAACCTCAATAGCTTTTATTAATGAAGAAATAAAGGTTCTGAGAGTGTTACAACCATTGAAGGCTCCAACCCAGCAACACCTCCCAGCAGAAAGAATTGCTCTTCTTCACCTCTCTCAAACAATCACCCAATAGTTCTATAGTGAAACCAACAGCATATCATTACTTTGCACCAAATTCCAGCCTCCTGAGCTCATAGGAGAGAGCTCAATATATAGATGAATTGAGAAAGGATGAGTCAGCTTGCAACTGATGTGTAGCTGCCTTATGTCCTCTCTCTCTTCAGTTAATCTTTAGTTGATCTTCAGTTCTTGAGTCCACTTGGTGAACCTTGCTTCCACTTGGAGAAACAAAGCCTCTGACTCATCACAAGGCGAAATCCCTGATCCAAGTGTCATTTTTGGAAGATTCCAAAGCAATGAATCATTGTGCCACTTGTCCCATCTCGCTCAGCGCAGGTGGCCTTTGTCCCACTTGCTTTGCAACGCAGGTACACCATGGAGCAACTGAGTTTCAGCGCAGAAACCTAGTGGAGCACCTGCTTTGATTTCAGGATTGCTTGTTTTTGAGTGTTTTCAGGTGGAGAACTGATCTGAGAGCTGTTGGTTTGCTGACCTTGTTCCTCTAGGGGTAGGAACATCATGTTTAGGGAACTTTGGATCCCTTGGATTATTGACAATTCATGCTTGTTGCTGTAAGGCACAAATTTGTCTATAACAGATGCCCCCTAAAGTATGAGGTCGTTTATCGGGTGAAATGCTTTATTAAGAGGATCCGAAGTTCATTCAATCTGCTGAGAAGTGTCCTGTAATAAGATACAATACGATACATTATTTTTCATACATTTTCATGATCTAGCTGAGGCGGGCATTCCCATGCTCAGCTTTATAAATACATTTTGGTACATAGAACAGATGATCGTCTGATTGTAGACTGATAATTCTCTGCTGAAATTATCATCCTTTGAGAAGGATGATCATCTGCTGCAATGATGTACATATCAAATGTCTTTATATCCTGAATATATATCGCAGCCCGGATGGATGAAACTAGATCCGGGGTCTTCAATCTCTTCCGATCTTCACTCGATGTACAAGTCGATCCATGTGAGAATTTCTTGAAGTCGAACATGGAAAGACATCGCTTGATTACCGGCCAATGATGTAAACCGTTAACAAGCGCGAGAGGAATCACCGATAAGGATGATGACCCTCAAGGTACAGCAGTACAATTCACATGGTGGGAATAAAAGACTTGGCGTCTACCACCATGCAAAATCCTCTGGTCGAAGGTCATTGATGTATACCTGTCGCCGGAAGTGAGAAACTTGCCATTGAGGCATGCAAGCTTCAAAGTACTGAAGGGGTTGTTCCTAGATCAACTCCTTGGATAATGAGCTGATGTCGACAAGGAGGGATCCGTCAAAGGAGGGCCTTAATGAATCCCACATCAGTGACACGGAACGGAGCTAGTGATTGTGATGAGGTGAAAACAAACTGTGATGTATGATTCAGGGTGGCGGTCATGAAGTGGATGAAGGATAATGTATGGCAGTGGGTGGGACACGGTTGACTCTTTGCAGAACCACATCTCTTGAACATATAACGACACTGATGTGATGGATCGGTAGCATTACCCCAATTGTGGATGGTGTGGTGAGGACCATGGTTATGAGACCGGTGAATGAAACAACCCAACCCGATGTGATACGGAGGACAAAGTGTCATGTTCAAGAGCGACTTGCTACCATTAATGCTGTGAGGTTCTCCCAATTTTTCCCCAGTCATTGCTGACCAGTACCTCTTTATTTTTGTCAAGCTTGAGGAGGATAACATATGCTTGTTCTATAACCTGCCCTTCAGGCAAGCCCATCGCTATGTTTTAATGAGCCTAGCGATAGGGAAACTCGTTCTCGTCTAAAGACAAGTTTGTCGCTATTTAATCATTTTAACGAGTCTAACGACAAGGAAAACTCGGTCCTTTTCATTTTTAGAGAGTCTGAAAAGGTACGGAAAGTTAACTCCAAAATTCCTTTTTCGTCTTCTAATCCCTTAAGTCCGAAAAAGTATAAAACAATACAGAAGGGATGAATTTTCGATTGCTTTAACGAGCCGAACAAAACAAGCGCTCGATCTTTTTGTGAAATAATCCCTTAGGTCCAAAAAAGATTAAAATCTAGAGGAGGGATAGCTCTTCCGGTCACTTTAACGAGCTGGAAGGCCAAAACTCGGCAAACTTTTCATATTTTACGAGTCAGTGAAAAGAGCTCAAAGAAGACTCGTCTTTTGAGGAACGAGTGATTAACAGGGCAACAGCAGATTCCAGGTACAGGTTGGAATATTCCAATCACGGCAGTGTCACAAGGATGGCTTAGTGAAATCACTCTTCGCAGTTGTTCCTCAAAATGGGTAAACAAACATATGGAGATGAACGATTGGCCAAATGAACGGATGGAGGTGAGACTGCAAGAACACGACCAAGGGCTTTAATATGGCTGTCAAAGGTTACATTCACCAAGGTTATTTACCGGTTCATTTTTTCTGGGTGAGCTTGAACTCTAGGGGAAGATTGCTCACAACTTATGTTTATTTTTTAACGAGCATGAACTATGCGCTAAAACTGCTCGGATCTTGCGTTTATTTTTTAACGAGCATGAACTGTGTGCTAAAACTGCTCGAAGATATGTTTGCATGCCCCCAGCATAATAACGCAAATCGAGGTGCATGCCCCCCAAGCTTCATTGCATTCAACTTTGTTGGTTGGAATGAAGGTTTACCATTGAGATCTGGAAAGGGGATCGTTTCATTTTTTAATGAGGTTGACATAGTAAAAGAACTATCCTCATTGTCCACTGTATTTACAGTACTCGATAGAAAATCGAAAACTGAAGGATGATAAAGGTTATTTTGAGTATCTTCCCCACAACTCGGGAGAAGGGAGCGATGGTGGGAATCACTCCATGGTGCCCCGTCAATTACCATTGATTGGACTATTCCTTTGTCGGTTCCATGCACTCGCGACCAAGGACTTAAAGGGGTGCCATATTCTCTAGACCTATCTATCCAAACGCTTGATGAGCGTTGATTTTGGGTTGCCCTTCAGGCCAAGAAAATTGATTGCTACAATACTTCTATTGGTCTTGGGGACAAAACCTTTGCATGATCCATGCTGATATCGTTTTCTGACATCTTTTGTGCGGAAGATATCATATTGCAGGTCCCTACTGTCGCCACTTCTCCCACAATGAACGTTGGCGGAAGGGTGAGAGTTCCCATTAATGTAGGATCCTTTAGTAGGCCTACTCCGATATTTTGAAACGAATGGTCGCTTCCATGGATCAGAGGAATGCTTCCTGTAACTTGTGAACCATTAGGGAGGAAATTTTGTTGGTCAATGATCGTAATCTCTCCTTGAAAGGGGAATGCGATTTTCCTAAAATAGGTCGACACAACAGCTTCCATGGCATAAATCCATGGTCTTCCCAGTAGGATGTTATAGTCAAGATTGCCATCGATGACTTCAACATCTATTTCTACTGTTTTGCCCCCTAGTTCAACTTTCAAGTTACTAAGGATACCGTAAGGGGTATATGTCCTTCCGTCGAATGCTTTTAATGTTGTCGATGATCGTGACAAGGTTGGAGATCCTAAAGTTTTCCAGCAACTCATCGACATAATACATGTCGATGCGCCCTCATCAATAATTGTTCTATGAACTGTTTTGTTGAGGGCTTTCACTTGGACGAGGAAAGCTAGTTGAGCTGGTAACTGAGGATCATACCCTTTGTGATCAAAGGACACTAGATTGGAATCTTTAGGATCCACCCCACCAATTGCTGAAAACAATACCTGCCTTTGGGATGGGCAATTTTGTAGTACTTCAAGAGTCGACATAGCAGACGGCGATTGCGCCAAATCTTCCACTATATTATAATGCTATGCCGCTCTGGCACGAGGATTAAATGTTGACTTGTGTACTACTCCCTTTGGCGGTTTTATTGTTAATTCATGTGTGATGGGGGGTACAACTTCTGCCGAAGTTGTTGTCGAACTACTAGGTTGATCTTTACCTTTATCGTTCGACACCTGTGGATTCCCGTAATCTTTGTTCCTTGTCGAAATCAAAGCATCATTCTGTTGCTTCGATATCGATAACATAAGCACTTGCGACGGTGAAGCATTTCCACTACCAACCAGATTTTTTCCTCGATCGGGAAATGGATCTGTTAACACAGCTGGAGTATGCGAATTCTTCAAGAATCTTTTAAACTCAGCTTTGTACGGACAATCTGTTGTCCAGTGATCCTCATCACATATGTGACACCCATAAGGGGGTTTCCCTTCTCCGAAGGGAGTTCTTCGGGGAGATGACTCTCCTCGTTCTTTCTTCTTCCCTTTGTTTTGCTTCTTCTTGCTTCCTGGTTGATCGGTTTCTTTGCCTTTATCTGTTGATACGGCATTTACTTCCGAAGCAAGAATTTCTTCATGCGCATTTTGGTTCGAATCCTTACGGGCCTTCTTTAGATGGGTCCTTTTCGGATTCGTGTTTGCTGTGCCAATCACGCCGTCGCCGGCATGAGAGTCACTATTTGATTTAGGAGGAGGAGGGATTGAAAACTCTGGTCTAGGGGTGTCTGGTATTTTGTCATAGAGCGTGCCGGACTGAGTATATACTAAGTCCAAATATTGTGCACGAGCAATAACCTGCTCTTCTGTTACGACTCCCCCCTTCGCCACATCTTCCGTTATGGCCGGAAGTAACGACTTTATAAACCACTCAGCTAAAAGCTGATCAGGAACGTATGTTTTAACCATTCTTCGTCGACGTCGCCACTCATGTATATGATCTGATATATGAGTTGCGGTTGTCTGTTTGAAGTTAGTCAATATTTCTGTTCCCGTTTCATACCTTATTGGTAATTGAAAGTGGGTTAAGAATGTCGTGGCAAGGGAGCTAAAATTGTCGAACGAAGCTCTTGGCAATTCTATATACCATTTTTCCGCTAGACCTGTCAATGTCCTCTGAAAGAGGCGAAGCCTTATCGAATCATCATTTAGAGTGTTCGACGAACACCACAGATGAAATGTCATCACATGATTCGACGGGTCTTCACCTGGATTTCCATTGAATTTAGGAATGTCGGATGGAAGTTTGTGTGGGATCACTGGCCACCATGGGGCGTAAGCAATTGGATCATTGGTTAACCGATGTAAATCAGGCAACTCTAAAGTCGCCACGAATGGTAACTGTTGATTCAAGTTAGGTGAAGCGTAACCAGGGTACGATGGAATCGCCTGAACAGTTGGTCTTTGCATACCAGCATAATGGAGTTGATGTTGGTATGACTGATACGGTTGATGGACTTGACCACTATAAAGTGGTTGATTTTGACCATTTTGGATATATGGTTGTCTAGTATTCGCAAAGATTTGCTGTTCAGAACCTTGGTACACTTGCTGGAATTGTGGCTGTTGGTATTGCACTATCCATGGTTGCGATACCATGGGTTGTTGTGCAACACTAACCATTGGACCAAGATGTGGGGTACTTGTACCTGATTGTACTTGTTTTGCCCCACCAGTAGGCGATTGTGGTTGGGTCGCAGGGTCAAGGGGCTGTTGCATGAGAACCTGAGAAATCTGAGGTTGACATACAACAGGCATCGTTTGAACTTGCGACACGGTTACAATAGCCGGTGTAGTTGGGATGTTCGTCACAGGTACACACTGTTGCATAGAATATACAACTCTTGGTGGCTGGGATAGCATAGGTACCCAACTACTCGTTGCAATTCCACCATAGCTTGAGTAAGGTTGAGAACTCCTGTATGGGTACCCTCCCGGAGGGGGTAATGAAAAGGCATACTGCCCCCCATACGGTGGTAATCCAGAACTCAAGGCAATTGATTGTCCTGGAGGACTGGATGGCCTAAATTGATTCCCAAAAGGGTCAATTTGATGAGTCTCACCATAAGAGTTACCAGACATTGCTCCGGAACAGACAGGAACAGACCATACTGTCGAGATAGTCCCTTGGTGGACTCCTTTTAGCGATTGAGAACTAGTTGGGACAGATGGTATGCCGGCGAACATTGTTGGATTTGCAGCAGGTAATTCTGCTGTCGCCGTGTCATTTGACACAGTCTTAGATGTCGACGGTTGTTCAGACATTTTGAGTCTATCCAATTGATTGCCTAGTGATTCTACAGGAACTTCCACTGGTGATGGACAAACTTCTGTTGTAGCAGGAAATAGAGTGACCTCTACTCCAAAATGAATTGCAGTGGATACTTGCGGTTCCTCTATAATTTCCTCTATCGCAATCAGACCAGGTGGAAGAGGAAGACCGTCAGGTCCATAAAAGATTTCCGGTGCCGAAGAAGGGGTTGTATCAACAGCGACAGATGTTTGAGGAACAAAACTCTCTGGACCAATTACAGATGGAACTGGTTTAGTTATACAAGTATTTGCCCCCAGACTAGGATCAGTATTACTATCCTTCTGTGGCGGTTGGACTTCTTCTATAGAGGTAGGGTTTCCGGAAATGTTTGGAGTAACCAGAATCTCAGATGTTGTCGGAACACTTGTTCTAACTTTTAAAGGAGATTTTGAACTGGTTCGACGAGCTCGCTTTGTCCGGATTGTTTTCGATTCTGGAGACAAAGATGGTTGATTCGCAAGCCTCCGAGAACGACGGATATTCAATTGACTTTCTTCCACGATTGCGGATTACTCGATCAACTAAAATATAAAGGGGGAAATTTGTGTTTCCGATTTGAATGAATTTTATTAAACGCTTTTAAACATAACTTTGCTTTTTCATGTTTTAAGAGTCGAGAAAAAGCTAAAGATGACTCTAGTCTCCTTCGATGTATTAATGAGCCCGAAGTGACAAATGCTCGGTTGGACCTTTTTAGTTATAGAGTTTGAAAAGGGCCAAAAGAAACTGCTCTGGAGATCTAGGCAGAGGGTGTGCCAAACCTTTCGCGAAACCACAGAATACGTTTTACGGTACGGGTGGTCGATCTTCGTGAATGCTGTGTTCACTGCATCGCGATCAGTAGGGCGGCCGACATGGCTTCCTAAGGATAAAGGATAAATGCCTATAGGGGTCTCCCAATATATACGCGACGGTACGTGGGAGCACAAGTCCGTATTAGTGCCACCGACTCTCAGGAGGAATCACCCACCTTCGTAGAGATCGACAGTCACTATGTTTAACGACGCCGGAACACGTCTCTACCTAGACCTCTATTTGTTTGTGTTATGTTACAAAGCATTGTTATGTAAATTTAATTTATTTTAATGTTGATCTTGCTTAGCAGTTTGCCTTTAAGGATCACCACGAGATGTATGTAACAAATTCCTGAATGCAGTCTAAGATGAGAAGCAAACTTTTCAATCTTTCAACTTTGAAAACCTTAACTACTGAGGGAAAAGAAAGGCAAATCTTTTCACACAGATCATAGAGCACACACTAAATGCAATTTTTTCCTAAATCGTCAAGCAAACAGTCAAATGCAAAATGCACAATGCATGTATTTTCTTTTCCCTTTCTTAATGTGGATGGGTTACAAAAAGAAAGTTGTTATATAACTTTGATTTCGATTTAAAGCGAAAGTAAACAAGCTTGTCCAAAATCAGAAGACACCTTAAGATTCACTTGCTTAATCACTGGAAATGCATGAAATCAAACCATAATGACGAAAGTAAATGACTAATCAGCTATGGACAGCAGACAAGCTAACTCTTTAGACCAGCAAAATGCCTAACACAGGTTCAGATCTAAGAGGCCAAAAGCAAGACTAGTTTACTTTTCGTTATGGGAAATTGTAAATGAGTAAGAAATACAAAGAAAAAGTACAATTTCGTTATATAACAGAGGCGGAATGATGGAAAGTAATATTGGTTTCAGAACAGGTGCAAGACTAGTAACTGGCAGCCAAATCAATAGTGAAAACAGGCAAGAGAAAAGGAGGAAACCCCAACAGCACTAGGCAAAATTGGGCCAACGCAGGTGCTGCACAGCCAGTCTGGCTCTCAGCGCAGGTAGCCCCTTCGGGACCTGCGTTGCAAAGCAGGTAGCCTGTGTACTACCTGCTTTGGAAAACGAAAGTTGCGTTTTCACAGTTTCCGGGTCATAATTTTCTCAAAAATGCACAGTTTTTGCTCAAATCAGAAGCAATCAGTCAAGCACACTCAAAGGGATGATTAGGAAGGTGAAAAGCTATCACTAAGATATTACAAGGATCCTTGTAGATCAGCTCTTCAAATCATGAACTTGCTCAGAAATGAGCTAGAGTAGCTGCCCTCTACTTCGCTTTTGATATAGTCAAAAGCTTTTCGATTTGGTACTCTTTTGTTCAGGAAATGAATAGCAAGATACTACAAACACAATCAAACGGATACGATCCCCAGCGGAGTCGCCAGTTTGTTGTAGGGAAAAGTATCCGACTCGGATGACCCTATCCCACTCTAAGGGTGACAGTTCCTTAGCAACAACTGTAAAACAAACTACTTAAGGTTTACTTCTTTATGAAAGCAAAAGAGAATGGAGAAATGCACTAACTGTTGCCTTGCGCTTAATGTCGAATCCAAACTCTTCTCTTTGGCCGCTTGCTCCTAGCTCTTTGTTCTTCTGCTCGCCCAGCTACAATGAGATCCTGCAAAATAACAAAGAAAGAAACTACAAGAGGCATGCAATCATAACTGGTTCATGGATTAGTGTAAACCAAACATGCAATCATCACAATATATAATTGAAACAAGAGCACATAGAAGAACCTCAATAGATTTTATTAATGAAGAAATAAAGGTTCTGAGAGTGTTACAACCATTGAAGGCTCCAACCCAGCAACACCTCCCAGCAGAAAGAATTGTTCTTCTTCACCTCTCTCAAACAATCACCCAATAGTTCTATAGTGAAACCAATAGCATATCATTACTTTGCACCAAATTCCAGCCTCCTGAGCTCATAGGAGAGAGCTCAATATATAGATGAATTGAGAAAGGATGAGTTAGCTTGCAACTGATGTGTAGCTGCCTTGTGTCCTCTCTCTCTTCAGTTAATCTTTAGTTGATCTTCAGTTCTTGAGTCCACTTGGTGAACCTTGCTTCCACTTGGAGAAACAAAGCCTCTGACTCATCACAAGGCGAAATCCCTGATCCAAGTGTCATTTTTGGAAGATTCCAAAGCAATGACTCATTGTGCCACTTGTCCCATCTCGCTCAGCGCAGGTGGCCTTTGTCCCACTTGCTTTGCAACACAGGTACACCATGGAGCAACTGAGTTTCAGCGCAGAAACCTAGTGGAGCACCTGCTTTGATTTCAGGATTGCTTGTTTTTGAGTGTTTTCAGGTGGAGAACTGATCTGAGAGCTGTTGGTTTGCTGACCTTGTTCCTCTAGGGGTAGGAACATCATGTTTAGGGAACTTTGGATCCCTTGGATTATTGACAATTCATGCTTGTTGCTGTAAGGCACAAATTTGTCTATAACACTACGCTAGGAGAACTACATATAGTCTAGAAGATTGGAAAACACAAGACTAGGACAGGGAGAGAAATGAGGCTAACTGCGCAAATTAGAGAATACAAAATGGACCAAGTAATTATGGACTTAGGATTGGATGCAAACATTCTGTCAAAGTAGACATGGGAGCACATGGGGATGCCTACACTGTAGTGGTCTCCTATTCAACTGCGAATGGTGAACCAACAATAGAAAATACCCATCGGGTGATTGTAGGAAATCACTGTGGATATTGAGGGAGTGAGCACATTAGCAGACTTTGAAGTAATAAAGATTGTTGATGAAAACAATCCCTACCCCATGCTCTTAGTAATTGATTGAGCCATTGATATGAACTGGGTGATTAATATGAAGAAGTGCAAGATGATTTTTGAGAAGAAGTCTTTGCGCGTAGTTATACCCTTAGACCCTGCTAAGGGATCGTGCTACACAGAACTGGTTCACAACTATGAATGTGATGATGATTTGGACTTGTTAACTTAGTGGGGCTGACCTAGGTTCAGAAGTGATTTAGCAAAGAAAATCTCAATACTATTGCCCCTTTCAGCAGCAGTCCGCAGAGCGCAGACTGAGGTCTCACCCGAAGTAGTATGGGAGGCTGCTAGAACTAGGTTTCCGCATCCTGGGGATGTCTAATATGAGGTGATTGGAATGCGGTCCAACCTTCACCCTTACTGCACTACATGCACCAGCGGGCGCCCCGCACCCCATGATACTATCTTCGTACAATTCTAGCCACAGTGCGACCGATGTTATTTACCTAGGTCTTCCTTAATTAGGCTCTGTTCGTTGACTACTTAGATTTTTTTCATATAAAATCATTCATAAAAGCATTTCTCAATTGCACGCAGTAAATAAACAGAGTAAAAGTAATGCATAACATCAAAATATGGATTCAAGAACAGATTCACAGAGTAAACTTCTATTTATTAACTTTAGATCCCAATTATAGACCCGACTCCACCCTGCGCACTTAGCTGTAGGGGTATGCGCACTCAACTATGGACTCTACTAGGCCTGTTACACTAAAATATCGTCACCATGATTATTTGCAGTCAGTATGGGTCTATCATCACTTGTACTGTCCTCCTAAGCAAGTCTAAGACCTCAGCTCTTCAAATCAAGCTTTGGAAGTGGGAGAAAGACATTAAAAATCAATGTAACTCTGGTTCCGCACTTTCTCTCATGGTCACCTGCGGTCCCACACCTTCTGTGTACAAAAGCTATGTACCTACTCGCTATGTCCCTAATAGTGTAGGTGTGGACCCCTGTGAAAGTCAAAAGGCGCAAGTTTTATCTTAAAAAACTCACTTTGGATTAATTCTAGAGTTTTCTAGAAGGAATTTTGACGTGGATTGTTCGCTCTGAGGTGGTTCATGCATCCCAAAAGAGAAGGAGCTAATCCCTTGACTAAAGGAGCTATCCCTTTGAAGGAGGACCTAGTAACCTCCCTCCATTGCACTATAAATACAGGCATTGGGGTGAGGACTAAGGAGGTTAGAAGCTGAACATTTTGAGGCTAAATGCTGGTCAAATTAAGACTCTTTGGTTGAGCTTGAGAGGAGAGATCACATACCTCTTGGTTCCATTGGAGAGTGAGTGAAACTTGTCAAAGTAGAGGAGACATCTTATTGGACCCTGGGAGGAGCTTGTACAGCGTCAAGGCAAAGGTTGTAAAGTTCTTCTTCTTTTGAATTAATACAATCAAACTCATTTTTCTCAACAAGTATCTTATGTTATTTGTTTCATGGAATCCTTGACTTTCATGTTAAATATGTTTTATGCAATTGTTTTTTCAGGTGCTATTTAATTTGTTTGCCTTGTTTGTGTTTGTATATTCATGAAGAGGAGCTCATTTGGATCAAAAGAGCGAGGGCATCCACAAGCTTGCGTTGGACCAAAGGTAGGCCCTAAAAACACTTGTTTGCTATTGTTTATTGAAGCATATTTAGAGAAAGATAGTGTCTGGTTGGTTTGCTTGTCGTTAGGTCTTATTTAGATTCTGGGAAGGTCTATCTTGTCCGCAAGATCGACTCATTCCGTGCGAAAAAATGGCAACCATAATGGGGATTTGATTGTTTTCCTTGTCTATACTTTGACCTGAGAAACTGTATTTTCTGTTTCTGTTTTTGACTTGATGATTGTGGGATTGGGTGAATTTAGTTAATTTTGAGTTATTTTTCATTTTTCATAGTTTTGGGAGAGGTACACACCCTCTGAGTTAAGCATAGTGCATACTTGTACGCACTTTTGCTTTGTGCACAGAGCGTGGACGCACCTGTGTAAACAGGTTGCCTGCGTACCCTGTCAAAAATTTGAAAAATTTTAAATTTTTCTCTTTTTTATCAGTTTAGAATTTGTTTATAGGTTTTAGCCGTTGCCCATACCTGCTTGTTCCCTGTCAAAAAAATTCCTTGGTTTAATTTCATTAGCATTAGGGTTTTAGGTGGAATTCCTAGGAATTTTGCTTGTTGGGTTTGTTTTTCGTTTTTGGTTGTGTAGTGGCTCTGAGCTTAGAAGCCGTAGGGACCTCAGATTACCTTGGTGTCTACCAGTCTTCTTATGAGTCTGACCATTTATGAAATCTCCCCTTGTTGAGGAATTCGCTTTGAGTTTTCTCATTTCAAAATTTCGAAAAGCTTGTAGTTGAAAGTTTGGAATTTTCATTTTTATAAAAAGAAAACGAAAGATTGGTTGTTTTTTGACTAATTGTGATTCTACATAAACTAGTCCTTAGCTCACGTTTAGCTAAGTAAAACATCCTCAAAAAGACTTTTAGTAGGATTTAACTTAAAGTAGCTTTTTACAGTTTGTAGCTCTCAAAGTTAGTCATTTTCATTAGTTTTGAGTGTTTTATTTACAAAATATAAAAACAAAATCTCTTTTGGAAAAGTTTGTCTTTTGTAGTGATTGAGCGCTTTGAAAAGAAAAGGGAAAATTGTGTGAAATAGCTAGTTGTCTCATTTTGAGTGCTTTGGAAAGGAAAAGCTCTTCTTTTAATTTGTTTAATTGAGAAAGATTTGTGTTTACAAAGTATTTGCATTCTCAAACTCTTTCTTAGTTTAGAAGTTCATCGAAGAGAAAAGATTGTTTAAATCATCTTAGGTGCATCATTTTAGTGATTTCGAGTCGAGTCTTTACACCACGAGTTTCATCTTCGCCACCTCTTGACTTAAACAACAACCACTAAAATTAACGCTTAAAGTAAAATTAACCTAGTAAAATTTTATTTATAGGGCTCTGATACACCAACTTAGCTTAGGCTAGTGTCTTGGAGTAGGAGAGTAATTAACTCTCCAAGACAGTAAAAACAAACAAGTAGCTGTATCTTGTGGTAGGAAGAAATCCAATTGTTGCATTTATGCTCTGGGAAAGCTCCTCTTAAAGGAGAAGCAAAAGATTGTGTCTGAACCAGTGTGGGAATCAATCCTTCCTCATTGGGAACGACGCCAGATATTCATGTATTAAAAATGGTAAACCTCGAATTAACCATTGTCGAGGAGCCTGGGGTCACTTGTTGGTAAACCTTGGATTATGTCAAGGAGCCTTCAAGGGGATTGAGCTTGCTACTCTGCCCTTGCGTGCATATCGGATCGTAGATTGTTCCCCCAGGCGTATTTGTCTCAGTTGGTAACCTTACTTGCCATATTCTTTAGGATTCTTCCTAAGGTGACAGTGGTGGGAAGATCCCACTGTACCTGGAATAGACGTCGGCTAGACTCACTTGGATTTTCTGGGGGGGTTCACTTCACTCGAGACGGTTAAGTGGAGGAACTTGGTCCAGTCTATTCATTAAGTAGGTTGTGGGGGTAACTGTTCCAACCGCCATTTCTGTACTGAATTCTGCAACGTTGGATTTCATCACCAACTAGTGTTTTCGGTCCGGAAAGTTACTGTTTGTGTTTGATCTCTAGATTCTTTAGGCATTTGATTCAAATTTGTTTGGTTCTTTAGAGGCTTTAGGTGGTTTTCATTTAGACTTTACTTTGTTTGCGTGTGAAGTAGTTAAAAGTTTTTAACTGTGGCTGAATTACCAAGACAGTCCCGTAGACTTCGGGGCCAGTCTCCTGAGTTTGTAACCGTGGCTAATTTACTGAGGAAGTCCCGTAGACTTCGGGGCCAACCTCCTGAAGAAGTCCCGAGCCATATTGAAGGCTTGAAAGTCCTCGTAACTCCTAGTGGCAGTAAAGTTGGGTCACCTGAAGAAGGAGAGTCTTCGTTGGTTGTACATCCTGATTACCAAACTCTAGTAACAGGTTATAATCTTGAATCTATTTCGGTTTCCGAACTTGCTGGTAGCTTTTCATCTACTAGTGATATAGGTGAAGAACCTGAGATATCTGAACTTGTTACTCCAACATCGGGGTTTGTCTCTCCAACTTCTAGTGGTCCTAATTCACCTAGGGTAGAAAGAGTAATCACCGAAAATCTTCCTTCTGGTTTGATAGCTATTGAAGAACTTGCTCCGGAAGAAGAAGTAGGCATCCCTATCCCTAAAAATCAACCTATTATTGATCTAAGGGAGCGTGAATCAATTTTTTACAGTCCACCTAGAAGTACTACTTGGTATCTTTCTTTGACTAATTATTTGGAAAACCCAGTGTTAGGTTTTTCACCACCTCGTGCTCCTTATCACCCTAGAGGTTTTTATACTCCCGTAAATATGTCAGGTCAGTCGTCCATGTTTACTCAATCGCCTGAATCTTTTTTGTACGGAGGTCCTTTTGTTCCCTCTAGGTATCAGTCACTTTCTGGTACTTTTTCGGGAGCATCTCCTCAACCTATTGAACAAGGGTTATTCACTAGAAGCAATGGTGCAAAGCCGTTGAGCGTAGAAGACATTCTTATGATGTCAGGTTCTATTCCCAATTCTCAACCTCAAGGTGGCCAGTTACCGCCTGGGGGGCAGCCTCAATTAACGCCTGGGAGGCAACCTCAAGGTACACAATTTGCATGTGGGGGGCAACCTCAAGGACAGTACATGCCTACGGTACAATACGTTCCTCAAGGTGAACCCCAGACTCAATATGTACCCCAAGGTCAACCCCAGTATCAATTTATACCTCAAGGTTAACCCCAGTATCAGTACATGCCTCAGGGGTATCTACCCCAAGGTTAGTACTCAAACCAAGGTTTCCAACCACCCCAAGGTCAATCTTATGTTCAAGGAACGGGAAATGTACCTTTCAGTTATCAATCCTACCATCAACCCGGTTATGGTCCTCAATACACTCAACCTGTTATGGGTCAGTACCCTGGAATGAACATAGTGTGGGATCGATCACAAACTCAACAGGTGTTGCAGCCAAGTGTATAGTTGTCATCTCAAACTGGACAACCCTTAGTTTCTGGTTCATTCCAGCAACCAGTACAGTCTAACATTCAAACTTCTGTACCTTCAGTAGTTTCACAGTCTGGGCCTACTGCGCCTCTTACTCCATCTCAAACGACTGCTGCAACTGCCACAACGTCTGTTCAATCTACCCTACCTACTTCTGGAGTATCGACAGCTCCGGTTTCTACTGTTCCTGTATCTACTCCTCAAACATCTTTACCACCGTCTGGATCCACGATTCAAACTACGGTTCAGATGCCTGTAGGACAACCTGGTTTAAGTACGGTTGTCACAAGTCAACCTCAATTCACCTATCAACTGTACCAGGGACAGTACCAATTCGGTCCTGCTGTCCAACAGCCAGTTTATCAGTATCAACCGTATCCTGGGTACACTTATCATCAACCTCAACAACCCCAGTATGGTCCGGTTAATCCTAGTTTTTCGGGAGGATACAATATCCTGAACGCGATTCCTATTCCTAGTTATCCCGGATATCCTCCTCCTGGGGCTGGTCTCATGACCCAGAGTTTTAGGGATCCTAATCGGCAGTTACCATTTATCACAACTTTGGACTTACTTGATTTGTCACGCCTAATGAACGATCCGATTAATTATCTTCCGTTTTGGCCGCCAATGCCGAATAAGTTGCCCAGTGACATTCCCAAGTTCGAAGGTGAATCTGGAGAGGACCCGTCGAACCATGTGATGACTTACCACCTCTGGTGTGCGTC
Source organism: Pinus tabuliformis (assembly GCA_031772625.1). Classification (NCBI taxonomy): domain Eukaryota; kingdom Viridiplantae; phylum Streptophyta; class Pinopsida; order Pinales; family Pinaceae; genus Pinus; species Pinus tabuliformis. The sequence goes on along the minus strand of CM062808.1, from coordinate 238,085,127 downwards.
TAACTCCATCACAGATGATTCGATCCGTCTTAGACTTTTCCAGCGCAATCTAACTGGTCTCGCGGCCAAGTGGTACATTGAGTTACCGCAAGGCACTTTTTATAATTTTAGTCAGTTAGCTACCTCGTTTTTAACTCATTTTCAGTTGCCAGTCAGATATGACAATGGCACGGAACTGTTAACTTCGCTAAAACAATCGACATCCATGTACATTTCAGATCATATTCATGAGTGGAGACGTCAACGACGTTTAGTGAAGGTATTTATTCCAGATCAAATCTTGGCTGAGTGGTTTGTAAAATCTTTGTTGCCAAGGATCACTGAAGATTTTGCTAAAGCCGAAGTTTTTACTGAGGAGCAAGTGATTGCTCAAGCACAGTACCTTGACTTGGTCTATACTCAGTCAGGTACGTTACACGAAAAGATCCCCGATCTTCCCAAGTCAAATCAAATCACTGCAGTTCCTTCGGGATCTCATGCCGCTGACGGTATGATTGGTACGGTTAACACTAAAAGTAAGAAGAAGTCTTCCAAGAATTCTTCTCCTATCATAACCTTGCCTGATTCCCCGACAGGAGATTCTTCTGCAGAGGTTTCCGCCGATATTCACGTTGTAGAGTCATCTACGGCTAAATCAAAATCCGGTGGGAAGAAGAAAGGAAAGAAGAAGAATAAAACGGACAAAAGTTCAAAAGAGAAATCTGAAAAGGCGGAATCCAATGATGAAAAGCGCAAACCTCGTTATCCATGTCTCATTTGTGACGAAGAACATTTTACAAGAGACTGCCCTCATCGAGCAGAGGTTGCGAAGATCGTCAAAGGTTCCCAAACTCCTGTTGTTTTGAAGGATCCATTTCCAAGTCAAGATAGAAATATGATAGGTTCTTCCTCGAGTGCCAATGAAGAACCCATATTGATGATGTCCCATGTAAGGATTGCGACTCGATCGCAAGATTATGGCAGTAAAAGTCCTATTGATGGTAAAGAAGCAGAATCTTCTCATTCTAATCCATCAACCTCAGTTCCCGGTTCCAATCCACTACAGATCGAGAAACCTAATCCAGACTTAGTAATCAAACCGCCCGCCAAGGGTATACTTCGAAAGTCAGCTTTCAATCCACATGCGAGAGCAGCTCAAAATTATAACATTGTTGAGGATTTAGTTGTTTCACCCTCAGCAATGTCAGCTTTGGAAGTGCTGCAATCATGCCCAGCACAGCATAAATTACTTTTTTCGGCTATAGGAGCTTTTGATGTTCAGGACTCGAACCTAATAATCTTTGACCTAGAAAATAGTACACTGCATTTGCCTCATCAAATGGCTTTCCAAATCCCAGTGATAGTCAAAAACAGGCCTATTCATCGGACTGTAATTGATGAAGGAGCTTCAACGTGTATTATGTCGATACAGTGTTGGAGATCGCTTGGTTCTCCTTCACTAGATCAATCCCCGACAATTCTTAAGGCCTTTGATGGCCGTGGGTTTCATCCTTTTGGCATTCTACAGGATTTTCCTATAGGGGTTGAAGGAAAAATCGTTAGTCTAGATGTGGAGGTGGTTGATGCCCCTCTAGACTACAACCTTCTCTTGGGTCGAAGTTGGTCTTACGCTATGACAACGGTCATTTCATCGGTCTTTAGAGTCATAAAGTTTCCACATAATGGAAAGATTGTAACAATAGACCAGCTGGCTTACTTTTCATCCAACCCAGCCTCTTCGGAGAGTATTCAGCATGTCGGTAAAATGACTATCCCATATAAGGATGTTGGAGTAGGATTAGTTAAAGATGCCGATTTACTGGGAACTTTTCCTTTTCCTCCAATCAACGCATCATCTTCATTTGCAACTATTCATATGATTACATCAGACACTATTTTTTATGACGATCCTTGGATCATTCCTTCTGAATCTGAAATAGACTCATTTGGTAATTCCATGCCTTTGAGTCCATATGAAATTGCCTATGAAGCCGTGCAGTCTTTTCCCAACCCGTGTTCAACCGAAAATGACTTAATGAATGTGGTCCGTGAGGAATCACTTTTCACATCAACCTCGGATTTAACTACGGTTTCTGAACTTGTTCACTCTGATGAGCAAATTCGTGAAATCCTATGTGTAGATGATTTACCATGGGAAGATCTCCATCACAGATCTTCGTTTTTACCTGAGGATGATCGTTTTGAAAATGATTTCTCATCAATATTTATGACTGAATATGTCAAGGAACCTCAGAATCCAATGAAACATCCCGATTCAGAGTTAAATTTGGGAAACATCTCTCGAACTATTCCCATTGACATTTCGGTTAAGCCCGGAATTGTTGAGAACATTCATATAGGTGCCTCGTGTACAGATGACGAAATTCAATTATATAAGGCCCTATTTCAAGAATTCTGCGACGTGTTTGCCTGGTCCTATGAGGAAATGCCAGGAATTGATCCCGCGATTGTTGTTCATGAGATCAAGACTTACCCGGACGCTAAACCCGTCCGGCAACATTTGCGTCAGATTCACCCACGAAAAGCTGCTGCAATTAAAGCAGAAGTTGAAAAACTGTTGAAAGTAAGTTTCATTTATCCGATCCTGCTAACGGATTGGGTATCGAATATTGTTCCAGTTAACAAAAAACAAGGACTAATAAGAATATGCATCGACTATAGGAACATTAATCGAGCATGTCCAAAGGACAACTACCCAACTCCCTATGTCGATCAAATCATTGATGATTGTGCCGGCAGCGAAATATTTTCCTTTATGGACGGTTTTTCCGGATAAAATCAAATCAACATTCTACCTGCCGATCAACCAAAAACGGCTTTCATTTGTCCATGGGGGACATTTGCTTATTGCAAATTACCTTTTGGGCTTAAGAATGCCAGAGCAACTTTTCAGAGGGTGATGTCTTATGCATTTCATGACATCAAGCACATTGTGCAACCCTATCTCGATGACTTGCCTGCTCATTCATTACATCGAGCTGATCACCTCGTCCATTTACGAGCAATCTTTATGAGGTGTAGGCATTATCGTATTCGGTTGAACCCACACAAATGTGTCTTCTGTATAGAAATAGGTCGATTGCTAGGATTTGTAGTTTCGAAAGCCGGCATTCGCGTTGATCCCTCGAAGGTCGAAGCTATCATCAATTTGCCTCCTCCTTCGAGTCTTCGCCAACTCCAAAGTTTGCAGGGGAAAGCAAACTTTTTACGATGATTCATTCCTAACTACGCCGAGGTTACAAAAGTTTTTACACAGTTGTTGAAACAGAACACTCAATTTTCTTGGGATGAGATAGCTCAGAAATCTTTTGATGCACTCAAACACGCGTTGACCCATGCACCGTTGTTGCATCCTCCCAACTACAACCAGGATTACTTCTTGTATCTCGCCGCCTCCCATTCCACCATTGGAATGGTCTTAGTTCAGGAAGATGAATTCGGAATAGAACATGTGATATATTACCTTAGTCAAACGTTAAATCTAACTGAGCTAAAATGCTCACATGTGGAGAAATTGGCATTGGCAGCCGTTCAAGCTGTCCAACGTTTTCGTCACTACATTTTACTACGTAAAACTATGGTAATTTCAGATTGCAACCCTATGATCTACATTTTGACCAAACAATTGCTAGGGGGCAAGTACTCTAAATGGATTGTTATCCTGCAGGAGATCGACCTGGAGTTTGAGAAATCTTTAGTTTTTGCAGAATTAATGTGTGACTTCCTGCGTGCTAACACGAAAACTGTGGCAAAGGAGCCCATTGCGGACGAATCTTTGTTTCTAATCAGCACTTTAGATCCGTGGTATGGGGATATCATCACCTATCTCCAGACCCAATCCTTTCAGCCAGAAATTTCAAGGTCGGAACGTCGGAATATTCGATTCCAGTCCCAACAATTCAAAATTATTGGAGATACTCTTTATCGCCGTGGGGCGGACTCTATTTTTCGACGTTGCTTAAATCACGAAGAAGCTGAGAGGGTTCTAAATGAATGTCACTCTGGAGCATGTGGCGGTCATATGTCTGGGTATGCCAAAGCCCAAAAGATATTGTGCGCTGGCTATTTCTGGCCGTCCTTGTTTAAAGATTGTATTACAGCGGTCCGAAAATGCCACAACTACCAGATTTTTGATCGTAAGATGCACGCTCCACCTGCTCCTCTCCACCCTACAATTGTCATTGGTCCTTTTGCCAAATGGGGTATCAATTTTATTACATGTAACCCTCACTCGGCAGGGGGGCATGCGTATATCATCCTTGCGGTAGATTATTTTACTAAGTGGGCCAAGGCGATGCCTACATTCGAGGCAGACGGCAAGACAGCTGCAATTTTTGTGTTCAATCATATAATTGCTAGGTTTGGTGTCCCACAAGTGATAATCACTGATCATGGGCGTCATTTTCGAAATGTTATGATGACCGAACTTACAGGCCAGCTTGGTTTACGTCACGATAGTTCAACTCCTTATTATCCACAAGCAAATGGTCTGGTTGAATCCATCAACAAAGTTTTAGTTATCATGATCCGACGAATCATTGGGATTCATCGGTCGAATTGGCACAACATGCTATTTTCAGTGCTTTGGACATACCGAACTTCAGTAAAAACATCAACAGGGTTCACTCCTTTCCAACTAGTCTATGGTTTGGAAGCTGTGTTACCCATTAAGTACGAAATCTTGTCACTGCAAATGGCCATCGAGTTACTTCCAGCTACTTCCGAAGAGGAAAAGCGTTTGTTATACTTAGCTCAATTAGATGAGAATCGACGTGATGCTGCATTGGCGATCGAGACTCACGCAAAACGTATGAAAGCTCAGTATGATCGGAATGTGACCCCTCGAAATTTTTCGGAAGGAGACCTAGTGTTATTGTATGATCAAGCTAATGATAAATTAGGCGCTAGGAAATTCGTTCCTATGTGGCATGGTCCCTATATTGTTAAGCGAAAGCTAGCAAAAGGGGCCTATGAATTGGTGGAATTTGATGGGGACTCTTTGGGTAAACCCAGAAATGGCCTTTATATGAAGAGGTACTATGCTTGAAAGAATGAGGTATGGAGATTTTTAGTTAGGATAGTTTTTCTTTCTAGCTGGTGTGTTTTAGTTTAAAAACAAAAGTGTGCTTAGCTTAGAGAGTGTTTTTCTGTCATTTTTCCTGCTTATCTTGGTTTTACTCTTGATATTGCAGATGTCGATGCCTCTCCAAACATACATTGGGTTTGCTGATGGTGCTTGTCGTAATACACGGAACATCTCTTCCGCAGCTTGGGTTATCTATTCGCCCTCTGACGAGTTAGTTTCTATGCATGGGGTAAGCCTCGGTCAAACAACAAACAACATTGCAGAGTACAGTGCAGTGATTGAGTTATTGTCTGAATCTATTTCATTTGGGATTCAGAGTTTGATAGTGAGGTTAGATTCTGAACTCGTTGTGTTACAGCTTAATAGAGTATATGCCATTATAAATCCAGTGTTATTAAGATTATTTTTGAGAGTGTGTATCTTGGAACGTGAGTTTGATTATATTGAATATCAGCATATTCCAAGGTCTTTAAATACATTAGCAGATGCAATTGCTTCTTGAATGTTAAATAGACATTTGCAATAATCATACATGTAAATTTAAAACGATTCCATAATATGATTTACAAGATAAGCTGGTAATAGTGATATATATATAGGAGTGTGTCAAAAAATACATCGTCTTCGATCATAGGTTGAAAAACACCTTATGATCGGCAAAAATGATAAGTACAAAAACAAAAATGTCACATGTGCCCACAAAAGGCGATCATCCTATCACTGGTGATGATCTCTATAAGAAACCACTGCCCAGGCCACCTTGCAAAGGAACCTCCTAAAAGGTCCCGGGACTCGAATCACATAGCGCTGAAGTCGACGAGGAATGTCGTCTATAGTGGTCTCAGGAATATCCCCTGTCAAGTGCTCAAGATGACTCTCCAACTCGGCCAAAACCTCTGCTGATTCATCCTGTGGGGCTGGCGCGGGTGCAACTGGTTGCCTCCTCTCGAAAGGCCAGAGAGCGGCTGGTCACTGTGGACCCACATCTGCATTTGAAAATTTTACTATCAGTTTTGAGATGATGGAAAAATAAAAAAAAATTTTAATAGGAAAAGTTGAAAATGATTTTACCTGACTCATCCCACTGCTCTCCTGGTGGAAGAGCCATGTCTGGGTCACCACGGAAATCCATCCCAGCGTAAGGGAAGTCTTGAATGGAAAAAACCTGACTTTCCAACCATTGGAAATACTCAGGTTTGAATCGAGCAATTTCTGTCCTCTCGTCCGGGTGACAGGCCATGACTGCGACCCATCGCATCAGTTTGGGCTCTCGAGGAATGTTGGAAATAATAATGAGAGGGGGGGGGTGAATCAGTATTATCACATTAATAAAACTTTTTCATTTCCATAATCAGATTCATATATGCTACTTCCACAACTTCTTATGATTAAGTTAATTGATCTTCAATGAGTGATTTAGAACATTATCAACCATATTATCAAATAACAGATGCCGTAATAGAGAATAGATCATCACACATAAGGCACACACATGAACACCATGATATAAGGTGGAAACTCAATGCGGGAGAAAAACCACCTGCTGCAAGTCATCTCAATCTTCTTCTTAATAAGAAAATCCTTTTACAATATTTGTACTGGTGCAGTCTTATACCAGTACGGGAGCTACAACCCCCTTTGCTCTTGTACTAGCCGATCCATTTACTAGTATGCAGCCTGCTACCTGCTACAATGCTCCAAAGATCTCCCTTAGCTTTTGTACTAGCTTAGATACTAGTACATAGGCGCTGGCCTACAATCTTCTCTCCTCCAGGTACCACGTTTCATCAATTTTCAGACTGGATACACTGAAGCACAACACATAATCTGAAAGGCCACTTTTCATCCAATTTTCATACTGGACCCAACAACAACATTGAAGCTCATAATCAAACAACCTTCTGAATCACCCAATCACCAGATCCATACATATACAATGATATTATGAGAGTTATCAACCAGATCTAGTACATAAAGATAAGTCATTAATCATGTTGTTATCTGAACTCAATACCAGTAACCAAACATCAGTTATGCACCCAAAACCCTGCAGAATAGTCAAAGGCAATTAAAACAAATTTTAAGCAGGGATCGCAACTTCACTGGTATAGATCTGCGGATATCTATGGCGTCTCCGCACTGCGCCTTCTGTGGCGCCTCCGCACTGTGCCCCTTGTGGCGCCTCTGCACTGCGCCTTCTGTGGCGCCTCCGCACTGCGTCTTCTATGGTGCCTCTGTGGCGTCTCCGCACTGCGCCTTCTATGGCGCCTCCACACTACACCTTTTGTGGCGCCTCCGCACTGCGCCTTCTGTGGCGCCTCTGTGGCGTCTCCGCACTGCGCCTTCTATGGCGCCTCTGCACTGCGCCTTCTGTGGCACCTCCGCACTGCGCCTTCTGTGGCGCCTTCGCACTGCGGCTTCTGTGGCGCCTCTGCACTGCACCTTCTGTGGCGCCTCCACACTGCGCCTTCTGTGGCGCCTCCACACTGCGCCTTCTGTGGCACCTCCACACTGCGCCTTCTGTGGCGCCTCCGCACTGCACCTTCTGTGGCGCCTCCGCACTGCGCCTTCTGTGGCGCCTCCGCACTGCGCCTTCTGTGGCGCCTCCGCACTGTGCCTTCTGTGGCGCCTTCGTGGCATCTCCGCACTACGCCTTCTGTGGCGCCTCCACACTGCGCCTTCTATGGCGCCTCTGTGGCGTCTCCGCACTTCCGCAGCTGCAGCGCTCGAGAGATCACCCTTCACAGATTCGCTTTCAACTTCCCTTTCATAGATCAAACCTTTAAAACAATAACCCAATATTTCAGATCTTAAGATATTCGATTTGCAAGAATATGTTAGCCAAGTGATCTCATTTGCTTTATATAGGCTTTGGCCTTTCACAATACCACGGGCCAAAACCATAGGATCAAAAAACTGTTGGACTAATACCATGAACCAACCATGAAAGTACGTGAGATCAACACTTTTGACGAAGTACCATGGTCCAAAACCATAGGTTCAAATACCAAGGACTAACTACCATGGACCAAAGGTAAGTTCTCCAACATATACGCACTTTTCCTCATAGGTTCAAATACCAAGGACTAACTACCATGGACCAAAGGTAAGTTCTCCAACATATACGCGCTTTTCCTCATAGGTTCAAATACCAAGGACTAACTACCATGGACCAAAGGTAAGTTCTCCAACATATACGCACTTTTCCTCATAGGTTCAAATACCAAGGACTAACTACCATGGACCAAAGGTAAGTTCTCCAACATATACGCGCTTTTCCTTGCATGAAAGTGCGTGAACTTTTTCTCTACATGAAATAAACTTTTCTCTGCATAAAAGTGTGTGAACTTTTCTCTACATGAAATAAACTTTTCTCTGCATATAAGTGCGTGAACTTTTCTCTACACTATAATTTATTATCTGAGATGAGTGGGTTGCCATCAAGTACAACATATGTATCATAACGCCAACAATCTCCCCCTTTGGACTTGATGGCAACAACAACCAATCACTCTCCCCCTTTGACATCAAGGGCAAAGGGTTATGCTCCCCCTAAGAACATGCTCCCCCTGACTATAAACCAGATCTGCAAAGAAGAACCATAATCCATGACCATGAAAGAGATAGATTGCAGCAATAATCAGACCAGCATCCAAGATCTCCTTCTGTACGTCCTCCATAATGCCAACAATGCATTATAAGCTCCCCCTGAGTACCTGTTGAAATCTCTGAATGAGCTCCCCCTTTGTATATGTCATGGTGCACCAATCTGATCATGCTCTTTCTGAGAACAAGCTGAAATGTCTGCTCTGCTATATAGTGTTGTTCATGCTCAGGCTCCCCCTGACTGTAAGCAAGGTCTGCAAAAGGATGTTCTACATCACAAATGACCTTCCTAAAAGATTCAATACATACATTCATCACCCAACCAAGTGGGGATATATCAGAAAAATGAAAACCAAATACATTACATCTTCATCCCAGGCATAGTGGGGAAACCAACATAGGTCGTTACATGACCTGAAGAGATGACACTATTACATCATGAGGCAACAAAACTTTATGATCTGCTCCATAGTATCTGTCAACAACAACTAGACCAGCAACTTGTATTAGTGCATGAATCATCAAGGTATGTCCGCATCAACAGAATTTCACATTCTATGTGAGAAACATCATAGCCATCCAGATCTACATGAATCAAGTATCATCAATTGGGAATATCTGCATTAATCAACATATGTATGAAACAATCCTATCATCATATAGATAAGAGCTCATTATCGTCATGTCTCCAACAATGCAACTTTGAATAATCATCCCTGTATCCAACCAACAATCCTCATCCATTTGTGCCAAGAATGAAAGGAATCATAATTGTAATATATGATCTTTATGCATATGACGACAGCAGCATATGAGTGACTCAACATCAAGAAGATGTGATTACAAGCTAAGTGCTTCCCATGCAAGCATCATTAGAGAATCAACCATAAATCTGATCCAAGAACCATGTGAACAACTCATAACCATAGCAAGATGAATCATTTATCCATATAAGTATCATCACCCAGGACTATTAACCATAATGCCAATAATGCATTAAGTCCATATGCTCCCTCTAAACCTGTGCCATCTGTCTGATCATGCATATCAATAAGAAGTATCAAGACATCATCAATATCAAGTTAGAACCAAAACACTTCTAACCATCATATCCACACATCATTATTATTAAGTAGAGAAAAACTGATCCTTCTCTTGAATCTGTCTCTACTGCCTTTCTTCAAACAATCATATACGCGACTGTTCAGTAACTAACTCGAGTATATATGCAACTTTCCTTTATGGAGTTTTCATATGAGATTCAGGACACTGAAGTTTTGTACTTTCAGCTCCCTCTGATTCTGGTATGTCTGTACATTGTGCAGTGCCACCTTTTTCTGACTGTACTTCCTTTTTCCTCCATATCTTCAAGCGTGATGATGACATTTTCTCCTTTTGATATGGTGCCCACACTTTGTTCCTGCATTCCTTAGCTATATGTCCAAGCTTGTTACATGCATAACATCTTACATGTTTCATATTCCTCCTGTAACAATCAGCATCTTTGTGACCAAACATATTGCAAGCAAAGCAATATCCATAAAAGTACCTTGAATGTGATGATATTTCTGCATAATGGTCTTGAACCCTTCTTCTTCTACATCTAGCTGCAACATGTCCAAGATTATGACATACATAACATTCAACATTATTCATAGGAGGAGTAAAGGATTTTCTTTGAGGAATCCCTTTTCTTGGTTGATGATGAGATTGATCTTTCATTTCTTCGTTGATCACTTTAGATTTCTCTTTAGAGTTCCTTGCCTCACCTTGTGAACTAGATTCACCTTCAACAGATTCATGGAAACCAAGACCAGTCTTTATAGCAGGAGACCTTTGACTACTAAGAATATCATCCAAGACTTTAGAACTATCTTGAAATCGTAAAAGCTTATCCTTTTCTTCTAGTTTACCTTTCAAGATATTTACCTCAACCTGAAGCTGTTCTTCCTTTTCAAGAGATTGCTTTTTCAAATCTTCTTCAGCTTTCCTTCCTTCTTCCATTTGTTCCCTTAGTTTGAGAATCTCCTTTTCTTGTTCTTCATTCAGATCATGCTGCATTTGACAAACTCGGAAGGCACATTCTAGTTGAGATTTTAAGCTGGTGACTTCGTTTTCTTGTTTTGCAATAGCTTGGAGTAGATCTGTGTTTTGCTTCTTTGATTCTTCAAGATCTCCTTTTAGTGAGAGGATTGTAGCTTCAAGATTTTCATAGTAGCTGGATCTATCTTTGAGTTTCTTGATGATTGTGCTTCTTTCGTTGACTTCTTTTCTTAATGATGTCACTTCATGCTGCAATTTTTGACATTGGTCTTCCTTGTCCTTGAGTAGCTTTCTTACCTTGTTTCCTTCTTCTAGTTGGGCCTTTAGTTTGGTAGCTTCTTCTTTGAAATCACATTCCCTTTTGTTCAATAGATCTTGTTGATCTCTAATTTTGTCTGTCAGCCTTTTAAATTCTGCCTCTATTTGATATCTTTCTTGTTCACCCATAAGAGCAAATTCAGTAGTTTCGCTATCACTTTCATCTCTTCCAAAAGGAAAGATAGCTGGAACATCAGAGGATAATATATTCATACCTAATAATGATTCTGAATCTGAAGAGCTTCTTATACCTAATCCCCAATCGATTCTCCCACTGTCATAGTTCTTCTGAGATGACTTCTTTTTCTTAGGTGATTTCTTCTTAAGCTTCTTTCCCATTGTTCCACAGATCTCCTTCAAGCGATCAAGCTTCTATCACAGGACCTGCTCTGATACCAATTGTTGGAAATAATACTGAGAGGGGGGGGTGAATCAGTATTATCACATTAATAAAACTTTTTCATTTCCATAATCAGATTCATATATGCTACTTCCACAACTTCTTATGATTAAGTTAATTGATCTTCAATGAGTGCATTAGAACATTATCAACCATATTATCAGTTAACAGATGCCGTAATAGAGAATAGATCATCACACATAAGGCACACACATGAACACCATGATATAACGTGGAAACCCAATGCGGGAGAAAAACCACCTGCTGCAAGTCATCTCAATCTTCTTCTTAATAAGAAAATCCTTTTACAATATTTGTACTGGTGCAGTCTTATACCAGTACGGGAGCTACAACCCCCTTTGCTCTTGTACTAGCCGATCCATTTACTAGTACGCAGCCTGCTACCTGCTACAATGCTCCAAAGATCTCCCTTAGCTTTTGTACTAGCTTCGATACTAGTACATAGGCACTGGCCTACAATCTTCTCTCCTCCAGGTACCACGTTTCATCAATTTTCAGACTGGATACACTGAAGCACAACACATAATCTGAAAGGCCACTTTTCATCCAATTTTCATACTGGACCCAACAACAACATTGAAGCTCATAATCAAACAACCTTCTGAATCACCCAATCACCAGATCCATACATATACAATGATATTATGAGAGTTATCAACCAGATCTAGTACATAAAGATAATTCATTAATCATGTTGTTATCTGAACTCAATACCAGTAACCAAACATCAGTTATGCACCCAAAACCCTGCAGAATAGTCAAAGGCAATTAAAACAAATTTTAAGCAGGGATCGTAACTTCACTGGTATAGATCTGCGGATATCTGTGGCGTCTCCGCACTGCGCCTTCTGTGGCGCCTCCGCACTGCGCCTTCTGTGGCGCCTCTGCACTGCGCCTTCTATGGCGCCTCCACACTGCGCCTTCTATGGCGCCTCTGTGGCGTCTCCTCACTGCGCCTTCTATGGCGCCTCCGCACTGCGCCTTCTGTGGCGCCTCCGCACTGCGCCTTCTGTGGCGCCTCTATGGCGTCTCCGCACTGCGCCTTCGGTGGCGCCTCTGCACTGCGCCTTCTGTGGCGCCTCTGCACTGTGCCTTCTGTGGCGCCTCCGCACTGCGCCTTTTGTGGCACCTCCGCACTGTGCCTTCTGTGGCGCCTCCGCACTGCGCCTTCTATCGCGCCTCCGCGCTGCGCCTTCTGTGGCACCTCCGCACTGCCTTCTGTGGCGCCTCTGTGGCATCTTCGCACTGCGTCTTCTATGGCGCCTCTGCACTGCGCCTTCTGTGGCACCTCCGCACTGCGCCTTCTGTGGTGCCTCCGCACTGTGCCTTCTGTGGCACCTCCGCACTACGCCTTCTGTGGTGCCTCCGCACTGCGCCTTCTGTGGCGCCTCTGTGGCGTCTCTGCACTGCGCCTTCTGTGGCGCCTCCGCACTGCGCCTTCTGTGGCGTCTCCACACTTCCGTAGCTGCAGCGCTCGAGAGATCACCCTTCACAGATTCGCTTTCAACTTCCCTTTCATAGATCAAACCTTTAAAACAATAACCCAATATTTCAGATCTTAAGATATTCGATTTGCAAGAATATGTTAGCCAAGTGATCTCATTTGCTTTATATAGGCTTAGGCCTTTCACAATACCACGGGCCAAAACCATAGGATCAAAAAACTGTTGGACTAATACCATGAACCAACCATGAAAGTACGTGAGATCAACACTTTTGACGAAGTACCATGGTCCAAAACCATAGGTTCAAATACCAAGGACTAACTACCATGGACCAAAGGTAAGTTCTCCAACATATACGCGCTTTTCCTCATAGGTTCAAATAGAAGGACTAACTACCATGGACCAAAGGTAAGTTCTCCAACATATACGCGCTTTTCCTCATAGGTTCAAATACCAAGGACTAACTACCATGGACCAAAGGTAAGTTCTCCAACATATACGCACTTTTCCTCATAGGTTCAAATACCAAGGACTAACTACCATGGACCAAAGGTAAGTTCTCCAACATATACGCGCTTTTCCTTGCATGAAATTGCATGAACTTTTTCTCTAAATGAAATAAACTTTTCTCTGCATAAAAGTGCGTGAACTTTTCTCTACATGAAATAAACTTTTCTCTGCATATAAGTGCGTGAACGTTTCTCTACACTATAATTTATTATCTGAGATGAGTGGGTTGCCATCAAGTACAACATATGTATCATAATGCCAACAAGGAAGCCCAGCTCCAACAGTAAGGTGTTGTGGGATCAGCATAGGAACCCTCTCTAGGCCAAAACTCACGACCAAAGCCCCATAACCAAAGGTCTTTAGTGGTCCGCTCTTGGCCCTGGTCAGTTGGCCTTTCCCATTGGCCAGCACACCATTGCACCAGTTGAAGATGGTGCCTCGAAAGCAATCAACTGCCATACGCATCTGGGATCCGGTGACAATATGTAATGCGGTAGCTCCGCAAAGTCTGGTGACAGTAAGCGCAATCACCATGAGCTCAGGACGGGATATGGTCTTTATGTCTATCCCTTTGTCTTTAGCCTGGCTGTTGCAGTACTCTAGCCGGAGGCTATCGACAGACTGGCCACCTGGCCTAGTCCCAAATAGAGTCAAGTCTTCACCTCTCTTAGGCAAACCAATCAAGAAATAAATGTCCTCCGGCTCGATTTCGAGCCGATGCCCGCCAATGAAAAAACACTGGTCCTGTATGCTCCATATGTCAACCAGCCACTGTAAGAAATCTACATGAGCCCTCATGCCAGGAATGGTCCAGAATTTGTACAGTCTGCATGCCCTCAAAGCATCAAGTTAAGGCTGATGATTCCATGCGGCAGTATCCACGTCCTCATGCTCTCGTTCATGCCAATCTAGCATGATATACTCTCTGCATCAAGTATAAAGATTAATTAGATTGCTAGAAAACATTTTGATTTGTCCATTTTTGAGAAATTTTGGGTTCAAAACCCTTGTGGCGGGGTACGCACCCTCCGTGTTAGACACAGTGCGTGGGTCCGCACTTTGTCTACACGGAAGGTGCGGACCCCGAGCTTTTTCCAAATGGAGAAAAAGTCGGGGTCCGCGAGTCTGCAATGGTAAAACTGCGGACCCCCGCGCGCGGGTTTTGCGCCTAAAAACCCTCCCAAAAAATGAAATGAGGGACTAAATCAAAAAACTAAATGGTTGAAAATGAAGAGTAGGATGATGTGGATTACCTGGAGAAGACGGCGCTCAATTCCGACGGTTGGATTTTCCACAATCTTCACAGGAAGTTTTCTAAGCAAAAGCACTATTTTCTCACCCAAACTCGAATGGTAAAAATGAATTGACAAAGGCCCTTTTTATAAGTTTTTTGAGTAAATAAATCGCAAATTTGTTTATGTTTCATTTTGAAAAGGTATTTTGCAACGCTTTTATCCATTTCAAACAGGTATGAGTAATGTTTGTGTTTTTGTGCAGAATAAAGGATTATTCAAGCGAAATCTATCATTTTCAACGAAAAAACAAGTAGAGTCATCTTTAAGCCCTTTTCTGACTCCTAAAACATGAAAAGATTTTCGAGCGTTTCTTTTACACTCGTTAAAATGGAATTAAAAGACGGTCCACTTACAGCTCTTTTCCGACCGTAAAAACATGAAAAGATTGCCGGATTTTTGTCGTTTCAAATTTGATATTGGTTATAAAACGACGTGTTGTTGATCGCTTTTTTACTTTTTTGGATCAGTGACACTAATAACTAAAAGTACTCCTTGGTCGTAAAAGATCAAGCAGTTCTCTCAAGTATTATTTTATACTTTTTCGGGCTTGGGAGACACAAATTTACGAAAAAGGTCAACCCTGGAGTCTTCTTAAGTTTTTTCAGACTCTCTAAAATTGAAAAACGTTGAGTTTCTCCTATACTGGACTCGTTAAAATTCCACAGTAAAGGACCTGTTCAATTACAAACATTAACGAACCACTCCTTCTTAGGGTTCGAATTTAAACTAAGCTGGACTCATCCGAAGGATGAGCTTATAATCAAGCAAATGTTATCCTCCTCAAGCTTGTCAAAAATAAAGAGGTACTTGCCAGAAATGGTGGGGGAAAAGAGAGGAAAATGAGCCTGTTTGTCATACTTTGTAACCACTCTTGAACACGACACTTTTATTCACCTGGGTTGGGAAATCCTTTGCCTAACAGTTGATCAAACCACATTGAAAGTCTTCAGCCGGTTTCTGGGTATTAACTTTGGGTCAATTGTCACCAAGCCATCTGTTGTGTCGTTATGTGTTCAAGAGGTCACTTCCAGTAAGCCATTCATATGTAAAAATATTTGTCATCCATCTTGACCATCCCTGAGTCAGTCCTTGCAACTAAATTTCTTCAACTTGATCTATGATTTCGTGTGGTGGGCTTGCTTATGACGGATCTCTTTCTATCGACATCAGCTCATTATCTAGAAATCGTCAGTACCTTGAGATCTACATGCCTTAATGGCAGGTTTCTCGCCTTTGACGACAGTTTACATCATTGACTTTCGATCGAAGGATTCCGTGATATGTTCGACATCAACACATTTACTCACATCTCATGGATTGTACTGGGTACTTTTAGAGCCATTGACATCACTGGTGGTTTCTCTCACACTTGTTAACAGTTTACATCATTGACTGGTAATCAAGTGGTTTCTACCATGTTCGACATCAACACATTTATTCGCATGGATAGAATCGTACTTTTTCGGGAAGTAGAAATGAAGACCCTGGATCTAGTTCCTACCATCTAGGCTGCAGGGAATTTTGTATTCATTGTATTGTGGACTATTTATAAACAGATGTCTACGTCCATACTGTGTTCACATGAGTCCATACTTGTGATGTTTTACAAGATCATTCCTATATCAAAACAGTAGATAGTTTTCTAGTTAGTTTTGATCTGAGTATGGGAATGCCTACCTCAGCGATGATATGATCTCATATATATATATATCTTGCATTGAATGTTTTTACAGGTTCCGACCAGGCTCTCCACAAGATGATCCTTGGAATGATAAAGTACTTCACTCTTCCTCTATGATAAATGAAATCCTCATCTACTACAGACTTCGCACTTTATGGGGCAATTTGTTACACTAAAATATCGTCACCATGATTATTTGCAGTCAGTATGGGTCTATCATCACTTGTACTGTCCTCCTAAGCAAGTCTAAGACCTCAGTTCTTCAAATCAAGCTTTGGAAGTGGGAGAAAGACATTAAAAATCAATGTAACTTTGGTTCCGCACTTTCTCTCATGGTCACCTGCGGTCCCGCACCTTCTGTGTACAAAAGCTGCGTACCTACCTGCTCTATCCCTAATGGTGTAGGTGCGGACCCCTGTGAAAGTCAAAAGGCACAAGTTTTATCTTAAAAAACTCACTTTGGATTAATTCTAGAGTTTTCTAGAAGGAATTTTGACGTGGATTGTTCGCTCTGAGGTGGTTCATGCATCCAAAAAGAGAAGGAGCTAATCCCTTGACTAAAGGAGCTATCCCTTTGAAGGAGGGCTTTATCCTTTTGAAGGAGGACCTAGTAACTTCCCTCCATTGCACTATAAATACAAGCATTGGGGTGAGGACTAAGGAGGTTAGAATCTGAACATTTTGAGGGTAAATGCTGGTGAAATTAAGACTCTTTGGTTGAGCTTGAGAGGAGAGATCACATACCTCTTGGTTCCATTGGAGAGTGAGTGAAACTTGTCAAAGTAGAGGAGAAATCTTGCTGGACCCTGGGAGGAGCTTGTACAACGTCAAGGCAAAGGTTGTAAAGTTCTTATTCTTTTGAATTAATACAATCAAACTCATTTTTCTCAACAAGTATCTTATGTTATTTGTTTCATGGACTCCTTGACTTTCATGTTAAATATGTTTTATGCAATTGGTTTTTCAGGTGCTATTTAATTTTTTTGCCTTGTTTGGGTTTGCAGATTTGCGAAGAGGAGCTCATTTGGATCAAAAGAGCGAGGGCATCCACAATCTTGCATTGGACCAAAGGTAGGCCCTAAAAACACTTGTTTGTTATTGTTTATTGAAGCATATTTAGAGAAAGATAGTGTCTGGTTGGTTTGCTTGTCGTTAGGTCTTCTTTAGATTCTAGGAAGGTTTATCTTGTCCGCAAGATCGACTCATTCCATGTGACAAGGCCTCTGCACGCTCAGCTATAGATCCTCTTCCTCCAACTATGACCCAGTACACTTCAGATCCAACTCTAACTTTGAACCATGCCTTCGCTATTATATCTATCATCGAATTCCTTTATTTACACTTAGAGTCTCACTCTATTTATACAATCCCATGGTCTATGGACAATGGGTAGTGTTAGGGCCTAAATCTACCTCAGGCTGAGAAAGGCAGGATCTAGGGTAACATCAAACCATGCTTAACCTGGTAGTTAGCCCTACCAGGTAGGGAGAGGGCTCTCTCCTTGTCGATCTCAGAAAATATGGCCAATAAAGCTTGAGATGATTGATGTATAGACTGATTTTAGGCTAGGCATGTAAGCTAAGGAGTTTGAATGAATATAATTTTGTTTTGCTGGCTCAATTGTGAAAGGGAGATTTGGGTCAGGGGAATGGACACAGTCATGCAGAGATCTCTATGGGGCGAGTTAGGAAAATGGTTTAGTACTTAAAATTGAGTGATATGGAGAGATTTTAGACTGGTGATGAGTTGGACAGGGCATGAAAGTCTCAGGGATCCTCTTCAAACAACTGAAAACATAAATAGCTAAACAAACCCTAGGTAGAGCACTAAACTTCAATGAATTCTACCCTTATCCTTGTTTCATTTAGTTAAGATGAACATAGATCGATGATGACATACATAAAACACATATAAACTTGCAATTATAGAAGGAAATACAATACCAAATCAAGTTTCCACAAGAATCCCATAAAGTGCTGCAAACCCTGGTCTATTCCTTTGCCAAACTGCTGAAATGAGTGTACAATAATGCTCAAAGCATTCACAAGAGTCCAAACTTTACAAATGACTGAAAAAATACTAGATATAGGCATCAAAAAACTCATCCTAGGCTTTAGGGTTTGAACTCATGAGTTTAGGAGATGTTTCAACAAGATCTAAACTAAGAACTGAAAAGTAGGCAGTGGAACGGCATGCCTCTAAAACCTAGGAAACTGATTCATTTAGTTGCAAACTACTTTTTCATGATGAATCCACCTCTATGAGTGAAAATTTAGCATAACTACATCAGAATCCATCAAGTCACATTAAATTACATCATGAGTTTGACTATTAGAAAGAGAAAATTCAAACTGTGAAGAAACTAGGCGAAAAATAGAGTTTTTTGGCCAAAATGAGAAAATTTCATCCTATGCATTGCGCTCCTATCCCTGTGCACCATACTATTTTGGAGCAACTTTTAGAGACCTGCCTCTGCACCAAATTTTCTCCAAGTGGGCTTTTTGGAAAGGTTTCCCTATCTACTTTCAGAAGAAGTGGAATTTTTGAATTTCGTCTCCATTTGCCCCTCCAAAAATGAGTTCTCCCAACACTGCTTCCTGTGTGTCCAAAAAGGGGCAAAAAGGTCATTTTTGAGGTGTTTTTGACCCTTTTGGAAGCACAAAACTTGTAAAAATTTCCTAGCCATGTGAGCGCATTCATATTTTTTCATGAGAAATCCAAAAATGCTGAGTTTTCCTCAAAAATAGGTCTCTAGCAAAAGCATGCGCCAGGTGGCATGGTGCACTAGGCAGAAAAACCTGTTTTTTAGGCCAAAAGTTCAATATTTGCAAACATTTTCCCAAATTTCTTGAAATTTGGGTTGAGTGTTCTTCATCAGGTGCTATGTTGGGCTAAGGAATCCTCAGCCAAGATCTGGAGTCTATCTTGCTCTTTTCTCTTCCTCATGGCTTTCTCCAACTTGGCCTTCAAAATCCTGATTCTCACTTTGCACACCTTGTTTCTCGCCAAGTAGTGGTAGGCCATGTGCCTCAACATATTTTTCTCTCTGTTGGCCTTCTCTAGCATCCTCTCCAAGTGCAATTTTGTCCTCTCAAGCCAAGACTCATGATCAGCTTGAATTTCTTGTTCAAGTGTTGTCAACTTGGTTTTTCTCCTCTTAGTAGCTTGTTGCTTTGCCTTTATGTTTTGGAGCTCCATGATGGTTTTCTAATCCTCTAGATGTTTGTTCCTCTGCTCCAAATAGTTAATTATCCAGTTGGCTCTTTCCAAGTTGAGGGATAAGTCATGAATTTCATCTTGCTGCTCCTGAATGATCTCTTGGAGCTTTGAGCTCTGTGAGGTCAAATCAATGTCATCATCTTGAATAAGAGTGAAATCTACCTCTTGACCTCCTAAAGGTCCCTCATCATGCAAGGGCTTCTTACCCTTGTCTTGTACCCACTCTGCTAATGGAGGAAACAAGAACCCTTCCACCCTGGGTGGAGATAGTAATCATTTTGCTGCTGCAAACAATCTCCTAGTGCCCTTTTGGTATGTGACAAACACTGGTACACTAGTGGTTTGTGTCTCATGAATCTCCTGCTGATGTGAAGGCTCTCCTGCCTCATGAAAAACTGATGGGGGCACTTGAGGACTAGTGAAGACCTCATGTGAAATGAAATCCTCCCATGAAACATTCAGTAAATTAGCTGATGCAAAACCACAATTTTGATTAGTGCAAAATGACAAATATTGTTATACTACTGATGAGGAGGCTTCCTTTGCACTAATGTGCTCATCTTCTCAATATTCCGGCAAATGAAATAGGGGAGGTGTATCATCCTCACCCTAGTAAAGTGCATCAAAAATCTAATATGATAGGTGTACAGATGAGAAAATCTGCCCTCACAGATGAAATATTTAATTATGAGTTTCATCAAAGGAGCATATGTGTCCTATAGGTACTTGAAGGGGAAGACCCTACTGACATGTCTCTGAAAACCAGCCTTGATATAAGGCTCATAATGATCTCTGTCTACCAAATTCCTCTTATTCCACTTCTCACCTACATTTGGAATACCGATCGCTTGAGCAATAGTCTCAGGTGTCAAGGTGAATGTCACACCTACCAAATTGACTTGGCCATTAAGAAGATGGAGCACAAATAGTCTAGCTAGCTCATGGTGGTATTTGACTCTTTCCACCAACTGACAAAACTAATAGCAAGATTGGTGTTGGAAACATGTGACAGCAAGAGGACAGGCCAACAGCTCGGCAAGTGAAGTAGGCTCCTCTCGGTTACGTTTTCCACTCTTATGAGGCCTCCTTGGTGCATGAATTTCTCTAGAAGAGTCACTGACTATTTTCTCATTTCTGCATAGGAAGAATCTGACTCCATGTTTTCCAATGCTTGGGTTTTCTTAGATGAGTATGAAGAGATTTTATGGTGTCAATAGGTTTTTGCTACCAAAGATATGAATTTATGAGGGACTGTGGAGGGACTGTGTATGAGAGGTTGGGTATGTTGTTTTTAGGGTTTTTTGGGGGAGTGAAAGGGTTTAGGGAATAGTAGTTATGGTTTGGGATTATTTGGTTAGGGTTTGGTAATTTAGGGATATGGGGAATAGGCAATGGGTAAACATGACTGAAAAGGGAGGGAGAAAATGAAGTGAGGGAGTGAAAATGATAGGAGTGGGGTTTAGAAGCAAAAAATGCAATTTGTAAACCCTATGCAATGTTTTTCCATCAAACTGCAAAGAACTAGGGTTTCAATATTTCCCTATTAAATCACCAAGAAGACTTAGCAAACATCATTCATTATCCATGAAGGAGTGCCAACTTACTTGGACAATGAGGAATGAGCGATTTTGAGAGTTTGGAGGAAGCTGTGAGTGTTTTTGGGCCTTGTAGACCTGTGCGCCGCACCACCTCATAGGTGCGTCGCGCTGCCTCGGTGCGTCACGCCAATATAGAGTTTCAACGGGGAGTGGGCTCTGTGTGCGCCCCGCTCTAACCCAGGTGCATTGCGCCTATGATTTTCACCCTTTAAACTCAAAATCGCTCTCTTGGATTTTGAAAATGGAAATTCACTTGCTCTCCTTCACTTGGGGACACAAATGAGCCTTCTTTGTCATGAAAACACATTATATAGAAATGGCTTAATTTTTCACTCAAGAGAACCCACTTTACTAATGTTTGATTTTCATTTGCTTTATAAAACTCTGTTTTGGGCAGTTTTCTTTACTTTTGCCTTTGATGGACTGAATGCTTTGACTTTTTGTTTGTTTTGCAGGTGGTGGAGTTGCAGAGGATTGGAAAGGTGACTAGGGCTGCCTCTAAAATTATTACATATGGAAAAACGAAATTACATAAGATTTTAGTACATGAAACATAAAAACTCTATTTTTCTTGAAAATAGGGTTTTGAGGAAAAATCAATCACTTAGCATGTGATTATTGAAATTATTTTTCTTGAGACTTTATTTGACCTCCTCATGCACCTGTTGACCATTATTGAGTGTTTTGAAGACCTTATTGATGAAACCCTAGACCTAATGAGACCTACAACCCTAAAAATGACTTTTGCAGATTTAAAGACAAAAAATGACTACAGGTGATCTAAACGTATGAAAATGGGCCAACAGGTAAAGAACATGAGGGAAAATTTATAATATGCCACTACCATCAGATGATCCATGACCCTAATGGAATGCAGCTGATCGAGTGAGACACCTAACATGCAAAGCAACAAGAGAATTTGATCACTGATGGAGGGATGAAGATACCAACACTAACATTGGCTCTAATGGGGATGGTAGTTCCTTGGAGGTGCCAAAAACTACAGACCTCTGGAAAGCAGACAATGCCTTTTTCCATTGGGCGATGGAGTCATTAACTTTGACAAACCAAAACCAATATTTTGACTCAATTTCAGGACTAAAATCTGACTCAGAACTGACTCAATTTCAAGACTAAAATTCACTGAAAACTTGACTCAAACAATCCAAACCAAAACTGAAATCAAACCTTCAGTTTTATAGCCTTCACTTCGAGCCCCAAACTAAATGAATGATTACAGTACACACTTGCAATGAAGGAAATAAAATGGTATATAGAATGATACATATGACAGTAGAAAATATTTCAAAGATGGTACTATTTCAGGAGCCGACCATTGACCGGCCCACCTGGACAATCTTCTCCATCCATTTCATTAAGTAAGAAATCATTCTGACCTTGGTATGCAACAATTCTGAAAGGTCCTTTCCCTAGGTTCTCGAACTTGTCGTGTTTCCCTTTGTCTTCGTTTCGGGCATCCCATTTCAACGCTATGTCTTCAATTTGAAACTTGTTCACCTTTGCCTTTCGATCATATATCGTTTTGATTCTCTCTTGCAGCTTGAAGGTATTCTAAAAAACCTCCTCTCTAGTCTGCTATAAATGGATCATTTGATTGATTCTCCACTGCAAATGATCTTCGTCACTGCCAGCTTCCTGCTGAAGTTTAACAACCGAAACTACGAGAGATGTAGGAAGAACCGTGTCCACACCATACACAATCTCGAAACGGGACATACCTATTGACTTTTTCTAACTTACTCTATCCGCCCATAGCGAATTGACCATTTTCTTGTGCCAGCTCTTCTTGTTTGTTTCCAGCAACTTTTTGATGATGTTGACTAAAGATTTATTTGAGGATTCCACCAAACCATTACCTTGTGGATAGTATGCAGTTGAGTGCCCCAAGGTAATTTGATATTTATTACAAAAATCAATCATATTTTTAGATTTAAAAGCTACTGCATTATCTATAATCAGCTTATTAGGACAACCAAAACGTGACAAGATATTTTTCTCAAGAAACTGAATTATTACCGAATCAGTGGCCTACTGAGTAGGAATCACCTCAATCCATTTAGTGAAGTAGTCTGTCACGGTAAGGATCCACTTATGCTGTGCTGAAGAAGTAGGATGGATCTTACCAATGAAATCTAAACTCCACTCCTTAAATGGAGCACTTACTTCAACCGGTTTGAGTGGCAAAGGTTGTAATTTTCTCTTACCTTGAAAAATTTGACATTCATGGAAGCTAGTAATAGTTTTGTACACACCAAAAAAGAGGGTTGGCCAATAATATCCTTTGTGAAAATCATCCGTGACCTATTTTGCTTCCTCTTCAACCAAACAATTCAACAAGACACCACTGGGATCTTTCCAATAGAGTGCATTATTCATTATACAAAACTTTGAAGCCTTTAATTTCAGGGTCCTACTTTTGTTCTTAGCCATTCCAAGTGGTGGTGAGAGATGTTGGAGCACATAAAAAATATTTGAATACCAAAGAGAAAGAAGAAACATTTTAGCTACCTGAACCAGTGAACTTTCCTCATCTTCTTCAGACATAACAACAATGAGATTTATGTCCAATGCATGCAAATTAGATTCCGCTATCAGTTTGGCTAGCCTCTATCCTTTGATGAGCTTTGTCGATTTGATCCCCACATCATATTTTAACAAAGCTGTGATCCATTTGCCTCGTCTCCCTTCCGGATTTGTTTGCACTAAGACATCTTTAATGGCAGCGTTAGGGACATAAGCAAGGATGTGAGAATGCAGAATATAAACTCAGAAATCTTTCAATGCCTTTACCAAAGCAAGAGCTTTCTTTTCAATAATATTGTACTTTAAAGCTACATCCCTTATCATTCTACTGAAAAAAGCAATTGGCTTCTCAAGCTGGTCTCTTTTCTGCATTAAGACCGCTGCCATAGTATGATTCGAAGCAAATGAAAACAAAATAAAATCTTGGGAATAATCCAGGCTGATCAAAATTGGAGCTGAAGAAAGGGCTAGCTTTACCAAATTGAAAGACTTGATGGCTTCCTCGGTCCACTTCACTACACTATCTTTCTTTAACATGTTTATGATTTCCCTCAAATGTTCTACAAGATTTGGCACAAAACAACATAAGAAATTCATCTTACCGTTAAATGACTGGATCTCCTTTTTACTTCATGGAAAATAAATCTTCTGAATGGCTTCCACTCAAGCTAGATCAATGGGGATGCCCTCCTTGGATATGATATGACCAAGAAGCTTGCCTTCATCTATGGCAAACAAGCTCTTCTTTGGATTGAGAGATATACCATACTTTCTACACCGCTGAAATACAATCTTCAAATGATAAAGGTGCTCTTAATCTGAATTAGAAAAAAATGTTAAATCATCAAGATAAACAACTAAAAATACATCTTTCTCATTTACAAATGCAATATCCATAGCCCACTGAAAGATTGCACCAGCATTCTTCAATCCAAAAGGCATCTTGGCATAATGGAAAGTTCCCCACGGAGTGGTGAACGTTGTTTTGTCTCTATCATCCTCATGGACCAGAATTTGGTTATAACCAGAATACCCATCGAGTAGCAACATGCGGGATGCTCCAACTACTCATTGAAGTATGTGATCCATCTTGGGCAATGGATAATTATCTTTCAACGACACTTTATTCAGATTTCTGAAATCAATACATAATCAAATCTCACTTGTTTTCTTGTGTATGGGCACCAAATTAGAAATCCAATCTGAAAATCTTATGGGAATGATTATACCAACTTTGTATAATTGATTCACTTCCTTCTCTATTGAGGGCAACAACTTTGGATTTATCCTTCTTAGCTTCTGTCAAGAAGGCTTTTGATTTGGCTTGATCAGGATGATGTATTGAATTATACTCTTATCATATGCCTTCAAATCTGAATAGTCCCAAACAAATACATCAGTGAATGAAGATAATAAACTAATGTATTTTTCCTTTACCTGTGGAGGCAAGGCCTTCGATAACTTGACCATTTTAGGATTTTCTCCTGATCCAATGTTTACATCTTCAACTCCTTTTTCGGTGGGTGTCAAGCTTGGTTTCTGAGCTACATCATCTTGATCAAACAAATCCTCTAAAGGTATTAGACCTTTAGGAATGATAGTGTCCTTGAGCTAAAAAACTTCCATCTAATTTACTTCCATATCTGCTTCACCATCATCATGCTCTCCATCGATAGAAGTGTCTTTGTACTTACCTTCATTTTGTAGATTCTTCAATCTCTTTATCATCTTGAAACACCTGCCAATATCTTTGGTTATCTGGGATAGCAGGGTGATGTTTCACATGAATTTCAAACTTATTGTTTGAATTCATCAAAATTTTCAAATTACTTGCAGCTGTTGCAAGAGAATCTGCAATAACATTCTGAACACGAGGGACACATGTCAAAGTGTAGTCTAGAAACAATCTCAAAATATCTAACACCGCATTCTGGTAAGCCTGCATGCGAGGATGCTTAGCTTGGTATTCACCTTTCACTTGCTTGATAACTAACTCGGAGTCACCATATACTGAAATTCTTTTAGCATTTAACTTCTTAAAGATTTTCAGACCAACAATTAAAGCTTCATATTCAGCCTCATTATTTGAACAATCAAAAGCTAATTTATATGAACATACCCTTACATTACTTGGCACTTTCTTTGGAAGAAATGCAGTCCTGCATATCCAAATGCCAATTCCAGCACCTTCCCTACCTACCGCACCATCAAAGTCCTTGCTCCACAACCCGACTTCATCCTCTAAATGTTGAAATTCTATTCGCTCTTCTTCTTTTGCTTGCTGTCCATCAACTTTTTTCTGCTATCAGAACACTGATTGCTCAGCGGTACTATCAAGCTTTCGTCTTTCTTGATCTAGTATAGCTCTAAAATTTTCAGTGATCTCTGGAATATTTTCTACTTCAATTAATTGACTATTTACATCAATAAAACTATCAGAATATAAAACAAAAGATTCCAAATCAATATTTACATAATTGATTGGATGATTTAGAGGTTTCTCCTTGTTAGTGATCATGTACTTCATCTTTTTCTCCCAGTATAATTTCTTCAATTGACCGAACACGGGAATAGTAGCATAGGAGAAATCAAGCCACAATGTCCCGTTGAGTTTTTCTCCCTAAGATCTGGAAAGAAGCATACCAAATATAGGAGGAATATCTACCACAACCACATCCATCAAAACATTCTTCGCCGGGATCTGATCTAAAGTGACAACCAAATCTTTAATAAGCCCAATGCACCTAACCCTACTAGAATCAAAAGAATATAGATCATGGTACTTGTGAGTGATATCTAAACCCAATTTTTCCATGATTTCTTTAGGCATGAGATTATGAGAGGCTCTTAAATTGAACATGGCATTGTGCAATACAAAATCATGCAATATAAGGCTGATGTAAAAAGCAGCTACATCACTATCCTCAGACTGACCTTCTAATGCTGGCCCAAAGATAAGTTTGGGCTGATCATCCTCCACATTTACCATATCAGATAATGGATCCAAATTCAAAATCTTAGACACCTGACCTTTATAACTGTTGTTCTTCATTAATTCAGTCAAAGGAATTGACACTTTTAACTTAGCAATTTCATTTTCTAAGCTAAAGGCTGATGTTTTCTCTACCTCTTTGACTGGAGCATCCTTCTTTTCAGTCTTCTCCTTTGATACAATTGGCTGATTTGATATTTCATTTGTTGATTGTGTTTTGTTGGTGGTAGGATCAGCTGTCTCCTTTCCCTTTCTCTACGCTATTTGAGAATCGTTCTTTGGTGGTGACATTTCCTTCTTCTTCTGAATTGGATTGATGGGAACTTCTCTACTCCTAAGTGAATATTATTGCTGCTGGGTTGTCAAAGCATTCATGTATCCCCTCTGATATTCATCAGACTCTTATTCAAGAATTGTTTCATTTGCCAAGATAAAATCTTCGTCTTTTTGTACAGCTGGGCTTTCTGAATACTCTTCATCTTCGGAGATATAAATGGGCAGATCATCAGGTGTAAAGAAATTATTCTCCTCACTAATTATGTTCTCATCATCATCTGATTCCAGACCATGTACAAAATTCTATTGTAGGGGTGTCTTCACTTGTTGTTGTGCCGCTTGGTCTTGTGCTCTTTGTTCTCATTGCTTGATTCTGAATTGTGGTTGCTGCTGACCATGAAAGTTTGGATTTATGACTTGTGTTTTAGGCTTATCAACAATTGTGAGCCTATCAAACATCTTCTCAATTTTTTAAAGCAAATGATCAGAGGAAGAAGCTTCTTCTTTTATGGTCACCTTCTTTTTGGCCTTTGCTCTAGCTCTCTTGGCAAGCGGATTTGCCTCAACGTTGACTGCAATTTTCTGCATGTCCTCCAATGTGGCCAGATCTCTTTCCCTCAATCGATACACCATGTTAGGATCAAATCCATCAAGAAATTTAATCAAATCCAGCCCCATAGGTGGCTTTATATCAACAGGAATTGCATTGTAAACAGTATTGAATATGACACAATAATCTTGGACACTCTCACCAACATTCCTCTTGATGTTCTCATATTCAGAAAGAATTTGAAGAGGGTTTTTCTTTACCTCCCAATGATCCAAGAGTTGTCTTTGAATATTTTCCAATGTAGTGATACTTGCAGCCGGAAAAGCTCTGAACCACTTCTGCACTTCACCTCCAAAAGTTTGCACAAATAGTCTCATAGTCTCATTTTTGGCATCAATCTCATGAAGGTTAAAGAAATTAGTCATCCTATAGACATGTTGTTGAGCTATGATGCTTTGAGGAGTGCCATCAGACAATGAGATTTTTCTTTGGTAGTAAGCGGGCATGGCATCCAAGTTTTGAGGTAACATAAGGGGTGCATATCGGGCAGCCATTGCTTTAGGTGGATTTACAACTGGCCTTGGGGATGTAGGAGGACTAGGAAGAATGATAGCAGCTAACAATGTAATTGGTGTATGAGGTGTCAAAGGAGGTGAAGAAATACAAGATGTTTGAGGTGTTGATGGGGTTGATGGGGGAGAAGAGATAGGAGGTCTCTGATCTGATATAGTGGGCTGCACGCGAATGGTTGGAATGAAAGGAGGTTCGATAGGATTTCCTGAACCAAATGCAATTGTAGATGAACCAAGAGTTGTTGATGCGGATTCTAAGAACTCGGGAATATTTGAAGCCACAAAGGAAGTTTTAAGATTCAAGATATAAGTATCAATTAATCTATTTGCCCTTTCAGTTTCAAGATCTTTGACAAACTCCAGATTTAAGACAGTAGAACCAACAACACTTTTAGATTTAGTCTCAAACAACAATAGATCAAAACGTTCTTCAAACTCAAGATCTTCAAGATATTAGAAAACAACAGGACACGAACGAGATTTGAACACAGGAATCACAAAACTTTCTTGTCGGAGAATTCTTGGAATGAGATTTGGGTTTTCATACACAGGAGGAGGATTAGGATCAGGATTGGCTCTGGTGTATCGTCTGGAAGCTAGTGTGTTAAATTAATCCCAAAAATCAAATGGACAAAATCAACTTGTTCAGCCTATCAAAATCAACTTGTTTAGATCAGATGTTTAGTTTATAAACTAGATCGGAGATTGACTGAAGCAACATTCATCTACTTTCGCTAATGCAAAGCAAGAGCGTTTCGAAGGCTACCTGGCTAACTTCAGGCTCTATCTGTAGTCTACAAAGAAAAACAATGATAATAAACTTTCTTCCCCAGTACGGTCGCCACTATGTTAGGGCCTAAATCTACCTCAGGTTGAGAAAGGCAAGATCTAGGGTAACATCAAACCACGGTTAACTTGGTAGCTAGCCCTACCAGGTCAGGAGAGGGCTCTCTCCTTGTCGATCTCAGAAAAGATAGCCAATAAAGCATGAGATGACTAATGTATAAACTGATTTTAGGCTAGGTATGTAAGCTGAGGAGTTTGAATGAATTTAATTTTGTTTTGCTGGCTCAATTGCGAAAGGCAGATTTGGGTCCGGGGAATGGACATAGTCTTGCAGAGATCTCTATGGGGTGAGGTAGGAAAATGGTTTAGTACTTCAAATTGAGTGAGATGGAGAGCTTTTAGACTGGTGAGGAGTTGGAGATGGCATGAAAGTCTCAAGGATCCTCTTCAAACAACTGAAAACATAAATAACTAAACAAACCCTAGGTAGAGTACTGCAACTTCAATGAATTCTACCTTTATCCTTGTTTCATTTAGTTAAGATGAACAGAGAGAGATGATGACATACATAAAACACATATAAAATTGCAATTACATAAGGAAACACAACACCAAATCAAGTTTCCACAAGAATCCCATAAAGTGCTGCAAACCCTAGTCTATTCCTTTGCCAAACTGCTGAAATGAGTGTACAATAATGCTCAAATCATTCACAAGAGTCCAACCTTTACAAATGACTGAAAAAATACTAGAAATAGGAATCAAACAACTCATGCTAGGCTTTAGGGGTCGAATTCATGACTTTAAGAGCTATTTCAACAAGATCTAAACTAAGAACTGAAAAGTAGGTAGTGGAACAACATGCCTCTAAAACCTAGGAAACTGATTCATTTAGTTGCAAACTACTTTTTCATGATGAATCCACCTCTATGAGTGAAAATCTAGCATAATTACATCAAAATCCATCAAGTCATATTAAATTACATCACGAGTTTGACTATTAGAAAGAGAAAGGTCAAACTATGAAGAAACTAGGGGAAAAACAGAGTTTTTTGCCAAAATGAGAAAATTTCATCCTGTGCGCCACGCTCCTATCCCTGTGCACCATGCTACTTTGGAGCTGCTTTTGGAGGCCTTCCCATGCACCAAATTTGTTTTAAATGGGATTTTTGTAAAGGTATACCTGTCTACTTTCTAGAACAAGTCGAATTTCTGAATTTGGTCTCCATTTGCCCGTCCAAAAATGAGTTCTCCCAACGTTGCTTCTTGTGTGTCCAAAAAGGGGCAAAAAGGTCATTTTTTAGGTGTTTTTGACCCTTTTGAAAGCTCAAAACTTGTCAAAATTTCTTGGCCATGTTAGCACATTCATATTTTTTCATGCGAAATCAAAAAATGTTGGGTTTTCCTCAAAAATAGTTCTCTAGCAAAAGCGCACGCCAAGTGGCGCGACGCACCAGGCAGAAAAACCTGTTTTTTAGGCCAAAAATTCAAAATTTGCAAAAAGTTTCCCAAATTTCTTGAAATTTGGGCTGAGTGTTCTTCATCAGGTGTTGTGTTGGGCTAAGGAAGCCTCAGCCAAGATCTGGAGTCTATCTTGCTCTTTTCTCTTCCTCATGGCTTTCTTCAACTTGGCCTTCAAAATCCTGATTCTCGCTTTGCACACCTTGTTTCTCGCCAAGTAGTGGTAGGCCATGTGCCTCAACATATTTTCTCTATGTTGGCCTTCTATAGCATCCTCTCCAAGTGCAATTTTTTCCTATAAAGCCAAGATTCACGATCAACTTGAATTTCTTGTTCAAGTGTTGTCAACTAGGTTTTTCTCCTCTTGGCAACTTGTCGTTTTGCCTTTATGTTTTGGAGCTCCATGATGGTTTGTTGATCCTCTAGCTATTTTTTCCTCTGCTCCAAATAGTTAATTATCCACTTGGCTCTTTCCAAGTTGAGGGACAAGTGATGAATTTCATCTTGCTACTCCCGAATGATCTCTTTGAGCTTTGAGCTCTGTGAGCCCAAATCAATTTCATCATCTGAATAAGAATGATATCTGCCTCTTGACCTCCTGAAGGTCCCTCATCATGCAAGGGCTTCTTTCCCTTGTCCTGTACCTACTCTTCTGATGGAGGAAACAAGACCCATTCCATCTCAGGTGGAGATAGTACTCGTTTTGCTACTGCAAACAATCTCTTAGTGCCCTTTTGGTATGTGACAAACACTGACACACTAGTGGTTTGTGTCTCATGAACCTCCTGCTGATGTGAAGACTCTCCTGCCTCATGAAAAATTGATGGGGGCACTTAAGGACCAGTGAAGACCTCATTTGAAATGAAATCCTTCCATGAACATTCAGTAGACTACGCTGATGCAAAACCACAATTTTGATTAGTGCAAAATGATAAATATTGTTATACTGCTGATGAGGAGGCTTCCTTTGCACTAATGTAGTCATCTTCTCAATATTCCAGCAAATGAAATAGGGGAGTTTCATCATCCTCACCCTAGTAAAGTGCACCAACAATCTAAGATGAGAGGTGTATAGACAAGAAAATCTACCCTCACAGCTGAAATATTTAATTATGAGTTTCATCAAGGGAGCATATGTGTCCTGTAGTTACTTGAAGGGGAAGACCCTACAAACATGTCTTTGAAAACTAGCCTTGATATAAGGTTCATAATGTTCTCTATCTATCATCTACCCCTTATTCCACTGCTCACCTACATTTGGAATACCTGTTGCTTGAACAATAGTCTCAGGTTTCAAGGTGAATGTCACACCTGCCAAATTGACTTGGCCATTATGAAGATGGAGATCAAACAGTCTAGCCAGCTCATGGTGGTATTTGACTCTTTCTACCAACTCACAAACGTAATAGTAAGATTGGTGTTGGAAACATGTGACAACAAGAGGACAGGCCAACAGCTCGGCAAGTAAATTAGGCTCCTCTCGGTTATGTTTTCCACTCTTATGAGGCCTCCTTGGTGCATGAATTTCTCTAAAAGAGTCCCTGACTGTTTCCTCATTTCTTTCATAGCAAGAATCTGACTCCATGTTTGCCAATACTTGGGTTTTCTTAGATGAGTATGAAGAGATTTTATGGTGTCAATAGGTTTTTGTTGCCAAAGATATGAATTTATGAGGGATTGTGGAGGGAATGTGGAGGGACTGTGTATGAGTGGTTGGGTATGTTGTTTCTATGGTTTTCTAGGGGAATGAAAGGGTTTAGGGAATAGTATTTAGGATTTGGGATTATTTGTTTAGGTTTTGGGATAAGTAAAGGTAGGGATTAGGGTTTGGTAATTTAGGGATATGGGGAATAGGGAATGGGTAAATATGAATGAAAAGGGAGGGATAAAATGAAGTGAGGGAGTGAGGGAGTGAAAATGATAGGAGTGGGGTTTAGCAGCAAAAAATGCAATTTGTAAACCCTACGCAATGTTTTTTCATAAAACTGCAAGGAGCTAGGGTTTCAATATTTTTCTATTAAATCACCAAGAAGACTTAGCAAAAATCATTCATTGGCCATGAGGGAGTGTCAACTTACGTGGACAATGAGGAATGAGCAATTTTGAGAGTTTGGAGGAAGCTGTGAGTGATTTCGGGCCTTGTAGAGCTGTGTGCCGCGCCACCTCATAGGTGTGACACGCTACCTTAGTGAATCGTGCCAATATATATTTTCAACGGGGATTAGGCTCTGTGTGTACCATGCTGCTTCTGTGCGCCGCGCTCTAACCCTAGTGCATCGTGCCTGTGATTTTCACCCTTTAAACTCAAAATCGCTCTCTTGGCTTTTGAAAATGGAAATGCACTTGCTCTCCTTCACTTGGGGACACAAATGAGCATTCTCTGTCATGAAAACACATTATATAGCAATGGCTTTAATTTTTCACTCAAGAGAACCCACTTTACTAATGTTTGATTTTCATTTGCTTTATAAAACTCTGTTTTGGGCAGTTTGCTTTAATTTTGCCTTTGATGGACTGAATGCTTTGACTTTTTTTTTGTTTTGCAGGTGGTGGAGTTGCAGAGGCTTGGCAAGGTGACCAAGGCTACCTCTAAAATTATTACATATGGAAAAATGAAATTACATAAGATTTTAGTACATGAAACATAAAAACTCTATTTTTCGTCAAAACATGGTTTTAAGGAAAAATCAATCATTGAGCATGTGATTATTGAAATTATTGTTGGTGAGACTTTATTTGACCTCCTCATGTGCCTGTTGACCATTATTGAACATTTTGAAGACCTTATTGACGAAACCCTAGACCTAATGAGACCTAAAACCCTAAAAATGAATTTTGCATATTTAAAGACAAAAAATGACTATAGGTGATCTAGATGTATGAAAATGGGCCAGCAGGTAAAGAACATGAGGGAAAATGTATAATATGCCACTACCATCACGTGATCCATGACCCTAATGGAATGCAGCTGATCGAGTGAGACACCTAACATGCAATGCAATAAGAGAATTTGATCATTGATGGAGGGATGAAGATATTGACACTAACAGGTAGGCCAACATAACTTTACATTAAATTACAATATTTTAGGGTGGACAACCCTATAACTCATCCTAGACTTCATGCTCTGCACCTGAAGTTCACAGAGTCTTACAATATAATTGACCAAAAATTTGGCTTTAAGCCCCAAAAACATGCTGGGGGGATACCATGCCCAACAGGCCCCCAACACAATCATTATGACTCATCCCGAGTCACTTTGCTGATGCGACGATCTTCGCATGGAGCCCCTGCAACTATGCCTATGCTACACGAAGGTCCATAGCGAACTGTTCTATTGTCTGTTGGATCTGCTCTACTCTTTTTACTGAATGCTCACTGTCAGGGCAGATCCCTGACTTATGGCATGCGTCACCTTCATCTTTACGATATTTCCTTCGATATTGGTAGTGACGAGGAAGGCCTCATCAATCCAAGGTTGGATGCGTGCCTTAAGTACTACCTCTTTCTGTTGTGTGGTGTCCACTTGTTCTTTAATGCCTTCACTTGATGTAGCTTCGCCAGCCATTGGGTCAGGACAACTGTCTACGTTGTTCCGTGCACACTGTCATACTACACTTGAAGCTCCAGCGCCTCTATTTCTAGGTGTTGTATGGTGGGGTACTCCTATAAGGAAGTGAGGACTACGAAGGATTCTTCCAACATAGTAGTACAATTCTGCACTGCCTGTCCTATTTCCTCCAGCCCTTTTTGGATAACACCAGCGTGTTGTTCCCTAACTTCTGGGGGCGTGGATGACTGCACCTTTAATCACAGTTCGGAAATCTGAAGGTTGAGGTCCAGCTGTATCCTCGTTGCTTCCTCCTTTGCCTCACGAAATCCACTGGCCAATTTGTGAATTTTCACTCCTACTGGTAGATCTGTCGCAATTTCTAGCTATAGAGCACGGTGACATGCTTCCTCTACCATTTTCTCCAACTGTTGATTCTACGCCAGCACTTCATCGTGTTGTAGACTAAGCTGCTTGATGTTGATTCTTTGTTCGCTAAGCATCTGTACTATGCATCCTTCCCTAGTGCACAGTTCCTCTGTTGCTCTGTCATGTAGCTGGTATAATATATCCCGCTGAAGGGCAGCCAAGTTTAGGCCAAGTCCCTTGATCCAGCCCACCACGGCTCTATCCTCAATGCTTTCTGCTATTTTCTCTCCTTCTGGCAGCCCGATGGTGTTAGCCATTTTGGCCCATAGAAACTGCTCTATTGCCGATGTACCTACGACACCGTAGGCAGCTACCGTTCCCTCCTGTGGGGGCCGAACCTGAAGTTCCTGTAGCTAGGCCCTAAGGCCCCCCAACACATTCTGCTGCTCCGTCATCACTTCCTGGAGTGCTTCCCTGGTGACCTCGCAAACTGTGTCACTGATGTCGTAGAGGTCCCCCTCTGTTAGTGTAATAGGTTCACTGTCTAGTTTGGAAGCCTTGGTCTTCTTCTGTGGGCCTACTCGTTCCATACCGCATGGCTGTTTCAGTTGTGTAGATGTCATGCTTGGGTCCACGCCTTCCGCTGTGTCCTCTATTCCCTGTCCCATGGTCAAGTCTAGGCCTCCTTCCTCCCACGTCATGGTGGCCCCTATTGCCTGTGCTGTTACTTCTTTCTCGGCGCCTTTGGTCTACTCTTTGGCAACCTTCATTGCCTCGCAGAAAGCCCTTACCTCCTCGACCAACTGCTCCTTGCGCTTCTACTGAGCCAACATCTTGGTCGCATCCTTCTATTTTTGTACTGTTGTCTTATCATGCGTCACCAAATCTGGGGCGTGCCACTTGGGTGGCCATGAGTCGAGCACAAGAAAAATGGCATCATCAATCGCCATGCAAGGAAGTTTGGTCCAGTTCTATGCCGCATCCTTACACGCCTTAATATACACAATGTGCATATCCACCTTGAAGTCTGTAAAGCTCCACAGACTGTCGTATACTGTGGGGGATAGGCGCGGTCTTTTTTTGATCCACATCCAGACGCTCGCCTCCATGAGCACCCAGAAGATCTTGGTCTTGTGGATCCTCATGGCGTCCTTCGTCGCCCAGAGCGACGGATATTTTTCCACCTCTAGCAAGTCCTATTCAAGAGGAGAGTACTGATTGTCCTCAGGCAGTTCTCCGGTCACCAATAAGATAGACAAGAGCAACCACGTGTGGTGGAAGGTCTTGCCTTTCTCTTGAGCTTCTTTGCAGTTGGTTAGGAATTCTTCACAGAGGAATTTGGCCCAATTCAATTGGACCCCCTCTACGCATTGTTCGGCCAGTGCGATGACCATCACTAGTACCTTGTTGTTGTAGCATTTTCTCATCACCTTCCTGGCCAGCAGCTGGGTGGATACACGCAACCCTTTATCTTGAATGCTACTAATTACGTAGCCTCTATGCTTCTTTTCCAACTTGTATTTCTGCTTCATGGCCTCTATGAGTTCCAAATCTCTGCTTTTGCCTGCTATTTCCGCAGGGTCCCTTCCCTTACAGGGGAGCCAAGAAATCTTGTGAATAAGCTCTGCCTTGATGGGAATAGGCTCCTCTGGCCACAAGTACCCATCGTGTACTAGGAAAAGCAGCTGCCTAATGACAAAGATTGTAATTGGTGTGCGGTGAAAATGCAGAATCCATAGTAGGTGGAGTAGCCTGGCCTTCACCACACCGCGCAACCATTTCTGTGGTTCCAACATTGTAATGGACCCCTCCTTTCTCTGTTTCATGAGTTTGCTAGTCTCCAAATGTGGGAACCTTTTGCTATCTGTGAGGTCCCAATCTTCAAATTTCATTGTAGGCACGCAGCCCAGAACCGAACCTTCAAACATAATTCCATCTAGAAGGAGTGGGGTTTGGATTTCACTCTTGGTGGCATCCAAATACTTGGGTACTTTTGTTTTTCCCTTTCCATGGAGGGACATACTTGGGTAGTTTTGTTGTAGTGCGCACCAGCTGGATGTCTTCTTCCATTTCTTCATCCACCTCTATCTCCTTTATGAAAGCCTGGAGGTCCTCCTCCTCATCATTTGTCTCAAGATTAATAGTCTTGCCCTTGTCTCCCATATAAAGTTTACCAAACCACAGATTTCACAGGGACATGTGGACTGGTCCCGCTGAACTGGGCCTCAGTATCCAAGGTGATTTTGGAATTTCAAGTGCATCCCCCACCTGCATCGTAGGGCTCTCTGCGGCTTCCTCGGCGGTACTTTCGACAAAACCCACACCTCTCCTAGTAGTTTTCATCTCATTCGAGCTGGCTGTAGTTGTTCCCGAATTTGGAGGCTCACCCACCGCTTGGTGCTCAACACTATGGGCTCTTTGTAATAACTCAACTCTCAAACAAACAAGTGTTGTCTCATGGCCAGCCTTGGTTTTTTTATAACGTTTTTCGAATTTGAATTTAACCATTCCCCCCATTTCTAAGTCATTAATTCATTCTTGGTGGCAGATCATCCCAAATTTAGTTCTGACTTACTGTCTTAATTGCCCGTCACCTGCTCCTTTTTGTCTTAAATTGGATATCTTGTCATGAACAATGACACCAATGGTCACTTCCAAGCTGTTGGGCAGCGGATCCCCTGCATAACAGTTTTGGGGCTTAAAGCCCACAATTTTAGGTACTGGTATTGTAAAAGCTCTGTGAAGTGCACAGAGCGCGAATTGTAATGGGTCAAGTCTAAGGGTAGTCCGCCCTATAATATTGTGAAATATTATAGAATGTGTTAGCTTACCCATGGTCCGCGGACCATGGAATGTATAAATAAGAGTGAGGCTCTAAGTGTAAAAGGTAGCTTTTGTGATGCAAGAATGAATAAGGGTGTCTGAAGGTGGTATTAGATCTGAGTCTGAAAGTCTGGGTTTTGGGTCGTAATTGGGGATAGAGGCTCTGCAACTGTGTGCGTGGAGGCCTAGTTAGAGTCTGTAGCTGAGTACGCAGACCCATGCAGCTATGTGCACAGGGCAGGAAGTTGATTATAACTAGAAAAAGGCATTAATAAAGATAAAGTTGGTTTTGGAATATTGTGTATCTATTTCTATATTCTAGCTTATGCATCTGTTTACAGTTTAATTGCACGCACGACTTTTTATGTTAAATGGTAACTGAAAGTATTGGGCCTTAGTAAGTTAACTCAAGATCTATAATAATATTAAGCACAAAAAAGGTAATTTTCATTCGCGCTCGTCTTGCAAGCCAAGGGAAGGTAGTTACTCTGAACAAACGACTGTGCAGCACAGCATGCAGGATCGGCTCGCGTACTTCCAGACCTCATCAAGACATCCCTAAGGTGTGGAAACCTGGTTCCAGCACCTTCCCATACTACCTTGGGTGAGACCTCAGTCCACACTTCGTGGAATGTTGTCGAAAGGGCTGGTAGTTTCGAGATTTGTTTGGTTAAACATTTCTGAACCTGGGTCAAGCCCCAATAAGCCAACAAATGGTTTGGTTGCTAGGACCAGGATTTGCCTAAGGGATGTCTGATGTCTAAACACTAGAACCCTAAGAAGGAAGGAAATTGAAGATTGGTGGGATCAGAAGCTTCACGAGTTCATAATATAGGGAAAAAAAACCCTGCATATATTTGAGAAGAGTTGGTTAGATCGCTTCATATATATGGAAATCCATAAGATCTTCTCTTCCGAGTTGCATGGTTAGATCACAAGGCTAGCAAGTAGCCAGGGAAGGTGCAAGCTCAATCAACCAATAGTGTGGACTCTAGAATTGGTGCGCAGGCTAGAGGCATCTTAAGATAAGATCGCGCGGGACGTAGACCATTGGATGGATCGGATAGTAGGAGAGTTTATCATTGAATTTGCAATAGACACCACTGTCAGTGACAGCGAAGCAGAAATACATTTTCTCAAGGGACTGAAAAGTAAGTACATCAAGTCTTTGAATACCTAGATTAAGACATTGTTATGTGAAAAACGGGTGATGTGAATACATTAATGAGTGGAATGACGTGGAGCGGAAAGGTCTACAAAGGGATTGAAGGGTTAGGAAACAGTCCTTTAATTTCATCTCTGCGAGCAGGTGAGGAAGAGCGCGCTTGGGTTTCTCCGAGGAGTGCGATCAGTTTGATCAAGAAGCGCATTTCGGAGTTATCATCCCCGCTAACGCCACCACTCCTGTCACCTTCTTCACCTCCGTCTTCACCCACACCACCTCCACCAAACCAGAAGTTTAGCATGGCGAGTGTGATCAAGATGCCTGTATTCAGAAGAGTAGGGAACAAAGATCCAGATCAGTTTTGGTTTGTAGTAAGAGCAGTATGGGAAGCACATGGGGTTACGGATGATAACATTAAGAAGGCCACATTGGTAAGCGTGTTGTAGGACCGCGCGCTGACTTGGTATATCAAGCACTCAAATGATCACCCAAATGCAGGAATAGTGGAGATCCAGATCACATTGAATAAAGAATTTAGCTGGCCAAAGTCTGAAACACAGTCGACCATCGGATTAAAGGAGATCACAATGCTTCCAGGTGAAACCCCCTAGGATCTGGATCAGAGGCTAAAAAGTATGATCCGCAAGGCTAATATGACACTGACAGATGTGCAGCATCGAGCGTGGTTTGTGACGTCTTTGACACCACACCTGAGGATAGCACTGTCACAACAGAAGCTCTCTACCCAGGCAGAGGCATTGGGAATGGCGATGAGATTTCATGAGACATAAATACAAGATCCAGGGTTGGGAGTCCAACAAATCCACATGTAGCTAAAAAACCTATGCTTGGAGATGTAGAGTTTGAAGTAGGATAGGGCACCCCGGCCGGAAGCATGCGAAGAAGTGTGGTGCATAAAATGTAAAGGCCAGGGTCACGATAAGGATCACTTCCCAGTATTCGAGAACTATTTGGTGGGAGGAGGACAGGATCCAGTCGCAACTGTAGCGTGTGGTGGATTCCAAGGGCACAAATGAGGACAAGGAGGAATGTGACCTGGATGAGGGCGCAGATAGTTAATCTACTACAATTTTGGAGGACTAGGGCACTATGCTCGTGATTGTACCAACCCGATGAGAATATATTGTTTGTACTGTGAGCAGTTTGATCATGAAATGGTAGATTGTTTGACGCTAATCACACAAATGCATGAAAAAGAGGTGCTGCAGCCTACTCTGATGCAAAATATCCAAATGTTGAGGTCTGAATTGTGCGAAGAAGACTCCAATGTGAACATGATGCTCAGAGGTGGTGCAACCATGGGGGAAGATAAGGGGAAGCAGCTTGAAGAAGATACTTGGGTACATAAGGCTCCTACAAAGGAAACTAAGTTGGACTTGAAAGGTGCAAAGGAAACATTTATGGAAGCTAAGAAGAGCTTCATGACGTCTCTACTTCTGGTAGTAAGGATCAACCAGAGATGGTCCTGGATCCTTCTATGCTAACCACCATTTTAGAGACATGTGTGAAACTGTTGTGCAACAATAAGGAAATCAAAGGACTACAAGAGCTGATCGTTAGGTGTGTAAGGTCAGGGGAACTACGCGTAGTTCAAAAAATGGGGAAGCATGCTTTGCACACCAGAAGGGAAATTCAGTTGACAGTGCAAATTGGCGAATATGAGATGGATCAAGTAATCTTAGACCTGGGTTCAGACGTGAACGTGTTACCAAAGCAGACTTGGGAATGCATGGGCAGGCCCATGTTACAATGGTCTCCTATTCAATTATGGATGGTGAACCAACAAAAGATCTTGCCCATGGGGAGATTGCAAGGGGTAACAGTGGATATTGAGGATGCAAGCATGTAGATAGACTTCGAGGTAATAGAGATTGTATATGACAATAATCCTTACCCTACATTGCCAGGAATAGATTGGGCCACGGATATGAATGGAG
Organism: Pinus tabuliformis; assembly: GCA_031772625.1. Classification (NCBI taxonomy): domain Eukaryota; kingdom Viridiplantae; phylum Streptophyta; class Pinopsida; order Pinales; family Pinaceae; genus Pinus; species Pinus tabuliformis. The sequence continues at coordinate 238,044,859 of CM062808.1, read as the reverse complement.
TCATCAACCTAAAAAAATGGAAGATGATATTCGAGAAAAAGTCCCTACACGTAGTAGTTCCGTTGGATCCCGTTTAAGGAGAACGCTACACTGAGCTGGTGCGCGGCAATGCAGGTGATGAGGAGCTGGATTATATCTACAAAATAACCATGTGAAACCAGGATTGGCTAAATCCAACTGCAGATGGAAGGGTCTCCTGGGAGCATGCAGATTCCTAGCTTTCAGACTCAGATGAAGAAGATGAACGATGGTACAATCGATAGAGTGAAGTGATGACGCTAAATTGTAATATGATGACCAAATCACTACATTGTGTAACTACCCAGGCTCAAGATTTACCGACATATGATGGATTGACAGCAGTGGATGAATTATTGCACAAGTTTGAGAGTGTAGTACCAGAGCACCAGAGGTTCGAAGCATTAAAGTGGGCATTGCACGCAACATCTACGTGTTGGTGGGGAACACATGAAGGAAATTTTGAAAACTAGCGTGACTATAGAAGGATGATGCAACTAAGGTTTGGGAAGCCAGAACCACGAATAACCGAGAAGTAAAATGGATGTGATGACCTGTGAATGAACCTCACAAAATGGACCAAAGCCTATGGTGAAGAGCCCCGGCTTAAATGGGTAAACTTATTCTATCATACCCTGGATGTCATCCCAAGAAACTGGTATACCGAGACAAAACTGCAACATGGTATGGGCGAATGGGATATCTTGAATGAGGGACTTTTGTTAACGTTCTTATTTGAAGACCAATGGGCAGATACTGTTGACAATGTGCTACAAGTTGTAAAAGCCACCATTTTTAGAATACCGCAGGAAGCATGAGAAATAGTTCAACCAGTATGGTCACATCAATTAAGCCATGCCCTAGAATGTTACAACATGCAAGTGGAGGATGATGATGATGACCCCTGAAATATTAATATTTCAGAAACAGAAGGGAGTCACGAAGTTCGAGGACCATCAATCAAGGACCCCAACATCACTGCACCACTGAAAATGAAACAGGTGAACATTGGTACAGATGTGGAGCCAAAGTACGCAATGCTTGGGGACTATTGGGATGATGCCATGGTGGATAAGGTCATCGAGTTACTTCACGAATATCAAGACTTATTCCCAACCAAAATAACGGAGTTAAAAGGGATCCTCGATGATCTAGGGATGATGAAGATAAATCTGAAACTAGATACAAAGCTAGTTAAGTAGCGTCCTTACTGTTTGAATCCAAAGTATAAGGAAAAGGTTTGCAAAGAATTGGAAAAAATGCTTGTAGCAGGAATTATTGAACTAGTGGAAGAGTCTGACTGGGTGAGTCCTATGATAGTGCAGGAGAAAAAATAGAAGGGAGAAATTTGAATTTGCGTGGACCTTCAAAAAATTAATGATGCTTGTGTTCATGATCCATTCCCAACACCATTTATAGATGAAGTCCTGGATAATGTTGGCGGACAAGAAGCATACTCATTCATAGATGGGTTCTCAGGGTACCATCAAATCAATATCGCGGTGGAAGAAAGGAGCAAGACAACCTCCATGACCGAATGGGGATGTTTTTAGTACACTGTTATGCCCTTTGGGTTGAAGAACGCGCCAATGATATTTTCATGTGTAGTAGTGGCCGCGTTCAAGGAGTTCGTCGATAAGTTTTTGGAGGTTTATTTTGACAATTGGACTGTATTTGGGCTAGTCAAGAAACATATAGCGAGTTTACAGTTTATGTTGGATACTTGCCGATGACACCAGATTGTGCTAAATCTTAAGAAGTGCACCATCCTCATCCCCTTTGGAAATTCGCTTAGCCATGTGGTTTGCAGAAAAGGCCTGATGGTGGACCCTGCGAAGATTGTTGTCATACTCAATCTACAAGCACCGCGAAGTGTCAAACAACTCCGCACCACGTTGGGGCACACTGGCTACTATCGAAAGTTTATTAAGGGCTATGCACAAATCATGGCACCAATGGAACAGTTGTTGAAAAATGATGCTAAATATTGCTGGAATGATGATTGTAAGAAAAGTTTGGAGATTCTCAAGGAAAAGATGGAATCTGCCCCCATTTTTGTTTTCCCAAAATGGGACATTTAATTTCATGTACATGTTGATGCATCATGTATCGCGTTGGGCACTATACTCACGCATGAAGGAGCAGAAGGCATTGATCACTCGATCGCATTCACAAGTCGACGATTGTACAAAGCCAAAAATAACTACTCTACTACTGATCATGAGGGATTGGCGATGGTATACGCGCTCCAGAAATATCGCCACTATGTATATGTTTTCCCTTTCGTAGCTGCATAATTCCTTCGTCCTAGTCCTTGTGTATTGTCCCAACTATGGGCGCTGTTGTGTGAGGATTCCTTTCCTCCAAAATTTTGATCTCGACTCTGTTCCTTAGCTTTTGAATCATCTCCACACTCAGGTTTTTGCACATGGTCCTATAAGCCCATCGAATCGCTAGCATGCGTACATCCCAATCAGTTCGTTTCACCCGGTGAACCCTATTCAGGACTCCACATACCTTATTGAATGTTTCCACATGGAACGTCTGTGGTGTGCATCGTCTTTCCTACTGCTGCATCCTGTTCCAATTTTCGATCCTATGTTTGGGGTGTGCTTGCTACCCTACGCATGTGTGTGTACCCATCGAGACAGGTGGGCACACAAGTTGCTTCGTCCTTGTTAACTGACTCTTGTTTGAAGCTGGGGGCTTCCAAAATGTAGGCGCATCATCCTTCTACATCCACGCTAGTCCTCAAAAAGTTCCTTGATGTGTATCCCACCATTGTGTAGGTGTTGCGCGCAGTGCCCACTTCAACACATCAAACCGCTGCTGTTCCGATACTGCGCTTTCAAATTTGCTCAGGAATCCATCCACCCCTATCAATTCATCATATGTCGACAGCTATCTTTCCTATGTTGTCATGCAATGTAGTGACCTAACCATCATGTTGCAATTCAGCATTGTCACTTCGTGCAACCGATTCTACCAGTGCTCTACTTCTTCGTCTGAATCCAAAGTGTAGTAGCTTTCATGCTCCCACGAGATTCTCCCATCGGTAATCGGACTCACCCAATCCTAGTCTCACACAGTTATCTTATAAATACAATTATCAAGATCATCGTTGCGCACTAGTTCAGTTTAGTGCCCTCCTTCAGCTAGGTCCAATAGGACTACTACGCGTAGTGACTTTTTCTCGAAGATCATTTTGCGCTTCTTTAGGTTGATGACTTCATTCTTATCAGTGGCCTAGTAGTATATTCCTAACAACGAGGGATAGGGATTGTTGTCATCAACAATCTCTATTACTTCAAAATCCTCCTGCACGCTCGCACCTTCAATATCAATTCTTACCCCTTGCAACCTTCCCATGGGAAAAATCTTATGTTGCTTCACCATTCGTAACTGAATAGGGGACCATTGTAACATGGGCCTACCCATGCGTTCCCATATTCTCTTTCATAATACATTCACGTCTGAACCCAGATCTAAGATTACCTGATCCATTTCATACTCCCCAATCTATGCAGTCAACCTCATTTCCCTTCAAGTTTGCAATACATGCTTCCCCAATTTCTGAACTACACGCAGTTCTTCTGACCCCATGCCCCTGGTGATCAGTTCCTGTAGTCCTTTAACCACCTTGCTTTCGTGCATTAGTTTCATGCATGTCTCCAAAATGGTAGTGAGCATTGAAGGATCCATTCCTGGCTCTGGTTGATCCTTACTACCTGAACTGGAGGCCTCCTTGAAGCTCTTCTTAGCTTCCATGAATATCTCCTTTGTGCGTTCAAAGTCAAACTTGGGTTCCTTTGCAGGAGCCTTGTGAACCAACGTACTTTCCTTTGGCTGCTTCCCCGTATCCTCTCCCATGGCTAAACCACTTCTCAGCATCATGTTGACATTCGGGTCTTCTTTGCACGGCTCAAACCACATCATTTGTATATTCTGAATTGGGGGAGGCTTGTTGGGTAGCATCGGTCCTGTGTAACAGTTTTGGGTCTGATAGCCTAGAAGTTAGGGTAAAGATATTGTAAACCTCCGAAATATGCGCAGTGAAAAATGGAGAAAGACGAGTCAAAGGGTGATCCAGATTTAAACAGGAATGCAACAAATTACAGAGATAACCATATACACAAAGATGCAGCGGAAATAATACTTCATTTCATTAATGGAAAATACTGAAATATGCTTACAACCAGAAATGGAAATAAACCAGCTAGGGCGATGGTAGCTTATCTCTAAGAAGAGATGTGTGGCTACATGCCTCTGAAATGTGTTACAATGAGGCTCGAAGGCCTATTTATTGTTGAGAAACAATGGAAAACCCTTCACATTCCAAAACCTAACCCTAGAAGATGAAACGCCAAATTGTGGGCCCCGTTTTTAGGTAAGTTGGTACATCAACTTCCCGAGGTCGCGAATTGGTCGTGTTATCTCCATTTGACGCGCATGATAGCCCATTGGAAAGATCTCTCTGAGGATTACGACGGAAAAGTCGATTTTTAGACAGAAAAATCACTTGCGGTAAATTTCCCAAAAAACATCGTTTAGGGCCTCAAAATGGCTCCGGAAGTTTAGGACCCGAAAAAATGCTAAAAATAGTAAACTGTGCTATAATTAAGGAAACTGAAAAAACTAAAAGAAGCACTAGAGGGGATCCAAGTGGAATTAGCGGGTGGCCACCAATATCCACCTCGATCATTCCTCTCCCCTTAGGAAGCAATGGTCCCCATTGCGTTGAGTTCCTCCATGAGATGAGGGAACTTCTGCTACACTTGGTCCCTGGTCAGCCACTTGCGCTAGTGAAGGAGTTGTCCTGCTTTGACAACTCGATACAGTTGGATATTCTGCTGGTCAGTGTGCTTGATCTGTGTGTCCATGATCCGATTAGTTGCAACTTGTTCCATGCAAGCTGGATTTAACTCTGTGGGTGTGAGTTGTTCTGCAATGTCGGACGTGTCTAGTAATGGTAGAAAGTATGGCCGAAAGCGGTCGACATTGAACACTGGGTGCAGGCCAAGGAATGGGGTAATGTTGAGCTCAAATGCATTGTCTCCCATAGCCTTCGTAATGGTGTAAGGGCCATATCGAAGTGGTCTGAGTTTCCGATAGGCTCCAGTAAGGCATTCCTTTTGCAAATAAAACCAGACTTTGTCACCCACCTGAAACTTGTGTGGCACCCGATGTTGATCATGTCGTTGCTTGTACTTAGCATTTGATTTCTCCAGAATGTCATGGACCTGCTGGCGAATATGTTGGATGTGCTCAATGAAGCTGTTTGCCTTATCTGTTTCGGACTGGACATGAGCAAAATCTACATGAGTAGCTACAAATGGCATGGCCACATCGATGGGACATAGTGGTTGGGATCCCAAGCCCACTTGAAAAGGGTTGTCGCCAGTCGGGCTGTGTAGAGCCAGGTTGTAGCTATGCTGAACATAGGGGAGGCTCTCGTCCCATGTGCATGGATGCTTTGAGTTATACATGCACAAAGTGTGTATGATCATCCTGTTGACAACCTCTGTCTAGCCATCAGTTTGAGGATGGAAGGTTGTGGACTTAGTGAGTTTGGCGTCCAGCATCGACCAGAGACTGGACCAAAATGTACCAAGGAACCTACTGTCCTGATCTGAGATGATAGACTGTGGGATCCCAAAGTGTACCCACACTCGTTCAAAGAAGAGTTTAGTAGTGGCTTCTGCTGTGATATTCTTCTTGCAGGCCGCCATAATGGCCATCTTTGAGAACCTGTTGACGACAACAAAAACACAGTCATTTCCATGCTTAGTTGAAGGAAGGCCTAACATGTAATGCATGGAGATGGATTACCAAGGCCAAATAGGGGTAGGCAGCAGGGTATAGAGGTGTTGCTTCTTGATGGTTGGTTTGGCAATGGTGCAGGAAGTGCATGACCTGATGTACTTCCCGACATCCTATTGAAGATTCAGCCAATAGAAATACTTTTGCAGTACTGCCACCATTTTTTCGACCCAAAAATGCCCAACAGCCCGACTGTAGTGTGCTTCCCAAATCATCTTGGCACGCTCGCTTGAAGGAACACAAAGGTGACCTAGGTGGCATAACAGGCCGTCCTGGAGGTGAAAACCTGGAACATGCTGACCCTCCAAGAGGTTCTGGTATGTGTGGCCTAATTTCGGGTTGCTTTTGTAGAGTAGTGGCCAATCAGAAGTCTCGTGCCCACAAGATTCGAGCACAGTGGTTAACGCCATGATCGGTGGTCGACTGAGGCAATCTACAATATTATTATTGCTACCCTTCTTATAATTGATATTCAAATGGAACTGTTGCAGCTATGTGGACCACTTCTAATGGCGATCATTCTGCAATTTCCCTTGGGTCTGTATGAACTGCAGGGGTCGATGGTTTGTGTGGATGATCGTTTCCTTCCCCAAAATGTAATGCTTCCATTGTTGACAGGCCTGCACAATGGAATACATCTCTTTATCATAAGTGGGATACTTCCGGACTGTGTCTGAAAGTGTTTCACTATGACATGCCACTAGATGTTCATGTTGAGTAAGGACTTCCCCAATAGCATAGTCAGAGGCATCTATCTCGACCTCAAATGGTTGTTGTAAATCTGGTAATGCGAGCACTGGTGCCATGCAGAGGCGATAATTCAACTCTATGAATGCCTTCTATTGAGATTCAGACCAAAAGAATTTTGCCTTCGCTCCTCCCTTGGTGACTTGACTCAAAGGCCAAGTGATATGAGAAAACCCTAACATGAACCTGCGGTAGAAGTTGGAAAGACCTAGAAAGCTACGGAGCTCTGTCAGAGTGGTTGGAGATGGCCAATCCCGAATGACTTTGATCTTGGCTGGATCCACATGCACCCCTTGTTCATCAATAATGTATCCTAGATACTAAACCTGGGTCATGCAAAAAGTGCAATTCTCCAAATTGGCACATAGCTTGTGTTTCCTCAGTGTTTGGAGAACCTGTCGGATGTGGTGGAGGTGCTCTTCCCAACTTTAGCTGAAGATCAGAATGTCATCCAAGTATACCAATAAAAATGAGTTGGTGAATGGCCGCAAGATGTCATCCATTAGCCTCATAAAGGTTGCAAGGGCATTCGTCAACCCGAAAGGCATAACCAACCATTCGAAAAGGCCCTCCTTGGCTTTGAAGGCAGTCTTCCACACATCAGAGGGTTCGATTGGTACCTGGTGATATCCTGACTTCAGATCAATCTTTTTGAAATATTTTGCCCCCTTTAGTTGGTCTAGGAGGTCATCAATCCGCGGGATCAGGTACCTATTATGGACAATGATCTTGTCCAGCGCCCGATAGTCAATACAGAGTCTCCAAGTCCCATCCTTCTTCTATACCAACACAATTTGGCTCCCGCAAGGTGATGAACTTTGATGGATGTGGCCTTTCTGCAGCAGCTCCTAAATCTGCCTCTTGATTTCATCATTCTCCAGAGTGGAGCACCGATAAATTGGTCCATTGGGGAGCAGCGCACCTGGGGTTAGATCGATGGAGTGCTTGACCTGATAGTGCAGAGGAACCCCTACGGGGGAGGTGAAGATGTCCTCGTACTCCTCCATGACCTTGTCCATCTGTAGTTGTAGTGCAGAGGGGCCCTGTCTGGAGGTTGTACCAATTGTCTTCTTCTTTCCTTGAGGGCTTATCATCAGGAAAACAAATTTTCCATTTTTGGAAATGAGCTTACTACATTATTTTGTAGTAATCAAATAGATGGTAGCAGGCGGTGCTACCTCTGGTATCCTGTACAACTGATTTCCCAATGTAATAATAACAGCACGGGGCCTTGATTCATACACAACATGTCGCTTCCACAAGTACGGTTGTCCTAATAATACATCACAAAATTCAAGCGGAGCAATGTCACACAATACCTCATCTGTGAAGGGCTTGATGTTGTATGGAAGGTGGCACTGTTGGCTCACGCAAAGATCCCGTCCTTGGTGCAACCACCCGATGGTGTACGGTTGTGGATGTGCTGTGGTCAGTAAGCCCAACCGCTTCACGACCTCTGCCAAAATGAGGTTCTTTTGGCTCCCGCTATCGACAATGAATTGTAGCGGGGAGCCCGTTACCCACATCTAGGAGTGGAAGAGACTCTCCTACTCCTCTGGATCTTCGGGTTCAATTTTCTAGATCATGGTAGTAGCAACAGTGGCGTTGGGATCCGCATCAATGATCTGCTTCCCTTTTCCATTCCCCTTGTCGGGTTCTGATTCAGAGTCAGAACATGCATCTGATTCTGAAACCTTTAGCTCAGCCACCAGTGACTGTTTGTCCCAACACTCACTTGTGTTGTGAGTGGAGCTCTTATGGAACTCACACCATTTTCCCGTGTCCTTTTTTGGCTTTGCGGCACTATTCTTTGCTTGTAGCTTTGGCGGGTTGTCTTAGGCTGTCCTGCCTTGGCTTTGTCCTTTGTTCTGTGGTTTAGGGGCACCTTTCCCTTGCTTTGGATTCACAGATCCAAAGTCTCGCTTCTTTTGTTTAAACTTCTGCTCGATCTTGACGGCATATCGGTATGCTATGCCGAACGATGAGATGTTCAGGAATTCCATTTCTTCCTAGATGTACTTGTACAGGAACCCGCGATATTTGAGTATCAAATGCTGCTCCGAATCCTTGATACCCAACTTCGTGCGAAGGGTATGGAAAAGATTGGTGAACTTTGGCACATCTTGATCCCTTCCTTGTCGCAGCGTGGTCCACTTTATGTATTCGTCCTCATAGCTTCCAACAGGGTAGTATTGCTCCTTAATGGCATCCCGGAATGAATTCCAGGTGGGTGCGGCTGAAAATAGCGAGCCTGTAGTTTCATCCTTCTGCTCGCAGTAGGTTTCCCACTAGTCCTTTACGTGGGGGGCTACTTTGAGAAGAGCGAAAAAAATCTTTTCCCGACTCAAAAATTCATGAACAAAAAAATAACCCTATAGCAGATTTAACCATTTACCTATGGCATCTGCGTCTATGTGACCCTCGAATATGGGAATTTCAAAATTAACTTGTACCTTAAAGGGTGTAGCGTTTCCAGAGTAGCCGCTGGAAGCTGATGCATCACTTTTGGGTAGCCGCTGAAGGATTTGGGCAAAGTTGTCCATCATCGCATTCCGTTGTCGCTCGAAGACTTCTTCGAGCAATATTTTGATAGGATCTCCTACTCCCTTGTCTTTCTTCTCATCCGCCATGGGAGGCCGTCGGGATTTGCGAGGCTGGTCTTGCAAAGGTTCGACCAGCTCAAGCCCTAACTCCTTATATCCTGACCTCGTTGGGGACATGCAAAGAAAAACAGAGAAAAAGCAGACTGCTCTGATACCATTGATCCAGACTTAAACAGGAACACAAAAAATTACAGAGATAACCATATACACAAAGATGCAGCGGAAATAATACTTCATTTCATTAATGGAAAATACTAAAATATGCTTACAACCAGAAATGGAAATAAACCAGCTAGGGCGATGGTAGCTTATCTCTGAGAAGAGATGTGTGGCTACATGCCTCTGAACTGTGTTACAATGAGGCTCAAAGGCCTATTTATTGTTGAGAAATAATGGAAAACCCTTCACATTCCAAAACCTTACCCTAGAAGATGAAACGCCAAATTGTGGGACCCATTTTTGGGTAAGTTCGTACATCAACTTCCCGGGGTTGTGAATTGGTCGTATTATCTCCATTTGACGCGCATGATAGCCCGTTGGAAAGATCTCTCCGAGGACTACGACAAAAAATATGATTTTTAGTTAGAAAAATCACTTGTGCTATATTTCCCAAAAAACATCATTTAGGGCCTCAAAACGGCTCCGGAAGTTTAGGACCCGAAAAAATGCTAAAAATGGTAAATTGTGCTATAATTAAGGGAACTGAAAAAAAACTGAAAGAAGCACTAGAGGGGATCCAAGTGGAATTAGTAGGTGGCCACCAATATCCACCTGGATCATTCCTCCCCCCTTAGGAAGAAATGGTCCCCATTGCGTTGAGTTCCTCCATGAGATGAGGGAACTTCTGCTGCACTTGGTCCTTGTTGAGCCACTTGCCCTGTTGAAGGAGTTGTCCTGCTTTGACAACTCGATACAGTTGGATATTCTGCTGGCGAGTGTGCTTGATCTGTGTGTCCATGATTCGATCAGTTGCAGCTTGTTCCATGCAAGCTGGATTTAACTCTGTGGGTGTGAGTTGTTCTGCAATGTCGGACGTGTCTAGTAATGGTAGAAAGTATGGCCGAAGGCGATCGACATTGAACACCGGGTGCAGGCCAAGGAATGGGGTAATGCTGAGCTCAAATGCATTGTCTCCCATAGCCTTCGTAATGGTGTAAGGTCCATATCAAAGTGGTCTGGGTTTCCGATAGGCTCCGGTAAGGCATTCCTTTTGCAAATAAAACCAGACTTTGTCACCCACCTGAAACTTGTGTGGCACCCGATGTTGATCATGTCGTTACTTGTACTTAGCATTTGATTCTTCAGAATGTCATGGACCTGCTGGAAAATATGTTGGATGTGCTCAATGAAGCTATTTGCCTTATCTGTTTCGGACTGGACATGAGCAAAATCTACATGAGTAGCTACAAATGGCATGGCCACATCGATGGGACATAGTGGTTGGGATCCCAAGCCCACTTGAAAAGGGCTGTGGAGAGCCAGGTTGTAGCTATGCTGAACATAGGGGAGGTTCTCGTCCCATCTGCGTGGATGCTTTGAGTTGTACATGCGTAGAATGTGTATGAACATCGTGTTGACAACCTCTGTCTGGCCATCAGTTTGAGGATGGAAGGCTGTGGAGTTAGTGAGTTTGGTGTCCAGCATCGACCAGAGACAGGACCAAAATGTACCGAGGAACCTGCTGTCCTTATCTGAGATGATAGACTGTGGGATCCCAAAGTGTACCCACACTTGTTCAAAGGAGAGTTTAGCAGTGGCTTCTACTGTGATATTCTTCTTACAGGCCACCATAATGGCCATCTTTGAGAACCTGCCGATGACCTCAAAAACACAGTCATTTCCATGCTTAGTGGAAGGAAGGCCTGACATGTAGTCCATGGAGATGGATTCCCAAGGCCGACTAGGGGTAGGCAGCGGGGTATAGAGGCCTTACTTCTTGATGGTCGGTCTGGCAATGGCGCAGGCAGTACATGACCTGATGTACTTCCCGACATCCTGTCGAAAATTCGGCCAATAGAAATACTTGTGCAGTACCGCCACTGGTTTTTCAACCCCAAAATGCCCAACAGCCCGACTGTAGTGTGCTTCCCAAATCATGTTGGCACGCTCGCTTGAAGGAACACAAAGGTGACCCAGGTGGCATAATAGACTGTCGTGGAGGTGAAAACCTGGAACATGCTGACCCTCCAAGAGGTTTTGGTATGTGTGGCCGAATTTCGGGTCACTTTTGTAGAGTAGTGGCCAATCAGAAGTCTCGTGCCCACAAGAGTTGAGCACGGTGGTTAACACCATGATCGGTGGTCGACTGAGGAAATCTGCAACATTATTAGTGCTTCCCTTCTTATACTTGATATTCAAATGGAACTATTGCAGGTATGTCGACCACTTCTGATCGCGATCATTCTGCAATTTCCCTTGGGTCTATATGAACTACAGGGGTCATTGGCCTGTGTGGATGACCGTTTCCTTCCCCAAAATGTAATGCTTCCATTGTCAACATGCCTTCACAATGGAATACATCTCTTTATCATAAGTCGGATACTTCCGGACTATGTCTGAAAGTGTTTCACTGTGATATGCCACTGGATGCTCGTGTTGAGTAAGGACTGCCCCAATAGCATAGTCAGAGGCATCTGTCTCGACCTCAGATGGTTGTTGTAAATATGGTAATGCGAGCACTGGTGTCGTGCAGAGGCGATCTTTCAACTCTATGAATGCCTTCTGTTGAGATTCATACCAAAAGAATTTTGCCTTCACTCCTCCCTTGGTGACTTGACTCAAAGGCCAAGTGATATGAGAAAACCCCAACACGAACCTGTGGTAGAAGTTGGCAAGACCTAGAAAGCTGCAGAGCTCTGTCAAAGTGGTTGGAGATGGCCAATACCGAATGACTTTGATCTTGGCTGGATCCACATGCACCCCCTGTTCATCAATAATGTATTCCAAATACTGAACCTGGGTCATGTGAAAAGTGCATTTCTCCAAATTGGCACATAGCTTGTGTTACCGCAGTGTTTGGAGAACTTGTCAGATGTGGTGGAGGTGCTCTTCCCAACTCTGGTTGAAGATCAAAATGTCATCCAAGTATACCACTACAAATGAGTTGGTGAATGGCTGCAAGATGTCATCCATTAGCCTCATGAAGGTTGCAGGAGCATTCGTCAACTTGAAAGGCATAACTAACCATTCGAAAAGGCCCTCCTTGGCTTTGAAGGCAGTCTTCCACACATCAGAGGGTTCGATTGGTACTTGGTTATATCCTAACTTCAGATCAATCTTGCTGAAATATTTTTCCCCCTTTAGTTGGTCGAGGACGTCATCAATCCATGAGATCGGGTACCTATTACGGGCAGTGATCTTGTTCGGCGCCCGATAGTCAATATAGAGTCTCCAAGTCCCATCCTTCTTCTGTACCAACACAATTGGGCTCTCGCAAGGCGATGAACTTGGACGGCTGTGGCCTTTCTACAACAGCTCCTGAATCTGCCTCTTGATTTCATCGTTCTCCAGAACAGAGCACCGATAAATTGGTCCATAGGGTAGCGGTGCACCTGGGGTCAGATCGATGGAGTGCTTGACCTGACAGTGCAGAGGAACCCCTACGGGGGAGGTGAAGATGTCCTCGTACTCCTCCACGACCTTGTCCATCTGTAGTTGTCATGCAGAGGGGCCATGTCTGGAGGTTGTGGCCACCGTCTTCTTCTTTCCTTGAGGGCGTATCATCAGGAAAACAAATTTTCCATTTTTGGAAATGAGCTTACTGCATTTTTTTGTAGTAATCAAAGAGATGGCGACAGGTGGTGCTACCTCTGGTATCATGTACAACTGATTTCCCAATGTAATAATAACAGCACGGGGCCTTGATTCATACATAGCATGTCGCTTCCACAAGTACGGTCATCCTAATAATACATCACAAACTTCAAGCATAGAAATGTCACACAGTACCTCATCTGTGAAGGGCTTGATGTTGTATGGAAGGCGACACTATTGGGTCATGCGAAGATCCCATCCTTGGTGCAGCCACCCGAATGTGTACGGTTGTGGATGTGTTCTGGTCAGTAAGCCCAACTGATTCATGACCTCTGCCTAAATGAGGTTATTTTGGCTCCTGCTATCCAAAATGAACTGTAGGGGGAGCCCCTTACCCACATATGGGAGTGGAAGAGACGCTCCTTCTCCTCTGGATCTTCAGGTTCATTTTTCTGGATCTTGGCAGTAGCAACAGTGGGGTTGGGATCTGCATCAATGATCTGCTTCCCTTTGCCATTCCCCTTGTCGGGTTCTGACTCAGAGTCGGAACATGCATCTGATTCTAAAACCTTTAGCTCAGCCACCAGTGACTACTTGGCTTGACACTCACTTGTGTTGTGAGTGGAGCTCTTATGGAACTCACACCATTTTCCCATGTCCTTTTTTGGCTTTACGGCACTATTCTTTGCTTGTAGCTTTGCCAAGTTGTATTGGGCTGCTTCGCCTTGGCTTTGTCCTTTGTTCTGTGGTTTAGGGGCACCTTTCCCTTGCTTTGGATTTGCAGATCCAAAGTCTCTCTTCTTTTGTTTAAACTTCTGCTCGATCTTGACGGCATATCGGTATGCTATGCCGAGCGATGAGATGTTCAGGAATTCCATTTCTTCCTAGATGTACTTTTGCAGGCAGCCGCGGTATTTGAGTATCAAGTGCTGCTCTAAGTCCTTGATACCAAACTTCGTGCAAAGGGTATGAAAAAGATTGGTGAACTCCGGCACATCTTGATCCCTTCCCTGCCGCAGCGTGGTCCACTTTATGTATTCGTCCTCATAGCTTCCAACAGGGTAGTATTGCTCCTTAATGGCATCCTGGAATGAATTCTAGGTGGGTGCGGCTGAAAATAACGAGCCTGTAGTTTCATCCTTCTGCTTGCAGTAGGTTTCCCACCAGTCCTTGACGTGGGGGGCTGCTTTGAGAAGAGCAAAAATAATCTTTTCCTGACTCGAAAATTCATGAACAGAAAAATAACCCTCTAGCAGATTTAACCATTTATCTATGGCATCTACGTCTATCTGACCCTCGAATATGGGGATTTCAAAATTAACTTGTACCTTAAAGGGCGTGGCATTTCCAGAGTAGCTGCTGGAAGCTGATGCGTCACTTTTGGGTAGTCGCTGAAGGATTTGGGCAAAGTTGTCCATCATCGCATTCCGTTGTCGCTCAAGGGATTCTTTGAGCAAGATTTTGATAGGATCTCCTACTCCCTTGTCTTTCTTCTCATCCGCCATGGGAGGCCGTCGGGATTTGCGAGGCAGGTCTTGCAAAGGTTCTACCAGCTCAAGCCCTAACTCCTTATATCCCGGCCTTGTTGGGGACATGCAAAGAAGAACAGAGAAAACGCAGAGCACTCTGATACCACTGATCCAGACTTAAACAGGAATGTAACAAATTACAAAGATAACCATATACACAAAGATGCAGCGGAAATAATACTTCATTTCATTAATGGAAAAAACTGAAATATGCTTACAACCAGAAATGGAAATAAACCACCTAGGGCGATGGTAGCTTATCTCTGAGAAGAGATGTGTGGCTACATGCCTCTGAACTGTGTTAGAATGAGGCTCGAAGGCCTATTTATTGTTGAGAAACAATGGAAAACCCTTCACATTCCAAAACCTAACCCTAGAAGATGAAACACCAAATTGTGGGCCCCGTTTTTGGGTAAGTTGGTACATCAACTTCCCGGGGTCGCGAATTGGTCCTATTATCTCCGTTTGACGCACATGATAGCCCATTGGAAAGATCTCTCCGAGGACTAAGACGGAAAACATGATTTTTAGACACAAAAATCACTGGTGGTATATTTCCTAAAAAACATCGTTTAGGCCCTCAAAACGGCTCCGGAAGTTTAAGACCCGAAAAAATGCTAAAAATAGTAAACGGTGCTATAATTAAGGAAACTGAAAAAAAACTGAAAGAAGCACTAGAGGGGATCCAAGTGGAATTAGCGGGTGGCCACCAATATCCACCTGGATCATTCCTCCCCTTTTTTGAAGCAATGGTCCCCATTGCGTTGAGTTCCTCCATGAGATGAGGGAACTTCTGCTTCACTTGGTCCCTGGTGAGCCACTTGTCCTAGTGGAGTTGTCCTGCTTTGAAAACTTGATACAGTTGGATATTCTACTAGCGAGTGTGCTTGATCTATGTGTCCATTATTCAATCAGTTGCAGCTTGTTCCATGCAAGCTAGATTTAACTCTGTGGGTGTGAGTTGTTATGCAATGTCGGATGTGTCTAGTAATGGTGGAAAGTATGGCCGAAGGCGGTCGAAATTGAACACCGGGTGCAGGCCAAGGAATGGGGGAATGTTGAGCTCAAATGCATTGCCTCCCACAGCCTTCGTAATGGTGTAAGGGCCATATCGGAGTGCTTTGAGTTTCCGATAGGCTTCGGTAAGGCATTTCTTTTGCAAATGCAACCAGACTTTGTCACCCACCTGAAACTTGTGTGGCACCCGATGTTGATCATGTCGTTGCTTGTACTTAGCATTTGATTTCTCCAGAATGTCATGGACCTGCTAGTGAATATTTTGGATGTGCTCAATGAAGCTGTTTACCTTATTTGTTTCTTACTGGACATGAGCAAAATCTACATGAGTAGCTACAAATGGCATGGCCACATCGACGGGACATAGTGGCTGGAAACCCAAGCCCACTTGAAAAGGGTTGTGGCCAGTCGAGCTGTGGAGAGCCCGGTTATAGCTATCCTAAACATAGGGGAGGCTCTCGTCCCATGTGCGTGGATGCTTTGAGTTGTACATGCGTAGAATGTGTACGATCATTCTGTTGACAACCTCTATCTGGCCATCAGTTTGAGGATGGAAGGCTGTGGACTTAGTGAGTTTGGTGTCCAGCATTGACCAGAGACTGGACCAAAATGTACAGAGGAACCTGCTGTCCCGATCTGAGATGATAGTCTATGGGATCCCAAAGTGTACCCACACTCGTCCAAAGAAGAGTTTAGCAGTGGCTTCTACTGTGATATTCTTCTTGCAGGCCGCCATAATGGACATCTTTAAGAACCTGCCGACGACCACAAAAACATAGTCATTTCCATGCTTAGTGGAAGGAAGGCCTAACATGTAATCCATGGAGATGGATTCCCAAGGCCGACTAGGGGTAGGCAGCGGGGTATAGAGGCCTTGCTTCTTGATGGTCGGTTTGGCAATGGCGCAGGCAGTGCATGACCTCATGTACTTCCCGACATCCTATCGAAGATTTGGACAACAGAAATACTTCTGCATTACTACCAGCATTTTTTCGACCCCAAAATGCCCAACAACCCGACTGTAGTGTGCTTCCCAAATCATCTTGGCACGCTCGCTTGAAGGAACACAAAGGTGACCCAGGTGGCATAATAGGTCTTCCTGGAGGTGAAAACCTAGAACATGCTGACCCTCCAAGAGGTTCTGGTATGTGTGGCTGAATTTCGGGTCGTTTTTGTAGAGTAGTGGCCAACTAGAAGTCTCGTGCCAGCAAGAGTTGAGCACGGTGGTTAACGCCATGATCGGTGGTCGACTGAGGCAATCTGCAACATTATTAGTGCTGCCCTTCTTATACTTGATATTCAAATGGAATTGTTGCAGGTATGCGGACCACTTCTGATGGCGATCATTCTACAATTTCCCTTGGGTCTGTATGAACTGCAGGGGTCGGTGGTTTGTGTGGATGAACGTTTCCTTCCCCAAAGAGTAATGCTTCCATTGTCGACAGGCCTGCACAATGGAATACATCTCTTTATCATAAGTGGGATACTTCAGGACTGTGTCTGAAAGTGTTTCACTGTGATATGCCACTAGATGCTCGTGTTGAGTAAGGACTGCCCCAATAGCATAGTCAGAGGCATCTGTCTCGACCTCAAATGGTTGTTGTAAATCTGGTAACACGAGCACTGGTGCCGTGCAGAGGCGATCTTTCAACTCTATGAATGCCTTCTGTTGAGATTTAGACCAAAAGAATTTTTCCTTCGCTCCTCCCTTGGTGACTTGACTCAAAGGCCAAGTGATATGGGAAAACACCAACACGAACCTGCGGTAGGAGTTGGCAAGACCTAGAAAGCTGCGGAGCTGTGTCAGAGAGGTTGCAGGATCATTCGTCAACCCGAAAGGCATAACCAACCATTCGAAAAGGCCCTCCTTGGCTTTGAAGGCAGTATTCCACTCATCAGAGGGTTCGATTGGTACTTGGTGATATCCTAACTTCAGATCAATCTCGCTGAAATATTTTGCCCCCTTTAGTTGGTCCTGGAGGTCATCAATCCACGGGATCGGGTACCTATTACGGACAGTGATCTTGTTCAACACCTGATAGTTAATATAGAGTCTCCAAGTCCCATCCTTCTTCTGTACCAACAAAATTGAGGTCCCGCAAGGCTACGAACTTGGACGGATGTGGCCTTTCTGCAGCAACTCCTGAATCTACCTCTTGATTTCATTGTTCTCCAGAACGGAGCACTGATAAATTGGTCCATTGGGTAGCAGCGCACCTGGGGTCAGATCGATGGAGTGCTTGACCTGACAGTGCAAAGGAACCCCTATGGGGGAGGTGAATATGTCCTCATACTCCTCCACGACCTTGTCCATCTGTAGTTGTCATGCAGAGGGGCCTTGTCTGGAGGTTGTGGCCACCGTCTTCTTCTTTCCTTGAGGGCGTATCATCAGGAAAACATATTTTCCAGTTTTGGAAATGAGCTTACTGCATTGTTTTGTAGTAATCAAAGAGATTGCGGCAGGTGGTGCTACCTCTGGTATCCTGTACAACTAATTTCCCAATGTAATAATAACAGCACGGGGCCTTGATTCATACACAGCATGTCGCTTCCACAAGTACAGTCATCCTAATAATACATCACAAACTTCAAGCAGAGAAATGTCACATAATACCTCATCTGTGAAGGGCTTGATGTTGTATGGAAGGCAACACCGTTGGCTCACGCGAAGATCCTGTCCTTGGTACAGCCACCCGATGGTGTATGGTTGTGGATGTGCTGTGGTCGGTAAGCCCAATCGCTTCACGACCTCTGCTGAAATGAGGTTCTTTTGGCTCCCGCTATCGACAATGAACTGTAGCGGCGAGCCCCTTACCCACATCTAGGAGTGGAAGAGATTCTCCTCCTCCTCTGGATCTTCAGGTTCATTTTTCTGGATCTTGGTAGTAGCAACAGTGGCGTTGGGATCCGCATCAATGATCTGCTTCCCTTTTCCATTCCCCTTGTCAGGTTCTGACTCAGATTCGGAACATGCATCTGATTCTGAAACCTTTAGCTCAGCCACCAGTGACTGCTTGGCCCGACACTCACTTGTGTTGTGAGTGGAGATCTTATGGAACTCACACCATTTTCCCGTGTCCTTTTTTGGCTTTGCGGCATTGTTCTTTGCTTGTAGCTTTGGCGGGTTATCTTGGGCTACCCTGCCTTGGCTTTGTCCTTTGTTCTGGGGTTTAGGGGCACCTTTCCCTTACTTTGGATCTGCAGATCCAAAGTCTCACTTATTTTGTTTAAACTTCTACTCGATCTTGACGGCATATCGGTATGCTATGCCGAGCGATGAGATATTCAAGAATTCCATTTCTTCCTAGATGTACTTGTGCAGGCAGCTACGATATTTGAGTATCAAATTCTGCTCCGAATCCTTGATACCCAACTTCATGCGAAGGGTATGGAAAATATTGGTAAACTCCGGCACATCTTGATCCCTTCCCTGCCGCAGCGTGGTCCACTTTATGTATTCGTCCTCATAGCTTCCAACAGGGTAGTATTGCTCCTTAATGGCATCCCAGAATGAATTCCAGGTGGGTGCGGTTGAAAATAGTGAGCTTGTAGTTTCATCCTTCTGCTCGCAGTAGGTTTCCCACCAGTCCTTGACGTGGGGTGCTACTTTGAGAAGAGCGAAAACAATCTTTTCCCGACTCGAAAATTCATGAACAGAAAAATAACCCTCCAGTAGATTTAACCATTTATCTATGGCATCTGTGTCTATCTAACCCTCGAATATGGGGATTTCAAAATTAACTTATACCTCAGAGGGCGTGGTGTTTCCAGAGTAGCCGCTGGAAGCCGATGCGTCACTTTTGGGTAGCCACTGAAGGATTTGTGCAAAGTTTTCCAACATCGCGTTCCTTTGTCACTCGAGGGCTTCTTCGAGCAAGATTTTGATAGGATCCCCTGCTCCCTCGTCTTTCTTCTCATCTGCCATGGGAGGCCTTCGGGATTTGCGAGGCTGGTCTTGCAAAGGTTCGACCAGCTTAATCCCTAACTCCTTATATCCCGACCTCGTTGGGGACATGCAAAGAAAAACAGAGAAAAAGCAGACCGCTCTGACACCACTGATCCAAACTTAAACAGGAATGCAAAAAATTACAAAGATAACCATATACACAAAGATGTAGCGGAAATAATACTTCATTTCATTAATGGAAAATACTGAAATATGCTTACAACCATAAATGGAAATAAACCAGCTAGGGCGATGGTAGCTTATCTCTGAGAAGAGATGTGTGGCTACATGCCTCTGAACTATGTTACAATGAGGCTCGAAGGCCTATTTATTGTTGAGAAACAATGGAAAATCCTTCACATTCCAAAACCTAACCCTAGAAGATGAAACGCCAAATTGTAAGCCCCGTTTTTGGGTAAGTTGGTACATCAACTTCTCGGGGTCGCAAATTGGTCGTATTATCTCCGTTTGACGCGCATGATAGCCCGTTGGAAAGATCTCTCTGAGGAATACGACAAAAAAGATGATTTCTAGACAAAAACATCACTGGCAGTAGATTTCACAAAAAACATCCTTTAGGGCCTCAAAACGGCTCCGGAAATTTAGGACCAGAAAAAATGCTAAAAATAGTAAATTGTGCTATAATTAAGGAAACTGAAAAAAAATGAAAGAATCACTACAGGAAATCCAAGTGGAATTAGCGAGTGGCCACCAATATCCACCTAGATCATTCCTCTCCCCTTAGGAAGTAATGGTCCCTATTGCGTTGAGTTCCTCCATGAGATGAGGGAACTTCTACTCCACTTGGTCCCTAGTGAGCCACTTGCCCTGGTGAAGGATTTGTCCTGCTTTGACAAATCGATACAGTTGGATATTCTGCTGGCGAGTGTGCTTGATCTGTGTGTCCATGATCCGATCAGTTGCAGCTTGTTCCATGCAAGCTGGATTTAACTCTGTGGGTGTGAGTTGTTCTGCAATGTCGGATGTGTCTAGTAATGGTGGAAAGTATGGCTGAAGGCGGTCGACATTGAACACCGGGTGTAGGCCAAGGAATGGGGGAATGCTGAGCTGAAATGCATTATCTCCCACGGCCTTGGTAATGGTGTAAGGGCCATATCGCAGTGGTCTGAGTTTCCAATAGGCTCTGGTAAGGCGTTCCTTTTGAAAATGCAACCAGACTTTGTCACCCACCTGAAACTTGTTTGGCACCCGATGTTGATCATGCCGTTGCTTGTACTTAGCATTTGATTTCTCCAGAATGTCATGGACCTACTGGCGAATATGTTGGATGTGCTCAATGAAGCTATTTGGCTTATCTGTTTTGGACTGGACATGAGCAGAATCTACATGAGTAGCTACAAATGGCATGGCCACATCAATGGGACATAGTGGCTGGAATCCCAAGCCCACTTGAAAAGGGCTGTGGCCAGTCAAGTAGTGGAGAGCCCGATTGTAGCTATGCTGAACATAGGGGAGGCTCTCGTCCCATGTGCGTGGATGCTTTGAGTTGTACATGTGCAGAATGTGTACGATCATCCTGTTGACAACCTCTGTCTGGCCATCAGTTTGAGGATGGAAGGCTGTGGACTTAGTAAGTTTGGTGTCCAGCATTGACCAGAGACTGGACCAAAAAGTACCGAGGAACCTGCTATCCCGATCTGAGATGATAGACTGTGGGATCCCAAAGTGTACCCACAATCGTTCAAAGAAGAGTTTAGCAGTGGCTTTTGCTGTGATATTCTTCTTTGCAGGCCACCATAATGGCCATACTTGAGAACCTTTCGAAGGCCTATTTATTGTTGAGAAACAATGGAAAACCCTTCACATTCCAAAACCTAACCCTAGAAGATGAAACACCAAATTGTGGGCCCCGTTTTTGGGTAAGTTGGTACATCAACTTCCCGGGGTCGCGAATTGGTCGTATTATCTCTGTTTGACGTGCATGATAGCCCGTTGGAAATATCTCTCCGATGACTATGACGGAAAAGACGATTTTTAGGCAAAAAAATCGTTGGCAGTAGATTTCCCAAAAAACATCGTTTAGGGCCTCAAAATAGCGCCGGAAGTTTACGACCCGAAAAACTGCTAAAAATATTAAATTGTGCTATAATTAAGGAAACTGAAAAAAACTAAAAGAAGCACTAGAGGGGATCCAAGTGGAATTAGCGGGTGGCCACCAATATCCACCTGGATCAAAGGGTTGTCTGCCCAAAAAAATAATATAGAATAATAGGAAGTAGGTTGGTCCACGGACCATAGAAAGGTATAAATAGAGCGTGGCTCTATGGGGAGAAGGCAGTTCTTTTTTTGGTATGATCTTGCATCTGAATTGTAATGGATCTTTGAGGAGAAAAGTTTGAAGCGTATGTAAGTCTGAGTCAAGGGTATTGGGGAGGGGATAGAGGCTCTGTAGCTGTGTGCGCAGAGGCCTGGAAGAGTCTGCAGCTATGTGAGTAGACCCCTATAGTTGAGTGCGCAGGGAAGATCTAGATGTATTGGTGATAAAGTGGAAATAAAAATAAGTTTCTTCTATAATTCTGTGATCTGGCTTTCTATATGGTGAATATAATTGTTTAATCTATGCACATATGCTTATGTTATGAATGTATGTGAATCTAAGTTTATTCTAAGTGTGTGAACTGGTTAAATATGATAAATGTTTTCTTAAAGACCCTGATAAGTATATCTGATTTATAAAAGTAATTAATATTACGAATTAACCCGAATTCAAATCTACGTGGAAGTAGAGTAGTGTGAGGTTGCAGAATAGTGCATGAACCCTCCAGACCACATCTAGACATCCTAAGGGTGCAGAAACCTAGCTCCAGCACCCTCCCCTACTACCTTGGGTGAGACCTCAGTCTGTCTTCGTGGGCTGTTGCCAAAAGGGCCGGTAGTTTCCGGATTTGTTTGGCTAAGTAATTCTTCTGAACCTAGGGCAAGCCCATATAAGCCAACAAATGGTTCCATTGCCAGGACTGGGATTTGCCTAAGGGGTGTCTGATGTGGAACGCGGTGACTCTGTAGAAAAAGAATTGAAGGATCGAAGGGTCCAGGAGCAGTAGTAGTTCAGAGTACGGTGGTAGAGTTCACAATGATGAGTGCAATCTAGCTACCGATATTCAAAGAAGCATGAATTAAATACTCGGAATAATTTTGGTTCATGCTGACCTTAGTATGGAATGAACATAGAATTGCAAATGATAATATCAGAAAGGCTACCTTAGTTAGCACGCTACAGGATCGGGCGTTGACATGGTACATAAAGTACTCAAGTGATCACCCAACTACAAGGACAGTATAAATCTAGACCGAACTAAAGAAAGAGTTTAGCCGGCCAAAGTCAGAAACATAGTCGATCATAGGGTTCAAAGAGATTGTGATGATTCCTAGTGAAACCCAGTGGGATTTGGACCAAAGACTGAAAAGTACTATTCGTGAGGCTAACATGACATTGACGGATGCACAAACGCTTGGTTTATGGCATCCTTAACACCACATCTGAGGATGGATTTGTCATAACAGAAGATCTCAACCTAGGTTGAAGCATTAGAGACAACGATGAGGTTGCACGAAACTCTGTTACAAGACCCAGGGTCAGGAGTTCAGCAAATCCAAGGGCAGATCCAAAATTTGTGTTTGGAAATGAAGAAGTTAGAACAAGAATAGGCACCGCGTCCAAAAGTTTTGAAGGAAGTATGGTGTATAAAGTGCAGGAGTGAGGGGCACAATAAAGATCACTACCCAGTCTCAGTGAATTATGTGGCAACGCGGGGACCAACACCATTGCGATCAGAGGCACAGGTAGGGCCAAGCACAACAACCCCACTCTAGTGCACAATCTGTTGGGTGGGAGGAAAACAAAACACTAATAATTGTCATCTACTGACAAAATACAACCAGACTCCCCAACAACTATTTTGCAACTTTTGTAGATCGGTGGGCCACAAGGAAAGAGACTATCGTAACTACCAATTATTAATGGACCCGTCACCTGCTTACAAAATGTAGACTAAGGTACGAGGTTAGGATCTAGTCGTAGTGATCACACTTGGTGGGTTCCAGGGCTGTGGATGAGGACGGGGTTGAACGGGGCTAGGGAGTGGTTGAGGGCAACTAAACTGTTACAATTGCAGAGGTCCAGGACATTACATGCCAAATTGTACCAACCCAACTAGAATTTCATTTAGTTATTGTTAATAATTCAATCATGAGCTAATAGATTTCCCTACGCTAATATCACATATTCGTGAAGAAAGGGCAGCGCAACCAACAACGACCCAGAGCGTACAGATGATGAGGTCCAAAACCCATGAGGAAGATCCCGAAGTAAACATGGTACTGAGAAGTGGCACGACCATAGGAGTGGGTAGCCGAAACTTAAGTAAGGAAGAAGCATGGGTTGGTAAGGAGACATATCTGGAAGCTAGGGAAAGCTTTGCGGCGGTCTCAATCCCAGGTAGTAGGGATCAGCATGAGCCGGACAGGGATCCCTCGATGATAACTACCTTTTTAGAGACATGTATAAAATCGCTTTGGGAATATCAAGATTTATTCCCAACAAAAATCAAAGAGCTAAAATGGATCCTAGGATACCTAGGAATGATGAAGATAATGCTGAAGCCAGATGTGAAACTAGTTAAGCAGTGACCCTATCGATTGAATCCAAAATATAAAGCAAAGGTCCACGAAGAACTGGACAAGATGCTTAGTAGGAACTATTGAACCAGTCGAGGAGTTCGACTAGGTAAGTTCGATGGTTGTGTAGGAGACGAAATAGAAGGGTGAGATTCACATCTACATGGATCTCAGGAAGCTCAATGACGCCTATGCTAACGATCTGTTGATGACACCATTTACAAATGAGGTACTAGAAAATGTGGGGGGGGCAAGAAGCCTACTCCTTCACGGATGGGTTCTCAGGATACCACCAGATCAAGATCGTGCCAAAGGACAAGAGTAAAATAATGTTCACCACCAAATGGGCTTTCTTTTAGTACATGGTGATGCCCTTTGGACTAAAGAACACACCAGAAATATTTTCACGAATAGTGGTAGCAGCATTCAAGGAATTTATACACAAATTCTTAGAGGTCTATCTTGATGACTGGACCGTGTTTGGACTGGTTAAGAAACACATAGCGAGCATACGGTTAATGCTGGATACTTGCTGTCAACACCAGATTGTGCTAAACCTAAAGAAGTGTACTTTCCTTGTCCCATTCAGGAACCTGTTGGGCCATGTGGTCTGTAAGCAAGGCCTGATGGTGGATCCAGCAAAGATCCCTGTCATACTCAATCTGCAAGCACCACGAAGTGTCAAACAACAACGTGCCACACTGGGACACATGGCCTACTATCGAAAGTTCATTAAAAGCTAGGCCTAGATCACGGCTCCAATGGAACAGTTGCTGAAGAAGGATGCTACTTATTATTGGAATGAGGAATGCAACAAAATTCTGGAGACACTTAAGGAAAAGATGGCATCTGCCCCTGTATTGGTCTTTCCGAAATGGGACATCGAATTTCATGTGCATGTCGATGTGTCATGCATCGCATTGGGGGCAGTACTTACTCAACCAGGAGTGGAGGGAACTTACCATCCGATTGTGTTCAAAAGTTGCTGGTTGTCAAAAGCTGAGAAGAATTACTCAATTACTAAGCGAGAGGGATTAGTGATGGTATACGCACTTCAAAAATTCCGCCACTATCTGCTCGGAGGCGACTTTAAGATGTATATCGATCACTTTGTGTTAAAATACCTAGTGAATAAGCATGTGTTTGGGGGGTGCAATTGTAGATTGTCGATGTTATTCTAGTAATATGAATTTGAGGTCATCGTAAAGCTAAGACATCTAAACGTAGGCCTAGATCACCTGTCCCAAATTGAGACCGACGAAGAGCCCACAAATTTAGAGGATGGACTCCCGGATGCATAGCTATATGTGGTGCGTGTAGCGGATGGCTATTTTGAGATATAATCCATTTCTTAACTACAGGAACCACACCATAGGGATATTTTATTCAGCAGAAGAAGGAATTGGTGATACACGCAGGAAACTTCACCATGATTTTAGGAAACCTCTACAAAATGGCAACGACGAAATATTACGTAGGTATGTCTTGGAGTTCAAGCGAGGACAGATCTTGGCCGAAGCACATGGGGGGGTTGTTGGCAGACATTATGCGGGTCATGCCATAGCCTAGAAGATTCTTCACGTAGGGTTATGGTGGCCCACTCTGCATCAAGATTCGAAAGCATACTGTCAAGCCTACGATGTATGTCAATGGACGGGGAAACCATCGTAGAGAGATGAAATTATGCTCTAGCCACATATGAAGCTACAACCATTTGAGAAGCGGGCAATTGACTTTGTAGGACCTATCGAGCCATGAGGGAAGATGGGTGCACGCTATATCATCACTGCGATAGAATATTTGACCTGATGGGCAGAGGCACAGCGGGTTAAGGACTGCATGGCTGTGACAACTACGAAGTTTTTGTTCGAGAACGTAATGACAAGGTTTGGGTGTCGCAAAATTCTCATGAGCAATTAGGGAATGCATTTTTTAATGAAAAAATTAGTGCACTCACTGAGGAATTCTAGATATATCACCAACAGAGTATGCCATACCACCCGCAAGTGAATGGGACCGTTGAGGCATTCAATAAAATCTTGGTGACCCCGTTGACCAAGGTCTGTAATGTGTAGTGAAATGATGGGACTTCCACATCCCTACTGTGCCATGGGCATACCGAACCACGTGTAAGAAGCTGACGGTACAGACACCTTTTCGGTTAGTCTATGGCAAGGAGGCCGTTATGCCTATGGAATATATTGCGCCTAGTCTACGGATCATGACAATAACAGGAATGGCCGATCACAGGGCTTTGGAGGAACAGCTCGCGCAGCTAGAAGAACTAGAGGAGGAACGATTTTTGGCTGGATTCCATCAGCAAGTACAGAAATAACACGAGAAAGCATGGCATCATCTCCATATCAAGGTGCACACCTTCAAGGAGAATGATCTAGTATTGGTATACAATAGTAAGTTCGAGAAATTCCCTGGCAAACTTGGAGTGCATCGGTTGGGACCCTATGTTGTCAAAGAAGTTACCAATGGTAGCACGGTTCAGCTTGCCAAACTCAATGGAGACCCCTTCCTGGGCCGAGTGAATGGCAGTCGCCTGAAGCTCTACACGGGCAGGCCACTCACTTAACTAACCATTCAAGGCACAGTTCACAGCTCCAGCCAGTTGAAAGAGAGTGCGGGATGGTAAAGCAATCTAGGGGAAAGAGGCACGATTGCCAAGATACGCGTCGATTTGGCCCATCACCACGATCACAGTTGCATGGTAAGACGTGCGTTGATGCATTGCTAAGAAGAGAGGTGACTGTTCCTATCACTATTCATAACAAGATGTCTACATTATGGGAAAAGTGAGCGAGCAACAAGAAATTAAGAGAAGGAGTACGAGCCAGATATGGAATGACCTGCCACAGATTTTACATGAGGACACTAGACCAGATGGGAACCAGTGAATTTGAAATTCGAATCGCTTATGAATCACCAAGGGGCATCCACTGGGCAACCTACACTTCTGGAAAACATATGCTTGTTATCGATATGGAACTTTTCATTATCTCTGCACAAGGAGTAAGCCCAAGGTTGTTGATATGGCCGATGGAAAGGTAAGAATCTCTAAGGAACATGGTGTTGACAGTTGTGGGTGTCCCACAGAGTGAAGCATCAACCATAGGGGATGTACCGAAAAAGGGGAGACACGAAGCAGAATTGGTCTAGATGTCATCGCCCCTCTCGGGGGCAGGCTAGCCAACTACAACAAAAATGAGAAAGGATGGAAAGACGGAGACCACTGGTACCAATGTAGTTAATACGTCATCTCTGAGGTACCATGAGGATTGGGATTTCGTGGACAGCAGCAAAGGTCTTACAAAATTGCAACACAAGTCGTAGCAGATAGTGTGAAGAATAGATACGAAGGTCGGAAGTGGTTGCGGTGGTACATGGAGGTCCTGCATGTGGCTCCCCCACTTGAGCTAAAATCCTATGAGGGGGTGTTCTCTGTTAACCGAGTAGAGTAGAATGAGCATTATCAATTGCAAGAATTGGTAGAAACAATGAAGCAGGAACCAGATGAAGCATTGTAGGAGACAATGAAGAAGCGTCACGCAAAGGGAGGTGAAGCACGAAGCCAAGGTAGCACGTCTCGCAGCACCAACAAGTGACTCAGGACGAGTCATGAGGATTGTGTTGGGGGACTGTTGGGTAGTGGAGGTCCCGCGTAACAGTTTTGGGTTTGATAGCCTAGAAGTTAGGGTAAAGATATTGTAAACCTCCGAAATATGTGGAGCGTGAAATGGAGAAAGTAGAGTCAAAGGGTTGTCCGCCCAAAAAAATAATATATAATAATAGGAAGTAGGTCAATCCATGGACCATAGGAAGGTATAAATAGAGCGTGGCTCTATGGGGAGAAGGCAGTTCTTTTTTTGGTATGATATTGGATCTGAATTGTAATGGGTTTTTGAGGAGAAAAGTTTGAAAGCGTCTGTAAGTCTGAGTCGAGGGTATTGGGGAGGGGATAGAGGCTCTACAGCTATGTGCGCAGAGGCTTGGAAGAGTCTGTAGCTGTGTGCACGAACCCCTGTAGCTGAGTGTGTAGGGAAGATCTAGATGTATTGGTGATAAAGTGGAAATAAAGATAAGTTGCTTCTGTAATTCTCTAATCTAGCTTTCTGTATGGTGAATATAACTATTTAATCTATGAACATATGCTTATGTTATGAATGTATGTGAATCTGAGTTTATTCTAAGTGCACAAATTGGTTAAATCTGATAAATGTTTGCTTAAATACCCTACTAAGTAGATCTAATTTATACAAGTAATTGATATTACGAATTAACCCGGATACGGATCTACGTGGAAGTAGAGCAACGCGAGGCTGCCAAATGGTGTGTGAACCCTCTAGACCACATCTAGACATCCCAAGGGTGTGGAAGCTTGGTTCCAGCACCCTCCCCTACTACCTCGAGTGAGACCTCAGTCCACGTTCCGTGGGCTCTTGCTAAAAGGGCCGGTAGCTACAGGATTTGTTTGGCTAAGTAATTCTTCTGGACCTGGGTCAGGCCCATATAAGCCAACAAGGCTGGAATACCACTTTTTCGTGCATCGTGGTGATGAATAGGATATCATCATTAGGTTGGTAGAATCACAGGCATAATGCCCTAGTCCTCGACAATTGTATCAAATTAACTGTCCGCGACTGCTTGCTCGTCCCATTCCACCTCGTCCTCGACCTCGCCCCTGAAATCCAGTGCACGCCATCCCTACATCTGGGTCAAGTACTCGTATTTTGGTCTGCATCCTGTAGACAGGGGTCTGATCCACCATTAGCTCATAACTGCGACAAGTGTGCTCATTGTGGCCTACTGACCTGCAGAAATTACAAAACAATTGTTGGGGTGTCTGTGTATACTTCTGTAGCAAATGAAACTTATCCATCGTGTGCTTCCCTCCTATCTGATAGATTGTGCACCATAAAGCAAGTGCCACACTCAGCCCTGCCTGTGCCTCTAGTCTCAATGTCATGGCCTTCCTCCTACCAAGTAGTTCGCGAACACTGGACAATGATCCTTGTCATGACCTTGGCCTTCGAATTTTATGCACCATACTTCCTCATGTGCCTCTGGCCATGGTACCCTATCCTACTTCAAACTTTGCATTTCCAAACATAGATTATGTAGTTGCACATGGATTTGTTGAACTCCCAACCCAGGGTCTTGTATCGGGGTCTCTTGTAACCTCATTTCCATTTCCAATGCTTTGGCTTGGGTGGAAAGTTTATGTTGTGACAGCGCCATCCTCAAGTGTGGTGTTAGAGATGCTACAAACCTGCATGATGTTGTCCATCTGTCAATGTCATATTGGCTTCGTGGATCGTACTCTTTAGCTGTTGATCCAAATCCTAGGAAGTCTCACCGAGGAGCATCGCGATTTATTTAAACCCAATGATTGATTGTGTT
Organism: Pinus tabuliformis; assembly: GCA_031772625.1. Lineage (NCBI taxonomy): Eukaryota > Viridiplantae > Streptophyta > Pinopsida > Pinales > Pinaceae > Pinus > Pinus tabuliformis. The sequence goes on along the minus strand of CM062808.1, from coordinate 238,015,379 downwards.
TTTGACTTCGGCCTGCTAAATTCCTTGTTCAGCGCATTCTAGATATCTGCTATTCCTACATTTGGGTGGTCGTTAGAGTGCTTGATATACCATTTTAATGTGCCATCCTGCAATGTGCTCACCAATGTATCCTTCTTAATGTTATCGTCTGTGACACCTTGTGCTTCCCATACTACTCTTACCATGAACCAAAATTGGTTCAGATCCTCATTCCCTACTCCTATGAATACTAGTAGTTTGATCATGCTTTCCATACTAAACTATGGAGGTGGTGGAGGTGGAGTAGATGGAGATGGAGGTGAGAGAGGTGAAGTGGATCGCAGTGTGGGTGGAGGTGGTAACTGCTAAATGTGCTGCCTTATCAGGCTGACTGTGCTTCTCGGAGAGACCTTGTTATGAAACTAGATCACAAAAAGATAGAAAAGGGAGATAAACACCTTATAATTCAGCCTCTTTGAGGGGGAAACCTCCTTTACATTACACAAATGAACAATTCTTGGATGATGCAAATGAAAATACCTCCTTTCTATATATAGGAGTCTAAGGGGTCATAATATAATCAGAGTTGACATAACAATAATAATGTAAGGGCATAATAATAACAATAGTGGGCTTCTATGGGGCACAATAGTAACAATATGGAGACTACATGGGTACAACAATATAATAAGGGGGTTGTACTAATAACAATAAGGGGTTACACTAGTAGTATAGGGGCCTAACATGCCCCTCTCCTTCAAAAAGTGTTGTCCTCAATGCTTGAGTAGTTTTTTATGGTTCTGTGTAAAAATTTTGTCCTCCCATGTGGAATCTTCAGTGGGTAAGTTCTTCCACTTGATGAGATACTCTGAAATTGATAGATTTCGTAGCTGTCAGGTTCTTATTTCTGTGACTTCTCTAGGTTCCAATATGATTTTTCCTTCCTCTTCAAGTTCTGGCAATAGTGTTTGAATTGGGATCTTCTGCAACTTTTGAATGAGTGGCCATGCTTCTTCGTCCTTCTTCCATTCATCCCTTTCTTCATTTATCCAATCGGGTTGGATAATAGAAATAGAACAAAACAATGCTTCCACATCCTGATCCTTTCTTGAGAGTGCATTTGCAACAAAATTTTTCTTCCATTTTCTATAGATGATGTCAAAGTCATAACCCAACATAATTTTGACCCATTTTTTCTGTTCTTCTAAAGATAATAGTTGCTCTAAAAAGTATTTAAGACTATCATGATCCATTTTTACCTTGAAGTTTCTTCCCATTCAGTAAGGTCACCATTTCTTAAGTGCATGTAGTATTGCCAACATTTCTTTCTCATAAATAGCTTGCTTGAGATGTAGTAGTAAAAATACCCAATAACCTACATCAAAACATTTTTCACTATGATGTTGATCTACCTGTTGTTTCATTCGATTTTGCACCAAATTGGTGCTATCCTTTAAAAGTTGGAGAACTTGTTGTTTGGAATGTAATTCCGGAGTCTACAAAAAGACCAAATGCCTCAGTTCATATCTTTGCAAATATAGTGCGAAAAGATTTGAAATTTGGACATGAGGTTTAGAGGGATTTCATCTCAAATGGGTTTTTTTTTTCACTTATGAAAAGTTGCAGAAAAAAACTTATAGCGAAAATGCCACGATGACCTATTTGGAGTAGCGAAACCCTAGAATCCAAAGCTCTTATACCAAATGTTATGAAACCAACTCACGAAAAGATAGAAAAGAGAGATAAATGCCTTAGAATTCAGCCTCTTCAAGAGGGCAACCTCTTTGAAATTACACAAATGAACAATTCTTGGATGATAGAAATGAAAATACCTCCTTTCTATGTATAGGAGTCTAAGGGGTCATAATATAATCAGAGCTGAAATAACAATAATAATGTAAGGGCATAATAATAACAATGGTGGGCTTCTATGGGGCACAATAGTAACAACATGGGGACTACATGGGTACAACAATATAATAAGGGGGTTGTACTAATAACAATAAGGGTTACACTAGTAGTATAGGGGTGTAATAGACCTTAGCAAACTCTTCCTCGCTCTCTCTCAAGGGTGAAATTAAGGGACTATTTTCTAATTCCTCACTACTTTAGTAGATCTTTCCACTCCGCGTAGTCCCAAATGTTAATGTATTTGCATGATCCTTTTTTCACACAATAGTGTCTTAATCCATGAATTCAAAGATTTAATATACTTACCTCGTGTTCCTTGGATAAAGCGTTGCTCTGTGTCATTGTAGCTCACGGTCGTGTCTACTGTAAACTCAGTGATAAATCCCCCTATTATTTGGTCGAGCCAATGGTCGACATCTCACACGATATTATCTTTTGATACTTCTATTCTATGCACTAATTCCAAAGTCCACACTATTGGTTTGTCAAGCCTACACCTTCCCTGGCTATCGGCTAACTTCGCGATCCACTCATACAATTCAGAAGGAAAGGATGCAAAGAAAATCTCGTGGATTTCTGTATACACGTAGCGCTCTAACCACTTTTCCTTAGATACCTGCAAAGTTCTATTTTCATGTGTTGTAAACTCGTGAATCTTCTTGTCCAACCACCCTTCAATTTCCTTCTTTATTGGGTTTTAGTGGCACGATATCAGACATCCCTTATGCAGATCCCATTCCCAGGAATGGAACCATTTGTTGGCTTAGTGGGGCTTGACCCAGGTTCAGAAGTGATTTAGCGAAACAAATCCCTGTACTACTGGTCCTTTCGGCAACAGTCTGTGGAGTGTGGACTAAGGTCTCACTCGAAGTAGTATGGGAGGGTGCTAGAACCAGGTGTCCACACCCTGGGGATGTCTGATGTGAGGTAATTGGCAAGCGGTTCAACCTGCGCCCTTACTGCATTACATGGACGAGCGGGCACCCCACGCCACGTGATACTGTCTTATCACAGTTCTAGCCACAACGCAACCCATGTTATTTACCTAAGCCTTCCTTAATTAGGCTCTATTAGCTTATTACTTAGATTGTTTTTATATATAGTCATTCATACAAGTATTTCTCAATTGTGCGCAGTAAATAAACAGAGTAAAATTAATTCATAACATCAAAATATGGATTCAAGAATAGATGCATTGCTCCTTATTAAATTTCGATCCCAATTACAGACCCGACTCCGCCCTGGACACTCAGCTATAGGGGTCCGTGCACTCAGCTGCAGACTCTACTAGGCCTTTCTACACTTAGCTACAGAGCCTCTTCCTCCTACTATGACCTAGTACACTTTAGATCCAACTCTAATCTTGAACCATGCCTTCGCTATTCTATTTATCATCCACTTCCTTTATTTACACTTAGAGCCTCGCTCTATTTATACAATCCCACGGTCCACGAACCATGGGTAGGCTGACACAACTTTACATTAAATTACAATATTTTATGGTGGACAACCCTACAACTCATCCTACACTTCATGCTCCATGCCCAAAATTCGCTGAGTCTTACAATATAATTGAACAAAACTTGGGCTTTGAGCCCCAAGAACATGCTGCAGGGGATCCCATGCCCAATAGGACTACATCTACAAGATAATTGATGTTGCCTTAGTGCGGCCTGACCTAAGTTTAGAGGTGATTTACCCAAACAAATCTCGATACTACTAGCCTTTCAACAACAGTCCATGGAGCGCAGATTGAGGTCTCACCCGAAGTAGTATGGGGTGGTGCTAGAACCAGGTTTCCACACCCTAGATATGTCTGATGGTATCAAGTGGTATGCATCTCTACCTTGCACACATGTCGCTACGTGCGCCTACCCATACCTCGCAACCTAAGATGTTCCCTTCGTGCAGCCCTATTCGAGGACCGAACAGTCTTATTCACCAAGTCCTTACTCGCAACCTGATATTAGGTGATTAACTGAACTTATTTATACCCTTTTTGTTATACTTAACAATGTTCACAATTCATATAAGTGTGCACAGTAAATAAACAATATAATTGCAAGTAATATCAAACATGTAATAACTTAGAATAGATACACAAGATTCAGATTAAACTTCTCTTTATTATTTTATTCCTTCTGTTACAGACTCAACTTTACCCTGCGCGCTTAGCTACAGGGGTCTGTGCACTTAGCTGCAGACTCTACTAGGCCATTGTGCACTCAGCTGTAGAGCCTCTTCCTACTACTACAACCTAGGAAACTTAGACTCCCACTCTATTCTTCACTATCTTTTAGACTCCATCCATTGGTTAACTTCTTTAGAACTTAAAGGCTCGCTCTATTTATACAATCCCATGGTTCGTCGACCATGGATAGGCTGACACTACATTCAAAACTTAGGGTGGACAACCCTATGACTCTAACATACAATTCATGCAATTGTTACAACAATAACAACTCAAAACTTGGACTTTAAACCCCAAAACATGTTGTGGGGGGGATTCCATGCCCAACAATCCCCCAACACAAACATCATGACTCATCCTCAGGTCACTCTATCGGTGAGTCGATCTTGGCGTGAAGCCCCTCCAGCTGGTCTTGAATGGTCTTATTGTCTGCAGTGCACTAAGCTATTGCTTGCTGAACCTATTGCATTTTCCATTCTGAGACCTCTGTTTCTAGCATGCTGTGCTACATCTATGCATGCATCCCCTGAATCTGCGTGATCTTTCCTTCAATATCCATCGTGATTGTGAAGGCTTCGTCGATCCATGGCTGGATGCATGCTTTGATAGCTGGTTCCTTATGGTGCGCCGCGTCCACCTACTCCATTAATGCCTTGGCTTGCTGCATCCTTGCAAGCCGCTGAGTAAGGAGTACTATCTGCACAGTCCCTCTGATGCTATCATACTGTTTCTGGAATTTTCATGCCTCTGTCTCTAGCCGCTAGATGTTTGGGTCCTCCTACAATGTTGTGAGGACCTCAAGCACCTATTCCAACATGTTGGTACAGTCGTGCACTGCACCTCCAATCTCTTCCAACCTTATTGTAATAACATTTGTGCATTGTTCTCTGATCTATGGGGGAGTGGAAGGCTATGCCTTAAACTACAACTTGGAAATCTGAAGGTTCAGCTCCAGCTGAACCTTTGTTGTCTCTTCTCTCTTATCGCAGACTCCACTTGCCAAAATGTGAATCCATGCTTCTTCCAATAGATCTGCTGCGATATCCAGCTTTGGGACCCGTCAACAAGTGTCATCTACCATCTACACCAACCTTTGGTTCTGCGACACCAACTCGTCACGCTGCAAGCTAAGCTGCTCCATATTGATCTTCTGTTCACTGAGAACTTGGATCGCACGGTTCTCCCTAGTGCACAACTCTGTTGTTATCCCATCCTGTAGCTGATAGAGTGTTTCCTAGGGAAGGGAAACTAGATTAAGGCCAAGGCCTTTGATCATGCTAACCATCATTCCATCCATCACATCTGATGATACTAATGCTCCCTCTGGAAACACTATTATGTTGGCCAACCTTGTGCGTAGCATCTACTCTACTGTTGAAGTGTCTGCTGCAATGTGGGTAGATAGGGTACCTTCCTGAGGGGGCCACACCTGTAACTCCTGTAGCTATACCCTAAGGGCCCCCAACACACTCTGGTGCTCCGTCATAAACTCTTGGAGTGCTTTGCTAGTGACATCACGAACTCTCTTGCTGATGTCATGGAGATCACCCTCATCTAAGGTGATCGGGTCAATGGCTAGCTCCGAAGTCTTGACCTTCTTCCTTAGACCCGATCTCTCTACGATGCATGACCATTTGAGTTGTGTGGACATAGTCCCTAGATCCACACTCCCTTCTGCTATTTTGGTGTCCTCTGCCTCCTTCCCTGAGGACATTGCTTGGACTTCCTCGGCCTATGCCATTGCTGCCTCTGATATTTTCACTTCTGTTGTTGCTTCTGTAGCCTTATTCTACTTCGTGTCTTTCTGTGTTGCTTTGCACACTACCCTTACTTCAGCTGCTGCTTTTTCATTTCGCCTTCTCTCTACTAGTTGGGTGACACGTAACTTGGTATCATCCTTCTTTTTTTGTGCTGCTGCTTTCTCTAGCTCTGCCAAATTTGGGGCACGCCACTCAGGAGGCCATGTCTCCAATGCTGTAAAGATCGCGTCATCATTGGCTACAAATGGTATATTTGTCCATTGCTACGCTGGATACTTTCGTGCATTGATATATATGTTGTGAATATTCACCTTGATGTCTACAAAACTTTGTAGACTATTGTGTACTGTAGGTTATAGGTGTGACCTCCTATTGATCCACATTCGAATGCTCACCTCCATGAGCACCCAAAAAAAATTTGTATCGTGAATCCATTTCACGTCCTTGGTGGCCCAGAGCAAAGTGTACTTCACAGCCTTTGGTAAGTCTACGTCAATTTTCGGGAACTAACTATCCTCGGGTAGTTCTCCCACTACCAGTAATATGGATAAGAGAAACCACACGTAGTGGAAGGTCTTACCCTGCTCTTGGACCTCATGATAGTTTAACAAAAACTCCTCATAGAGGAACTTGACCCAGTTGAACTGGGCCCCATCCATGCACTCTTCGGCCAACGAGACAACCGGTGCTAGTACCTCGTCGATGCAATGTTTTCTCATCACTTTATCAACCAGAAGTTGGGTTGCTACGTGCACCCCCTTATCCTTGATGCTGCAGATGGTGTAGCCCCTCTTATTTTTCTCCATCTTATACTTTTCCTTCATGGCTTCCGCGAGAGAAAAATTGCTCCCTTTTCCACTATAGTCGCAGGGTCCTTTCCCTTACAGGGAAGTCGATAAATTCAGTGGATGAGGTCTACCATGATGGGAATAGGATCCTCCATCCATAGATGCCCATCATGCACTAGGCATAACAGCTGCCTGATGACGAAAATGGTGATGGGCGCGCGGTGGAAATATGATATCCATAATAAGTGCAGCAACCCAACCTTTTCCACTTCGCGCAACCATTTTCACAGCTCTAACATGATCACTGAACCCTCAGTATTCTACTTCATCAAATTCGTCTTTTCTAGGTGTGGGAACTTCTCGTTGTCCATGAGGTCCCAGTCATCAAATTTCATGGTGGCCACACGACCTAGGTGCGAGCCCTCAAATACAATGCCATCGGGGAGGAGCAGGGTCTGAAGTGAACTTTTTGTTGCATCCAGATCATTCGGTACTTTGGTTTTCCCTTTTTGTGGAGGGACATACATAGGCAGTTTCGCTGCAGAGCGCAATGCTTGGATGTCCTCCACATCTTCTTCTTCTTCTGCGGCAACAATCAGGGCCTGCAAATCTTCTTCCTTCTCATCTGTTTCAATCATGACTGCCTTCCCTTTTTCTTCCATTGGTAACTTGTTGTGCCGCAGATTTCTCGGGGACATGCGTACTGGTCCCATTACCTGCTTATCCTTCTTCGGCCTCGGTGGCCATGGTGATTTGGGGATTTCTGTCACAACCCCAACACCTTCGGGAACATCCTATACCATGGGGGTCTACGAAGCCTTGCCAACAGTTCCTTCTTCAATTCCCAACCCATCCTTAGTGGCCATCATCATTTCTACACAGTATTTTGTCTCTCACATACATAGGGGCTTAATTATTGCTCGACCCTTAGCACTTTGTGCTCTGCTCAAGGGCTCAATTCTCAAATGACTAAGTGTTGTTTGTTGGCTAGCCCTTTAAGTTTTATAGCACCTTCTGAATTCAAATTCGACCATTCCCCCCAATTCCAGGCCATCAATGCTTCCTTGGCGATATATTTTCCCAAATCTTACCCATAACTTTCATCTTAAATGGCTGCCGCTCACTCCATTTGGCCTCAAATCGGACATCTCGTCATGAACAGTGACACCAATGGTCACTTCCCAGCCAACCCATGCAGCAACGCAGCCCTCCATGCGCTGTCACAAACCCTGTGACATTCTACTCCTACGTGTTATAGACATATTTGGGCACTACAACCCCAATCACATATGTCCATAGACCAAGGGCTTCTAAGTCCCTAAAAGTGTTGTTTCATACCTTAAAGGAGCAAGGTCAACTGATTACATCATCTCCCAGAAGTTTCCATGAAAAAACACTCAGAACTGGACAAAGAAGGACCATACATACTGCCAAGTGCAAAGGGTGCGATGCATCTCACCTACCACATGCAAAAAGTGTGATGCATACTGGAAATCCCTTCTGTAGGGTTCGATGAGCGAGATTAGACAAATGGCACAAGTAGTTCGCTAAGTGGAGACCCTAAGAATCTTCTAGAAGCTGCTCATTTGACACTTGCCTCCCTGAATTCGCCCAAGGATGAGTAAGAGATCATGAAATCTCCAAGTGGTACCAAGAACTATCAAAGAGATGACACTAATCAAAATCCTAGAAGCTGACTCACCCCCCTACAAATATCTATAAATGGATCCCTCATCCCAGAGATCCAGAGGTTGGAATTGGGTAATTTGCAAAGAGGTGCTGCTAGTTTCTCTTTGAAGACATTGTTGGGTGTTCTTGCTTTGTGTGAGGTGAAGAGGGCTTTCAAGATGGGAGGATGGCGCTGGGTCAGACCAAGTGGTTGTAATCCTCTCTTCTACTACTGTTACTAATAAAGCTATTTGAGTTCCATCCATATTCTTGTGTATCTCTGGATATTGTGTTGATATATGCATTTGTATGGTCAATATATATCTGATCCTATATTGTTTACAATGAAAGATCTCTATGCTTTGATGGTATTATGTTGCTATGAATCTACAAGTACTCTTTGAAGCGAGACAAGTAAGGAAGCAGTGACGAGATTATATCAAAGGGGGAAGGAAACAAGCAAGGAGCTAAGCGGAAGACTGAGGTTGGTACTCTCTGCTTCCTTCTCATCTCTCTCTCGTAAAGGAAAAACAAGTGACTTTAATCTGTTTGTTTCTAAGATAGCTACTCGTCTTAGTGGGACTAGCAGCTCTGAATAGACACTAGATTTCCTGATAACAAAATGGTGACTCTGCTGGGGAGCGATTAGTTTGATTACTTGTCTCTATTTGTTTGATTCATAAACCACAGATGGAGCCTGAAGTCAAGCCAGCTAGCCTTCGAACTGCATTTTCTATACAAGTGCAAAGTAGATCAACGCTGCTTCAGTCAATCTCTGGGTTTGTTTATGAACTGAAAAATTGACTTGCAAACATCGTAAGTGCCCTAGAGGTAGCTTGAGTAACCTCATTAGATCAGCCCTATACTTTGTAGTTACTGACTATCATTTGCTCGGCCTAAATCCCTGAATTAGGCTGCAAACTGTGACCAAAAACCAAGTTAAAGTCTCATCCTTGGACCATCACACCTTGTCTTCTTGGCAATCTGGATGCATCGCACCTCCCATTTGCAATAGGTGGGATGCATTCTTGTTTCCCTATGTTACAGGTGTGATGATTAGATAAGACCAGATCTGCCTCCAAATTTTGGTTTTTTCTTCACTCTCTTCAGCTTTATTTAGGAGTTTTGTTGCCTGTGATCAGTAGACCACTGTTGAAACCCCCTTTCTTTACATCATCCAACCTCCGTTGTATAAATATTTGTGAATATTTTTATGTATTTTTCGCCATTCACAGTTCTCATTTACAAAATAGTAGCTTAATCGAGCTGTTGTCTTTTGATTTGAAAGTGTCGCAAGTGTCGTTTTTAGTGAAAGAAAAGAATACTTCACTTTTTGATAGTTGATTACACTGTTACTCTTGTATTTGATCTGAATTTATAAGTATTTAAAGTGTCGAAAACAGTTTTCAATTCAAAATCGCAGAGTGTCATCTTTCCTTCCTGTTGTTTTTTGAAAAGAAAATCATTAGTATTGTCGCTTTGAAAGAAGAGATAATTCAGATTTGTCTTTAGCATTCTTTTTTTCATTTGCACATTAAGAAAGAAAAAACAAATACATGCATGTGCATTTGCATTTAGACTACTTGTTGATTTTGATTTAGGACGGTGCATCTAGTGTGTACTCTCTGTTCTATTTTGAAAGTATTTCATTTCTCTTTCCTTAGTAGCTAGGATTTTCATTGCAAAAAGAAGATTAAATGATTGTTTATCATTTTAGATTGCATTTTAGGAATTGTATATCTACATCACACGGTGAACCTTAAAGGAAAATTTCTTAAGAAATATTAACTATAAAATAAATTCAATGAACATAAAAATGCTTTGGAACCTAACGCACAACATCTAGAAGTCTAGGCTAGAGACATATTCCAGTGTCCTAAAGCCTGGTAACTGTCACTTTCATCGTAGGTTGGGTGATTCCTCCTCTTTGAGACAACAAGTGCCAGTACGGACTTTTGCTCCCACGTACCGTTGAGTATATATTGGGAGACCACAATAGTCTATATCCTTTATCCTTAGGAAGCCGTGTCTACTGCTCTATTGATCGCAATGCACTGAACACAGCATTCGGGAAGATTGACTGCCGTACCATAAAAAGTATTTTGTAGTTTTGCGATTGGTTTGGTAATCCCTCTTTCTAGATTTCCAGAGTAGTCTCTTTCATTCCTTTTAAGACTCGTTAAAGGAAAAGGTCCATCTGTGCACTTGTCACTTCAGGCTCATTAAAAATCAAAGGCAACTAGAGTCATCTTTAGCTTTTTCTCGCCTCTTAAAAATTGAAAAAGCAAGTTGTGTCAAAGTGTCTAAAATTTATTTCAATCAGAATAACGTCACTATTCCCTCATTTGTCTTAGGTTGAGAAAATGGAGTCCACCAACCAAGGATTTCCCCTTGGGGGAAATCCTAGTCCTTTCTCCTCTTGGGTGGATGTTGGTGCACCTCATATGGTCACATTGTCCCTTCCAGGACTGACAATTGGCCTGCCAGTATGGCTTTTCTCGACCTCTGTCATTCAAAGCACCATGATTCCTGAACAATCGAATCTGCAACTAGATGATACAATAGTTCCCCCCCTACTGTCTACTTCGTTTGACTCTCCCTCTCCTTCTTCCTCTTCGCTTGGTGAAGATAGTAAAACTAAAAACCAAGTAACTGAGAAGAAGAAGAAGAAGGAGCCAATGGCAAAAAGGGGCAACCATGCATCGTCTAGTGAAAATCCACACACTACACCATCCAAACCTAAATCTCCATGTGTCATCTGCAAAGGAGACCACTATCACCGAGATTGTCCTTGCATCCCACGGATCCTAAGGGGCTGGTTTCCCGGCTTGCACAATCTGGTGTCATCAACCTTTAACGATCATGTTGAAAGTACACCATCAACTAGTGAAAGCGAAGTCATTGGATAGAAAGGGAAATCTAAATTTCCCTGCAGACTGTGTGAAGGTGATCATGCCCTCCACTGTTGTCCCTTACTAGACAAAGCTAAAAGAGTCTTGGATAATCGTCCTACATCACCGCAGTGACTCCCTCCTAGGTACAAGAAACTCTTGCCGAAACCATTGCTAGTTGAAAATATGACTGACCCACAGTTGTTGTCAATTGAAACAACTATCGTTGAAGATAAACCCTCTGAGTCCACATCGGACCAAAGTCAACAGGTCGAGACGGAAGTCGACCCCATCCTGGCTTTAGAAGATTTACCTTCAAATGATACAGTCACCAAAGAGAATGAGAACGACATCGTTCAAATTCTTTTCGTCAACACAGACTCCGATGAACATGGGGGCAATATGCCCATTCCTTTACTTTAGGAAGGAAATTTGTCAGAGTTGTATCTGGCCGTTTATTCGGTCCCACCTCCAAGCAACCTAGTCGTTTCCTTCAATTTGAATCTACTGGGCAGACCCCATTTACCATCTAATGTACCATTCTGAATCATAGTGCAAAATTACAAAATGGTCATGGTTGGTACCATCATAGATGAAGGGGCTTCTATGAGTATCCTTTCCTCAACTGCCTGGAAAGTGCTTGGTTCGCCATCGCTTCTACTTGAGATGCGAAATTTGACAAGCTTTGACAAAGGAACTAGTTGACCGTTAGGGATCCTTCCAAGTTTTCCTATAGCTTTGAGAAGGAAAACTGTTTATCTGAATGTAATGGTAGTCCAAGGACCTTTAGATTACAATCTACTCCTTGGGTGTGACTACATTTATAGCATGGGAGCCATTGTGTTTTCCGCATGAAGGCAGAGTGGTCCAGCTCGTAGACCAACTTTCATTCCCCTGTTCACACATAGCTAATAGTCAAATTCCATCCCTAACAAGTCTTTTTGCATAAGGAATGTCTCATCAATCTCTAGTCCATCCACCTGATGAGCGCGAGTGATTCAGTGGTCGTGACTGAAACCCAGGGGGCATGCACCCTGGTCTGCTTCGGCAAGAAAACTTCAGGTATAGGGTAGGTTTCCATAGGGGATATATGACTGGTCTGACACACCCATTCATTTAGGAAAATGGGATTAGACTGGAATAAGATACCTCTGTTAGAAGGTAGGCAAGGAAAATTTTAAGGATGGAAAATTTTCTTGAAGTTTAAAAATATTGGCGAATCTCGCTAATCCCTAATATGCAAACTATAAAATGTTTATTGATATATTTGTAAAATCATTCAAATTTATAATGATTTTATATATAGTCTCTATATAATGTTGGCGATTTTTAAGGTAAAATAATTTTATATTCTAAAATTTGGGCGAATCGTCTTTTATAAAATTGGAAATTGGCGAATATTTTTTATGGAAAATTCATGGAAAATTAGCCCACTGGGCGAACATTAGCCCCTAAAATTTTCCATGGTAGGCCTTTCCTGATAGAACAATTGTTTTTTCTACAAATTGAAGGGTAACTTGGAAAAGGTAGGCCTTTCCTGATAGAACAAATGTTTTTTCTGCAAATTGAGGGGTAACCTAGGAAACTCTACTTCGCTATACCTGGGGGCATGCAAACCTTTTTGCATGAAAGTGAAAAATGACCATTTATTTTCTCAGTTTGTAGGTTCTTAACCCTTTAAACTGGTAGGAATGGTTGTTCCTAGCTTACATAATAAAAGGAGTCAGAGCATAGTTTCTAATGGTGCAAGCTCCCTAAAAATTGAACCTATCGATGAGACATCCTTATTATACGACTAGCATGAGCAGTTTTACACGAAGTTCAAGCTCGTTAAAAATTAAACCTAGCAATGAGCATATGTTCCACCAGAGTTTAAGCTCATTAAAAAATGAACCCACCTCTGGTAAATAACCATTGTGAATGACTATCATCAGCTCTTGAGCCTTGGTCGTGTTCTTACCATCACCTCCACTCTGTTTTAGCCAATCATTCGCATCCATTTGATTGTTTACCCCTTTTGAGGAACAACTACGACGAGTGATCCTATTAGCCACCTTCTTTACACTACCGTGATTGGGAAGTTCCAAACCTTACCTGGAACCAACTGCTATCTGAAAACATCACTCGTTCCTCAAAAAACGAGTCTCCTTTAAGCTCTTTTCATCTGATTCATAAAATATGAAAATATTCCTGAGCAATTGGCCTCTCTAGCTTGTTAAAGTGATTTGAAGTGCTATCCCTCCTCTAGATTTTAATCTTTTTGGACCTGAGGGATCATTACACAAAAGGATCGAGCGTTTGTCTTTTTTGGCTCATTAAAACTATCGAAAATTCATCCCTTTCACATTGTTTTATACTTCTTCGGACCTAAGGGATTATATTACGAAAAAGGAATATTGGATTTTTCTTTTCGTCTCTTTTTAGACTCTCTAAAATTGAAAAGGACCAAATTATCCTTGTCGTTAAACTCATTAAAAAAGTAGTGACAAACTTTTCCATTCAGACAAGAACGAGTTTCATTGTCGCTAGGCTCGTTAAAACATAGCGACTGGTTTGCCCAAAGGGAAAATTATAGAACAAGCATATGTTATCCTCCTCAAGCTTGAAAAAAATAAAGGGGTACTGGTCAGAAATGACTGGGGAAAATTGGGAAGAAAACTTGAAGAAGCTTTATTGGTAGCAACTCGCTCTTGAACATGACACTTTCACTCCATCACCACGATTGAGTCGGGTTGGGTTATTCCATTCACCAGTCATATCACCATTGGTCCACCATACCATCCACTTTTGGGGTTAACACTACCAATCCATTTCAGTGTCACCAATATGTTCAAGAGAAGTCGCTCAGAAAATTCACCTACCCAGCTTGTGTCTCATCCGTTATAATACCTTCATGCTTCATTCTTTCATGACCGCCACCCTGAACCTTGTATCATTAGATCATTTTCACCTCTATAAAATCATTTTCTCTGTTCTGTGTCATAGATGTGGGATCCATTAATGCCCTCCTACGATGGGTCACTTCTTATCGACATTAGATCATTATCCAAGAAGCCGACCTAGGGACAACCCTTCTAGTACTTTGAAGCTTGCATGCCTCAATTGCAAGTTTCTCACTTCCGGCTACAGGTTTACATTAATGGCCTTCGACCAAAATATTTTGCGTGGTGTTCGACATCGACTCATGTATTTGCACCACATGAATTGTACTGTAGTACCTTGAGGGTCATCATCATTATCGGTGATTCCTCTCGAGCATGTTAATAGCTTACATCATTGGCTAGTAATCAGGCGATGTCCTTCCATGTTCAACATTAGAACATCTTTTTCACATGGATCGACTTGTACCTTCGGGTGAAGATCAAATGAGTTTTGAAGACCTTGGATCTAGTTTCATCCATCTATGCTATGATATAATCAAGAAACTAAAGACATCAAATTTACATCATTGCTACACAGATAATCATCCAAACTAAGGGATGATGGCTCTACCAGAATCATCAATCTGCACACAGACGATTGTCTGTCCTATGTACATGAAAATGAATTTATCAAGCTGAGCATGGGAATGTCCACCTCAGCTAGATCATGAAAATATTATGAAGATAATGTATCGTATTATTACAGGTCACCTTCCAGTGCGAAAAACCTTGGATCCTCATTATAAAGCATTTCACCCGACATCAAAATATTTACAACCTCATGCTTTAGGGGGCAACTGTTATAGAAATATTTGGGCACTACAACCCCAATCACATATGTCCATAAACCAAGCGCTTCTAAGTCCCTAAAAGTGTTGTTTCATACCTTAAACGAGCAAGGTCAACTGATTACATCATCTCCCAGAAGTTTTCCATGAAAAACCACCCAGAAATGGTCAAAGTGGGACCATACATACTGCTCACTGCAAAGGGTGTGATGCATCTCACCTTACACATGCAAAAAGTGCGATGCATATTGGAAAGACCTTCTTTAGGGTGCAATGAGTTAGAGATGAGAAATGGCACACACAGTTTGCTAAGTGGAGACCCTGAGAATCTTCTAGAAGCTGCTCATTTGACACTTGCCTCCCTGAATTCGCCCAAGGATGAGTAAGAGATCATGAAATCTCCAAGTGGAACCAAGAACTATCAGAGAGATGAAACTAATCAAAATCCTAGAAGCTAACTCACCCCCCTACAAATATCTATAAATGGATCCCTCATCCCATAGATCTAGAGGTTGAAATTGGGTAATTTGCAAAGAGGTGCTGCTGGTTTCTCTTTGAAGACATTGTTGGGTGATCTTGCTTTGTGTGAGGTGAAGAGGGCTTTCAAGCTGGGAGGATGGCATTGGGTCAGACCAAGTGGTTGTAATCCTCTCTTCCACTACTATTACTAATAAAGCTATTTGAGTTTCCCTCCATATTCTTGTGTATCTCTGAATATTGTGTTGATATATGCATTTGTATGGTCAATATATATCTAATCCTATATTGTTTACAGTGAAAGATCTCTGTGCTTTGATGGTATTATGTTTCTGTGAATCTACAAGTACTCTTTGAAGCGGGACAAGGAAGCAGTGACGAGATTATATCAAAGGGGAAAGGAAACAAGCAAGGAGCCAAGCGGAAGATTGAGGTTGGTACTCTTTGCTTCTTTCTCATCTCTCTCTCGTAAAGGAAAAACAAATGACTTTAATCTGTTTGTTTCTAAGATAGATACCCATCTTAGTAGGACTAGTAGCTCTGAATAGACACTAGATTTCCCGATAACACTACGTGCACCTCTTAGAGTGCGCATCTCCTAGGTAGGATAATTTATTGTCCTGTGCTCCCTTTCAACTGTCTCAAGTGTGCTAAGACTGTCCTTCTATGGCTAGTCAGGTGGTCGCACCACCTGTGCGGGGCTCCATCTCGTCCTTTTTTGTGGTTCGTGGAGAATCCTCAGCTACCATTGTGGTTATGCACTCTACTATTTGCAATGCACTACCATGGTTACTACGTTTGACGATATGTGGTCCCAATCATGGCAACAGACTACTAATTCTCGACGATAGTCCTCTAATTCGTCAATATGATCGTACGCACCTTGCCTTGCCATTCTTGGTTTAGTGATGAGAAATTCTTCCTTTATCTCATTTTCCACCCTCTTGACCTCGGCGTCCATTAAAGAACTTTTCTCCCTTAGCCATACCCGGTCTTTTTCAAGTTTGTGAAGTTTATAGTCTCCCCATCGAATTTCTTCCTGAAGTCTTATATGTTCTGTTTCTCGCGGCTGCATGATTTCTTCATTTCGGGCTTCGCACACTGTCGAATCTATTGCTGTTGTTACGTGCAGATTCATCTTTACATGCTCCTCAGAGATTATAGTCCCTGCTTCATTTTGCAACTTTGGAATTGCTCTCGTGGTTAGGGTTTTGTACATGGTCTTATAGGTCCATCAAACCACAGGTACGTGTAGGTCCCAGTTAGTGCGTTTCACATAGTGGACCCTATTCAGCACTTTGCACATCCTGTCAAATGCTTCCGCACGGATAATCCTTGGCATGATTCATCTTTCCTGCTGCTGCATTTTGTTCCTGTTTTCTATCCTGGGAGTGGTGTACATTTGTGCGGGCTGCATGCCATATGTTTGTAACCATCTGGAAAGGTGGGCACGCAAGCTATTTCGCCCCTCATAACCAGCTCTCATCTGTAGTTAGGGTTTTCCAAATCGTATAATCATCCCCCTTCTACATTCACGCCAATCCCTGATACCCTGTTGGTGCGTACCCCAACACCTTGCCGACGTAATGCGCAGTGCCCATTTCAGATTGTCAAAATGCTACTTTTCTAGCACTTCACTCTCAAATTTGTTAAAAAATTCATCCACTGCTGTCAACCTGTCATACCTAGGCATATCCCTTATCTCTATTGTCATGCAATGCAATGATATTACCATCATGTTTCAATTGAGCATGGTTACTTCGTGCAGTCGATTCTGCCATTGTTTTATTTCTTCGTCTGAATCCGAAGTGCAGGAGCTTTCGCGCTCCCATGAAATCCTACCATCTTCCATTGGATTCACTCAATCTTGCTCTCGAGTGGTTATCTTGTAGATACAGTCGAGATCATCATCACTATCATCATTGTGCACCAGTTATGTGTAGCGGGCTCCTTCTGCAGGGTCTAAAGGTACCACTACGCTTAGTGATTTTTTCTCAAAAATCATTTTTCGCTTCTTTATATTTATTGCTCTGTTCATATCAGTGGCCCAATCTATTCCTAGTAGCACAGGATAGGGATTGTTGTCATCGACAATCTCCATCAATTTGAAATATGCCTGTTGTTGGGAAAAGTATCCAATATGGAATGACCCTATCCCACTCTAAGGGTGATAGTACCTCAGCAACAACTGAATGCAAAGCTATTCAAGATTACTTCTTTATGAGATGTAAGAGAGGGGAGAAAGAGATCCACTAACCATTGTCTTCCGCTAATGTTTGACCCAATCTTCTCTCCTTGCTGCTTGCTCCCGGCTCCTTGCTCTTTCACTGGCCCAGCTACACAAAGATCCTGCAAAAGCATAAGAAAGGGAAACTACAAGAAGCATACATCCATAATTGATTCAAGGATTAGAATAAATCAAATATACAAGCATCAATACGCCACAAAGACACATGCATATAGAAGAACCTCAAATGCTTTATTAATGGAAGAAGTAAAGTTCTGAGAGTGTTACAACCATAATAGGCCCAATCCAGCAACACCTCCCAGCAGAAAGAAATCTCCTCTTCACCTCCTTCAAAGCAATCACCCAATAGTTCTATACTCAAACCAACAACACTTCCTTACATTCACAAGATTCCAGCCCCCTTAGACCTCATGAGAGAGCTCTATATATAGGAGATTTGGAGAAAGGATGAGTCAGCTTGAGTTTGGCATGAAGCTGACTAGTGTCCTCTCTCACTTTAGTTATACTTCAGTTCTTGAGTCCACTTGGAGTTTCTTGCTTCTACTTGGAGATCTAGATCCTCTTACTCATCACAAGGCGAATTCCCTGATCCAAGTGTCATTTTGGAAGCTTCCTGGGCATTTGACACCTTGCAGAATGACTGTGCCACTTGGCCTATCTCGCCCAGCGCAGGTAGCCTTCATTAGAGTTGACATTCAGCGCAGGTACAGAGTGGAGCAGTTGACATTCAGCGCAGATGCTCAGTGGAGCAGTTGACATGATCCAGAATTAGCTTGTTTTTGAGTGTTTTCAGGTGGAGAACTGATTTTCAGTGCTGTGGTTTGCTGACCTTGTTCCTCTAGGGGTAGGAACAACATGTTTAGGGACTTTGGATCCCTTAGATTATCGACATTTCATGCTTCATGCTGTAAGGCACAAAAATGTCTATAACAGTTGCCCCCTAAAGTATGAGGTCGTTTATCGGGTGAAATGCTTTATCAGGAGGATCCGAAGTTCATTCAATCGCTGAGAGGTGCCCTGTAATAAAATACAATACAATACATTATTTTTCATTCTGATTTCATGATCTAGCTGAGGCGGGCATTCCCATGCTTAGCTTTATAAATTCATTTTGGTACATAGAACAGACGATTGTTTGATGGTAGACTGATAATTCTCTACTGAAATTATCATCCTTTGAGTAGGATGATCATCTGCTGCAATGATGTACATATCAAATGTCTTTATATTTCCTGAATATATATCGCAGCCCGGATGGATGAAACTAGATCCGGGGTCTTCAAACTCGTTCGATCTTCACTCTAAGTACAAGTCGATCCATGTGAGAATTGCGCTGAAGTCGAACATGGAAAGACATCGCTTGATTACCGGTCAATAATGTAAACCGTTAACAAGCGTGAGAGGAATCACCAATAATGACAATGACCCTCAAGGTACTGCAGTACAATTCACGTGGTGTGAATAAAGGACTTGGCATCGAACACCACACAAAATCTTCTGGTTGAAGGTCATTGATGTATACCTGTCGCCGGAAGTGAGAAACTTGCCATTGAGGCATGCAAGCTTCAAAGTACTGAGGGGGGTGTTCCTAGATCAACTTCTTGGATAATGAGCTGAAGTCGACAAGAAGCGATCCGTCAAAGGAGGGCCTTAATGAATCCCACATCAGTGACACGGAACGGAGCTAATGATTTTAGTGGAGGTGAAAACAATCTGTGAAATATGATTCAGGGTGGCGATCATGGGTGGATGAAGGATAACGTATGGTAGTGGATGGGACACGGTTGACTCTTTCTGAACAACATCTCTTTAACATATAACGACACTGATGTGATGGATCAGTAGCATTACCCCAAATGTGGATGGTTTGGCGAGGACCATGGTGATGAGACCGGTGAATGAAAACAACCCAACCCGATGTGATACGGAGGACAAAGTGTCATGTTCAAGAGCGACTTACTACCATTAAAGCTTTGAGGTTCTCCCAATTTTTCCCCAGTCATTTCTGACCAGTACCTCTTTATTTTTGTCAAGCTTGAGGAGGATAACATATGCTTGTTCTATAACCTGCCCTTCGGGCAAGCCCATCGCTATGTTTTAACGAGCCTAGTGATAGGGAAACTCGTTCTCGTTTAAAGACAAGTTTGTCGCTATTTAATCATTTTAATGAGTCTAACGACAAGGAAAACTCGGTCCTTTTAATTTTTAGAGAGTCTGAAAAGGTACAGAAAGTTAACTCCAAAATTCTTTTTTCGTCATCTAATCCCTTAAGTCCGAAAAAGTATAAAACAATACAGAAGGGATGAGTTTTCGATAACTTTAACGAGCCGAATAAAACAAGCGCTCGACCTTTTTGTGCAATAATCCCTCAGGTCCAAAAAGATTAAAATCTAGAGGAGGGATAGCTCTTCCAGTCATTTTAACGAGCTGGAAGGCCAAAACTCGGCAAAATTTTCATATTTTACGAGTCAGATGAAAAGAGCTCAAAGAAGACTCGTCTTTTGAGGAACGAGTGATAAACAGGGATAGCAGCAGATTCCAGGTACAGGTTGGAATTTTCCAATCACGACAGTGTCACAAGGATGGCTAGGTGAAATCACTCTTCGCAGTTGTTCCTCAAAATAGGTAAACAATCATATGGAGGTGAACGATTGGCCAAATGGAATGGAGGTGGCGGTTGCAAACACGACCAAGGCTTTTCATGGCTAATAAATTTACGATCACAATGGTTATTTACCAGCACTGGGTTCATTTTTTAAAGAGCTTGAATGCGCCAAAACACTGCTCAATCTTATGTTTATTTTTTTAACGAGCATGAACTATGTGCTAAAACTGCTCGGTGATAAATTTGCATGCCCCCAGCATAATAACGCAAATCGAGGCGCATGCCCCCCAAGCTTCATTGCATTCAACTCGGTGGTTGGAATGAAGGTTTACCTTTGAGAAAGGGGATTTGTTTCATTTTTTAATGAGGTTGACATAGTAAAAGAACTATCCTCATGACTCCTTGTTTCATTTTTTAACGAGGTTGACAGGAGATTAGAATCGTCCTCGGATCCCACTGTATTTATAGTATTTCTATTAGGGCGATGATCCACGCTGACAAAATGTTTAGGAATCTTCCAAATCCATTAGATATAGAAGATTTCATATTGTAGGTTTCCACTGTGGCCACTTCCGTCAGATTACTTGCAGGCGGTAGGGCAAAAGTACCCATTAAGGCAGGGTCTTTTAGGAGACCTACTCCAATATTTTGAAGTGAATGATTGTTTCCATGGATCATTGGAATGCTTCCCGTAACTTGTGAACTGTCGGGGAGGAAAGTTTGTTGGTCGATGATTGTAATTCCTCCTTGAAAGGGAAATGCAATCTTCCTGAAGTAGGTTGACACAACTGCGGCCATGGCATATATCCAGGGCCTTCCCAGTAGGATGTTGTAATCGAGGTTTCCATCGATTACTTCAACATCAACTTCTACTGTTTTGCCCCCCAGTTCAATTTGCAAGTTACTTAAAATCCCGTATGGAGTGTATGATCATCCATCAAATGCTTTTAAGGTCATTGACGATTTCGACAAGGGTGGTGAGCCTAAACTTTTCCAGCAACTCATCGACATAAGACATGTAGATGCCCCCTCATCAATAATTGTTCGATGAACAGTTTTGTTGAGGGCTTTCACTTGAATAAGGAAAGATAGTTGAGCTGGTAACTTAGGGTCATATCCTTTATGACCAAAGGCCACAAGATTGGAATCCATTGGGCCAATCCCACCTATTGCTGATAATAAAGCTTGCTCTTGGGAGGGGCAATTTTGCGGTACCTCAAGTGTCGACATAGTGGACGGCGATTGGGCCAGGTCCTCTACTATATTATAATTCTGTGCTATTTTTGCACGAGGATTAAACGTCGACTTGTACACTACTCCCTTTGGGGACTTTATCATTTGTTCAGGAATGGTGGGTGGCACAACTTTGGTCAAAGTTGTCGTCGAACTACTAGGTTGTTCATTAGCCTTGTTATTCCCGTAATCTTTATTCCTTGTCAAAGCATTATTCTGCTGCTTTGAGGTAGACAACATAAGCACTTGGGATCGGGAAGCCTTTTGATTAGAAACCAAATTTTGACCTGGGTTAGGAAACGGATCAGTTAATACTGCTGGGGTTCTTGAACTCTTGAAGAGTTTCTTAACTTTAGCTATATGCGGACAATATTTCGTCCAATGATCCTCATTGCATATATGACACCCTGCCGGGGGTTTCCTTTTTCTCCCTGTCTTTTTCTTCTTGCCCCCTGGCTGCTTCAGTTGTTTGCCCTTGTCGGTCGACATGGCATTTACTTCCGAGGCAAGAAGTTCTTCATTTGCATTTTGATTCGAAGTCTTACGGGCTTTCTTATTCGAACCCCTTGTCGACTTTGCGTTTGTAGTGCCAATCACACCGTCGCCGGCATGAGAGTCACTATTTGATCCAGGAGGAGGAGGAATTGAAAATTCCGGTCTGGGGGCGTCAGGTATCTTGTCATAGAGCGTGCCAGACTGAGTATATACCAAGTCTAAATACTAGGCACGAGCAATAACCTGCTCCTCTGTTACGACCCCTCCCTTGGCCACATCTTCTGTTATAGCAGGAAGAAGCGACTTTATAAACCACTCAGCTAATAGCTGATCTGGAACATAAGTCTTTACCATTCTGTGATGACGACGCCACTCATGTACATGATCGGATATATGTGTGGTTGTTGTCTACTTGAAATTGGTTAAGATTTATGTTCCAGTTTCATACCTTATCGGTAATTGAAAATGGGTTAAGAAAGTCGTGGCTAGGGAACTGAAATTGTCGAAAGAGGCTCTAGGTAATTCAATATACCATTTAGCCGCTGGACCCGTCAAAGTCCTCTGAAAAAGGCGAAGCGTTATCGAATCATCATTCAAGGTGTTCGACGAACACCACAGATGAAAAGTCATCACATGATTCGACAGGTCTTCGCCAGGATTTCCATTGAATTTAGGAATGTCCGAAGGAAGTTTGTGAGGAATCACTGGCCACCAAGGGGCATAAGCAATTGGATCATTCGTCAGTCGGTTTAGATCTGGTAGTTTTAGAGTTGGCACAAAGGGAAACTGTTGATTCAAGTTAGGCGGAGCATACCCAGGATAAGATGGAATCGCCTGAGCAGTGGGTCTTTGCATACCAGCATAATGTATTTGATGTTGGCAATTTTGAAAAGTTTGATGGGCATAACCGTTATTATACGGTTGCCCATTACTTACAAAGACTTGTTGCTCGGGTCCTTGATATGATTGCTGGAATTGCGGTTGTTGAGTTTGAACCAGCTCTGGTTGTTGGACCATTTGCTGTTGTCCAATACTGGATGATTGACCAAGATGAGGAGTCATAGTACTTGTTTGAGCCTGAGTCGCTCCAGATAAGGAGGCACTAACCGGAGGTTGTGATTGAGTTGTCGAGACAAGAGGTTGTTGTATGGCAACCTGAGAAACTTGGGGTTGACATACAACAAGTAGCACTTGTACTTGCGACGCAATCAACATACCAGGTATAGTGGCAACATTCGACGCAGGGTGGACTGGTTGCATTGAACATGCAACCCTTGGTTGCTGAGGCAGTATTGGTACCCATCCGCTGGATGTAATTCCAGTTTGACCTGAACTTTGTTGTAAACTCCCATATGGTTGTTCTCCGGGAGGGAACAATGAAAAGGCATACTGCCCTCCATACGGTGGCAATCCAGTGCTTAAAGGGTAGATTGGCCTTTGAAGACACATTGGATCAAGTTGTTGAGTTTCAACATAAGAAATACCAGATGATAATCCAGATGAAGAAATAGGAACTAACCATGTCGTCGAAACAGTCTCTGATTGGACTCCAGCTTGTTGTTGACAATTTGCCGAGACAGATGGTATACCAGCGAACATCGTTGGAGTAGCAGCAGGAGGCTCTGCTGCTGCTGTGTCGGACGACACAGTCCTGGATGTCGATGGTTGTTCAGACATATTTAGTCTATCCAAAAGATTTCCTAGCGATTCTACAAGAACTTTGTGATGAAGGTAGACTAACTTCGAAGATCAACGCAGGAATAAAGGGTGATTGTTCTGTTTAAAATAAATTGTTAACGACACTTTAGACACAACTTGCTTTTTCAGTTTTAAAGAGTCGAGAAAAAGCTAAAGATGACTCTAGTCTCCTTCGATGTTTTAACGAGCCCGAAGTGACAAATGCTCGGATGGACTTTTTCAGTTATAGAGTTTGAAAAAGGCCAAAAGAAACTTCTCTGGAGATCTAGGCAGAGGATGTGCCAAACCTTTCACGAAACCACAGAATACGTTTTACGGTACGGGTGGTCGATCTTCGTGAATGTTGTGTTCACTGCATCGCGATCAGTAGGGCGGCCGACACGGCTTCCTAAGGATAAAGGATAATTGCCTATAGGGGTCTCCCAATATATACGCGACGGTACGTGGGAGCACAAGTCCGTATTAGTGCTATCGTCCCTCAGGAGGAATCACCCACCTTCGTAGAGATCGACAGTCACTACGTTTAAC
Organism: Pinus tabuliformis; assembly: GCA_031772625.1. Lineage (NCBI taxonomy): Eukaryota > Viridiplantae > Streptophyta > Pinopsida > Pinales > Pinaceae > Pinus > Pinus tabuliformis. Next base: position 237,991,198 of record CM062808.1, on the reverse strand, counting down.
GACGCCGGAACACGTCTCTACCTAGACCTCTACTGTGAGCGTTATGTTGCAAAGCGTTGTTAGGTTCATTCAATATATTTTAAGTTGATCTTTTTAAAGTTTGTCTTTCAGGATCACCACGAGATGTATTGGTACAAATTCCTAAATGCAGTTTAAGATGATAAGCAAGCTTTATAATCTTTTAACTTTGAAAATCCTAACTACTGAGGGAAAAGAAAGACATCATCTTTTCACACAGATCATAAAGCACACACTAATGCACTTTCTCCTAGATCAACATGCAAACTTATCAAAAATGCAAATGCAAAATGCAGGTATTTCTTTTCTCTTTCTTAATGTTGATGTATTACAAAAAGAAAGCTGTTGTATAATTTTGAATTCAATTTCAAGTGAAAGCAAACAAGCTTGTCCAAAATCAAAAGACACCTTAAGATTTACTTGTTTCGACACTAGAAATGTATAAATTCAAACCATATGACGAAAGCAAAAGCTCAGTCAGCTATGAACAGCAAACAAACTAACTCTTAAGATCACTACGACACTTATCACAGGTCTAGATCTAAGAGGCCACAGCAAGACTAGTTCGCTTTTCGTTATGGGAAACTGTAAATGATGTAAGAAATACACAAAGAACAATCACAGTTTCTTTGTACAACCGAGGCGGAATAGTGGCAAGGAAAGTTGGTTTCAGATAGGTACATTGACTGGTAACAGGCTGCAAAAACAAGGATGAAAACAGGGCAAGAAACAGCAGGAAACCCCAGTAGCACAAGGCAAGACTGGTTCAGCGCAGGTAGCACACTATCAGTTTGACATTCAGCACAGGTAGCCCCTTCGGGAACTGCGCTGAAATGCAGACAGCCTTCACACAGCCTGCACTGAAGAACGAAACTTTCGTTTCTCTTGGTTTCCGGGTCACAGATTGCTCAAAAATTCACATTTTTTGGCTAAATCAGAAGCTATCAGTCAAGTACACACTAAAGGGTAATTAGGAGGATGAAAAGCTATCACTAAGAGCTATTCAGAGTCCTTGTGGATCAGCTCTTCAAATCATAAACATGCCTAGAAACTGAGCTAGAGTAGCTGCCCTCTACTTTGCATTTGAAAGATCCAAATGCAGTTCGATTCGGTACTCCCTGTGTTTATGAAATGAATAGAAAAAACACAAACAACCAACAAGATACGATCCCCAGCGGAGTCGCCAATTTGTTGTTGGGAAAAGTATCCAATACGGAATGACCCTATCCCACTCTAAGGGTGATAGTACCTCAGCAACAACCGAATGCAAAGCTATTCAAGATTACTTCTTTATGAGATGTAAGAGAGGGGAGAAAGAGATCCACTAACCGTTGTCTTCCGCTAATGTTTGACCCAATCTTCTCTCCTTGCTGCTTGCTCCCGGCTCCTTGCTCTTTCACTGGCCTAGCTACACAAAGATCCTGCAAAAGCACAAGAAAGGGAAACTACAAGAAGCATACATCCATAATTGATTCAAGGATTAGAATAAATCAAATATACAAGCATCAATACGCCACAAAGACACATGCATATAGAAGAACCTCAAATGCTTTATTAATGGAAGAAGTAAAGTTCTGAGAGTGTTACAACCATAATAGGCCCAATCCAGCAACACCTCCCAGCAGAAAGAAATCTCCTCTTTACCTCCTTCAAAGCAATCACCCAATAGTTCTATACTCAAACCAACAGCACTTCCTTACATTCACAAGATTCCAGCCCCCTTAGACCTCATGAGAGAGCTCTATATATAGGAGATTTGGAGAAAGGATGAGTCAGCTTGAGTTTGGCATGAAGCTGACTAGTGTCCTCTCTCACTTTAGTTATACTTCAGTTCTTGAGTCCACTTGGAGTTTATTGCTTCCACTTGGAGATCTAGATCCTCTTACTCATCACAAGGCGAATTCCCTGATCCAAGTGTCATTTTGGAAGCTTCCTGGGCATTTGACACCTTGCAGAATGACTGTGCCACTTGGCCAATCTTGCCCAGCGCAGGTAGCCTTCATTAGAGTTGACATTCAGCGCAGGTACAGAGTGGAGCAGTTGACATTTAGCGCAGATGCTCAGTGGAGCAGTTGACATGATCCAGAATTAGCTTGTTTTTGAGTGTTTTCAGGTGGAGAACTGATTTTCAGTGCTGTGGTTTGCTGACCTTGTTCCTCTAGGGGTAGGAACAACATGTTTAGGGACTTTGGATCCCTTAGATTATCGACATTTCATGCTTCATGCTGTAAGGCACAAAAATGTCTATAACAATGCTAGTGCACTAGCACCTTTGATATCTACTATTATCCCCTACAATATTCCCTTCGGTAGGGTCTTCTGCTAGTTTGCCATTCGCAATTTAATAGGAGACCATTGTAGCGCTTGTCTGCCCATGCATTCCCATGTTTGTTTTGGCAGTACATTCACATCCAACCCAAGATCCAGAATTACTTGATCCCTTTCGTACTCTTTGATTTGCGTAGTCAATATCATTTCCCTTCCTCTTCACAACGCATGCCTTCCATGTTTTTAGACTACGTGCGGTTCTCCTCACCCTATGCACCTAGTGATAAGTTCTTGTAGTCCTTTTATAGCCTTGCTGTTGTGCAATAGTTTCATGCGTGTCTTCAGAAAGGTAGTGAGCATTGAAGGATCCATCCCTGGTTCTAGTTGATCCCTACTTCCTGAAGTGGAGGCCTCCGTGAAGCACTTCTTTGCTTCCATTAATGTCTCCTTCACGCGCTCCAAATCAAATTCAGGTTCCTTTGTAGGATCCTTGAAAACCCACGCACTTTCTTCTACCTGCTTACCTTTTTCATCTTCGATTGTGATATCACTTCGCAGCACTATGTTTACATTTGGGTCCTCTTCATGCAGCTCAAACCTCATCATTTGTAGGTTCTAAGTTGGGGGAGGCTGGAGTACTCCTTTATCACGCAACCTCGCCATCAATGTAGGGTAGTCCTCCATCTCATGATCAAATTGTGTACATTATAAACATGATGCTCTTGTTGGATTCATACAATCGCGGGCATAGTTCCCTGGCCCTCTGCAATTGTAACAAATTAGTGGTCTGCGACCCCTTCCTAGTCCCATTCCACCTCGACCTAGTTCACACCCCTGAAATCCAACATTCGGCATCCCTGCATTTAGATCAAGGGCTCATGTTTCTATCTACACTCTATAGGTAGGGGTCTGATCCATCATCAGCTTGTAACTTTTGCAGGTGCGCTCATCATGGCCTACCGACCTGGAGAAATTACTGAACAATTGCTGGGACGTCTGTGTATACTTTTGTAATAGGTGACAATTATCTGTACTATGTTGTCCTCCTATCTTAAAAATCGCACACCATAATGCAGACATCATGCTTAGTTTTTCTTGTGCCTCTGGTCTTAATGGCATCAGCCCTCCTCCCGCTAAGTAATTGGTGAAACCTGGACAGTGGTCCTTGTCATGCCCCTGGCCTTTGCATTTTATGCACCATACCTCCTCGCATGCTTCTGGCCGAGTTATCTTGTCCTGTTTTAAACTCTGCATTTCCAGACACAAATTCTGTAATTGCGCATGGATTTGTTGGACTCCTAGACCAGGATCTTGTATAGGGGTCTCGTGCAATCTCATTGCAATCTCCAAAGCTTCAGCCTGGGTGGATAGCTTTTGTTGTGATGGCGTTGTCCTAAAATGTGGTGTTAGTGATGCTACAAACCATGCACAGTGCTATCCATCCATCAAGGTCATATTGGCTTCATGAATCATACGCTTCAATCTTTGGTCCAGATCCCATGGGGTCTCTCCTGGAAGCATCGTGATTTCCTTAAACCCAATAATCGATTGTGTCTCCAATTTTGGCCTGCTAAATTCCTTGTTCAACATGGCCTGGATATCTACGATCCCTACGTTTGGATGGTCATTAGAATGCTTAATGTACCACGTTAGTGCACGATCCTACAACATGCTTACCAGCATATCCTTCTTTATATTTTCATCCATGACTCCTTGTGCTTCCCTTACAGCCTTTACTACAAACCAGAATTGGTTTGGATCTTCGTTCCCTACTCCTCTGAATACTGACAGTTTGATCACACTCGCCATATTGAACTGTGGTAGTGGTGAAGGTGGTGTGGGTGGAGATGGGGGTGAAGATGGTGAAACTGGTGGTGGTGTAGGTTGGGGTGGTATGCATGGAATTCGCTGCCTTATCAGACTGATCACACTTCTTGGAGAAAATTTTGCGAGCTCCTCCTTGCTTTTTCATGAGGGTGAGATCAAGGGACTAGTTTCTAATTCTTTACTACTTCTGTAGATCTTCCCATTTCATGTAGTCCCAGTCATTAATTTATTTGCATAACCCGCTTTTCACAAAATAGCATTTTAATCCAGGTATTCAAAGATTTAATGTACTTACCTCACGGTCCCTTGAGGAAGCGACGTTCTACCTCATTGTGCTAACGGTCGTATCTACCACGAATTCAGTGATAAATCCCACTATAATTCGATCAAGCCAATGGTCCATAGTGTGCACGATATTATCTTTTGATGCTTCTAGTCTGCGCACCAATTTCGGAGACCACATAATCGATTTGTTGAGCCTACACCTTCCTTGACTATCTACTAGATTTATGATCCACTCGTACAGTTGACTATCTACTACGACTCAAGACACTTAGACTCTTGCTCTATGCTTCTCTATCTTTCAAACCGCATCCATTAGTTAACTTCTTTAGAACTTAGAGCCTCGCTCTATTTATACAATCCAATGGTCCACGAAGCATGGGTAGGCTAACACTACATTCAAAACTTAGGGCAAACAACCCTATGTCTTTAACATACAATTCGTGCTCCACGGCTACAATTTACGGAGTTTTTACAACAATAACAACTCAAAACTTGGGCTTTAAGCCCCAAAACATGTCGTGGGGTGGATTCCATGCCCAACAACTTTGCAAGACCAAGATTGGGTAAATCCCACTATGGACGGACAGATCTCATGGGAGAGCGAAAGCTCTTGTACGTCGAATTCTGATGAGGAGATAGAGTGATGGCAGAACCGATTACACAAGGTAACCACACTTAATTGAAATATGATGACAAGGTCACTATGATGTGTATCAATAGAAGTGAGAGATCTGCCTACTTATGATGGATTAGGTCAGGTAGATGCTTTCTTGGACATATTTGAAAGGGAGGTGCCGAAAAGGCAACATTTCCAGGCCTTGAATTGGGTGTTGCGCTCTACGCCCGCAAGCTGGTGGGGTATGTTTCTAGGAAAACTAGTATTTCTAAAGAATGCTAGCCCTCTAGGTTTTGCAACTACCCTAGAAACAATAGTTTAAAGCAATTCAATGATTTCTTCTATGTGTAACAGACAAGAGAAAGATAATGGAACCAACCTAGAACTTCCGCTTGATCCCTTGCTTGATCTCTCTCCCCTTTGACAGAACCCGCAACTCCTCCTTGTACTTAACACGCTTGGAGAGTACTTGCACAAGTACAAGAACAAAGAACCATCAAAGCATTGTGATCTATTACAACATAAACATTACAGAATCATATATATAATGAACAAACGATAGCATTCACAAATGATAACATTCATAATTGCACAATCATATGGAAGAAAACTTGAAGAACTTCATTAATAGAAGCGAGAATTACAACCAAGTTTTCTGATCCAGCATCATCCTCCCAGCTTCAATCCTTCTTCACCTCATGAAATATCAAGATCACTCCAACAATACAATGCTCTTTCCTCAATTACAAATTATCAGCACTTACTTGAAATTCACAACATTCTAGCCTCTGGATATCTTCGATGAGGGATCCATTTAGAGATGAGTGCAAGGGTGTGAGTCATCCATGGGGTTTGATTAGTTTCATTCCACTTGTTACAATTGGTTCCACAATAGAAGGGATAACTGAAGGTTTAAGATCCCTTATTCATCCATGGGTGAATTCAGAGAGGCAAGTGGCACAGGAGAAGTTTCTAGAAGATTCCATGGGCATCCACTTAGCAAACTATCCTGGACATTTGTCCATCCTTGCCCATCACACCCTATAGAAGGCCTAAACAGTATGCATCGCACCCCAGTAGTGGAGCAGTTAATATGCATCGCACTTTGCTAGTGGAGCAGTCAGTATGGTTCAGTTTAGGAAATTTCTGGATAGCTTCTCAGATGGAACTTTTGGGGAATGATGTATTCAGATGATTATGTTCCTTTAGGGTATGAAACAACTCTTTTAGGGGTTGAATGAGCCCTAATACATTGACATATAATTTGGGTTTGATGTGCTCAAATATGTCTACAACAGTTTCCCCCTAAAGCATGAGGTCGTAAATATTCATGTCGGGTGAAATGCTTTATCATGAGGATCCAAAGTTTCGAACTGGAAGGTGACTTGCATCAGTTATAGTACAATACATTATCATAATATGATTTTCATGATCTATTTGAGGGACGCATTCCCATGCTCAGCTTTATAAATTTCATTTCATGTACATAGATCAGATAGTCGTCTGCAGATACAGACTGGTGATTCTTCAGATATAGAGTCATCATCCATGGTTAGGATGACCATCTGTGTAGAGCTTTTGTACATTTGATGTTTTTATATCCCTAAATATATCACAGCTCAGACGAATGGAACTAGATACGGGGTCTTCAAACTCATTCAATCTTCACTCGATGTGCAAGTCAATCCATGTGAAGAGATGTTCTGAAGTCGAACATGGAAAGACATTTCTTGATTACCAACCAATGATGTAAGTTGTTAACAGACGCAAGAGGAATCATCGATAATGATAATGACCCTCAAGGTACTACAGTACAATTCATGTGGTGTGAATATATGATCCGATGTTGAACACCACGCAAAATCTTTTGGTCGAAGGACATTGATGTCAACCTATCGTTGGAAGTGAGAAACTTTCCATTGATGTATGCAAGCTTCAAAGCACTCGAAGGGTTGCTTCTAAGTCAACTTCTTTGATAATGAGCTGATGTCGAAAAGAAGTGACTCATCGTAGGAGGGCCTTGATGTATCCCACATGTATGACATGAAACGAAGCAAGTAATTTCTAGAGGTGGAAATGAACTAACGACAAAAGGTTCAGGAATGGCGGTCATGAAAAATGAAGTTTGGAGGTATTGAAGTGGATGAGACATTAACTGGATGGTGATTTCTACCCTGAATGACTTCTCTTGAACATGTTAGCAACAGTTAAATGAACTGGTAGTGTTAACCCCAAAATATGGATGGTATGAAAGACCAATGGTGAGATGACTGGTGAATGGAATAACCCAACCCAACTCGATAATGGAGATGAATTGAAAGTGTCATGTTCAAGAGTGACCTGCTACCATAAATTCTTCAAGTCTTTTTTCCCTTTTTCCCCAGTCATTGCTAACCAATACCCCTTTATTTTTGTCAAGCTTGAGGAGGATAACATATGCTTGTTCTATAATTCGCCCTTTAGGCAAACCTGCCACTATTTAATGTTTTAATGAGTCTAACGACAATGAAACTCAGTCTCGTCTAGGATGGACAATTTTGTCGCTATCGTTTTGACAAGTTTAACGACAAGGATAACTTGGTCCTTTTCATTTTTAGAGAGTTCAAAATGGGATAAAAATAAAACTCCATAAGTTATTTTTTGTAAAGTAATCCCTCAGGTCTGAAAAGGGATAAAATAATATAGGAGGGATGACATTTCCAATCACTTTAACGAGCTGAAAATGTCAAGCGCTCGACAATATTTTCATGTTTAATGAGTCTGAAAAGGGTTTAAAGAAGACTTGATAAGTTCTTTTTCGTAAAATAATCCCTCGGGTCCGAAAAATGATAAAATAATATAGGAGGGATGAAATTTGCAATCACTTTAATGAGCTAAAAATGACAAGCGCTCGACAATCTTTTCATATTTAACGAGTCTAAAAAGGGTTTGAAGAAGACTAGATACTGAGGAACGAGTGGTGTCTCGGATAGTAATTGGTTCCGGTGATGTTGGAACTTCTCAAAACATGTTGAATTCTATGAAGAGGCTGGCTAATAAGACCACTCATTACAACTGTTCCTCAAAAAGGGTAAAACACCCAAGTGAGAGCGTATGATCGACCAAAGGGATGGTGGTGATAGTATGTACACAACCAAGGCTCAAAAGGCTGATAGAATGGCAATCAAAAAGGTTAATTATTGAGAATGGTTTCATTTTTAGACAAGCTTGAACCATGGGAGAACTATTCTTGGATTTGGTTTCATGTTTTCACAAGCTCAAGACGAACAAACTATGCTTGGAGTCAGTTTCATTTTTACACAAGCTTGAGACGACAAAACTATGCTTGAAGTCAGTTTCATTTTTTACACAAGCTCGAGATGACAAAACTATGCTCAAAGTTAGTTTCATCTTTACACAAGCTTGAAATGACAAAAACTATGCTTGATGTCAGTTTCATTTTTACACAAGCTTGAAATGACAAAACTATGCTTGGATTCTATTTCATTTTTACACAAGCTTGAAATGAAAAACTTTGCTTGAATTGAGTTTCATTTTTACGCAAGCTCGAAATGACAAAACTATGCTTGAAAAATGGTTTGCATGCCCCCATTATGATGAAAAGGAGAGTCTCCCCCCATTATGATGAAAAGGAGAGTCTCCTAGTTCTATGAAAACTAGTATTCGTAAAGAATGCTAGCCCTCTAGGTTTGACAGCTACCCTAGAAACAACAGTTTAAAGCAATTCAATGATTTCTTCTATGTGTAACAGATAAGAGAAAGATAATGGAACCAACTTGGAACTTCTGCTTGATCCCTTGCTTGATCTCTCTCCCCTTTGATAGAACCCGCAACTCCTCCCTGTACTTAACACACCTAGAGAGTACATGCACAAGTACATCAACAAAGAACTGTCAAAGCATCATGATCTATTACAACATAAACATTACAGAATCAGATATATATAATGAACAAATGATAGCATTAATAAATGATAAAATTCACAATTGCACAATCATATGGAAGAAAACTTGAAGAACTTTATTAATAGAAGGGAGAATTACAACCCAGTTGACTGATCCAGCATCATCCTCCCAGCTTCAATCCTTCTTCACCTCATGAAATGGCAAGATCACTCCAAAAATACAATTCTCTCTCCTCAATTACAAACTATCAGCACTTACTTGCAATTCACAACATTCTAGCCTTTGGATCTCTTGGATGATGGATCCATTTATAGATGAGTGCAAGGGTGTGAGTCATCAATGGGGTTTGATTAGTGTCATTCCACTTGTTACAATTGGTTCCACAAGAGAAGGGACAACTAATGGTTTAAGATCCCTTATTCATCCTTGGGAGAATTCAGAGAGGCAAGTGGCACAAGTGAAGTTTCTAGAATATTCCATGAGCATCCACTTAGCAAATTGTCCTGGACATTTTTCCATCCTCGCCCATCGCAGCCTATAGAAGGCCAGGGTGTGAGTCATCCATGGGGTTTGATTAGTGTCATTCCACTTGTTGCAACTGGTTTCACAAGGGAAGGGATAACTAAAGGTTTAAGATCCCTTATTCATCCTTGGGCAAATTCAGAGAGGAAAGTGGCACAAGAGAAGTTTCTAGAATATTCCATGAGCATCCACTTAGCAAATTGTCCCAGACATTTGTCCATCCTCACCCATCGCACCCTATAGAAGGCCTAAATAGTATGCATTGCACCCTGGTAGTGGAGTAGTCAGTATGGTTCAGTTTAGGCAATTTCTAGATGGTTTCTCAAATGGAACTTTTGGGGAATGATGTATTCAGATGATTATGTTCCTTTAGGGTATGAAACAACTCTTTTAGGGGTTGAATGGGCCCTAATACATATAAGTTGGGGTTGATGTGCCCAAATATACCTATAACAGTTGCCCCCTAAAGCATGAGGTCGTAAATATTCATGTCGGGTGAAATGCTTTATCATGAGGATCCGAAGTTTCAAACTGGAAGGTGACTGGCATCAGTTACAGTACAAGATATTATCATAATATGATTTTCATGATCTAGCTGAGGGAGGCATTCCCATGCTCAGCTTTATAAATTTCATTTCATGTACATAGATCAGATAGTCGTCTACAGATATAGACTGGTGATTCTTCAGATATGGAGTCATCATCCATGGTTAGGATGACCATCTATTCAGAGCTTTTGTACATTTGATGTATTTATATCCCTGAATATATTGCAGCTTGGATGGATGGGACTAGATCTGGTGTCTTCAAACTCATTCAATCTTCGCTCAATGTACAAGTCAATCTGTTATGCTCTTAACCTACAAGATGATACCCGAATACTAAATATGCGAAGAAATATTCCCAGAACATAGAACAATGAGCAATAACAACAAGTATTTTATTATTCAGAAAGCAATGTTCACTTGCCTCTTCGAGGGGGCAACCTCCAATAGGGCTGAACTTGATTACAAAATAAGACACGATGCTCCTTGAAGGGAGTCTCTATCTTTTATATAGGATTCATACATGGAATACCATGGGGCAATACCCTGGTTCTTATTAATAACATCTATCTAATACCATGGTCCATTTGCAACTAACTATGGTTCCATCAGTAAATGTGGGTTAACCACTTACAATTATTAATATGGGCTTTATTGACTCTTTACTTAACTATAACTATGACTCGATCATATTACATAAATAAGGGGGTTAGGGTGGGGCCCTAACATGCCCTCCCCCATAAGAATAGCCTTGTCCTCAATAATGAAGCTATGGAAACTACTAAAGAATAGTGGTTGGTTCCTAGGTTACATCTTCCAGAGAGTTGTCTTTCCACTTGACGAGGAATTCCTTGATCATGCGGCCATGCTGGTGTCATTCTCGTGTGTCTAGGACCTATTCAGGTTGGAGCCATATTGACCCTTATTCATCTAGTTCAGGTAGACTGGTTTGAATTCTGCAATTGTTCCCAATCACTTTCTTGAGGCATGAGACATGGAAAATTGGATGGATTTTTGCAGTGGGTGGCAAAGCTAGCTTATAGGCAACTTCTCCAATGCACTGAAGTACTTGATACGGTCCGTAGAATTTTGGAGATAGTTTTTAACAACCCTTGTCTTTGAGTGATGTCTTCTTATATGGTTGCAGCCTCAAAAATACCTGATCCCCTTCTTGAAATTGGCGTTCTGAGTGAAGTTGATCTACCTGTTGCTTCATGCGATTTTGAGCTTGATGAAGATTCTCTCGAAGATGGGCCAGCATGGTTGTGCAATTCTACAGGAGTTGATCCACTGCTTGTACCTTCGAGCACCCCTTGATATAAGAAGTAGGGCAAGGAGGGAGTTGACCATAAACTGCTTCATATGGAGTCATTTTGGTGGTGGCATGATAGTTGGTGTTATACCACCATTCAGCTAGAGGTAACCACTGTACCCAGAGATGTTGCTTTTCTGAAGTGAAACACCTAAGGTAGGTTTCCAAAAAATTATTGACTGCTTCAGTTTGACCATCAGTTTGTGGATGATAAGAAGTACTGAGTTGTAGTTGGGTACCTTGTAGCTGGAAGAGTTCCTGCCAAAAGTTACTAGTGAAGACCAGGTCACGATCAGACACAATGGAAGTGGGCATGCCATGCAATTTGAAGATCTAATCCATGAAATATTGAGCAACCAAAGTTGGTGTAAAAGGGTGGGGTAGGGCACAAAAATGAGAATACTTAGTAAGTCTGTTCACAACCACCATGATGACTGACTTGTTTCCTGACTTTGGAAGACCCGTAATGAAATCCATAGAAACCTCCATCCATATTGATGCCAGGATGGGCAATGGCTGTAATGTGACTGGTGATTTGACTGTTTCTCCTTTGTGGCACTAACAGACGTTGCATTTAGCTACAAAAGTAAGAATGTCCTTTTTCATGCCTGCCCAAAAAAATGATCTTTGAGTGCAAGCATATGTCTTCTGAAATCCTGAATGTCCTGCAGTGGGAGATGAGTGCAACTCCACCAAAATGCAGCTTTTTAGGGTGGATGTTGGTGATATTACAACTCTGTACTTGTAGCAAAGAATCTCATCCTACCACGAGTAGCCCTCTATGGAATTTGGATCTGCCTACAATTTAGTAATGAAGTGGGAGAGCCAGGGATGTGAAAACCATTCCTTGCAAGCCTCTTCAATCCATTCTAGAATGGGAAGGGAAATTGCGAGCAGGGTACTTTCCTCCTCAAATTGGCGGGATAATGCATCTGCTACAATATTTTTGTGCCCTTTCTTGTAAATTATCTCATAATCATATCCCAGCATCTTGGCAAGCCATTTATTTTGTTGTGGTGAGGATAGGCATTGCTCCAAAAAATATTTAAGGATTTGATGGTATGTGCGGATTTGGAAACGCCCCCCCAATAAGTATGGTTGCCAGGTATCTACTGCATGTAAGATGGCCATCATCTCCTTCTCATAGGTAGATTGTCCCAGGTTCTTCCCACTTAGTTGTTGGCTCGTGAAGGCCAAGGGTCAACCTTCCTACATTAAGACCACCCCAATACTCATATCCGAAGCATCACATTCAATGACAAAAGATTTGGTGAAGTTGGGTAGTGCTAAGCTGGAGTGGAACACATGGCATTTTTGAGAGCTGTAAAGGCCTGTTGTGCTTCATCACTCCAGAGGAATGAATTTTTCTTGAGGATTTGAGTGAGGGGCCTCGTAATGTGACTATAATTACAGACAAATTTGTGATAGTATCCTGTGAGACACAAAAATTCTCTCAGGCTTTTCAGGTCTTAGGTTGAGGCCAATCCCGCATTGCCTGGATCTTTTTGGGGTCCACCCTGACACCTTCACGCCCCATAATGTGGCCCAAATACTCAACTTCATCCATGCCAAAAGAACACTTGGACATCTTGACAAATAATTTATGCTTACGAAGCAGTTGCAAGAGCAGATCTACATGCTGAAGATGTGTGGCCCAAGTGCGACTATAGATGAGGATGTCATCAAAGAAAACAAGGACAAATTTTCTGAGATATGGTTTGAGCAGGTGGTTCATAAGGCTCTAAAAAGTGGATGGGGCATTACAAAGATCGAATGGCATGACCAGGAACTCATAATGGACTTCATGAGTTCGGAAAGCAGTCTTTGGAATGTCGACTTCTTTCATGCGAATTTGGTGGAAGCTTGAGCGGAGATCAAGCTTAGACAAGAATTGAGCCCCATTTAGTTCATCTAGCAAATCATTGACAATCGGGATGGGAAATTTACCTTTGACTATCAACTTATTAAGGGACCTGAAGTCTAGACACATACACCATTCCCCATCCTTCCTGAGCACCATGACCAATGGTGATGAATAAGGACTAATGCTGGGACGAATGATGCCTGCTTCCAAAAGTTCCTTGATTACTTTTTTCTATTTCATTCTTTTGGGCGAATGGATATCTATATGGGTGCACATTTGGTGGTTGGGCCCCTGGGACCAAAGTGATGCTATGATCATGTTCCACTCTCAAGGGTGGAAGCTCATGAGGCTTGTTAAAGACTGGCAGATGGTTTTTTTAAGATCTGTTGCATCTCAGGATGAATCTGAAGAGAATTGGGTTTGAAGGTTTGGATGGCATTAAATTGAGCTATAACTCCATGGTGGCCCTTTTTTAACAATTTTTCCATTCGATGTGAGCTGATGATAGAGGGAGCTCCTGCCTGGAGTCCGCAGAGGGTATGTGTGTGGTTGTTCTACTTAAAGCTCATATATAACTCTTGGAAATCCATTGTGATTGGGCCAAGTGTGTGAAGCCATTCAGCGCCTAGGACAGTGTCGCACCCTCCCATGTGTATGGCAAACATGTGGGTCTTTAACAAATAATCCCCCATTTGAAGTTTGACATTTTCATAGCGGCCTTCACATTTCATTGTTCCCCCATCAGCAATTTGGACCTGGAATTTAGAAATAGATCGTACAAAACAATGCACTGCTTCTGCGACTCTTTGATGGATAAAATTATGTGTACTTCCACTATCAATCAAGACTACTACTGGGTGATGCTTAATAAAACCTCTAATTTTCAGAGTTTGAGGCGAAGAAATCCCTGCCAAAGCATACAACGAGATAACTGGTTCTTCAGGTACATTGTCCTATTTGTTATCGTCTTCTTCCTCCTCTAGTTCCTCAAGTGGTGGGGCTTCCTTCATTGAACTGTGATCAGTAGCATCAATTTGAAAGAATTTGGGCTCCTTGCCTTTATGCCTGGGGGAGTATTTTTGATCACAGTAGTAACATAATCCTTTCTTTCTTCTTTCCACCATTTCGGCAGGTGACACCTTTTGAACCTTGAGTGTTTGGGTAGTGCTTTGAGCTTGTGGGGGGTGACCCTTGGTGGTGAAATTTGGGCGATTGGATTGGGCTGCTAACGCATGTTCTACTTCACGAGCTATCCTACAAGCCTCCAGCCATGAGCTAGGGTGGTGCAGTCGGATGTGGGATTGTATGGCTTCTTTAAGACCACTGAAAAAACATTTCATGTAGAACTCATCTTGTAGACCCCCAGTGCGGAAAGCTAAAGCTTCAAAGGTTGTAATATATTCATCCACTGTTCTTGTCTATCAAAGCTTAGTGAGATGACCCAAAAAGGTAGATTCATGGTCAAAGCGATCCATAAGAGCTTTTTTGAATGTCTCCCAAGTTAAGGGCCTTCCATAGCAATGTTGATGCTATTGCCACCATTTCCATCTTTCATTGTCCAAGTACATGATACCCACACTAAGCTAACTGGAACTATCCAGGATGTAATTCAGATTGAAATATTGCTCATTTCTGCTATCCATGCTACCGAGTGAGAGCCATCAAATTTATACATGTCCAACTTAGGTGGTTGTAGATGGGATTGTTGGTGGGTGCCAAAGAGGTGAAGAGACTGGCTAGACTCACCCTCACTATTTTCAGTGCCAATATATGCCTCCTCTAGTGCCTCCATCTTGCCCTTAGAAAGTGTTGCATTTAATTCCTTCAGCTGCGACACTACGTCCTTCAAGGCTGTTTCAAGGCTATGCATCCTCTCATTTGCCATTGCTTGAGATCTAGTTTGTACCATGCACCGAGGTGATGTACTTGAAGTTTGGGACCGCCTGAATTTTTGGGCACTAACAACTGAATGGTACCACCTTGCTCAGCTCATCGTCCTTGCTTAGGAATACTGTAGTAGCTGAATCTCAAAAATGTCTATGCTACCAAAAGTCCTGCGAAAATCATGCCCATGTATAGGAACCCACACAACTACTCAGATCTGGATGGTGGATCTGATGGATCTAAGAGATCTAAATGGTGGAACTGATTGTTGCTATAGATCTGATGGATCTGAGAGATCTGAATGGCTGATCTAATAGATCTGAATGACAAAACTGATTATTGTTGCGGCAACAAAAACCCCCACTTGCGAGATCTGATCTAGCAAAGATTATGTGTGATCCAGAGATAGATCAAGGAACTATGGTCTCCAAGAGTGTCAGGTGCTACAGATCACAATATACATAAGGGTCTGACAGTAGTACTTGGCCCAATTTTTCATGGCACTAACCAAGGAGGATCAACCATACCCTTAGCCGTACAACCCGACTACCCTATCGTATGCACGAGTAATCTCTCTGAGTGCTATTCTTGGTGTACTGTAGCAGAAAGACAGCCGACAGTTTATCTATGGTGAGGTTACTAATGGAGCTAGGGGGCTTCCGATATACCCAAAGGGTACTTGGAAGACAGTCCGTGCGTGGTTCTGTCTAATGCGCTACTACTCGAAGGGGTACCCACAGGGGTTACAAGGGAGTCCAACAAGCGTGACCACCTCTTGTATTTCCCGCGTGCATGCATTCCCCAATCCGTAGTTTTATGCGCTCAATGACAGATCCCATGGTTTAAAGATGCTGGAACACGTTTCTAGTCAAGAAAAAAATTGCTAAAAATTGGAGATCCCACTGGCCCTGGAAAGCGCTCTGATACCACTTTTTATGCCCTTAACTTGCAAGATGATACCCAAATACCAAATATGTGAAGAAATATACCCAGAACATAGAACAATGAGTAATAACAACAAGTATTTTATTATTCAAAAAGTAATGTTCACTTGCGTCTTCTAGGGGGCAACCTCCCATAGAGTTGAGCTCGATTACAAAATAAGAAACGATGCTCCTCGAAGGGAGTCTCTATCCTTTATATAGGATTCATACATGCAATACCATGGGGCAATACCATGGTTCTTATTAATACCATCTATCTAATACCATGGCCCATTTGCAACTAACTGTGGTCCCGTCATTAAATGTGGGTTAACCACTTACAATTATTAATATGGGCTTTATTGACTCTTTACTTAAATATAACTATGACTCGATCCTATTACATAAATAAGGGGGTTAGGGTGGGATTTATTGACTCTTTACTTAACTATAACTATGACTCGATGCTAGATCTAGGGTCTTCAAACTTGTTCAATCTTCGCTCGTTGTACAAGTCAATCCATGTGAAGAGATTCTCTAAAGTTGAACATGGAAAGACATCGCCTGATTACCAACTAATGATGTAAGTTGTTAACAGATGCAAGAGGAATCACCAATAATGATAGTGACCCTTAAGGTACTATAGTACAATTCATGTGGTGTGAATATATGATCTGATGTCAAACACTACGCAAATATTTCGATCGAAGGCCATTGATGTCAACCTGTCGCTGAATGTGAGAAACTTGCCATTGATGTATGCAAGCTTCAAAGCACTGAAAGGGTTGCTTCTAAGTCAACTTCTTGGATAATGAGCTGATGTTGACAAGAAGCGACTCGTCATAGGAAGGCCTTGATGTATCCCACATCTACAACATGGAACAAAGCAAATGATTTCTTGAGGTGAAAATGAACTAACGACACAAGGTTCAGGAATGGTGGTCACGAAAAAATGAAGGTTGGAGGTATTGTAGTGGACGAGACATTAACTAGATTGTGATTTCTCAACTGAATGACTTCTCTTGAACATGTCGGTGACACTGAGATGAATTGGTAGCATTAACCCCATAACATGGATGGTATGAAAGACCAATGGTGAGATGACCAGTGAATGGAATAACCTAGCCCAACTCGATAATGGAGACGAAATGAAAGTGTCATGTTCAAGAGCGATCTGCTACCATAAATTCTTCAAGTTTTTCCCCTTTTTCCCCAGTCATTGCTGATCAGTACCTCTTTATTTTTGTGAATCTTGAGGAGGATAACATATGCTTGTTCTATAATTCGACCTTCGGGCAAACCTATCACTATTTAATGTTTTAACGAGCCTAGCGACAATGAAACTCGGTCTCGTCTAGAATGGACAAGTTTTTCACTATTGTTTTAATGTGTTTAATGACAAGGATAACTCAGTCCTTTTCATGTTTAGAGAGTTTGAAAAGGGATGAAAAGAAAACTCCATAAGTTCTTTTTCGTAAAGTAAATCCCTCAGATCTGAAAAAGGATAAAATAATACAGGAGGGATGACATTTCCAATCACTTTAACGAGCTCAAAATGACAAGTGCTCGACAATGTTTTCATGTTTAACATGTCTAAAAAGGGTTTAGAAGACTTTATAAGTTCTTTCTTGTAAAATAATCCATTAGGTCCAAAAAAGGATAAAGTAATACAGGAGGGATGACATTTCCAATCACCTTAACGAGCTAAAAGTGAGAAGCGCTCGACAATATTTTCATATTTAACAAGTCTAAAAAGGGTTTGAAGAAGACTTGATATTGAGGAACGAGTGGTGTCTCGGGTAGCAAATGGTTTTGGTGATGTTGGAACTTCTCAAAACATGTTGAATTTTGTAAAGAGGTTGGCTAATAAGACCACTCATTGCAACTGTTTCTCAAAAAGGATAAAACAACCAAGTGAGAGTGTATGATCGGCCAAAGGGATGGTGGTGATGGGATGTACACAACCAAGGGTGAAAAGGATGATAGAATGGCAATCACAAAGGTTAATTATTAAGAATGGGTTCATTTCTAGACAAGCTTTAACCATGGGGGAACTATGCTTGGATTCGGTTTCATGTTTTCACAAGCTCGGAATGAACAAACTATGCTTGGAGTTAGTTTCATCTTTACACAACCTCGAGACATCAAAACTATGCTTGAAGTCAATTTCATTTCTTACACAAGCTCAAAATGACAAAACTATGCTTGAAGTCAGTTTCATTTTTTGCACAAGCTCTAAATGACCAAAACTATGCTTGATGTCAGTTTCATTTTTACACAAGCTCAAAACGACAAAACTATGCTTGGATTCTGTTTCATTTTTACACAAGCTTGAAACAAAAAACTTTGCTTGAATTCTATTTCATTTTTACATAATCTTGAGACAAAAAAACTTTGCTTGAATTCAGTTTCTTTTTTACACAAGCTTGAAATGACAAAACTATGCTTGAAATCAGTTTCATTTTTACACAAGCTCAAAAATGTCATAGCTATGATTGAAGCCAGTTTCATTTTTACACAAGCTCGAAACGACAAAACTATGCTTGAACCAGTTTCACTTTTACACAAGCTTGCAATGACAAAACTATGCTTGATGGTCAAAGATGTTAAATTCACTGTTTAGCACATCAATTGCTTTCATCAGTTGTTCAACCTGCTTAAAAACTCCATCAAATTGATTAGAAATACATATATATAGAAAAAAATGAACTAAAACTAACATTTCACTTCAAAGTACATGAATAATAAACATAAAAGTAGTTTTACCTTTCACTTTCACCATTTCATTTCAAATTTGGGATTTTGGAGCTTTGAAGTGGTTTTCCCCCTCAAATTTCACCAGCTAATTTCAGGAGATTCTGTAGACCATTCTCCGCAACATCAGGACCATGTAGGAGCTATCCTTAAGCTCTTCATTTTCATTCCATTTTTTCTTATTTCTGAGCAAGTTTTTTCACATTCCTGGGCCCCTAGGGTTTAAAGATTTCATTCCCCAATCATTGCACCTAGCTTATATCAAAAGGTGTGATGCATACTGAGCTTCCAATAGTCCAGTCAGTATGCATCTCATCTTTCTCAAAGGGAGGGTGCGATGGGCACAGAAAGGAAACTTTATATAGTGTTTTTTCATAAAAAATGTACCTGTTTTTGCTCAAAATTGGATCCTAACTCATCTATTGTTTGCATTTCAGATATTTGTTACATCAAGATGGTTGTCACATGGTGTGAACAAGAACATGAAGAGGAGGATATGATTTCTTTACATGACCAGGGCACATTGGATGCATTAAGAAACTATGGTTTGCTGATGTTTTTCCGCATATGCAGCATGAGGCAAAAAATTAGTTTGTTACAGTATCTTCTCGATGCTTGGGATCCTATTGGCCAGGTATTCTATATCAGAGGTAAATCTATTCCTTTCATGGTCGAGGATATTTATTTTTTGATGGGTTTTTCGAGGTGTGGTGCCCCTATTTCACTATCAGGATTTGCTCGTGGGGGTGAATTTGTGAAAGATTACATTCGTCAGTTCTGAAGGGATGGATCTCAACCCAGTAGAGATGGTAAGATAAATATCTGGGATGTTACCGATCGACCTTTGAGGACTATTCTATTTACCTTTGCTAGATTGGCTGGCAACGTGACCTTACATTTAGCGAGCAGATCTTACATGCAGTATGCCATGGAATGCCTAGAACCGAAGGTGTTCAATTGGTGTGAGGTGATACTTCCTGTCATAAAAGAAAAAATGCCCAAAGTAAAGAATGGAAGAACCAAAAACTTTGGTTATGGATCCATATTGACTACTTTTTCTTTGGAAAGAATTCCACTGATGCAACCTCAAAACATTTCACTGGGATTGCTAGCACCGAGGGAACCACGGATGTAGAGATGGGTGGACCTAATGGCCAGACATGCCGACCAGTCACAGATCTCCTTCTCAGATGCCTTTCTCGAGTGGTTCCACCACCAGGAGATGGTATTTATAGAGTATCCATATACCGAGATGGATTTCCGAGGTGATCTGGATTTGGCTTTTACCAGTTGGTGAGCAGTGGAGTGTTATAGGTAAAATGATTCGATCACATTTTTGTTTTTTTATTTTTATAGTATTTTTGTTTATTTGATATTACCAAGACCAAACAAACTTATATGTGTGTGCAGATATTGGACCAGTGAGACTAGTGGCACGCCCATGGGTGGCAGACAACACTCCAGCAAGAGAGGCTATAGGGAGGGCCATCCTTCGAGATCTGGACATATTAGAGACCCTAGCAGTGTTTCAGGATTAAATTGAGGGCCTCACTCTCGGCATCCATGATGTCAAGACCGATGAGTTACCTTTGACGTTACAGTGCCATACTACTAGTGTAACGAGTGTTGGACTAGGCTCCTATGCATGATAGCACAAGCGGTGACATGTTATCACCATCATCACTAGTCTAGGATGTTTTTATGCATTCATTTTGAGTTTCTTGGTCAGATGACCGATTTTGTCTTGGACACTAAACATTTTGTGAAAACTATAAACAGCTATCTATTTTTTATTTTTGGAGTTTTATTTTGGCTATGTGATGAAATCATAATGCAAATGTTGATGTGAAATGCTTTCTTTACAAATGCTGCAAATGTCTATTTAACAAATAGTTTTCTAATAAATTATTCAATGTGTTCAAGTTTCTGGAAACGCCGCCCCAATAAGTATGGTTGCCAGGTATCTACTGCATGTAAGATGGCCATCATCTCCTTCTCATAGGTAGATTGTCCCAGGTTCTTCCCACTTAGTTGTTGGCTCGTGAAGGCCAAGGGTCAACCTTCCTACATTAAGACCACCCCAATACTCATACCCGAAGCATCACATTCAATGACAAAAGATTTGGTGAAGTTGGGTAGTGCTAAGCTGGAGTGGAACACATGGCATTTTTGAGAGCTGTAAAGTCCTGTTGTGCTTCATCACTCCAGAGGAATGAATTTTTCTTGAGGAGTTGAGTGAGGGGCCTCGTAATGTGACCATAATTACAGACAAATTTGTGATAGTATCCTGTGAGACACAAAAATTCTCTCAGGCTTTTCAGGTCTTAGGTTGAGGCCAATCCCGCATTGCCTGGATCTTTTTGGGGTCCACCCTGACACCTTCACGCCCCACAATGTGGCCCAAATACTCAACTTCATCCATGCCAAAAGAACACTTGGACATCTTGACAAATAATTTATGCTTACGAAGCAGTTGCAAGAGCAGATCTACATGCTGAAGATGTGTGGCCCAAGTGCGACTATAGATGAGGATGTCATCAAAGAAAACAAGGACAAATTTTCTGAGATATGGTTTGAGCAGGTGGTTCATAAGGCTCTAAAAAGTGGATGGGGCATTACAAAGATCGAATGGCATGACCAGGAACTCATAATGGCCTTCATGAGTTCGGAAAGCAGTCTTTGGAATGTCGACTTCTTTCATGCGAATTTGGTGGAAGCTTGAGCGGAGATCAAGCTTAGACAAGAATTGAGCCCCATTTAGTTCATCCAGCAAATCATTGACAATCGGGATGGGAAATTTACCTTTGACTATCAACTTATTAAGGGACCTGAAGTCTAGACACATACACCATTCCCCATCCTTCTTGAGCACCATGACCAATGGTGATGAATAAGGACTAATGCTGGGACGAATGATGCCTGCTTCCAAAAGTTCCTTGATTACTTTTTTCTATTTCATTCTTTTGGGCGAATGGATATCTATATGGGTGCACATTTGGTGGTTGGGCCCCTGGGACCAAAGTGATGCTATGATCATGTTCCACTCTCAAGGGTGGAAGCTCATGAGGCTTGTTAAAGACTGGCAGATGGTTTTTTTAAGATCTGTTGCATCTCAGGATGAATCTGAAGAGAATTGGGTTTGAAGGTTTGGATGGCATTAAATTGAGCTATAACTCCATGGTGGCCCTTTTTTAACAATTTTTCCATTCGATGTGAGCTGATGATAGAGGGAGCTCCCGCCTGGAGTCCGCAGAGGGTATGTGTGTGGTTGTTCTTGGAAATCCATTGTGATTGGGCCAAGTGTGTGAAGCCATTCAGCACCTAGGACAATGTCGCACCCTCCCATGTGTATGGCAAACATGTGGGTCTTTAACTAATAATCCCCCATTTGAAGTTTGACATTTTCATAGCGGCCTTCACATTTCATTGTTCCCCCATCAGCAATTTGGACCTGGAATTTAGAAACAGATCGTACAAAACAATGCACTGCTTATGCGACTCTTTGATGGATAAAATTATGTGTACTTCCACTATCAATCAAGACTACTACTTGGGCGATGCTTAATAAAACCTCTGATTGTTAGAGTTTGAGGCGAAGAAATCCCTGCCAAAGCATACAACAAGATAACTGGTTCTTCAGGTACATTGTCCTATTGGTTATCGTCTTCTTCCTCCTCTAGTTCCTCAAGTGGTGGGGCTTCCTTCAATGAACTATGATCAGTAGCATCAATTTGAAAGAATTTGGGCTCCTTGCCTTTATGCCCGGGGGAGTATTTTTCATCACAGTAGTAACATAATCCTTGCTTTCTTCTTTCCACCATTTCGGCAGGTGACACCTTTTGAACCTTGAGTGTTTGGGTAGTGCTTTGAGCTTGTGGGGGGTGACCCTTGGTGGTGAAATTTGGGCGATTGGACTGGGTTGCTAACGCATGTTCTACTTCACGAGCTATCCTAAAAGCCTGCAGCCATGAGCTAGGGTGGTGCAGTCGGATGTGGGATTGTATGGCTTCTTTAAGACCACTGAAAAAACATTCCATGTAGAACTCATCTTGTAGACCTCCAGTGTGGAAAGCTAAAGCTTCAAAGTCTGTAATATATTCATCCACTGTTCTTGTCTATCAAAGCTTAGTGAGATGACCCAAAAAGGCAGATTCATGGTCAAAGCGATCCATAAGAGCTTTTTTGAATGTCTCCCAAGTTAAGGGCCTTCCATAGCAATGTTGATGCTATTGCCACCATTTCCATCTTTCATTGTCCAAGTACATGATACCCACACTAAGCTAACTGGAATTATCCAGGATGTAATTCAGATTGAAATATTGCTCATTTGTGCTATCCATGCTACCGAGTGAGAGCCATCAAATTTATACATGTCCAACTTAGGTGGTTGTAGATGGGATTGTTGGTGGGTGCCAAAGAGGTGAAGAGACTGGCTAGACTCACCCTCATTATTTTTAGTGCCAATATATGCCTCCTCCAGTGCCTCCATCTTGCCCTTAGAAAGTGTTGCATTTAATTCCTTTAGCTGCGACACTACGTCCTTCAAGGCT
The DNA here is from genome assembly GCA_031772625.1 of Pinus tabuliformis. Taxonomy (NCBI): domain Eukaryota; kingdom Viridiplantae; phylum Streptophyta; class Pinopsida; order Pinales; family Pinaceae; genus Pinus; species Pinus tabuliformis. Next base: position 237,967,925 of record CM062808.1, on the reverse strand, counting down.
GATTCAAGGCTATCCATCCTCTCATTTGCCATTGCTTGAGATCTAGTTTGTACCATGCATCGAGGTGATGTACTTGAAGTTTGGGACCGCCTGAATTTTTGGGCACTAACAACTGAATGGTACCACCTTGCTCAGCTCGTCGTCCTTGCTTAGGAATACTGTAGTAGTCGAATCTCAGAAATGTCTATGCTACCAAAAGTCCTGCGAAAATCATGCCCAGGTATAGGAACCCACACAACTACTCAGATCTGGATGGTGGATCTGATGGATCTAAGAGATCTAAATGGCGGAATTGATTGTTGCTACAGATCTGATGGATCTGAGAGATCTGAATGGCTAATCAAATAGATCTGAATGACAGAACTGATTATTGTTGTGGCAACAAAAACCCCCACTTGCGAGATCTGATCTAGCAAAGATTATGCGTGATCCAGAGATAGATCAAGGAACTATGGTCTCCAAGAGTGTCAGGTGCTACAAATCATAATATACATAAGGGTCTGACAGTAGTACTTGGCCCAATTTTTCATGGCACTAACCAAGGAGGATCAACCATACCCTTAGCCGTACAACCTGACTACCCTATCGTATGCACGAGTAATCTCTCCGAGTGCTATTCTTGGTGTACTATAGCAGCAAGACAACCGACAGTTTATCTATGGTGAGGTTACTAATGGAGCTAGGGGGCTTTTGATATACCCAAAGGGTACTTGGAAGACAATCCGTGCGTGGTTCTGTCTAATGCGCTACTACTCGAAGGGGTACCCACAAGGGTTACAAGGGAGTCCAACAAGCGTTACCACCTCTTGTATTTCCCACGTGCATGCATCCCCCAATCCGTAGGTTTATGCGCTCAATGACAGATCCCATGGTTTAAAGACGCTGGAACACGTTTCTAGCCAAGAAAAAAAAATTGCTAAAAATTGGAGATCCCACTGGCCCTGGAAAGCGCTCTGATACCACTTGTTATGCCCTTAACTTGCAAGATGATACCCAAATACCAAATATGTGAAGAAATATACCCATAACATAGAACAATGAGTAATAACAACAAGTATTTTATTATTCAGAAAGTAATGTTCACTTGCGTCTTCTGGGGGCAACCTCCAATAGAGTTGAGCTCGATTACAAAATAAGAAACGATGCTCCTCGAAGGGAGTCTCTATCCTTTATATAGGATTCATACATGCAATACCATGGGGCAATACCATGGTTCTTATTAATACCATCTATCTAATACCATGGCCCATTTTCAACTAATTGTGGTCCCATCATTAAATGCGGGTTAACCACTTACAATTATTAATATGGGCTTTATTGACTCTTTACTTAAATATAACTATGACTTGATCCTATTACATAAATAAGGGGGTTAGGGTGGGCTTTATTGACTCTTTACTTAACTATAACTATGACTCGATGCTAGATCTGGGGTCTTCAAACTTGTTCAATCTTCGCTCGATGTACAAGTCAATCCATGTGAAGAGATTCTCTAAAGTTGAACATGGAAAGATATCGCCTGATTACCAACTAATGATGTAAGTTGTTAATAGATGCAAGAGGAATCACCAATAATGATAGTGACCCTTAAGGTACTACAGTACAATTCACGTGGTGTGAATATATGATCTAATGTCAAACACTACGCAAATATTTCGATCGAAGGCCATTGATGTCAACCTGTCGCTGAAAGTGAGAAACTTGCCATTGATGTATGCAAGCTTCAAAGCACTGAAAGGGTTGCTTCTAAGTCAACTTCTTGGATAATGAGCTGATGTTGACAAGAAGCGACTCGTCATAGGAAGGCCTTGATGTATCCCACATCTACAACATGGAACAAAGCAAATGATTTCTTGAGGTGAAAATGAACTAACGACACAAGGTTCAGGAATGGTGGTCATGAAAAAATGAAGGTTGGAGGTATTGTAGTGGACGAGACATTAACTAGATTGTGATTTCTCAACTGAATGACTTCTCTTGAACATGTCGGTGACACTGAGATGAATTGGTAGCATTAACCCCATAACATGGATGGTATGAAAGACCAATGGTGAGATGACCAGTGAATGGAATAACCTAGCCCAACTCGATAATGGAGACGAAATGAAAGTGTCATGTTCAAGAGCGATCTGCTACCATAAATTCTTCAAGTTTTTTCCCCTTTTTCCCCAGTCATTGCTGATCAGTACCTCTTTATTTTTGTGAATCTTGAGGAGGATAACATATGCTTGTTCTATAATTCGACCTTCGGGCAAACCTATCACTATTTAATGTTTTAACGAGCCTAGTGACAATGAAACTCGGTCTCGTCTAGAATGGACAAGTTTTTCGCTATTGTTTTAACGTGTTTAATGACAAGGATAACTCAGTGCTTTTCATGTTTAGAGAGTTTGAAAAGGGATGAAAAGAAAACTTCATAAGTTCTTTTTCGTAAAGTAAATCCCTCAGATCTGAAAAAGGATAAAATAATACAGGAGGGATGACATTTCCAATCACTTTAACGAGTTGAAAATGACAAGTGCTCGACAATGTTTTCATGTTTAACATGTCTAAAAAGGGTTTAGAAGACTTTATAAGTTCTTTTTTGTAAAATAATCCATTAGGTCCAAAAAAGGATAAAGTAATACAGGAGGGATGACATTTCCAATCACCTTAACGAGCTAAAAGTGACAAGCGCTCGACAATATTTTCATATTTAACGAGTCTAAAAAGGGTTTGAAGAAGACTTGATATTGAGGAACAAGTGGTGTCTCGGGTAGCAAATGGTTTTGGTGATGTTGGAACTTCTCAAAACATGTTGAATTCTGTAAAGAGGTTGGCTAATAAGACCACTCATTGCAACTGTTCCTCAAAAAGGGTAAAACAACCAAGTGAGAGTGTATGATCGGCCAAAGGGATGGTGGTGATGGGATGTACACAACCAAGGGTGAAAAGGTTGATAGAATGGCAATCACAAAGGTTAATTATTAAGAATGGGTTCATTTCTAGACAAGCTTTAACCATGGGGGAACTATGCTTGGATTCGGTTCAATGTTTTCACAAGCTCAGAATGAACAACCTATGCTTGGAGTTAGTTTCATCTTTACACAAGCTCGAGACATCAAAACTATGCTTGAAGTCAATTTCATTTCTTACACAAGCTCAAAACGACAAAACTATGCTTGAAGTCAATTTCATTTTTTGCACAAGCTCTAAATGACCAAAACTATTCTTGATGTCAGTTTCATTTTTACACAAGCTCGAAACAACAAAACTATGCTTGGATTCTGTTTCATTTTTACACAAGCTTGAAACAAAAAACTTTGCTTGAATTCTATTTCATTTTTACATAATCTTGAAACAAAAAAACTTTGCTTGAATTCAGTTTCATTTTTACACAAGCTTGAAATGACAAAACTATGCTTGAAATCAGTTTCATTTTTACACAAGCTCAAAAATGTCAAAACTATGATTGAATCCAGTTTCATTTTTACACAAGCTCGAAATGACAAAACTATGCTTGAACCAGTTTCACTTTTACACAAGCTTGCAATGACAAAACTATGCTTGATGGTCAAAGATGTTAAATTCACTGTTTAGCACATCAGATGCTTTCATCAGTTGTTCAACCTGCTTAAAAACTCCATCAAATTGATTAGAAATACATATATATAGAAAAAAATGAACTAAAACTAACATTTCACTTCAAAGTACATGAATAATAAACATAAAAGTAGTTTTACCTTTCACTTTCACCATTTCATTTCAAATTTGGGATTTTGGAGCTTTGAAGTGGTTTTCCCCCTCAAATTTCACCAGCTAATTTCAGGAGATTCTGCGGACCATTCTCCGCACCATCAGGACCAGGTAGGAGCTATCCTTAAGCTCTTCATTTTCATTCCATCTTTTCTTGATTCTGAGCAAGTTTTTTCACTTTCCTGGGCCCCTGGGGTTTAAAGATTTCATTCCCCAATCATCGCACCTAGCTTATATCAAAAGGTGCGATGCATACTGAGCTTCCAATAGGCCAGTCAGTATGCATCTCATCTTTCTCAAAGGCAGGGTGCGATGGGCACAGAAAGGAAACTTTATATAGTGTTTTTTCATAAAAAATGTACCTGTTTTTGCTCAAAATTGGATCCTAACTCATCTATTGTTTGCATTTCAGATATTTGTTAGATCAAGATGGTTGTCACATGGTGTGAACAAGAACATGAAGAGGAGGATATGATTTCTTTACATGACCAGGGCACAGTGGATGCATTAAGAAACTATGGTTTGCTGATGTTTTTCCGCATATGCAGCATGAGGAAAAAAATTAGTTTGTTACAGTATCTTCTCGATGCTTGGGATCCTATTGGCCAGGTATTCTAGATCAGAGGTAAATCTATTCCTTTCATGGTCGAGGATATTTATTTTTTGATGGGTTTGTCGAGGTGTGGTGCCCCTATTTCACTATCAGGATTTGCTCATGGGGGTGAATTTGTGAAAGATTACATTCGTCAGTTCTGAAGGGATGGATCTCAACCCAGTAGAGATGGTAAGATAAATATCCGGGATGTCACCGATCGACCTTTGAGGACTATTCTATTTACCTTTGCTAGATTGGCTGGGAACGTGACCTTACATTTAGCGAGCAGATCTTACATGCAGTATGCCATGGAATGCCTAGAACTGAAGGTGTTCAATTGGTGTGAGGCGATACTTCATGTCATAAAAGAAAAAATGCCCAAAGTAAAGAATGGAAGAACCAAAAAATTTGGTTATGGATCCATATTGACTACTTTTTCTTTGGAAGGAATTCCACTGATGCAACCTCAAAACATTTCACTGGGATTGCTAGCACCGAGGGAACCACGGATGTAGAGATGGGTGGACCTAATGGCTAGACATGCCAACCAGTCACAGATCTCCTTCTCAGATGCCTTTCTCGAGTGGTTCCACCACCAGGAGATGGTATTTATAGAGTATCCATATACCGAGATGGATTTCCGAGGCGATCTGGATTTGGCTTTTACCAGTTGGTGAGCAGTGGAGTGTTATAGGTAAAATGATTCGCTCACATTTTTGTTTTTTTAGTTTTATAGTATTTTTGTTTATTTGATATTACCAAGACCAAACAAACTTATATGTGTGTGTAGATATTGGACCAGTGAGACTAGTGGCACGCCCATGGGTGGCAGATAACACTCCAGCAAGAGAGGCTATAGGGAGGGCCATCCTTCGAGATCTGGACATATTAGATACCCTAGCAGTGTTTCAGGATTAAATTGAGGGCCTCACTCTCGGCATCCATGATGTCAAGACTGATGAGTTACCTTTGACGTTACAGTGCCATACTACTAGTGTACCGAGTGTTGGACTAGGCTCCTATGCATGATAGCACAAGCGGTGACATGTTATCACCATCATCACTAGTCTAGGATGGTTTTATGCATTCATTTTGAGTTTCTTGGTCAGATGACCGATTTTGTCTTGGACACTAAACATTTTGTGAAAACTATAAACAACTATCTATTTTTTATTTTTGGAGTTTTATTTTGGCTATGTGCTGAAATCCTAATGCAAATGTTGATGTGAAATGCTTTCTTTACAAATGCTGCAAATGTCTATTTAACAAATAGTTTTCTAATAAATTATTCAATGTGTTCAAGTTTCTGGAAATATGTTGATATTGAATGGAATCAAAATGTCTTTCCAAAATCCTAACTCTTAAGAACATGCGATAAATAGCTGGGTTCTGATTGGAATAAATGCCAGTAAGATGTAGAATGGCGAGTTGTGAATCTAGCCTGATAATGAGTCGGCGTATGCCATGTGAAATGGAATCAAACATAAGTTCAATCAATGTGCTATACTCAACGATGTTGTTCGTCGATTGACCAATACATATCCCTCTGAAACTCACTAACTAGCTGCTTGGAGTGAAAATGGCCTAGGCTGCAGAAGATAAGTTCTGCATACTACGACCAACTCCGTCCGCATACCCAAGAAATGGTTCCAAAAAGTCTAACATCTGCAACAAATGCGAAGTGGATTACCTAACCAAAATGACAACTCTAAAAGAAAACACTCAAAATGCAACAAAAGCATATGTACAATGAGTTTATTACACTTATTCAAGCATAGTAACATTTAAGATACAACCCATTTTGGGGTTGCGACAGTGGAATCCCATCATAATCGACTAGTGCGTAGGCTCCTTTTGTCAATACACATTTAATAATGTAAGGGCCCATCCATATTGGTTCAAATTTACGTACTCCTAATTTGTCAAAATCTTGATCGTAAAGCAAGACCAAGTCACCTTCTAAGAAGACACAAGGCTTAACATTGTGGTCATATTGTGCCTTGACATGTTTCTTATGTGCTTTTTTAGCCAACACAGCATCATGATGGGTTTCATCCAAATGGGTTAATTCCAAGAAATGAGCCTCTTCATCAGAAGTTTTGGGAAGTAGATCGATTGCGAGCTTGAGGGATGAGATTTCCCACTGAATTGGTAAGACTGCTTCCAAACCATACAACAACTGAAAGGGTATAAATCCAGTCGCATTTCTCACCGAAGTCCTATATGCACACGGAGCTGAGTATAGGATTAAATGCCAATTCCATTTATGGACTCCAATCATTCTTTGCAGCATGTGCTTAAGGACTTTGTGATTGCCTCAACTTGTCTGTTAGCCTACATGTTATAGAAATATTTGGGCACTGTAATCCTAATCACATATGTCCATAAACCAAGAGCTTATAAACCCCTAAAAGTGTTGTTTCATACCCTGAAGGAACAAAGTCAGCCGATTACATCATCTCCCAGAAGTTCTCCATGAAAAACTACTAAGAACTGGTCAAAATAGGACCATACAGACTGCTCCATGCATAGGTTGCGATGCATCTCACCTATTACACATGGGGGGTGCAATGCATACTAGAAATCCCTTTTGTAGGGTGTGATAAGTGAGAGCAGACAAATGACAGAAGCAGTGTGCTAGGTGGAAACCCAAAGAATCTTCTAGAAACTGCTCATATGACACTTGCCTCTCTGAATTCACCCAGGGATGAGTACCGTAAAAAGTATTCTGCAATTTTTCGATTGGTTTGGTAATTCCTCTGTCTAGATTTCCAGAGTAGTCACTTTCATTCCCTTTCAGACTCCTTAAAAGAAAAGGTCCATCTGAGCACTTGTCACTTCAGGCTCATTAAAATCGAAGGCAACTAGAGTCATCTTTAGCTTTTTCTCGACTCTTAAAAATTGAAAAAGAAAGTTGTGTCAAAGCGTCATAAAATTTATTTTAATTGGAATAATGTCACTATTCCCTCGTTGGTTTTTAGGATGAGAAATGGAGTCTACCAATCAAAGATTTTCCCTTGGGGGAAATCCTAGTCCCTTCTCCTCTTGGGGGGATGTTGGTGCTCAACACATGGCCACATTGTCCCTTCCAGGACTCACAATTGACCTGCCCGTATGGCTTTTCTCGACCTCTGTCATTCAAAACACCGTAATTCCTGAACAATCAAATCAACAACTAGATGATACTGAAGTTTCTCCCCCACCTTCTACTTTGTTTGTTTCTCCCTCTCCTTCTTCCTCTTTGCTTGGTGAAGCTAGTAACACTAAATACCAAGTAATTGAGAAGAAGAAGAAAGGGAAGGAGAAGAAGAAGAAGACGCCAACGGTGAAAGGGGGCATCCATGCATCATCTGGCGAAAATCCACACATTACACAATCCAAACCTAAATCTCCATGTTTCATTTGCAAGGGAGACCACTATCATCTAGATTTTCCCTGCATCCCATGGATCTTGAGGGACTGGTCTCCCCACTTGCACAATCTGGTGTCTTCAACCGTTGACGATCATGTTGAAAGCACACCATCAACTAGTGAAAACGAAGTCAATGGACAAAAAGGAAGATCCAAATTTCCTTGTAGACTGTGTGAAGGCGATCATGCCCTGCACCATTGTCCCTTCTTAGAGGAAGCTAAAAGAGTCTTGGATAACTGTCCTACATCACCGCAGCGACTTCCTCCTGGATACAAGAAACTCTTGCCGAGTCCATCACTAGTTGAAAATTCGACTGACACACCATTGTTTTCAGTCAAATCACCTATCATTGAAGATAGACCCTCTGAGTCCACACCGGACCAAAGTCAACAGGTTGAGATGGGAGTTGACCTAATCTTGTCTTCAGAGGACCCACCTTCAGATGATACTATCACTAAAGAGAATGAGAACAACACTGTTCAAATTCTTTTCATAAACACAAACTTCGATGAACATGGGGGCAATCTACCCATTCCTTTATCGCAGGAAGGAAGTTCATCAGAGATGTATCTGGCCGTTTATTCGGTCCCGCCTCCAAGAAATCTAGTCGTTTCCTTCGATTAGAATCTTTTAGGTAGACCCCACCTACCATCTAATGTACCATTCTAAATCATAGTACAAGCTTACAAAATGATCATGGTCGGTACTATTATAGATGAAGGGGCTTCTGTGAGTATCCTTTCCTCAACTGATTGGAAAGCACTTGGTTCACCATCGCTTCTGCCTGAGATTCGAAATCTGATAGGCTTCAAGAAAGGAACCAGTCGACTGTTAGGGATCCTTCCAAATTTTCCTATAACTTTGAGAAGGAAAACCATTTATCTAAATGTAATGGTAGTCCAAGGACCTCTAAATTACAATCTACTACTTGGGCATGACTACATTTATAGTATGGGAGCTATCGTTTCCTCACTCTTCCGAGTGATGTGTTTTCCACATGAAGGCAGAGTGGTCCACCTAGTTGACCAGCTTTCATTCCCTAGTTCAAACACAGCTATTAGTTAAATGCCATCCCTAACTAGTCTTTTTGAACAAGGAATGTCTAATCAATATCCAGTCTGTTCACCTGATGATCGCGAGTGATTTGGTGATCGTGATTGAAAACCAGGAGGCATGCACCCTGGTCTACTTCAGTAGGAAAACCCCAGATATAAGATAGGTTTCCGAATAGGAATATGACTAGTCTGATACCCCTGTCTGTTTAGGAAAATGGATTTGGACTAGAAAAAGATTCCCCCTGTCAAAGGTTATGTGATTGGGACTGACAATAGTCACCTTTGTCCATTTTGATGTACATCGCCAAGGAAGCTTTTGTTTGCAATGCAGATCAAACAATCTTGCTAATGCGAGAACTTCCATATGGTGACCTGGAAACTCTACTTTATACCTAGGGGCATGCAAACCATTTTGTACGCAAGTGAAAAGCAGCCAACGTAACTCTAACCCTATAGTTTTACTAACTTCAACTGCTTAAGTTAGGTGATTGTTCTGATCCACCATTCACCTTTGCTAGGATCGACGGAAACGGTAAAGCAAAGGAGATTGTTTCTCACCAAGAGACTATCCTACCTAACCTTAGTATTTCTTTAACCCTTAGGACGGTAGTTGGTTGTTCCTAGCTCGCGTGCAAAAAGGCTCCAGAGTAAAGTTGCGCATGGAGCAAGCTCCCTAAAAAATGAACCTACCAATGAGACATCCTTATTATACGACTGGCACGACCAGTTTTACGCGAAGTCAAGCTCGTTAAAAAATAAACCTCACCATGAGCAGTTTTATGCAAAGTTCAAGCTCGTTAAAAAATAAACATCGCCATGGGTAGTTTTATGCGAAGTTCAAGCTCATCAAAAAATAAACCTAGCAATGAGCAAGTGTTTCCATAGAGTTAAAGCTCATTGAAAAATGAACCCCACCCCCGGTAAATAACCATTTTGATCACATGACTATGAGCTTTTGAACCTTGGTCATGTCCTTAGCATCACCTCCACTCTTTTTTAGCCGATCATATGCCTCCATTTGATTTTTTACCCTATTGAGGAACAGTTGTGATCAGTGATTCCATTAGCCACCCTCTTTCCATTGCTGTGATTGGAATGTTCCAAACTTTACCTGGAACCAGTTGCTATCCAAAAAATCACTCGTTCCTCAAAAATCATATCTCCTTTAAGCTCTTTTCATCTGACTCATAAAATATGAAAATATTGCTGAGCAATTGGCCTCTCCAGCTCATTAAAGCGACCAGAAGTGCCATCCCTCCTCTAGATTTTAATCTTTTTGGACCTAAGGGATTATTACACAAAAAGATCGATCACTTGTCTTGTTCGGCTTGTTAAAACTATCGAAAAGTCATCCCTTTCATATTATTTTACACTTTTTTAGACTTAAGGGATTACATTACGAAAAAGGACCACTGGAGTTTCCTTTACGTCCCTTTTTAGACTCTCTAAAATTGAAAAGGACCAAGTTATCTTTGTCGTTAAACTTGTTAAAATATTAGCGAAAAACTTGTCCATGCAGACAAGAGCGAGTTTCACTGTCGCTAAACTCGTTAAAACATAGGGATGGGTTTGCCTGAAGGGAAAATTATAGAACAAGAATATGTTATCCTCCTCAAGCTTGACCAAAATAAAGAGGTACTGGTCAGCAATGACTTGGGAAAAAGGGAAGAAAACTTTAATAGTTTCATTGGTAGCAGGTTACTCTTGAACATGACACTTTCACTCCATCACCATGATTGAGTCAAGTTGGGTTATTTCGTTCATCGGTCATATCACCATTGGTCCACTGTACCATCCACCTTGGGGTTAATGCTACCAATCCATCTCAGTGTCACTGATATGTTCAAGAGAAGTTTCTCAAAGAGTTCACCAACCTAGCTAATGTCTCATCCGCTGCAATACCTTCACTCTCCATTTTTCATGACTGCCACCCTCAACCTTGTATCATCAGATCGTTTTCACCTCCATAAAATCATTTGCTCCATTCCATGTCGTAGATGTGGGATTCATTAAGTCCCTCCTACGACAGGTCACTTCTTGTTGACATCAGCTCATTATCCAAGAAGTTGACTTAGGGACACCCCTTTAAGTACTTTGAAGCTTGCATGCTTCAATGGCAAGTTTCTCACTTCCAGCGACAGGTTTACATCAATGGACTTCAACCGAAAGATTTTACATGGCGTTGGACATCAACTCATGTATTCACACCGTGTGAATTGTACTATAGTACCTTGAGGGTCATCATCATTATTAGTGACTCCTCTCGCACCTGTTAAAATCTTATATCGTTGGCTGGTAATCAGGCGATGTCCTTCCATGTTCGACATCAGAACATCTTATCAGATGGATTGATTTGTACTTCAGGCGAAGATTGAACGAGTTTGAAGACCCCGGATCTAGTTTCATCCATCTGGGCTGCGATATATTCAAGAAAATAAAGACATTAAATGTACATCATTGTTGCACAGATAATCATCCAAACTAAAGGATGATGGCTCTACCATAATCATCAGTCTGCCACATAGACGATTGTCTGTCTTATGTACATGAATATGAATTTATAAAGCTGAGCATGGGAATGCCCGCCTCAGCTAGATCATGAAAATATTGTGAAGATAATGTATTGTATTGTATCTTATTACAGGTCACCTTCCAGTTTGAAAAACGTCGGATCCTCATTATAAAGAATTTCACCTGACATCAAAAGGATTTACGACCTCATGCTTTAGGGGGCAACTGTTATAAACATATTTGGGCACTACAACCCTAATCACATATGTCCATAAACCAAGGGCTTCTAAACCCTTAAAAGTGTTGTTTCATACCCTAAAGGAACAAAGTCTGCTGATTACATCATCTCCCAGAAGTTCTCCATGAAAAACTACTCAGAACTGGTCAAAACAAGACCATACAGACTGCTCCATGCATAGGGTGTGATGCATCTCACCGATTACACACGGGTGCTGCGATGCATACTGGAAAGCCCTTCTATGGGGTGCGATGAACAAGAGTAGACAAATGGCAGAAGTAGTGTGCTAGGTATAAACCTAGAGAATCTTCTAGAAACTGCTCATATGACACTTGCCTCTCTGAATTTACCCAGGGATGAGTAAGAGATATGAAATCTCCAAGTAGAACCAAGAACTATCAGTGAAATGACACTAATCAAAATCCCAGAGGTTGACTCATTCTCCTGTAAACATCTATATATGGATCCATCATCCAAGAGATCCAGGGGCTAGAATTTTGTAATTTGCAAGGAAGTGCTACTGGTTTCTCTTTGAAGACATTTTTGGGTGATCTTGCTTTGTATGAGGTGAAGAGAGCTTTCATGCTAGGAGGATGATGCTGGATCAGACAGCCTAGTTGTAATCCTCTCTTCTACTACTTCTATCAATAAAGCTATTTGAGTTTTCCTCCATATGCTTGTATAGCTTTGAATCTTGTTTGTGTATGCATTTATATGGTTAATGTACATTTGATCCTACATTATTTATGGTTATAGATCTCTATGCTTTGATGGTATTTTGCTGCCTTGGCTTTACAGGTGTTCTTTGAAGCGAGACAAGTGAGGAAGGAGTGAAGAAAGCTCTATCAAAGGAGAGAGGAAACAAGCAAGGAAACTAGAGAAAGAATGAGGTTGGTGCTCTATGCTTCTCTCTCATCTATCTCTCATAATGGAAAACACAAGTAACTTTAATCTGTTTGTTTCTAAGATAGCTACTCGTCTTAGTGGGACTAGCAGCTCTGAATAGACACTAGTTTTCCCGATAACACTATAGATAATATGGAGTAGAACTATCATGGGACAATCCTAATTTGGTAGTTAATTCGATCATCATGCGATTGCGAAAATGCGATCCATGATCTGTGACTATAGCCTGTGGAACACCGAATCTAGAAACTACATGATTGAAGAAAAAGAGGGCAGTCGTTTCATCGGTGTTGTTCAATGTAGGCATTGCCTCAGCCCATTTTGTAAAATAGTCGACAACGACTATAATATACCCATGCCCCCCAGCCGAGGTGGGGTTACATGTCATGATGTCAATGCCCCATTTAGCGAATGGGCCAACAGCAATGACTATATGCAGTGGTGCAGGTGGTAATCTGGTTTTGAGATCAAACATCTGACAAGCATGGCAACTTATGGTGGGCCAAAAGTAACCAGCTTGTAAGATATTTTGTGGAGTAGAGTAACCAGATAGATTCCCCCCACAAGCACCTGAATGACAATCATTCAAAACTTTTTCGGCTTCCTCATGCGTGAGGCACCTTCGTAAAATCGTATCGAAACCATGAAGGTAAAGTGTATCACCAACAATGAGATAGTATTTGGCTTGGTATTGAGTATATTTCTGTTCAGAGGAAGAGGTGTTAGGCCTAAAATTTTGGGTCTGGAGATAGACCAGCATATTCTCATACCACAAATAACTATATGAGAAACAAAGTCTCATCCACGATTGATGCTTTTGATGTTAAATCATTAGAGGACAAGGGAAAGCTGCAAAGTAACTCTGCGAGGACAAGAGACTTCTTTCATTTGGATTTGATGAATTCCAGATCAAACTCCTGCAAAATGGATATCCATTTGGAATATTTGTTCCCTAGCAATTGATGTGACAAAATGTATGTCATAGGGTTGCAATATGACACGATGGTAGTCTTGCGAAAGAGTACATAGTGTCGAAATCTCTGTACCACTTGAATGGCTGCTGAAGCCAACTTCTCAACATAAGAGTACTTGCTTTTTGTATCATTAAGATTACGACTTAAATAATATATAGGATGTTCAATTGCGTCATGTTGTTGCACTAAAACCATAGCGATGTTTGTATCTGCAGTGGCGAGATACAGGTTGAAGTCTTTTTGATAGTCAAGAGCATACATTAATGATGCTTTTATCAGGGAATCTTTTAAAGAATGAAAGGAAGCTTGTGCAACCTGATCCCAGTGGAAGGGTACCCCTTTTTTCAAAAGACATGTATAACCTTCAACGAGCTTAGCATAATGTGGAATGAACCTCCTCAGAAAGTTAGCTTTCCCTTGGAGTCTTTGAAACTGAAGCAAATTTGAAGGTGGAGGCATGTCAATAATTGCCTGAACCTTAAATGGGTCGAGTCGAATTCTGTCCTTAGAAACTAAAAAACCAAGAAGTCAACCAGAACCAACACAAAAAAAATATTTGTGCAAATTGAGTCATACCTTGTAGTGTCGGCAATGTAAAAATATGGCTCTCAAATGTTACGGATGGTTAGTCCGTTTTCGCAACCATTTTCGCGAATGAGCAAGCAGATCATTGAGATATGGTTGAATGATGTGTTTGATGTCATGGAAGGCATAACTCATTGCCCTCTGAAATGTTGCCCCTGCGTTCTTCAAACTGAAAGGTAATTTATGATATGCGAATGTGCCCCACGGACATATAAATGCAGCCTTTGACTGGTCCTGTGGGCAGATATTGATTTCATTATAGCCTGAAAATCCATCCATGAATGAAAATATTTCACATCCGACACATTCATCAATAATCTGGTCGATAAAGGGTGTAGGATAGTTGTCCTTCGAACATGCTTGATTTACATCCCTATAATCGACGCACACTCTTATCGTTCCTTGTTTTCTCATCACAAGAACAATATTCGATACCCAATCAGTGAGAGGTACAGGATAAATAAAGCGAGCATGCAAAAGTTTTTCAACCTCTGCTTTAATGGCAACAGCTTTCTTAGGATGAACAGGTTGAAGCTGTTCTCATACTGGCTTGACATCTGGATACATTTTCATTTCATGTTCAACAATTCTCGAGTCAATGCCTAGCATTTCTTCATATGACCATGCAAAGACATCTCTGAATTCGCGAGAAAGAGCACAATGGTTATCTAGTTCTAATGGAGAACATGATTTACTGACGTGAATATTCTATACAATATTAGGTTTGGTAAAAATATTAATGGCTATAGTTTCTTCAACGTTGGACAGATTTCACTCGGAATCTACTGTATTTATAGAATTTAATAAAAAATCAATAATTCAAGGGTGAATGAGGTCATTTGAATAATATTCCTTGTCATCTCGAAGATGGGAACGACGATGATAATTTTCCCATGGCTTCTCTCCTATCATCATTGATTGGATGATTCCTTCATCTATAGAATGTATATGAGACCAAGGATTAGAAGAGGTACCATATTCTAAAAACCTATCTACCCAAATACTTATTGAGTGCAAACTCGAATTTTCCGCACAAGCACAAAAAATTGATTGCTACCAAGATTCAATTGGGCTTGGCGGCAACTTTTTGTGACGATCCTCATTATCAAAATAGTCGGAACTCTTCTTAATTTTAGATGATGTAGAAGAGAACATATGACAGGTTCCACTGTGGCCACTTCCGTGAAACTAGATGGAGATAGGAGGGCAAAAGTACCCACTAAGGAATGATCTTTTACCATGAAACTAGATGGAGACAGGAGGGCAAAAGTACCCACTAAGGAAGGATCTTTTAGGAGACCTACTCCGACATTTTGAAGCGATTGTGAACTTCCATGGATCAATGGAATGCTTCCAGTAGCTTGTGCACTGTTAGCAAAAAAGGCTAGTTGGTCAACGATTATGATTCCACCTTGGAAGGGAAATGCAATCTTTCTGAAATATGTAGACACAATAGTAGTCAAGGAGTCCATCGATGACCTCACCTTCAATCTCTACTGTCTTGCCCCCCAGTTCAACTTGCAAGCTACTTAAAATCGCATTTGGAGTGTACATTCTTCCACTGAATGCTTTTAATGTCAGATATCGTTTTTTTGGATTCAACTGCGTTAAGTCATTAACGTTTGACCATTTCCATGAGAGTTTGCTACTTAAAATCGCATTTGGAGTGTACATTCTTCCATTGAATGCTTTTAATGTCAGATATTGTTTTTTGGGATTCCACTGCGTTAAGTAAGTCATTAACGTATGACCATTTCCATGAGAGTTAGTCGTAACTGAATAATTTCTTATGATTTTTGAATTGTTCACTTAGCACTCATTGTATCGGGTGATGCTCACAGGGGTGAAGAAGTGGGATTGAAACTAGTGAAATGAATCACATAGCGTCAATCGTCACTTCCGGGGCTTGCACCCGGTAACCAGGACTTCCCGGGAGGTCACCCATCCCAGATCTCCTCTGGCTCAAGCGCGCTTAACTGTGGAGTTTTCCCCACAATCAAGCCCACTTAGCTTGCTACCCCATTTGCAAAACCTTAGCAAGTATTGTGCCTCATGAACCATTCAAGTAGAGATCCCTTCACTCTTTTTTTTGAATTTAAGTATTAGGGGTTTACGCAGTGCATTATATTAGATATCGTTTTTTGCGATTCAACTGCGTTAAGTAAGTCATTAACGTATGACCATTTCCATGAGAGTTGTTTGTAACTGACTAATTTCTCATGATTTTTGAATTGTTCACTTAGCACTCATTGCATCGGGTGATGCTCACAGGGGTGAAGAAGTGGGATTGAAACTAGTGAAATGAATCACATAGCATCAATCGCCACTTCCGGGGCTTGCACCAGGTAACCAGGACTTCCCGGGAGGTCACCCATCCCAGATCTCCTCTGGGTCAAGCGCGCTTAACTGTGGAGTTTTCCCCACAATCAAGCCCACTTAGCTTGCTACCCTATTTGCAAAACCTTAGCAAGTATTGTGCCTCATGAATCATTCAAGTAATTGTGGGTAAAACTCCACAGTTAAGCGCGCTTGAGCCAGAGGAGATCTGGGATGGGTGACCTCCCGGGAAGTCCTGGTTACCGGGTGCAAGCCCCGGAAGTGACGATTGACGCTATGTGATTCATTTCACTAGTTTCAATCCCACTTCTTCACCCCTGTGAGCATCACCCGATGTAATGAGTGCTAAGTGAAAAATTCAAAAATCATGAGAAATTAGTCAGTTACGACTAACTCTCACTGAAATGTTCATACGTTAATGACTTACTTAACGCAGTTGAATCCCAAAAAATGATATCTAATATAATGCACTGCTTTTAATGTTGTTGGTGATCATGACAAGGGTGGCAAACCAAGAGTTTTCTAGCAACTCATTGACATAATACAGGTAAATGCCCCCTCATCAATGATGGTTCGATGAACATTTTATTGAGGGCTTTTACCTGTATAAGGAAAGCGAGTTGGGTTGGTAACTGTGGTGTATATCCTTTATGATCAAAGGCCATAATATTGGAATCCGTTGGATCTATCCCACCTATTATTGATAACAAAGCCTGCTTTTGGGAGGGACAATTTTGCAATACCTCAAGTGTCGACATAGCGGATGGTGATTAAGCCAGATCCTCCACTATATTATAATTCTGAGCAGCTCGAGCACGAGGATTAAATGTTGATTGATGTACAACTCCCTTTGGTGGCTTTATAGTTAATTCAGGAATAATGGGTGGTTCTGGCGAAGTTGTTGTCGAAGCACTAGGTTGATCAGTATCCCAGTTTTTCGATGACGATGGATTCCCATAATCTTTACTCCTTATCGATACCAAAGAATAATTTTTCTTCTTTCCGATGGATAGCATAAGTGCCTGGGGTGTGGAAGCATTATAGGTTGCAACCATATTAGTTTCTGGGTTTGGAAACGGATCAGTCAACACCATTGAGGCTTTCAAATCCTTCAAATTTTTTGAAACCTCAGATCGATGTGGATAGTCTCTCATATAATGATCCTCGTTACAGATTAAACATGGAAAATGAGGAGGTTTCTTTTCCGTAGTAGGGTTTTCAGATGATTTTTCAACAGTGGAATTATCCTATTTCTTCTTATTGTTTCTCCCTTTCTTCTTTCCCCTTGGTTGCTTTGAATTTTTGCCTTTGTTAGATGACACTACATTAATCTCTGAGGCAAGAGAATTGTCATTTGCATTTTGACTAGAAATAGCAAGAGCTTGACCAGATGGACCCCTTGTGGTTTGCGTGCTTGAGGCACCGATCACACTGTCACCGGCATGAGAGTCCCTATTCGATTTAGGAGGAGGTGGAATGGAAAAATCTAGTCTAGGAGCATCAGGAATTTTGTCGTAGAGTGTGCCAGATTGAGTGTAGATCAAATCTAAATATTGGGCACGAGCAATGACTTTCTCTTCAGTGACAACTCCTCCTTTCGCCACATCCTCAGTGATAGATGGAAATAAGGACTTAATAAACCACTCAGCTAAAAGCTGATCAGGAATATACGTCGTTACCATTCGACGACAATGCTGCCACTCATGAATATGATCAGATATGTGAGTGGACGTGGTCTGTTTAAAATTGGTAAGGAGTTCTGTTCCAGTTTCATACCTGATGGGTAACTAAAAGTGGGTTAGAAAAGGAGTGGCAAGGCTAGTGAAGTTATCAAATGAAGCTCTAGGCAATTCAATATACCATTTCGCTGCTGGACCAATAAGCATTCTCTAAAAAGGCGAAGTCTAATCGAATCATCATTTAGAAAGTTAGATGAGCACCACAAACGAAAAGTCATTACGTGATTCGATGGATCTTCACTTGGATTTCCATTGAACTTAGGAATGTCAAAGGGGAGTTTATGAGGAATTGCCTGCCACCAAGGGGTGTATGCAATTGGATCATTCGTTAGCCAGTTCAAATCTGGTAATTCTAGAGTTGCTACAAAGGGAAACTGCTGATTCAGGTTGGGTGGAGCATACCTAAGATAAGATGGAATCACCTGAGTAGTAGGTCTTTGCATACCAGCATAATGCATCTGTTGTTGGTAACTTTGATAAGGTTGCTGGACATAACCAGTATAGTGTGGCTGTTGATAACTGGTTTGAAAATGCGGTTGTCCATAACGTGCAAAGCCTTGTTGCCCAGGTCCTCAGTAGGCTTGATATTGACCAAATCTAGTCTAAGCTTGTAAACCAAGTCGAAACTGAGGTTGGGTCTACTGGAATTGCGGTTGTTGATATTGTGGTTGCCATGGTTGTTGGACCATTTTTTGTTGTCCAATACCACAAGATTGACCAAGTCTCGGATTGACATTACCCGTCAGTGCCTGAGTCATTCCATATAAAGGAGCACTAACTTGAGGTTTCGGTTGAGTTGTTGAGACAAGTGGCTATTGCATCATAACCTGAGAGACTTGAGGTTGAGACACAATAGGTTGTGCTTGTGTTTGTGACATAGTTGTAATAGCAAGTGTAGTGGGAATATTCAACACAGGTCGGATCGGTTGTATTTGATATAAAACCCTTGGTTATTCTGGTAGCATTAGTATCCAATAACTAGATGTAATTACAACTTGACTTGAATATTTTTGGAAACTCTCATATGGTTTTTCCCTAAGAGGAAATAATGAAAAGGCATACTGCTCCCCATATGGCATCAGTCCAATATTTAAAGAATATATCGGTCTTTGAAAACTGGTTTGTGCAAATTGATACTGGTTGGCAGGATCAAATTGATAAGTTTCAACATAAAAAAGACCAGATGGGATCCCGGATGAACAAATAGGATCAGAACATGGTGCCGAAGCAGCCCTTGAGTAGGCTCCAGCTAGTGATTGATAACTAGTTGGAACAGATGGTGTACCAGAAAACATTGTAGGAATAGTAGAAGGAGGTTCTGCCACAGTTGCATTAGATGATACATTCCTAGATGTTGATGGTTGCCTAGACATGTTTAGTCTATCCAAAATTTCTCTAAGTGATTTGATAGGAACTCGTGATGGAGGATTAAAAGAACCAACCTCAGGAGTAGAAGGATACAAATGAATCCTAGTTCCAAAATGAAACGGGGTACTAGATGGGGAATCCTCTACTATCTCCTCTATAGCAATCAGACCACGTGGAAGAGGTAGACCGTCAGGTTCGTAAAATATTTCTGGAGCCGAAGAAGGTATAGCTTCTACAGTGACAGATACTGGACGGGTGACACCTTCTGAATACTGAAACTCAACTTCTAGATGTTCAGGTAAATGAACTTCAGTCTCAAAGGGAGGTTCTTGAACAACTACTGGTTCAAATGTAGCCTCGGTTTGAACTAAGATGGGTTCTAGATCAACTCTATATGGAGTTGTTTCAGGTATAGAAGTGTCTACTTTCACACTAGGATCAGTTCTAATGTCTTCTTGTGACTGCGAAACTTCTTCTGTGAAGGTAGATGTACCACAAATAATCAGAGTAATTGGAGTCTCTGACGATGTTGAAACAAAAGTTTCAAATAAATCAGATGAATTGGATTCAGTTAAACGAGATCGTTTTGTCCAGATTGGCTTCACTCGCTAGTCTCCACGAATGACGGGGTTTTGATTGACTTTCTTCCATGGTGGTGGATTATTTGATCAACTCAAAATTTTAGGCGAAAAATGATGTTATTCCAAATTCAATTATTTTTAATTATGCTTGGACGCAACTTTGCTTTTTCAGTTTTTAAGAGTCGAGGAAAAGCTAAAGATGACTCTAGTCTCCTTCGATTTTTTAATGAGCCTAAAAGGACAAGTGCTCAGATGGACCTTTTCTTTTAAAGAGTTGAAAAGGAACGAAAGTGACTACTCTAGCATATCTAGACAGAGGGATTACCAAACCAATCGCAAAACTACAATATACATCTTGGTGATAAATTAAAGAGAAATTACCAAGGACTTATGTACGACATTCAATCTTCCCGAATGCTGTGTTCAGTGTATTGCAATTGATAAGGTGGCAGACTCAGTTTCCTATGGATAAAAGATTTAAGCCTATTGTGGTCTCCCAATATATACACGACGATATGGGGAGAACAAGTCCGTGCTAACACTTGTCGTATCAAGGAAGAGGAATCACCCAACCTTCAATGAAAATGATAGCCACTAGTTTTAATGACGTCGGAACACATTCCTAGCCTAGACCTCTAAATATGTTGCATTAAGTTCCAAAGCATTGTTAGATTTATTGAAATTCATTTTAAAGTTGATCTTGTTTAGAGTTTGGCTTTCAATGGTTCACCGCGTGATGATGATCTGAAATTCCTAAGATGAAATCTACAATGATAAACAATTGTTTTTTATTTGAACAATGAAAATCCCAGCTACTAGGGAAAGAAGATAACAATGCTTTTAAACAAAGAGAAAAGAGCACACACTAGTGCATTTTCCTAAATCTTCTTTTCACACACAAATCAAAAAATATGCTAAATGCAAATGCATGTATTTGTTTTCATTCTTCTTAATGTGAAAAATGCCAAAAAGGAAAACTAAACGCTGCAAAGATCTGAAATATTTCACTCAAAATGACATTTCCGACAATTTCTTCTTCAAAAGAGAATGGAAGACTCCATGACAACTTTCAATTTTGAATAAAAATTCTTTTGAAACCTCGAATATAAAAAAATCAAATCAAATGCATAAAGAAAAAGTTCAATTCATTCTCAAGGGAAGGAAGAATTCACGACACTTCTCTTTTAGACACAAAATGACAATTATGACACTTTTTGTATCAAAGCGACAAATTGATTTAAACAACTTTTTGACAAAGGATTGTAAATGAAAACAATACACAAAAAAAAAATCACTAATCCTAATGTAATTGAGGCTAATCTAAGTGATACAAGTAGGCTTCAGTAAAGAGGCACTATTCATATGCAGCAAAACAACCAAACAACACTAAAAACAAGGTCAAAACCCTCAATTTCTAGAATGGAAAAAGAGTTCAATCAATCATCGCACGCAAGCTTCACAGAATACGAGATGCATCGCACTTACTGCACTCAAGAGGTGCTATGCATATTGAGTCATAGTGGGAGATAGTGCGATGGTCCAGGGAGTGCAACTGAAATGGGTTTTGGCTCAAATGTGGACCTGTTTTCAATGAGTTAAGGTGAGTTTTGATGAACAATAAAGAGCAAAGTATGATGGAGTGTCTTGAGAGGTTACTGAGCTACCAAAAGAGCATCTAGATGTGCTTCCAAGTCAGATGTTCAATTCATAAACTAAATTAGAGATTGACTGAGTAGCATTCATCTACTATGCAATTGCAAAGAAAAAGCAGTTCGAAGGCTACCTGGCTGACTTCAGGCTCTGTCTATAGTTTATCAAATTTGAACATAAAACAAACAATAAAAAAAAACAATCATCTCCCTCCCCTTTGACATAACTCGCAACTCCTCCCCCTACTTAACACACTTGGAGAGTACCTGCACAAGTATAGCAACAAAGAACCGTCAAAGCATCATGATCTATTACAACATAAACATTATAGAATCAGATATATAATGAACAAATGATAGCATTCACAAATAATAACTTTCACAATTGCATAATCATATGGAAGAAAACTTGAAGAATGTTATTAATAGAAGGGAGAATTACAACCCAGTTGTCTGATCCATCATCATACTCCCAACTTCAATCCTTCTTCACCTCATGAAATAGCAAGATCACTCCAACAATACAATGCTCTTTCCTCAATTACAAACTATCAACACTTGCAATTCACAACATTCCAGCCTCTGTATCTCTTGGATGAGGGATACATTTATAGATGAGTGCAAGGGTGTGAGTCATCCATGGGGTTTGATTAGTGTCATTCCACTTGTTACAATTGGTTCCAAAAGAGAAGGGATAACTAAAGGTTTAAGATCCCTTATTCATCCTTGGGCAAATTCAGAGAGGCAAGTGGCATAGGAGAAGTTTCTAGAAGATTCCAAGAGCATCCGCTTAGAAAACTGTCTCGAACATTTGTCCATCCTCACCCATTGCACCCTATAGAATGCCTAAACAGTATGCATCACACCCTGGTAGTGGAGCAGTTAGTATGCATAACAGTTGCCCCCTAAAGCATGAGGTCATAAATATTCATGTCGGGTGAAATGCTTTATCATGAGGATCCAAAGTTTCGAACTGGAAGGTGACTTGCATCAGTTATAGTACAATACATAATCATAATATGGTTTTCATGATCTAGTTGAGGGAGGCATTCCCATGCTCAGCTTTATAAATTTCATTTCATGTGCATAGATCAGATAGTTATCTGTAGATATAGACTGGTGATTCTTCAGATATAGAGTCATCATCCATGGTTAGGATGACCATCTGTGTAGAGCTTTTGTACATTTGATGTTTTTATATCCCTGAATATATCGTAGCCCGGATGGATGGAACTAGATCCGGGGTCTTCAAACTCGTTCAATCTTCACTCGATATAGAAGTCAATCCATGTGAAGAGATGTTCTGAAGTCGAACATGGAAAGACATTGCCTGATTACCAGCCAATGATGTAAGTTGTTAACAAAAGCGATAGGAATCATCGATAATGATAATGACCCTTAAGGTACTACAGTACAATTCACGTGGTGTGAATATATGATCCAATGTCAAACACCACACAAAATCTTTCGGTCGAAGGCCATAGATGTCAACCTGTCGCCGGAAGTGAGAAACTTGCTATTGATGTATGCAAGCTTCAAAGCACTAAAAGGGTTGTTTCTAAGTCAACTTCTTGGATAATGAGTTGATGTTGACAAGAAGTGACTCGTCGTAGGAGAGCCTTGATGTATCCCACATCTATGACACAAAATGAAGCAAATTATTTATGGAGGTGAAAACGAACCGACGATGAAAGGTTCATGAATGGCAGTCATGAAAAATGAAGGTTGGAGATATTGTAGTGGATGAGGCATTAACTGGATGGTGATTTCTCAACTGAATGGCTTCTCTTGAACATGTCGGTGACATTGAGATGAATTGGTAGCGTTAACCCCAAAAGAGGAATGGTATGAAATACCAATGATGAGATGACCGGTAAATGGAATAACCCAACCCAACTCGATAATGGCGACGGAGTGAAAGTGTCATGTTCAAGAGCAACCTGCTACCATAAATTCTTCAAGTCTTTTTCCCTTTTTCCCCAGTCATTGCTGACCAGTACCTCTTTATTTTTGTCAAGCTTGAGGAGGATAACATATGCTTGTTCTATAATTCGCACTTTGGGCAAACCTGCCGCTATTTAATGTTTTAACCAGTCTATTGACAATCAAACTTGGTCTCATCTAGAATGGACAAGTTTTTCGCTATTGTTTTAACGAGTTTAACAACAAGGATAACTCGGTCCTTTTCATGTTTAGAGAGTTCGAAAAGGGACGAAAAGAAAACTCCATAAGTTTTTTTTTGTAAAGTAATCCCTCAGGTCCGAAAAAGGATAAAATAATACAGGAGGGATGACATTTCCAATCACTTTAACGAGCTGAAAATGACAAGCACTCGATAATCTTTTCATATTTAACGAGTCTAAAAAGGGTTTGAATAAGACTCGATATTGAGGAACGAGTGGTGTCTCAGGTAGCAACTAGTTCCAGTGATGTTGGAATTTCTCAAAACATGTTGAATTCCGTGAAGAGGCTAGCTAATAAGACCACTCATTGCAACTATTCCTCAAAAAGGGTAAAACAACCAAGTGAGAGTGTATGATCAACCAAAGGGATGGTGGTGATGGGATGTACACAACCAAGGCTCAAAAGGCTGATAGAATGGCAATCATAAAGGTTAATTATTGAGAATGGGTTTGTTTTTAGACAAGCTTTAACCATGGGGGAACTATGCTTGGATTCAGTTTCATGTTTTCACAAGCTCGAAATGAACAAACTATGCTTGGAGTCAATTTCATTTTTACACAAGATCGAGACGACAAAACTATGCTTGAAGTCAATTTCATTTTTTACACAAGCTCAAAACGAAAAAACTATGGTTGAAATCAGTTTCATTTTTACACAAGCTCGAAATGACCAAAACTATGCTTGATGTTAGTCTCACTTTTACAGAAGCTCGAAATGACAAAACTATGCTTGGATTCTATTTCATGTTTACACAAGCTTGAAAAAAAAACCTTTTCTCGAATTGAGTTTCATTTTTACACAAGCTCGGAACAACAAAACTATGCTTGAAAAATGGTTTGCATGCCCCCATTATGATGGAAAGGAGAGTCTCCTGTAACTAGATGGAAAATCACTGTGGTGAAGCAGGATGGTTATCCAACACCTTCTCAATTTCATCTAGAATAGACAAAGGTGAATGGTGTGATAGACCAATCACATAACCTACAGGGAAACTTATCTTTACCATTAGGTGCATGTGCCCCAAGCTTCATTACATTCACCTGACTACTCATGGCTATCAGGTGGATGGAATGAAGGTTCAAGTGATACCATTGATGAAAATGGATTATTTAGGGATGATGATTGACTTGGAGCTATGTTTGGAATACGAAATGATAGCTGGTCAATGGCGACAATCTTGCCTTTATGTGGGAAACGCATCACTCGGAAGAGTGATGAAACAATAGCTTCCATTTTATAAACATAGTCTCGCCCAAGAAGTAAATTATAATCTAAAGGTCCTAGGACTACCATCACGTTTAGATAAATGGTCTTTCCTCCCAAAGTAATAGGTAACATAGGAAGGATCCCTAATGGTCGATTGGTTCCTTTGTTAAAGCCTAATAGATTCTGTGTAATAGGCATAAGCGGTGGCGAGCCAAGCGCTTTCCAAGCAATTGAGGAAAGGATACTCATTGATGCACCTTCATCTATAATAGTGCCAAACACAATCATTTTACAAACTTGTACTATGATCTGGAAAGGTATATAGGAAGGAAGGTGGGATCTTGCTAGTCGATTGCAATCAAAGGAAGTGACTAGACTACTTGGAGGGGGTACCAAAGAAATGGGAGAATTAACTCCTTGAGTTACGAGAATTGGAGGATTTTCCTCTTGTCTTGAAGGTACAAGTGGATTGCCCCCAAGCTCACTAGAATCTGAAGTAACAAAAAGAACTTGAACGATATCATTTTCACTCTCATCGGGAAAGGTACGATTAGTTGAAGGTGAAATTGGGTCAAATGTTACCTCGACCTGCTGACTTTGGTCGGGTATAGACTCATAAGATTCACTTTCAGAGAGAATGGTTTCGACCGATAGTTGATTTAAGTCAGTTGGTTCTTCAACTAGTGAAGGACTTAGGGAGACTTTCTTGTAACCAGAATGAAGTCATTCTGGTGAAGCAGGACGGTTATCCAACACTCTTTTGGCTTCATCCAAAAAAGGACAAAGGTGAAGGGAATGATTACCTTCACATAACCTACATGGAATCCTAACCTTTCCCTTTCATCCATGAACTTTACTATCACTAGTTGATGGTGTGCTACCAACATAATCTCCAGAGGTTGATGACATGGGATGGTGTGAACGAGAAGACCATTATTTCAAGATCCGATGAAAGTAAGGACAATCTCGATGAAAATGGTCTCCTGCACAAATTATGTACAGATATTTATCTTTGGGAAGTTTAATGGATTTATTTTCATTAGATGATGTGTTCAAAGCAATGGTTGCTTGGTTGCCCCTTGCTGAATTAGCTTCTTCTTCTTCTCCTTCCCTTTCTTCTTCTTCTCAGCCACCTGGTTACTAGTATCACTACTTTCACCAAGCGAAGAGGAAGAAGGGGAGGAAGAAACAAACGAGGAAGAAGGCAAAGGGTCAATTTCAGGTTCATCTGGAGGCATACTCGATTGCGGAGAAGTCATGGAATTTTGAACCACAGAGGTTGAGAATAGCCATACTGGCAAGCCAATGGTAAGTCCCGGAAGGGATAATGTAGCCATATAAGGAGCACCAATATTTCCCCAAGTAAAAGGACTAGGATTCCCCTTGTTTCTAGAAAAACTAGTATTCCTAAAGAATGCTATCCCTCTAGGTTTGGCAGCTACCCTAGAAACAACAGTTTAAAGCTATTCAACGATTTCTTCTATGTGTAACAGATAAGAGAAAGACAATGGAACCAACCTAGAACTTCCGCTTAATCCTTTTCTTGCTCTCTCTCCCCTTTGACAGAACCCGCAACTCCTTCCCATACTTAACATTCTTGGAGAGTACTTGCACAAGTACAACAACAAAGAACCATCAAAGCATAGTGATCTATTACAACATAAACATTACAAAATCAGATACATAATGAACATATGATAGCATTCACAAATAATAACATTCACAATTGCACAATCATATGGAAGAAAACTTGAATAATTTTATTGATAGAAGGGAGAATTACAACCCAGTTGTCTAATCCAACATCGTCTTCCCAGCTTCAATCCTTCTTCACCTCATGAAATAGAAAGATCACTTCAACAATACAATGCTCTCTCCTCAATTACAAACTATCAAAAGTTACTTGAAATTCACAACATTCCAACCTCTGGATCTCTTGGATGAGGGATCCATTTATAGATGTTTGCAAGGGTGTGAGTCATCCATGGGGTTTGATTAGTGTCATTCCACTTGTTACATTTGGTTCCATAAGATAGGGGATAAATGAAGTTTATATCCCTTACTCATCCTTGGGTGAATTTAGAGAGGCAAGTGGCACAGGAGAATTTTCTAGAAGATTGCATGAGCATCCACTTAGCAAACTATCTCGGACATTTTTCCATCCTCGCCCATCACACCCTATAGAAGGCCTAAACAGTATGCATCACACCCTAGCAGTGGAGCAGTTTAGTCAATTTCTAGATGGTTTCTCAGATGGAATTTTTGGGGAATGATGTATTTAGATGATTATGTTCTCTTAGGGTATGAAACAACTCCTTTAGGGGTTGAATGAGCGCTAGATTATTAACATATAATATTGGGGTTGATGTGCCCAAATATGTCTATAACAACTGCCCCCCTAAAGCATGAAGTCGTAAATATTGATGTCAGGTGAAATGCTTTATCATGAGGATCCAAAGTTTCGAAACTAGAAGGTGACCTGCATAAGTTACAATATAATACATTATCATAATATAATTTCATGATCTAGCTGAGGGTGGCATTCCCATGCTCAGCTTTAAAAATTCCATTTCATGTACATAGATCAGATAGTCATCTGCAGATATAGACTGGTGATTCTTTAGATGTAGAGTCATCATCCATGGTTAGGATAATCATCTGTGCAAAGCCTTTGTACATTTGATGTTTTTTATTTTCCTAAATATATCGCAGCCTAGATGGATGAAAATAGATCCAGGGTCTTCAAAACTCATTCAATCTTCACCCGATGTACAAGTCGATCCATGTGAAAAGATGTTCTAAAGTCAAACATGGAGAGACATCACCTGATTACCAGCCAATAATGTGAGTTGTTAACAAACGCAAGAGGAATCACTGATATTGATAATGACCCTCAAGGTACTACAGTACAATTCACATGGTGTGAATATATGAACCGATGTTGAACACCACGCAAAATCTTTCGGTCGAAGGCCATTGACTTCAACTTGTCGCCGGAAGTAAGAAACTTGCCATTGAGGTATGCAAGCTTCACAGCACTGAAAGGGTTGTTCCTAAGTCAACTTCTTGGATAATGCGCTGTTGTTAACAAGAACCAACTCATCGTAGGAGGCCTTGATGTATCCCACATCTACAACACGAAATGAAGAAAATGATTTTCTGGAGGTGAAAGATGAACTGATGACACAAGGTTCAGGAATGGTGGTTATGAAGGTTGGAGGTATTATAGTGGATGAGACATTAACTGGATGGTGGTTTCTCAACTGAATGACTTCTCTTGAACATGTCAGTGACATTGAGATGAATCAGTAGTGTTAACCCCAAAAGATGGATGGTATGAAATACCAATGGTGAGATGTCCGGATAACCCAACCCAACTCAATCACGGAGATGAAGAGAAAGTGTCATGTTCAAGAGTGACCTGCTACCATAAAGTTCTTCAAGTTTTTTCCCTTTTTCCCCAGTCATTGCTAACCAGTACCTCTTTATTTTTGTCAAGCTTGAGGAGGATAACATATGCTTGTTCTATAATTCGCCCTTCGGGCAACCCTGTTGCTATTTTATGTTTTAACGAGTCTAGCGAAAGCGAAACTCAATCTCGTCTAGAATGGATGAGTTTATCGCTATTGTTTTAATGAGTTTAACGACAAGGATAACTCAGTCCTTTTCATGTTTAGAGAGTTTGAAAAGGGACGAAAAGGAAACTCCATAAGTTCTTTTTCATAAAATAATCCCTTAGGTCCGAAAAAGGATAAAATAATACAAAAGGAATGACATTTCCAATCACTTTAACGAGCTGAAAATGACAAGTGCTCGACCTTTTTGTGAAGTAATCCCTCAAGTCCAAAAAAGATAAAACAATACAGGAGGGATGACATTTCCGATCACTTTAACGAGCCGAAAATGACAAGTTCTTGACAATATTTTCATATTTAATGAGTCTGAAAATGGTTTAAAGAAGACTCGATTTTGAGGAATGAGTGGTGTCTAGGGTAGCAATTGGTTCATGGTGAATTCAGAACTTCTCAGAACATGTTGAATTCTGTGAAGAGGTTGGCTAATAAGACCACTCATTGCAACTATTCCTCAAAAGGGTAAAACAACCAAGTGAGAGTGTATGATTGGCCAAAAGGATGGTGGTGATGGGAGGTACACAACCAAGGTTGATCGGCCAAAGGGATGGTGGTGATGGGATGTACACAACCAAGGTTGATTAGCCAAAGAGATGGCAGTGATGGGATGTACACAACCAAGGCTCAAAAAGTTGATAAAATGGCAATCATAAAGGTTAATTTTTTAAAATGGGTTCATTTTTTGACAAGCTTCAACCATGGGGGAACTATGATTGGACTCAGTTTCATTTTTTTACAAGCTAAAAATGGAAAGATATGCTTGAACTAAGTTTCATTTTTTTACAAGCTTAAAACGAAAAAGATATGCTTGAACTCAGTTTCATTTTTTTACAAGCTATCAGTGTCAGTCTTTACAACCTTCCTCTAGTGATCAAACATGCTCTTACAAAGTGATTTTAAGGTGTTAAGGTCAAATTTTGTCATTTCAGCGAGTCTTCAAGTAAACTTTGGTCACTAGGTATTAGGTCTAGGGTTTGATTTTACTCCTTTCAAAGCTGTCCAAATGTTAGTCCATGTCACCATTCAATTGAGTGTACCATCACTCAGAGGGTTTTCATCATCATGTCAGGTTCCAGTGGGTCATTTTACACCTTGTTCATGCTTCAGTGGCACCTAGGTAAGGTTCATTTCCCTCTCCTAGGGTTTTGAAGGCAATTTCTCTTATATGGTCAAATTATTAGAAAAACTTGTATCTACATGTTCATAAACCTTCCCCTATCTTTAACGTACCTTATTAAACACTTCCCATCACTGATATCCCTCAAATTCCTCATTTTCGCACAAACCCTAGTTTCTTGCTACAACTTGAAAATTTTCTAGGCTAGGCATGTGCTTGGCCCTTTTTGACCCCTTCCCCTCACTCAATATTTTAAATTCCACTTTTCCCTACTTCCTAACATCCCTCCCTACTTCCAAAAATTTTTCAAGAATTTAGAAGCCCCTTATCCCCTTCATTTCACTTCATTTCGACAAATCCCCTGTTCCACACATCGGGATAGGTTTTACTCCAATGATGTTTCTGAGCAAGAAAAGATGAATTTAGAAACAATGAGAGAATTGTTTTTCCAAAATAGGCCAAGGAAGAAAAACTTCCTACACATTTTACACAGGTGTCATTGTTTTAGATAAATGTCAAAACTACAGTTGCCTCAGGAGAATTGATTCACCTCTAAAGTGACCTTGGGAAAATCAAGATTTCTCCTAGCTTGGTTGGCCAAATGACTTGTTTGATGAGTCAAATGATAACTAGACACAAATAGATTTGCAATGAGCTATCATGAGCTCACTTTGGGGTTGAGGAAGAGCTTCAAAATTTGATTGCAACAACACTCTACATTGAGGCAGCCTCATTTTGCACATTTTGACCAGTCCTGGGAGAGTTGACTTTGGATAGGGCAAACGAACTCCAAATTGAAAATTTAAAGTTGGATTGGAAAGTAGAATCAATGATCTTTCCAATGACCTATCCTGTGCCCAATTTGGACACTAGGAAGGCCTCCAAAACTTGTCTGCAAAAAGGCGCAGTGCACTCATCCAGTGTGGCGCATTGGGCAGTGATTTATAGTGTATTTTTATAACGGGCGCGACGCATTGAGGTGGCATAGCGTATAGGTCTACAAAGCCTGAAATCCATTCAAATATTCCGCCAAAGCCCAAAAATTGCAAATTCTTCATTCCACAAGTGAGTTAACACCTCCATATTGCCAATGTATGAGTTTCCATCAGTGTTTATGGTGTTTCAATAGGTTAAAAACAAAACCCTAGTTCCTTGCAAAGTTGTGTTGAGAAAATCTCCTAGGGTTTGAAAAATTGAAATTTTGCTTTGCTTTTGTATACCCATTTTCATTTTTCTCTCACTACACTTCACGCATATCACTTTCCCTATCCTCTTTCATTCACACTCACCTATCCCCTTATCCCTAAAACTAGAAACCCTAATACCTAATCCCACTATTCCAATCCCTAATTTGCATCTCTAAACCCTATCACTCCCTAAAAACCCTATAGCTTGCATCAAATCCTCCCCTCATCAGTCCTGCTCATCCATGGATGCAAAACATAAAAGAAAACCGGCAAGCAGCAAAGAGGAGGAAAACCAAGTAAACAACACTTGAAACAAGAAATTCAAGCTGATCGTGAATCTCGGCTTGAGAGGACAAACTTGCACTTGGAGAGGATGCTAGAGAAGGCCAACTATGATAAAAACATGTTGAGGAACATGGCATACCACTACTTGTCAAAAAATATGGTGTGCAAATCAAGAATCAGGAATTTGAAGGCCAAATTGAAGAAAGCCATGAGGAAGAGAAAAGAGCAAGATAGACTCCATATCTTGGCTAAGGCTTCCTTAGCCTAACACAACACCTGATGAGGAACACTCAGCCCAAATTTCAAGAAATTTTGAAAGCTTTTTGCAATTTTGAAATTTTTGGCCTAAAAAACAGGTTTTTCTACCCAATGCACCGCGCCACTTGGCGCGTGCTTTTGCTAGGGACCTCCTTTTGAGGAAAACTCAAAAATTTTGGATTTGTCATGGAAAATATGAATTCCCTCACATGGCCAAGAAATTTTGATAGGTTTTGAGCTTCCAAAAAGGTCAAAAACACCTCAAAAATGACCTTTCTACCCCTTTTTGGACACATGAGAAGGAGTGTTGGGAGAACGCAATTTTTGATAGGCAAATGGAGGCAAAATTCAGAAATTCCACTTGTTATAGAAATTAGATGGGCAGACCTTTCCAAAAAAACCACTTGGAGAAAATTTGGTGCACGGGAAGGCCTCCAAAATTAGCTGTTAAAAGGTGCTATGCATAGGGAAATCAACGCGACACATAGGAGAAAATTTGCTCATTTTGGCCAAAAAACTCTGTTTTTCGCCTATTATTTTCACATTTTGACTTTTCTCTTTCTAATAGTCAAAATCATGATGTAATTTAATGTGACTTGATGGATTTTGATGTAATTATGCTAAATTTTCACTCATAGAGGTAGATTCATCATGAAAAAATAGTTTGCAACTGAATGAATCAGTTTCCTAGGTTTTAGAGGCATGTTGTTCCACTACCTACTTTTCAGTTCTTAGTTTAGATCTTGTTGAAATAGATCCTAAACTCATGAAATTGACCCCTAAAGCCTAGCATGAGTTGTTTGATGCCTATATCTAGTATTCTTTTAGTCATTTGAGAAGGTTGGACTCTTGTGAATGCTTTGAGCATTATTGTACATTCATTTTTAGCAGTTTAGCAAAGGAATTGACCAGGGTTTGCAGCACTTTATGGGATTCTTGTGGCATCTTGATTTGGTATTGTGTTTCCTTCTATAATTGCAAGTTTTACATGTGTTTGATGTATGCCATTATCTCTCTTTTCTTCATCTTAACTAAATCAAACAAGGATAAAGGTAGAATGCATTGAAATTGCAGTGCTCTACCTAGGGTTTGTTTAGTTATCTATGTTTTCAGCTGTTTGAAGAGGATCCTTGAGTCTTTCATGCCCTCTCCAACTCCTCACCAGTCTAAAATCTCTCCATTTGATTCAATTTGAAGTGCTAAACCATTTTCCTACCTCGCCCCATAGAGATCTCTGCAAAACTGTGTCCATTCCCCGCATCCAAATCTGCCTTTCACAATTGAGCCAGCAAACCCATCTTAAATTCAATCAAACACCTTTGTGCACATACCTAGCCTAAAATCAGTCATCACAATAGTCATCTCAAGTTTCATTGGCCATCTTTTCTGAAATTGACAAGGAGAGAGCCCTCTCCTGACCTGGTAGGGCTAGCTACCAGGTTAAGTGTTGTTTGATGTTACCGTAGATCTTGCCTTTCTCAGCCTGAGGTAGATTTAGGCCATAACACAAGCATAAAATGGAAATATATGCTTGAACTTAGTTTAATTTTTTTACAAGATTAAAATGGAAAGATATGCTTGAAACAATTTTTATTTCTACGCAAGCTCGAAACGACAAAAACTAAAAATTGAAATTGAAAATTGAAAATAGGTTCATTTTTTGACAAGCTTGAACCATAGGGGAACTATTCTTGGAAAATGGGTTCATTTTTTGACAAGCTTGAACCATGGGGGAACTATGCTTGGATTGGGTTTCATGTTTTTACAAGCTCGAAATGAACAAACTATGCTTGGAAAATGGGTGCATGCCCCCAGCATGACGAGAAAAGAGAGTCTCTTGTAACTAGATGGAATTTACTACGATGAAGTAAGATGGCTTCATCCATAATAGACAAAGGTGAATGCTATGACAGATCGATCTGATAGACCAATCACATAACCTACAAGTAAATTTATCTTTACAACTAGGTGCATGCCCCCAAGCTTCGCTACATTCACTAGACTACTCATGGCTATTAGGTGGATGGAATGAAGGTTCAATTGAAACCGCTGATGTAAATGGAGCATTTAGGGATGATGATTGACTTGGAGCTATGCTTGAACTGGGAAATGAAAGTTGGTAAATGGTGATAATCTTGCCTTCATGCGGGAAATGCATCACTTGGAAGAGTGTTGAAACAATAGCTTCCATGTTATAAACATAGTCATGCCCCAGAAGTAAATTGTAATCTAACGGTCCTGGGACTATCATCACGTTCAGATGAATGGTTTCTATTCCCAAAGTTATTGGTATCTTAGAAAGGATCCCTAACGGTCGACTGATTCCCTTGTTAAAGCCTAATCGATTCTGTGTAACAAGCATAAGCGATGGCGAACCAAGCGCTTTCCATCCAGTTGAGGAAAGGATACTCATTGATGCCCCTTCATCTATAATAGTGCCAGACATGATCATTTTACAAACTTGTACTATGATCCGGAAAGGTACATAAGAAGGAATGTGGGATCTTTCTAGTCGATTCCAATCAAAGGAAGTGACTAGACTACTTGGAGAATTAACCTCTCAAGTTACGAGAACTGGAGGGTTTTCCTCCTGTCGTGACAGAATGGGTGGATTACCCCCAAGTTCATTAGAATCTGAAGTAACAAAAAGGATTTGAACGGTATCATTTTCACTCTCTTCGGGAATGGTATGATTAGTTGAAGGTGAAATTGGGTCAGTTGTTACCTCGACCTGTTGATTTGGGTTGGGTTTAGACTCATTGGATTCACTTTCAGAGAGATTAGTTTCGACCAACGGTTGATTTGAGTCAGTCGGTTTTTCAACTAGTGAAGGACTTGGGGAGAGTTTCTTGTAACTAGATGGGAGTCGCTGCGGTGAAGCAGGATGGTTATTCAATACTCTTTTGGCTTCATTCAAAAAAGGACAAAGGTGAAGGGCATGATTACCTTCACATAACCTACATGGAATTTTTACTTTTCCCTTTCATCCTTGAACTTTACTATCACTGGTTGATGGTGTCTTACCAACATAATCTTTAGAGGTTGATGACACAGGACAGTGCGAGCAGGGAGACCATTCTTTCAAGATCTAAGGAAAGCAAGGACAATCCTAGGAAAAATGGTCTCCCGCACAAATTATGCATGGATACTTAGCTTTGGGAATTTTAATGGATGAATTTTCATTTGCTTGGTTTCCCCCTTTCTGAATTGGATTCTTCTTCTTCTCCTTCACTTTCTTCTTCTTCTCAGCCACCTGGTTACTAGTATCACTATTTTCACCAAGCAAAGAGGAAGAAGGCGAAGGGTTGACTTCAGGTTCAACCGGAGGTGTACTCAATTGTGGAGGAATTACGACATTTTAACCATAGAGGTTGAGAATAGCCATACTGGTAGGCCAATGGTAAGTCTCAGAAGGGACAATATAGCCATAAGAGGAGAACCGATATTTCCCCAAGAAGGAAAAGGGTCGGGATTCCCCTCAAAAGGTATTCCTTGATCAGTGGACTTCAGATTCTTCACCATATGTCTCAACCTAAGGTCAACTAAGGAATAGGGATGTTATTCCGAATTAAATTAATTTTAATGATGATTTGGCACAACTTTGCTTTTTCAGTTTTTAAGAGTAGAGAAAAAGCTAAAGATGACTCTGGTCTCCTTCTATTTTTAATGAGCCTGAAAGGACAAGTGCTCAGATGGACCTTTTTTTTTAAAGAGTTGAAAAGGAACGAAAGTGACTACTCTGGAATATCTAGATAGAGGGATTACCAAACCAATCAAAAAACTGCAATATACACCTTAGTGATAAATTAAAGAGAAATTACCAAGCACTTATGTATGACAATCAATCTTCCCGAATGTTGTTTTCAGTGCATTGCGATCAATAAGGCCACATACTAAGTTTCCTATGGATAAAGGATATAAGCCTATTGTCGTCTCCCAATATATACGCGACAGCATGGGGAGCACAAATCCATGCTAGCACTTGTCATATCAAGGAGGAGGAATCACCCAACCTTCAATGAAAATGATAGCCACTAGTTTTAATGACACCTGAACATGTCACTAGCCTAGACCTCTAGATATGTTGCGTTAAGTTCCAAAGCGTTGTTAGTTTCATTGAAATTAATTTTAAGGTTGATCTTGTTTAGGTTTTTCCTTTAAATGGTTCACTGCGTGATGATTATTTTTGAAATTCCTAAAATGCAATCTATAATGATAAACAATCTTTGTTTATTTTGAGCAATGAAAATCCTAGCTACTAGGGAAAGAAGATTACAATTCTTTTAAACAAAGAGAAAAGAGCACATACTAGTGCATTTTCCTAAATCATCTTTTCGCACAGAAATCTAAAAAATATGCTAAATGAAAATGCATGTATTTGTTTTCATTCTCCTTAAAGTGAAAGATGCAAAAAGGAAAACTAAATGCAGCAAAGATCTGAAATATTTTACTCAAAATGACATTTTCGACAATTTCTTCTTCAAAAGAGAAAGGAATACTCCACGACACTTTTCAATTTTGAATAAAAATGCTTTCTACATTTCGAATATAAACAAATCAAACCAAATACATGAAGAAAAGTTAAACTCACTATCAAGGGAAGGAAGAATCCATGACACTTCTCTTTTTGACACAAAATGATAGTTACGACACTTTTTGTAAGAAAGCAACAAATCGATTTAAAAAAAATTTGGACAAAGGATTGAAAATGATGAACAAATACACAAAAACATTCACTAATCCTAATGTAATTGAGGCTGATCTAAGTGATAAAAGTAAGCTTCAATGAAGAGGCACTGTTCACTTGTAGCAAAACAACAAAACAAACTTGAAAACAAGGTCAAAACCCTCAATTTCTAGAATGGAAAAAGAGCTTAGTCAATCATCGCACCTGGGCTTCACAGAATATGAGATGCATCACACTTACTACACTCATGAGGTGCTATGTATACTGAGTGACAGTGGGAGACAGTGCGCTAGTCCACGGAGCGTAATTGAGATGGGTTTTGGCTCAAATGTGGAGCTATTTTCAATGAGTTAAGGTGGGTTTTGGTGAACAGTAAAGAGCAAAGTATGAAGGAATGTCTTGAGAGGTTACTAAGCTACCAAAAGGGCATCTAGATGTGCTTGTAAGTTAGATGTTCAATTCCTAAACTAAACCAGAGATTCATTGAAGTAGCATTCATCTACTATGCAATTGCAAAGAAAGAGCAGTTAGAAGACTACTTGGCTGACTTTAGGCTCTATCTATAGTTTATCAAATTGAACATAAAACAACCAATAACAACAAACAAGCATCTAATTGATCCCCAGTGGAGTCTCCAATTTGTTTCTCGGAAAACTATTATTCCTAAAGAATGATATCCCTCTAGGTTTGGCAGCTACCCTAGAAACAATAGTTTAAAGCTATTCAAGGATTTCTTCTATGTGTAACAGATAAGAGAAAGGCAATGGAACCAACCTGGAACTTTCGCTTAATCCCTTGCTTGCTCTCTCTCCCCTTTGACAGAACTTGCAACTCCTCCCCGTACTTAACATGCTTGGAGAGTACCTACAGAAGTACAGTAACAAAGAACCGTCAAAGCATAGTGATCTATTACAACATAAACATTACATAATCATATACATAATGAACATATGATAGCATTCAAAAATAATAGCATTCACAATTGCACAATCATATGGAAGAAAACTTGAAGAAATTTATCGATAGAAGGGAGAATTACAACCCAGTTGTCTGATCCAGCATCATCCTCTCAGCTTCAATCCTTCTTCACCTCATGAAATAGCAAGATCACTCCAACAATACAATGCTCTCTCCTCAATTACAAACTATCAACACTTACTTGCAATTCACAACATTCCAGCCTCTGGATCTCTTGGATGAGGGATCCATTTATAGATGTTTGCAAGGGTGTGAGTCATCCATGGGGTTTGATTAGTGTCATTCCACTTGTTACATTTGGTTCCATAAGAGAGGGGATAACTGAAGTTTAGATCCCTTACTCATCCTTGGGCAAATTTAGAGAGGCAAGTGGCACAGGAGAAGTTTCTAGAATATTGCGTGAGCATCCACTTAGCAAACTGTCCCAAAAATTTGTCCATCCTCGCCCATCACACCCTATAGAAGGCCTAAATAGTATACATCGCACCTTGGTAGTGGAGCAGTCAGTATGCATCATACATTGCCAATGGAGCAGTCAGTATGGTTCAGTTTAGGAAATTTTTGGATGGTTTCTCAGATGGAACTTTTGGGGAACGATGTATTCAGATGATTATGTTCTTTTAGGGTATGAAACAACTCTTTTAGGGGTTTAATTAGACCTAGTTTATTGACATATAAATTTGGGGTTGATGTGCCTAAATATGTCTATAACACCCCTCAAAAGGGATTCCTTGATCAGTGGACTCCAGATTCGTCGCCATATGTCTCAAGCTAAGATAAACTAAGGAACATGGATGTTATTCCGAATTCAATTAATTTTAATGACTCTTGGACACAACTTTTCTTTTTCAGTTTTTAAGAGTCGAGAAAAAGCTAAAGATGACTCTAGTCTCCTTCGATTTTTAATGAGCCTGAAAGGACAAGTGCTCAAATGGACCTTTTCTTTTAAAGAGTCGAAAAGGAAGGAAAGTGACTACTCTGGAATATCTAGATAGAGGGATTAACAAACCAATTGCAAAACTACAATATACACCTTCATGATAAATTAAAAAGAAATTACCAAGGACTTATGTATGGTAGTCAGTCTTCCCGAATGTTGTGTTCAGTGCATTGTGATCAATAAGGCGGAAAATTCGGTTTCCTATGGATAAAGTATTTAAGCCTATTATGGTCTCCCAATATATACGCGATGATACGGGGAGCACAAGTTCATGCTAGCACTTACTGTATCAAGGAGGAGGAATCACCCAACCTTCAATGAAAATGATAGCCACTAGTTTTAATGACGCCGGAACACATCCCTAGCCTCGACCTCTAGATATGTTGCATTAAGTTTCAAAGCATTGTTATGTTTATTGAAATTCATTTTAAAGTTGATCTTGTTTAGAGTTTTCCTTTCAATGGTTCACCACATGATGATGACCTGAAATTCCTAAGCTGTAATCTACAATGATAAACAATCATTGTTTATTTAAACAATGAAAATCCTAGCTACTAGGGAAAGAAGATAATAGTGCTTTTAAACAAAGAGCAAAGAGCACACACTAGTGCATTTCCCTAAATCTTCCTTTCGCACAAAAATAAAAAAATATGCTAAATGAAAATGCATGTATTTTTTTCATTCTTCTTAATGTGAAAAATGCCAAAATTGAAAACTAAATGCTACAAAGTTCTGAAATATTTCACTCAAAATTACATTTTCGACAATTTCTTCTTCAAAAGAGAAAGGAATACTCCACGACACTTTTCAATTTTGAATAAAAATGATTTTGACACTTTGTTAAGTTATGGTATGTTCTATGCTTATAAAAATTTACTTATTTTCCTTATTATATTCCATAGATTAGAAATCATATGTACATAAAGTAAAATGCAGATAGAACATTAAACGATGGATAGAAAACAAGCCAAGACAAGAGACACAAGATGTGGCGGCTAGCTAGGGACAAACCCAATAATGTGCGGGGAAACCCTTTGATCAAATCTTCTTTTATCTTCAATAACTTAGCAGAGAGAAATAGTACAGTAAATCTGATTCATATCAGTAGTAGCAAACTATAGATCAGTAGCATTAGCATTAGCGGCTTCATCATCAAATTAGGGCAGACAATATCTCACAAACTGACCGTCGGATCAGCTTGATTCCACCACCAAAAGTTGCAGCTTCCAGAGGAGGTTCAGATTAACCTATAGTGAAATTTAGATGAGGAGATCTTCTAGTCCATGCAAGTGAATCTTTACTTCTGCAGTTGCAACTTCAGTTTCAGCAGCGTCTGGCTTCAAACTAGGGTAGTCGATATCTTGCAAACCGTCCCTCGGATTGACTTGATTCCACCAACAAAAGTTGTAGCTTCCGGAGGAGGTTCAGATGAACCTATAGTGTAGTTTAGATGAGGAGATCTTATAGTCCACACAGGTCAATCTTTACTTCTGCAGTTGTGGCTTCAGTTTCAGTAGCTTCTGGCTTCAAACTAGGGCAGTCGATATCTTGCAAACTATTTTCCGGATTGACTTGATTCCACCACAGAAAGTTGCGGCTTTTAGTGGAGTTTCAGATGAAACTACAACATAGTTAAGATGAGGAGATCTTCTAGTCCACATAGGTCAATCTTTACTTCTACAGTTGCAGCTTCAGTTTCAATAGCTTCTGGCTTCACATGTGTGAGGGAGATACCCTTTACTGCGTAGTAGAGAAGAGACTCTTTTCTACGCAGTAGAGAGAGATAGATGTAATGAGATGAGTCCAAATGAGGAAAATTCCTCCTGTATTTGTACACAATGTTGGTGTTTGAATAGATGCAACTGTTGGGCTTCTGAGCCTACATGAGTTGTAGGTCGGATTGATTATAATTCCATAATCAAAATAAATTCATAACCCCATGAATACTTATTGGAATTGGATGATCTTTATATAAATCCTACACCTCTCGATGAGAGGAATCTAATAAAAATATTATCAGCCATGAATAAGATGACCCACATGAAGTTTTGCCCTAGTTTCCAATTTTAACACTCCCTCTCAACTAGGGAGAACTTCATCTATAGTCTGTCTATCTGTCGTTACTATTCCTCCATCAAATGCACTGCCCTATACAGCTAGACCCCTACCTTGCTTTGCTCTATTTTGCCTGTTCTTCTTTGTCTTGTTCTGCCCTGTACTGATCTATATGGCTCTGCTCTGTTATGTGCTGCTCTGCTTTGTTCTTTTCTGCTATGCTTTTGCCCGAATTATGAAGAAGAAGAAACGATCAAGGAAGTATCATACTGACTCAAAGTCAGTTTCAGAGTATGTACCACTAGTCCCAGATGTTATCAGGAAATCTAGTGTCTATGCAGAGCTGCTAATCCCACTAAGACTGGTAGCTATCTTAGAAACAAACAAACTAAAACTACTTTCATTTTCCTTTATGAGAAGTAGATAAGAGGGGAACAAAGGAGACCAACCTCTGTCTTGCGCTTGGTTCCTTGCTTGATTCCTCTCCCTTCTGATAGATCTTCACCACTCGCTTCCTCATCTACCCAGCTTCAAAGAGCACCTGTGGAATCAAAGCAGCATAACACTATCCAAGAACAGAGATCTACTATCATAAACAATATAGGACCAGATATATATTGACCACACAAATGCATATACCATCAATCATACAAGAATGTGGAGGAAAACTTGAATAGCTTTATTAATATCAAGAATAGCAAAGAGGATTACAACCAATTGTTCTGACCCAGCATCATCCTCTCAGCAAGAAAGACCTTCTTCACCTCATGAAAATCTTAGATCACCCAACACTATGATGTTACACCAAGAACCAGTAGCACTTCCTTACAAGATACAAAATTCCAGCCTCTGGATCTCTAGGATGAGGGATCCATATATAGATATTTGCAAGGGGGGTGAGTTAGCTTCTGAGATTTGATTAGTGTCCTCTCTCTGATAGTTCTTGATTCCACTTGGAGATTGATGATCTCTTACTCATCCCTGGGCGAATGCAGAGAGGCAAGTGTCACAGGAGAAGTTTCTGGAAGATTCCATGATCATCCACCTCACAAATTGACTCTGCCATTTGTCCACTCTCGCCCATCGCACCCCATAGAAGGGATTTTTGGTATGCATCGCACCTCCCATGTGAATTTAGTTGGGATGCAGTGCACTTTGACCATGGAGCAGGTGAGATGGTCCAGTTTTGACCAGTTTTGAGTAGTTTTTCATGGAGAACTTCTGGGAGATGATATAATCAGCTGACCTTGTTCTTTTAGGGGATGGAACAACACCTTTAGGGACTTAGGAGCCCTTGGTTTATGGACATATATGATTGGGGTTGTAGTGCCTAAAAATGTCTATAATAGTTGGCCCCTAAAGCATGAGGTCGTTAATCTTTTGATGTCGAGTGAAATGTTTTATCATGAGGATCCGAAGTTTTTTTTCGAGCTAGAAGGCGACCTGTAATAAGATACAATACAATACATTATCTTCATAATATTTTCATGATCTAGTTGAGGCGGGCATTCCCATGCTCAGCTTTATAAATTCATTTTCATGTACATAAGACAGACAATCGTCTGAGTGCAGACTGATGATTTTGGTAGAGCCATCATCCCTTTGATTGGATGATTATCTGTGCAGCAATGATGTACATTTGATGTCTTTATTCTCCTGAATATATATCGTAGCCCGGATGGATGACACTAGATCTGGGGTCTTCAATCTCGTTCGATCTTCACTCAAAGTACAAGTCAATCCATGTGAGAGATGTTCTGGAGTCTAACATGGAAAGAAATCGCCTGATTACCAGCCAATGATGTAAGTTGTTAACAGGCACGAGAGGAATCACCGATAATGATGATGACCCTCAAGGTACTACAGTACAATTCACATGGTGTGAATAAGGGACTTGGCATCGAACACCACACAAAATATTTCGGTCAAAGTCCATTAATGTATACCTATCGCCGGAAGTGAGAAACTTGCCATTGAGGCATGCAAGATTCAAAGTACTAAAAGGGTTGTCCCTAAGTCAACTTCTTGGATAATGAGCTGATGTCGACAAGAAGCGACCCGCCATAGGAGGGCCTTAATGAATCCCACATCTATGGCACAGAATGGAGTAAATGATTTTAATGGAGGTGAAAATGATCTGATGATATAAGGTTTAGGGTGGTGGTCATGAAAGAATGGAGCGTAAATGTATTGCAGTGGATGAGACACAGGTGAATTCTCTTAGCGACTTCTCTTGAACATATCGGCGACACTGACATGATGGATTGGTAGCGTTAACCCCAAATGTGGATGGTGTGATGGACCAATGGTGATATGACCAGTGAACAGAACAACCCAACCCGACTCGAATGCAGAGCGAAAGTGTCATGTTCAAGAGCGACTTGCTACCAATAAAGTTTCTTCAAGTTTTCTTCCCAATTTTTCCCCAGTCATTGCTGACCAATACCTCTTTATTTTTGTCAAGCTTGAGGAGGATAACATATGCTTGTTCTATAATTTTCCCTTCAGGCAAACCCATCGCTATGTTTTAACGAGCCTAGTGATAGTGAAACTCATTCTTGTCTATACAGACAAGTTTGTCGCTATTTGGTTTTAATGAGTTTAACGACAAAGATAACTCGGTCCTTTTCAATTTTAGAGAGTCTGAAAGGGACGTAAAGAAAACTCCAATAATCCTTTTTCATCTTATAATCCCTTAAGTCCGAAAAAGTATAAAATAATACAAAGGGGATGAATTTTTGGTAATTTTAACGAGTCAAACAAACAAGCGCTCGATATTTTTGTGTAATAATCCCTCAGGTCCAAAAAGATTAAAATCTAAAGGAGGGATAGCACTTCCGGTCACTTTAACAAGCTGGAGAGGCCAATTACTCGGCAATCTTTTCATATTTTATGAGTCAGACGAAAAGAGCTTAAAGGAGACTCATTTTTTGAGGAATGAGTGATAAATTCGAGTAGCAGCTAATTCCAGGTAAGGTTTGGAATTTTCCAATCATGGTAGTGTCACAAGGATGGCTAACAGGATCACTCTTCGCAGCTGTTCCTCAAAAAGGGTAAATAATCAAATGGAGGTGAATGATCGGCC
Organism: Pinus tabuliformis; assembly: GCA_031772625.1. Taxonomy (NCBI): domain Eukaryota; kingdom Viridiplantae; phylum Streptophyta; class Pinopsida; order Pinales; family Pinaceae; genus Pinus; species Pinus tabuliformis. The sequence goes on along the minus strand of CM062808.1, from coordinate 237,924,626 downwards.
AATACAGAGTGGAGGTGATGATGAGAACACGACCAAGGCTTCAAAGGCTGATGATAATACATTCATGATGGTTATTTACCGGAAATTGGTTCATTTTTTAATGAATGAGATTAAACTCTGGGGGAAACATTTGTTCACTGCTTATGTTTAATTTTTAACGAGCTTGAACTCCACATAAAAACTGCTCGATCCAGTCATATAATAAGGATGTCTCATCTAAGATGGCATTTTTACAAAGCTTTGCTCCGCATCCTTTCTTTATGCAAGTTAGGAAACGACCAATCCTACGAGTTTAAAGGGTTAGAGTACCTAAAAATTTTAAAAAATAAATGGTCACTCTTCGCTTGCATGTCAAAAGGTTTGCATGCCCCCAGGTATAGCGAAAAATTTCTAGGTTACCAAAGATTATTCTATCCACACTGCAGACAAGACACTTCCTCGGTGATGTCTACCGAAATAGACAAAGGTGAGTGGCGCAACTTTCCTCCACTCACATAACTTTGGCGGAAGAATCTTATTCCAGTCTAATCTCATAAAAAAATCATATATCCTTCGCGGAAACCTACCCTATACCCAAGGCTTTCCTGCTAAAACAGACCAGGGTGCATGCCCCCTGGGTTTTAGTCATGTCCTCTCGAATCACTCGTGCTCATCAGGTGGACAGAATGGGGATTGGTGAGACATTCCTTGCGTGAAAAGACCATTCAGGGATGGTATTTGACTATTTTCTATGTGTGAACCGGGGAATGAAAGCTGGTCTACGAGCTTGACCACTCTTCCTTCATGCGGAAAACACATTACTCTAAAGAGTGAGGAGACAATGGCTCCCATGCAATAAATATAGTCGCGTCCAAGGAGTAGATTATAATCCAGGGATCCTTGGACTACCATTACGTTCAAGTGAACGGTTTTCCTTCTCAATGTTATCGGCACATTTGGAAGGATCCCTAATGGTCGACTGGTTCCTTTGTTAAAGCCTATTAGATTTCTCATCTCAGGAAAAAGCGATGGCGAACCAAGCACTTTCCAAGCAGTTGAGGAAAGGATACTCACAGAAGCCCCTTCATCTATGATGGTACTAGCCATGACCATTTTGTATATTTGAGCAATGATTCGAAATGGTACACTAGACAGTAAATGGGGTCTGCCTAGTAGATTCCAATTGAAGGAAACAACTAGGTTGCTTTGAGGTGGGACATAATAGACGGCTAGATATGACTATGACGAACTTCCTTCCTGCGGTAAAGGAACGGGTAGACTACCCCCATGTTCATCGGAGTCTGTGTTTACGAAGAGGATTTGAATGGTGTCGTTCTTGTTCTCTTCGGTGACTGTATCATTTGAAGATGGATCCTCTGAAGGCAAGACCAGGTCAACTGCTGCCTCGACCTTTTGAATTTCGTATGGTGTGGATTCAGATGGTTTATCTTCAATGATAGACGTTTCGACTAACCTCAATGGCGTGTCAGTCGGATTTTCAACTAGTGATGGACTTGGCAAGAGTTTCTTATATCCAGGAGGAAGCTGTAACGGTGAAACCGGATGATCATCCAAAACTCTTTTAGCCTCGTCTAGGAAGGGACAACGGTGGATGGCATGATTGCCTTCACACAGTTTACAAGGGAATTTACTTTTCCTTTTCTATCCCGACATTTCGCTTTCACTAGTTGACGGTGTACTTTCAACATGATCATCAGAGGTTGTTGAAACCAGATTGTGCAAATGAGGAGACCAGTCCCTTAAGATTCGAGGGATGCAAGGAAAATCTCGATGATAGTGATCTCCTTTACCAATGACACATGGAGATTTAGGCTTTGACAGCGTAGTGTGTGGATTTTCACTAGATGATGCCTAGCTGCTCCCTGTTGTCTTTGGCTCCTTCTTCTTCTTCTCTTTCTTCTTCTTCTCCTTCTTCTTCTTAGTTACTTGACTTTTGGCTTTACCAACTTCATCAAGAGAAGAGGAAGGAGGAGAGGGAGAATCGGACGAAGTAGAAGGTTGGGGGGTAGCTTTGGTATCGTCTAGTTGCTTACTTGATTGCTCAGGAATCATGGTGTTCTAAACGATAGAGGTCGAGAAGAGCCATATGGGCAGGCCGATTGTCAATCCTGGAAGCGACAATGTGGCCATATGGGGTGCACCAACATCTCCCCAAGAGGAGAAAGGACTAGGATTTCCTCCAAGGGGAAATCCTTGGTTGGTGGACTCCATCTATCTTAACCTAAGACCAACATAGGAAAGGTGATGTTTATTCCGATTAAAATAAATTTTAGACGCTTTGACACAACTTGTTTTTTCAATTTTTAAGAGTCGAGAAAAAAAAAGATGACTCTAGTCACCTTCGATTTTTAATGAGCTTGAAGTGACAAGCGCTCAGATGGACCTTTTCCTTTAAGGAGTCTGAAAAGGAACAAAAGAGACTACTTTGGAAATCTAGACAGAGGGATTACCAAACCAATCGCAAAACTGCAGAATACTTTTTACGGTACGACAGTCAGTCTTCTTAAATGTTGTGTTCAGTGCATTGTGATCGATAGGGTGGCATACACGGCTTCCTATGGATAGATGATATAGCCTATTGTGGTCTCCCAATATATACTCAACGGCACGTGGGAGCACAAGTCCATATTGGCACTTGTCGTCTCAAAGTGGAGGAATCACCCAACCAGCAATGAAAACAACATTTACCAGGCTTTACAACGCTGGAATACGTCTCTAGCCTAGACTTCTAAATGTTGAGCGTTAGGTTCCAAAGCGTTTTTAGATTCATTAAATTTATTTTGCAGTTGATCTTGCTTAATAAATTTTCCTTTCAGGTTCACCACGTGATGTAGATATACAATTCCTAAAGTGCAATCTAAGATGATAAACAATCATTTAATCTTCTCTTTGCAATGAAAATCCTAGCTACTAAAGAAAGAGAGATGATATTCTTTCAACATAGAGCAGAGAGCACACACTATATGCACTGTCCTAAATCAAACCAACATACAATCTAAATGCAAATGCACATGCATGTATTTGTGTTCAGCCTTCTTAATGTGTGAATGATAAAAAGAAAGCTAAGCACAAATCTGAATTATTTTTCAAAGCGACATTACTAACAAGCTTCTTTTCAAGACAAAATGAAGACAATGGCAACACTTTACGATTTGGAATTGAAAACTTGCTTTCGACACTTGAAAAACTACTAATCCAAATCAAATACAAGAGTAACAGTGTAATCGACTATCAAGAACAATCTGATTCTCTTTTACGACTGAAAACGACACTTGCGACACTTTCAAATCAAGGAATGACAGTTCAATTACGCTACTTCTTTGTAAAAGAGAACTGAAAATGGCTCACAATACATAATAACATTTACAGTTCTTTTCACAATGGAGGTGGAATAATGGCAAGGAAGGGGGTTTCCAATAGAGGTATACTGACTAAAGACAGCAAAACTCCTGAATAGAGCTGAAAAGAGTGAAGAAAAACCAAAGTCTGGAGGCAAAATTAGCCTTTTCTGATCAACGCACCTGTTACATAGGGATTCCAGTATGCATCCCACCTACAGCACATGGGAAGTGCGACGCATATTGATATCCTTGAAGAGAGGGTGCGATGGTATAGTGCATGACTTTTGATCCAGTTCTTGATCACAGTTTGCAGCAATGTTCAGGGATTTAGGCCGAGCAAGTGATAATCAATAAATAAATCATAGGGATAGATATAAGGAGGTTACCAGAACCACCATAAGGGAAATTAGAGAGTTTGTAAATCAATTGTTCAGTTCATAAACAAAACCCAGAGATAGATCGAAGCAGCATTGATCTACTTTGCACTTGCATAGCAAATGCAGTTTGAAGGCTAGCTAGCTTGACTTCAGGATCCGTCTATAAGTTTATAAAGCAAACAAATATAGACAAACAAACAATCTATTTGTTCCCCAGTGGAGTCGCCATTTTGTTATCGGGAAATCTAGTGTCTATGCAGAGCTGCTAGTCCCACTAAGAGTGGTAGCTATCTTAGAAACAAACAAACTAAAACTACTTTCGTTTTCCTTTATGAGAAGTAGATAAGAGGGTAACAAAGGAGACCAACCTCTGTCTTGTGCTTGGTTCCTTGCTTGATTCCTCTCCCTTCTGATAGATCTTCGCCACTCGCTCCCTCATCTACCCAGCGTCAAAGAGCACCTGTGGAATCAAAGCAGCATAACACTATCCAAGAACATAGATCTACTATCATAAACAATATAGGACCAGATATATATTGACCACGCAAATTCATATATCATCAATCATACAAGAATGTGGAGGAAAACTTGAATAGCTTTATTAATATCAAGAATAGAAAAGAGGATTACAACCAATTGTTCTGACCCAACGTCATCCTCTCAGCAAGAGAGCCCTTCTTCACCTCATGAAAAGCTTAGATCACCCAACACTATGATGTTACACCAAGAAACCAGTAGCACTTCCTTACAAGATACAAAATTGTAGCCTCTGCATCTCTGGGATGAGGGATCCATATATAGATGTTTACAAGGGGGGTGAGTCAGCTTCTGAGATTTGATTAGTGTCCTCTCTCTGATAGTTCTTGATTCCACTTGGAGATTGATGATCTCTTACTCATCCCTGGGCGAATGCAAAGAGGCAAGTGTCATAGGAGAAGTTTCTGGAAGATTCCATGATCATCCACCTCGCAAATTGACTCTGCCATTTGTCCACTCTCACCCATCACACCCCATAGAAGGGCTTTTTAGTATGCATTGCACCTCCCGTGTGTAGTTAGGTGGGATGCAGCGCACTTTGACCATGGAGCAGGTGAGATGGTCTAGTTTTGACCAATTCTGAGTAGTTTTTCATGGAGAACTTTTGGGAGATGATATAATCAGCTGACCTTGTTCTTTTAGGGGATGGAACAACACCTTTAGGGACTTAGGAGCCCTTGGTTTATGGACATATATGATTGGGGTTGTAGTGCCCAAAAATGTCTATAACACCAGACCAGTCTCAACCAACCTAAAATCAACATCATAGTGAGTACAACTCCACTGGTCCCAGACCAGTGTCATCCTCCACTGACTCAAAGTCAGTCTCAGAGTGCATGCCACTGGTCCTACACTAGTCTCAACCAACACGAAGTTAGCTTCATAGTAAGTACCACTCCTACCACTAGTCCCAGACCAGTATCACAGTCTCGGAGAGTGTACTAGTAGTCCCAAACCAGTCTCAACCATCCCGAAGTTAGCGTCATAGTATGTACCACTCTCACTGGTCCCAGACCAGTACTACACTGACATGAAGTTAGTCTCAAAGTATGTACCACTGGTCCCAAACTAGTCTCAACTGACCCAAAGTCAGTGTCATAGTATGGTACAACTCCTACCACTGGTCCCAGACCAGTATCATTGATCCCAGATCAATGGAGGTCATCCTAGCATAGGGAGTACGGTAGATACAACGATATGTCCATCGATACTACTATGGTCCCTAACTTCATTCCCTTGCTCATTGATCAGACGAGAGGTACTTCCCATGAGTCCCAAACTACATGAGTAGGATGCCTCAATAGGAGAACTTAATCAATCCCGTCCTCACAAGAGAACACATCAATCCTGCTACAATTGCCATGGAGAACACATCAATCCAAGCCGCCACGGAGAACACATCAATCCAGGCCGCCATGGAGAACACATCAATCCAAGCCTCATAGGAGAACACATCAATCCTGCTACAATCACGATGGAGAGAACATCAATCCACGCCTCACAGGAGAACACATCAATCCTGCTACAATCACCATGGATAACACATCAATCTAGGCCTCACAGGAGAACTAATCATCCTGCTACACAAGATAGTGAATCATCCTGCTACACAGGAGAGCGAATCATCCTATTCCACAAGAGAGCAAATCATCTTGTCCCACAAGAGAGTGAATCATCTTGTTCCAGTGCACACCACGCGGGGAGGGTGAGTCACCCTGTGGTTGTATGTTGCTCCAGTAAGAACCGAAATCTCTCAAATCTCCCAGAGCTCAATGTATGCAACATGCAGGATCTTTGTACAAGGGTTTCTTGATGACTCCAAGTCATTTGGGAAAATCACATATTAGATCTTTCCTCGGGGCTTTGACAAGGTGTATCGACCTGTATATCATCTTAATGTGATGGAGCCTCCTTGCTCATCAACTTACCATATCCCAAATGACGTCTATCTACTGGATAAATTGATGAATACGGAATGCCTCAATAATCGAATCCCACCTCTGGTTGTTACAAAGAATCACAGTGGTATCCAATGTAAATCCAAACAGCTCACTGAAGCACTTTCGCAACCAGACTGACTCACAGGAGGCCATGCTAGTAGCAATATATTCTACTTCGATGGTGCTCAAAGCCACTGACTTCTGCTTCCTGCTAATCTAGGATAGCGAAGCAGATCCCAAGGTGAAACATCACCTGGAAGTGCTCTTATGGTCCACCACATTGCCTGCCCAATCAGCATGAGTATATCCAAGTAGCCTCACATCTCCGGTAGTGTATCTTAACCCATTGTGCCATGAAGATATCTCAGAATATTCTTGGCATCAATATAGTGAGGCTCAACCAAATATGAGCTTACAATGCTAACTAAAAAACATATGTTCAGACGGAGGTTCACCAAGAACATCGATGCGAATGAGTTTATGAAACTTAGAGGCATTTCTCAAATCTGGTCTGACATCACTACCATATAAATTCTAAAAGTTAAGATCCCTGAGGTAGTCACAGGCTTGCAGTCCATCATACCAAATCTTTCTAACATCTTTACCACATATTTTCCTTGAGATAGGAAAATTTCCCCTGGCTTCTGCCACACTTCAAGTCTTTGGTCCTTCATTTCAAATTCAGAAGCCAACTCCCTCTTACATTTGTGAATGAGAGGGTTTGCACCTGTTAGAAAGAGGTCATCCACATAAAACACCAATATGAGAGGCTTGTCATATTCAACCTTAAAGTAAAGGTTAGGATCGGCTTCACTCCTAGTGAATCCCAGCTACATCAAGTAGCTATCGATCCTCTCATACCATGCTCGAGGTTCTTGCTTCAGCTCATAGAGAGCCTTCTTCAACCTGCATACATGAGATTTTCGATCATAAATCTCAAATCCTTCGAGTTGCTCCACATAGACCTCTTCTGTGATCAAACAGTGTAAGAACATGGTCTTGACATCCATCTGATGTAGGTTCCATCCTTGTGAAGCTGCAAGGGCTATGATCGAGTGGATGGTCATATATCTGGAAACAGGTGCAAATATCACATCATAGTCTATACCTTCCTTCTGGGAGAAACCACGAGCAAAAAACGAGCGTTATAATTTTCCGTACTTTCATCTCTTGCATGCTTTATCTTGTAAGGACATTTAGAAGTGAAAATTGTCTTGTCCTCGGGTCTGGGAACTACTTCCTAGAAATCATTCTCCATAATAGACTCATATTCTTTGTTCATAGCATCCTTCCATACTTGATACTTGATGAAATTTGAGAATGATGGAGGCTCATTTTGTATGATTGTGCTCATGATGGTCAGGTATCCATGATACCTGTTAGGTTTCTTACTTTCATGGAAGGTTCCTCGGGGTGTAGCATGTCCTTCAGCATCATCAAGTATCCCCCTAAGCCATGAAGGCCTCTTCCTAAAAGAGGGAGGCTCAAGTGGATAAATAAGATCCATGGGTTCCTCCACATCAAGAATTATTACATCATCTATCCATAAAGACATCTTCCACAATCGTACGGTTCTTCCTCTCTGCCACACCATTCTGCTCATGAGTATGTGGTGTAGTAGTCTCCCTCTTAATGCCAGCCTCAGATATGCTTGAGTGAACCAACTATAATATATCAGAGGTCTTGCTTTGGCTTGAGGGGAATGGTCCCCTTTTGAGCTTTCCTTCGGCACATCCTAGACATACACCTTCTTTCTCTACTCGGAATTTGGGTGTCCCTGTCACCATTTGTCTTACACCAGGTAGAGCTTTATAATGAAGGTGGGCAAACCTCTAGTGCCAAAGTTTGGACTGAAGAGATGTGTCATAAGATATGACACCTAGCGGACTTCCATCGACCTAATATAATGAATCAATGTGAAACCCAAGAGTAAAGGCATCTTTAACATTATTTTTCCATATACGTACCTTGCCATCGCTAAAGGTTACCTTGTAGCTTTTGTCTTCCATTTCCGAGATGGACACCATGTTCTTTTTGAGGTCAGGTGCATTTAATACATGTTGGAATTTCTAGCCTTATTGAATGGTTGTCCTCTTCTTTGATTCCCATCTCTCCTCTTAGCTTTGCTATTGAATTTTTGATTCCTGTGATTGTCATTAGAGGGATTTTGATCATTGTCCCGTTGTGAGTCTTTTCTGTCAGCGCACTCCCTTGCATAGTGACCTGCTTTATCGCAGATGTAACATTGTCCTTTTCTTCCATCCTTAGGTCCAACCTTTCCTTTTGATTTAGTCCTGGAATTATTTATTTTCTTAGCATGAGAAGAAAAGGTAGCAGGAGGACCTTTAGGCCTAGGCATTTCTTGCTCTTCTACCCTTGTTTCTTCTTGAATGCATCTAGCCATTAATTCCTCGAAACCAGGAATTACATTATTATTTAGAAGAGTAGTCTTGAACATGTACCATTTGGATGGTAATCCTCCAGGAGTCATGAGTGCCATTTCTCTGTCAATAATAGTCTCCCCAATAGATAGGAGATCGTTCTTGATCTCAGTGATTCTTAAGAAGTATGCTTCAATACTCTCATCTTTACCCTTCTTGATTTCCCTCAGCTTATTTCTAAGAAACAAAACTTGATTTGCATCATTAACTTTAAATAAACTCGCCAGTCTATCATAGACTTCCTTGGAGGTGTCTAGTTCAGAGATGTAGGCCACTAGGTGCTTGTCAATAGAGTCCCGGATGATCTTCTTCGCTTTAATTTCTCCGTTCTTCCATTTGTTCCTGGTAGCAGGAGGTGCATTTGATGGAGGCTCAACAATATTTCATTTCACATGATCCAATACTCCTTGATCCTCAAGGATTAGATCGATAGACATCTTCCATCTGTGATAGTTAGCTTTCTCATGGAGCTTGTCTTCAGCAGGAGAGAGTTTTGAGGACCCCATCGTTCTTTTAGATAGCCTCGCCAATCTTCTCTTTGGTGATTGCTCTTGCTCTTGCTCAGGCTTTGTCTTCACCTCAGCTCTGATACCATGTTAAGTTATGGTATGTTCTATGCTTATAACAATTTACTTCTTTTCCTTATTATATTCCATAGATTAGCAATCACATGTACATAATGTAAAATGCAGATAGAACATTAAACGATCGACAGAAAACAAGCCAAGACAAGAGACACAAGATGTGGTGGCTAGCTAGGGACAAACCCCACAATGTGTGGGGAAAACATTGATCAAATCTTCTTTTATATTCAATAATTCAACAAAGATAAATAGTACAATAAATCTGATTCATATCAGCAGTAGCAAACCCTAGATCAGTAGCATCAACATTAGCAGCTTCATCATCAAACTAGGGCAGACGATATCTCACAAATCGACCGTCGAATTGGCTTGATTCCACAAAAAAAAGTTGCGACATCCAGCGGAGGTTCAGATGAACCTACAGTGTAGTTTAGATGAGGACATCTTATATTCTACATAGGTCAATATTTACATCTACAATTGCAACTTCAGTTTCAGCAGCTTCCAGCTTCAAACTAGGGCAATCGATATCTTGCAAACCATCCATAGGATTGACTTAATTCCACCACCAAAAGTTACAGCTTCCGGAGGAGGTTCAGATGAACCTATAGTGCAATTCATGTGAGGAGATCTTCTAGTCCATGCAGGTTAATCTTTACTTCTACAGTTGCAGCTTCAATTTCAGCAGCTTCCGGCTTCAAACCAGGGCAGTCGATATCTTGCAAACTGTCTGTTGGATTGACTTGATTCCACCACCAAAAGTTGTGGCCTTCAAAGGAGGTTCAGATGAACCTACAACATAGTTTAGATGAGGAGATCTTCTAGTCCACGTAGGTCAATATTTACTTTTTCAGTTGTAGCTTCAATTTCAGTAGCTTCCGGCTTCACATGTGTGAGTGAGAGACCCTTTTCTGCACAGTAGAGAAGAGACTCTTTTCTACACAGTAGAGAGAGATAGATGTGATGAGATGAGTCCAAATGAGGAAAATTCCTCTTGTATTTATACACAATGTTGGTGTTTGAATAGATGTGACTATTGGGCTTTTGAGCCTACATGAGTTGTAGGTTGGCTTGATAATAATTCCATAATCAAAATAAATTCATATCTCCATGAATACTTATCAGAATCGGATGATCTTTATATCAGTCCTACACCTCTCGATGAGAGGAATCTAATAAAAATATTATCAGCCATGAATAAGATGACCCACATGAAGTTTTGCCCTAGTTTCCAATTTTAACACACTTCGAATATAAACAAATCAATTCAAATTCATGAAGAAAAAGTTCAATCGATTATGAAGGGAAGGAAGAATTCACGACACTTCTCTTTTCGACACAAAACGAAAATTACGACACTTTTTGTACCAAAGTGATAAACCAATTTAAACAACTTTTTGACAAAGGATTGTAAATGAAAAACAAATACACAAAAAACATTCACTAATCCTAATGTAATTGAGGCTGATCTAAGTGATACAAATAAGCTTCAATAAAGAGGCACTGTTCATATGCAGAAAAACAACCAAACAACACTGAAAACAAGGTCAAAACCCTCAATTTCTAGAATGGAAAAAGAGTTTAGTCAATCATCACACCTAGGCTTCATAGAATATGAGATGCATCGCACTTACTGCACTCAGGAGGTGCTATGCATACTGAGTCACAGTGGGAGACAGTGCGATGGTCCAGGGAGTGCAACTGAAATGGGTTTTGGCTCAAATGTGGAGCTGTTTTCAATGAGTTAAGGTGAGTTTTGATGAACAATAAAGAGAAAAGTATGATGGAGTGTCTTGAGAGGTTACTGAGCTACCAAAAGGGCATCTAGATGTGCTTGCAAGTCAGATGTTCAATTCATAAACTAAACCAGAGATTGATTGAAGCAACATTCATCTACTATGCAATTGCAAAGCAAGAGAAGTTCGAAGGCTACCTGGCTAACTTCAGGCTCTGTCTATAGTTTATCAAATTTGAACATAAAATAAACAATAACAACAAACAAACATCTAATCGTTCCCCAACAGAGTCGCCAATTCGTTTCTGGGAAAACTAGTATTCCTAAATAATGCTATCCCTCTAGGTTTTGCAGCTACCCTAGAAACAACAGTTTAAAGCAATTCAATGATTTCTTCTATGTGTAACAGATAAGAGAAAGATAATGGAACCAACTTGGAACTTCCACTTGATCCCTTGCTTGATCTCTCTCCCCTTTAACATAACCCGCAACTCCTCCCCGTACTTAACACGCTTGGAGAGTACCTACACAAGTATAGCAACAAAGAATCATCAAAGCATCATGATCTATTATAACATAAACATTATAGAATCAGATATATAATGAACAAATGATAGCATTCACAATTGCACAATCATATGGAAGAAAACTTGAAGAACTTTATTAATAGAAAGGAGAATTACAACCCAGTTGTCTGATCCAGCATAATCCTCCCAACTTCAATCCTTCTTCACCTCATGAAATAGCAAGATCACTCCAAAAATACAATGCTCTTTCCTCAATTACAAACTATCAGCACTTACTTGCAATTCACAACATTCCAACCTCTGGATCTCTTGGATGAGGGATCCATTTATATATGAGTGAAAGGTGTGATTCATCCATGGGGTTTGATTAGTGTCATTCCACTTGTTACAGTTGGTTCCACAAGAGAAGGGATAACTGAAGGTTTAAGATCCCTTATTCATCCTTGGGCGAATTCAGAGAGGCAAGTGGCACAGGAGAAGTTTCTAGAAGATTCCATGAGCATCCACTTAGAAAACTATCCTAAACATTTGTCCATCCTCACCCATCACACCCTATAGAAGGCCTAAACAGTATGCATCACACCCTGGTAGTGGAGCAGCCAGTATGCATTGCACTTTGCCAGTGGGGTAGTTAGTATGGTTCAGTTTAGGAAATTTCTGGATGGTTTCTCAGATGGAACTTTTGGGGAATGATGCATTCATATGATTATGTTGCTTTAGGGTATGAAACAACTCTTTTAGGGGTTGAATGAGCCCTAATGCATTGACATATAAGTTGGGGTTGATGTGCCCAAATATGTCTATAACAGGGTATGCACAGAGGAAGATTTGAATACTAGCGCGCAAGTAGGAGGATGGTGTGCACATGGTTTGGGAAGCTTAGAGTGCGATTCACTGATAAATACAATGGATGGGATGGTCCGCATGCACATTTGTCCAAGTGGGTATAGGTAGGTGGCAAACAACCCGCACGGATGTACATGAACTTCTCGTTGGGAAATATGGTCAAGAAGCATGTGTTCGGGGGGGGGGGGAAATACGTAAACATCTGCTCGAGTTGCAACGACGAAGTGTGGAGAGAACAATCATGCGGAAGGTTATCCATGTGGAAGAATTTAACGAAGTGTGCTGCTATGGGGTAAAATGCACAGGATGAAAACTACCCTCGAAATTCTTCCTGGGACTTCTGACATACCCTAAGGTTATCTGCAAAAGGTACCTGTTACACACATGTTCATCTATTTGACATATATTGACAAGATATGGAGAAAGGATCACCTTTGGTTCTTTCTAGATTCACTTGGGGATCTCCATGTGGTAAGAAGAACTCCTCCTAACTGGCTCCAAGATGATTCCTACACAAAAGAATGAAGCAAACCAATCACAACATATACTTCTGACAATTAATGAAAGATTCCATAACAAACATGTATAAATGTGTAACTTATCTACTCAATGCAACAAGCATCTGAATGAACAAATAAATGCACAATATCACTGACACTTCAAGTAGTGGAACACAATCGTAGTCCTATATTCAGAATAGAAGAGTGATTACAACAACCTTGTTGCATCAGCCTTCCTTATCCCTTCTTCCTCTCTCTCTCTCCTTCTTTCAGCTAGCTCCTTCAAGAATATGACAATATCACAACAGCACCATGTACTATCCTTCTAAATGCTCTGACCCTTTTGTAATGGCCCTCTTGTTTCTTAAATAGCAATCAATTTAGGGCTTACCAACTCCACCTATAGCTCATTTGGGTAAAAACCATGAACCTGCATTATTTACCAACTTTTTCCCATTTGCCTTTGTTTCCATAATATAATTTCTCCAAATATCTTGATTTTTGGAGATTCCCTGCTTTTATTGCACAAATTTAGGGAAATACTATCTAGATATTTTATGGCAGATTCATTGGCATAACCACTTGAGCATCATTAAATTTCACTAACGCTCCCCTGGTCTAACAACAAGAGTTAGCAGGTTGAATAACACTCCTTTATGCTTGTAAACAAGCTTTATAAAGCAGGTTGTCAGTGTATAGAGAGCATTAGTGTGGATTCTAGGCCTGTAACTGTGGTCATTCTTTCAGTCATCTTGTCTTTCTCCTCTGAGTTGATTACGAGGTCAATTTGTCCTATAACAAATGCCCCCTAAAGTACGAGATCAGAGGTAGAGACGATGGCCGAAATACTTTGTGAAAATACCGTAGTTTCCTTCAAAATCTTTGTAGAGAGAGAGAGAAGTTTCGGGCGATAAGGAAAACCTCATACCAAAAAAGTACATATATATGAACTACTAAAATCATGTCCTGAGTCGGGCATTCCCATGCTCAGTAGCTATGTTAGAGTAACTTTCTCCTAAGAGATATAACAATGCTTGCCGCCAATATGGCACAGGGCAGATCCAGTGTCATAATGGATTATCCTGAAATGGCTGTCTTCAAGGAACAATATTGCAGCTTGGGAGAGGAAATAAGGCTGAATGATGAAAGCCTCTACCCAAGGTCTTGATTCCTGCTTCACCGAACAGCATAGATCGGTACATGTGATCAAATGAGTTGATGTCGAACATGCACAAAATCATCTGATTACCAGCCAATAATGGAGACTGTTAACAGATGCAAGGAAGGCCACCGATAATGGTGATGGTTTCCAAGATGCACAGTGCAAACTAGCGAGTGTGAAAGATTTTTTGTCATCAAACACTTGTAGAATCGCTTAACCAGGAGCCAATGATGAAAAACCGTGATCAAGCATAAGGTAACCTACCACTAATGTCTGCAAGCACCAAGGCACTGAATGTGTTTCTATGTTACCTTCCTAGATAGAGTGTTGGAGTCGATAGGAAGGAACCTGTCGAAAGGTAGGCAATGACGTGTCCTACATCAGTCGACACGAAACCAGACAAGGATGATTTTTCTTTTTCTGAAGAATATTTTGAGCTTTTGGATCTAAATGATGGAGGGCATGATGAAAGGATATGTAGGGTCAGTTGATTGAGGAAACAAGTAGGGACCCTTGAACAATAGAAGGCATGACAACGGTTTTAACCAGACAACACTAGACTCATGAACACTACAAAGTGTTTAAGATACGGAGATGCAATGGCATCAGGGTATATAGGCTAAAAACTCATAGGTTGGTCATATTGAGAGTCTATCAAAATGACAGTTTATCTGAGGGAGTGCCATGTTCAAGGGAACTTTTGCTGCCAAACCACGCTTTAGGATACGATTTTATTTCCACTTTCCCCGTCTGATTTTTAATGAGTCCAGAAGGGTAAACTCATTGATCTTTTCATGTTTAGAGAGTCTGAAAAGGATCGAAAAAAGAACGACTCTTTGCCCTATATGATTAGTTTAATGAGTCCAGACAGGCAAACTCGTCGATTTTTTCATCTTTTAAGAGTCTGAAAAGTATCATAAAAAGAACGACTCTATATCTTGTATGTGTATTTAAAGAGTCCAGATTAGACAACTCAATGATCTTTTCATATTTAAAGAGTTTGAAAAGATCGTAAAGAGAGACTCCATGGTGGTCCCTTTGTCATAGTTGTTAAACGGGTGCAACAAAAGGTTAATAGTATAGCCGTATAGGTTACTTTTCCGTATTTAATCTACTAGACCGGAATAAAGAGAAACCTTTTTCCAATAGATGTCGACCTCATTTTGTTACAAGTACGAGGCAACAGACTAAACTTGTGTTTTGTCATGACAATTTAATGAGCTCAGTAACAAAAACTCAGGATTTTTCATTTTTTAACGAGCTTGAAAAAAGTACCTGAAAGAATGCTCAAGTCATCTTTAGCATGTTTAACGAGTAGCAAGACACAGTGCGGGATTTTTTTAGTTTAAAGAGCAAGAAAAGAGTGCCTAAAAAGGATGCTCTGTTGGTCTTTTTCAATTTATGAGCTAGAACACGATCAAAAAAGAGGTGCTCAGAGCATTATTTGCATATATTTAATGAGTGCAAATGGTGAAAAATTTGGGGAATTTTATATTGTTTAAAGAGCGATAAAATATCCCTAAAAGTGCTTTATGGGTTTGTGGTATATATTTTTAACGAGCTCTACTAGAAAAACTCGGAGGTGTTTATATTTTTTAAAGAGTGATAAAATGTCTCCAAAAGTGCTCTATTTATCATTGCATAGTTTTAATGAGCACAAGGACAAAAGCTCAGGGATGTTTATATTTTTTAAAGAGCAATAAAACGTCGCTAACAGTGCTCTATAAAGTCTTGCATGCAGTTTTTACTACTTTTAATTCCTGAAGTGCTTTCATCAAAAGCAGTAAAAAAGCAGCAATTCCTATTATCTGGGTTCATGCATGATAAAAAATCATGTAGAATGGACCATTTCCTCTTTAATGATTTTCAAAAAATCATGTCTCTCAAAGTTATATAAAGAAATTCTTAGAGCTTTCACATGCATCATTTTCACTATTTTGAAGTTTGTGAGAGCTAGTTGGAGCTAAAGAGGAGCAGATTTTTCGCGGACCATTGCAGGAGATCTGAGAAACCATTCAACGTGTCGTTAGTCCTAGGTTAGAGCTAAAACCTTGCTCTATGCTTTATTAAACCTTTTTTATCAGTTTTGTGGGTGGAAATTTGCAGATCTGAGGTGTCCTAGAGCCATGTTTGTGCACTGACTCCCTCTAGCAGGCTAGTAGGGAGCGTTAAACGCTCTGTACGAGCGATGGGAGGGCATTAGTCCTCCCTGTGTAGCACTGGGAGGGGTGTTAACGCAGTAGGGTGCATTTGACACCCTCATGCATTGATTTCTTAAGTGATTTTGCCCCATTTTAACTGATTTTAGGGTTATTTTGTACAGGTTTTGAGCTGAAATGACTCACCTACGGAGAGAACGGGCCCATGACAATGAGGAATTGCTGATGCAAAATGATCCAAATTGCATACTTGCATTGGGCGACTGTCGTTTGTTGAAATATGCAAGGCTAGAGCTGATGAAAGGACAGGAGGAGCTACTGAGATGGATCATTCAGCGCTGGGATGAACATGAGCAAGTGTTCAGGATTGGAGATCAAGAGCTGGCCATTGATCGGGATGACATTTACTTTTTGACTGGTTTGTCGTGCCATGGGGCACATTCAAACCTTACTGGTGGTAGATCAGATCCACGATCTACTTCAGAGCTGGTAGATATCTACTGCATCCCTGGGAGTGGATTATTCAGCAACAGAGTCCTGATAGAGAGGAATCAATCTCGATCTATGAGGGCAGTTTTATGGTTGATTGTGCATTTGGCGGGGTCAAAAGGTCCCCACGTAGTAGCAAAGGCCCACCTGTTTCTTGCCATTGACCGTGTCCAACCCCAAATGTTCAACTGGTGTGAAGCAGTGCTTCGCCAGTTGGAGGCAGAACTGACAGCATGCAAGACCCGTACCCAACACAGTTTTGGGTATGGTACTATCATAGTCTCATTTATCCTTGAGAGGGTACCGGTCATGCGCCCATGAGTGAGCTTAGGTCCCTTTGATCCGAGGGAGCCAAGTTAGGGTCATTGGTCATCTCTTGATCCTCGCACAGGAGGAGGACCACTCCGGCACTTCTTTGATGAATGCTTCCTCCATTGGCTTCATAGCCAGATTATGATTGTTGATGACTATGCCTATGAAGGCATGGACTTTACTAGTGACCCAAACTTGATGCTACCACCCGGGACCAACTGGGGTCCCCAAGGTGAGAATAAGTTGTGATAGCACTTAAGTATTTTTGTACTTTTGAATGTATATGTAGTGTTTCTTAACGATGAGATAAGAACTGACATGAAACTTTTATGCTTAACACAGATGTGGTGCCAATACAACCTGTGGGTGAACCTTGCTACGTGTGACGAGGTGGTCAACTACATGCTAGAGGGGTCGATGCCGACAGTCTCCTTGAAGTTCTGAGGAACCTAGATGGTTTGACTATGGGTGTCCCCCCCCCCTTCCTATGAGGGAGATTCCTGTTCATATGCAGTGACACACCGTTGGTGTACCTGTGCGGTTTTTGGTTCTTCTTCAGAGGGTAGCTAGAGTTGTTTTAACTTTTTTGGAGCAATAGGCTCATTTTAGCAGGTGATCTAGCATAGCCATATGAGCGTTTATAGCTGGGCTTTGAGCCATTTTGTACTTAACTCATCCAAGTTTTGGAATATTTTTGATGTAAAAAACTGGATTTCTATCTATATATATATATATATATATATACAGATATTTTTTGGTATTTTTGGTGGTGTAAATGTGTTTTTTTTAAAATGTGTTTTGTGACAATTTTTAACTTTAGTAAATGTTTTTACTTCTCATGCATGCTATTATAACAAATGTGACAAATGCCAATCTAATACATAGTTAGCTACCAAATCAGTGACAATATTTAATTCTCGAGGAACATGCTTGTATGTGGTTGTGTCAAATCAACGTTCCAAGAGGCATACCCTTAGATAGTTACAAGGTTGGATTATGGACGTGATAATGATTGGTCAATTGCATAATGACTAGCTGGGAGTCTAGCCTGACTACCAGATTGGAGATTCCCCTTGATGATGCTTTCGTGAGAAGCAAAACGATGGACATGTACTCAACAATGTCGTTGGTGGCAGTACCAAGAAAGACCCCCCTGGAGAAAAATAGTTTCGACTCGAGTGTATAGATGACCCAAGTAGCTGATGCAATGTTCTGTGTGTGATGGCTGGCACCATCCGTGTATCCTACGTATGCTAGGGGCAACGAGGACATCTGCATTGTGAACAGAATGCATGAGACAAGTACTCCACTAAATAACAAAATAATCCAATCACATCAAAAAAGGGATACAAAACTTATGAATACATAAAATTACAAAGCACCTACCCGCTATGACACTAGGTAGTATAATTTTTCAAATAGAGCCCATATGTGGGCTCCTTGAGTGGGTTTCCATCCCAGTCTTGTAGTTCATATGCCCCTAAGGTGATGACTTTAGTTATGACATAGGGACCTAGCCAAATGGGTCGAAGCGTGCATGCCTCCAAGAGATTATCTTTTGGATGATAGAGTGATACAAAGTCACCCTTTTGGAAAGAAGAAAACCTAACCGCTTGTGCAAATCTGGCTTGTACCCACTCCTTGTGAGCTGTGAGTGCTAAATTGGCAGCTCTATGGGTTTTATCTAGTTGTTTGAGGTATAGTAGGCGTTCTTCTTTGGCGGTAGCGTCGGGCACGGGTTCAATGGCTATATCAAGGGAAAGAAGTGGACACCCATTCCATTTTTCCTCGTCGTAAAGTTGGATCTCATGCACGAAAAATGACAGGTTAAAGTCAGGCATTTCCTCCTGAGACCAAACATATTCTTCATGGAATTCCTCATGTATGCAGGTGGAGTTTGAAATTTCCTCAGGACTACGATTTGCGCTCATTTGGGTATCTTCCATGGCACCTGTTGTGACTAAAATATCTATGGGCATTGACCTGCAAGTGTCGTCCATATTTTCTTCCAACCCATAAGTTTGGATGCTTGTGTAGGGTGGAGAAATGATTTCGTTTGTGTCAGAGGACAGGACTTGAAGAGGCATCATGTTCGAATCAGATGTTAGACCCCAAATATGCCATTCCTCCGAATGTTGCTCTCCAAAACTCATGATTTCTCTAACGATTTCATCCGTTGAGGGGAGTTGATCGCATGGATCTAAAGGAAGAGTAGTTATGGGAAGGGGGGTGGTACTCTCAACGATAGCCAACTTGACCAGAGATGTGGATGTTGATTACATGCCTTGGTAGGCTGATTCAGCTGATGACGATGGCATCTGGTCTTCGAATGTGTCAAGGTCTGAAGGTGTCATTGGGATCCAGGGATCGATCAGTTCATGAGGAATTGATGAAAGCATGTTGACCAATTGTGGAACCTATCACGACCGTAGAGGAAAACAACCCATCAGGGAGGAAGCCTTCAATAGATCAGTACTGACACTGACAAAACTGTCAGTTACACCTCCTACTAGGGGTACGAAGCTATTTGGTAATGGTGAATAATCAGAGGTGTAGAAAGACAACTGATCGACTATTATGACCTTTCCATCCAATGGAAATAGGATGATACAAAAGACAGTGGATACGATGGCCGTCATGGCATATGTCTAACTGCGACCTATCAATAGATTATAGTCGAGTTTTTGGTCTACGAGTTCTACATCTACCATTACTATTTTCCCAGCCAAAGTGATGGGAAAAATGGCTAAGTATCCTTTTGGGACAAAGGTGTGGCCGTCGAAAGCTTTAAGGGAGTTCGATGATAGGGAGAGGGTTGGAGAACCCAAGGCGAGCCAACATGAAGCTGACATGATGTAGGTTGAAGCACCTTCGTCGATGACAGTTCAGTGTATACCTTCACCTTTCGAAGTGATATGCACCTAAAATGAAAGTTGGTGGGAAAGGGGATGTTTACACTTGTCCATGTTGAAAATGGCTAGCATGGAATCCACAGGGTCAATACCCCTGATAGCCAAAAGAAAATCTTTCCTTTAGCTGGGACAAGTTTGTAATACTTTGAGTGTTGACATTGGTGACGGCACTTGCACCAAATCCTGTACGATATTGTAGTGTTGGTAAACACGTGTAGATGTGTTGTGCGTTGTGCGTCGAAGTGCCCCCTTGGGGGGTCAAATTACAAAGTCCTCAACCAGCCTTTTGATTCGAAAATCATTGGGTAGTGATGGGTTTTGACCTGTGGATGATTCTGATACCGAAGCGATAGGAGCTTCATATGATTTGGCTCTTGTGGTTAGTTCTACCATTTCAAATTTGTAAATGGTAGAACTTCCTTCACTAGCTAAAGGTTGTTGCGAACTGTTGTTGCCCCCTGACATGGGTGGCAGTTTGTTGGCAATGAGATGTTGCTGTTGTTGATTAGGAAAAGGATTTCTAAGGACCGTAGGTGTCTTACCAGAATCTTTCTTGGTAAGGTAATCCATGAATTCTTGAAGATGCGAACAATGCCAGGTTACATGATCTTCAAGACAGAGTTTGCACAAATAGATGGTGCCTTTATCCTTTTCTGTATTAGTAGGCGCAATGACCTTCTATTTTGGGTTGGGCTGCTTAGATGACTGCTCCTCAGAAGGAGCGGTCTTGTTCTGTTCCTTCTTGTTCTTGCTACTGGATTTCTATGTAGATTGCACAGAGTTAATCAAAGTGGCAGGAAGAGCAGTCATTTTGGTAGAGGGGTCCACTGCAAACTTGGCAACATACCCACTGATTTGTTTTAAAGCACCCATGGAGGTTGCACCGACAATCCGTCGGCATGCGCTCCAGGGCGTTGAGTGGTGGGGGGATTGGGGTTACCGGGAGCATAGGGGATAATGTTGTAGAGAGTGCCAGACTGTGAATAAATTAAATCCAAGTGCTAGGCATGACATATGGATTGGTCCTCCATGACCGCACCACCAAGAGTGACATCTCTAGCAATTTGCAGGAGCAATGACTTACAGAACTAGTTTGTTAAGAGAAAGTAAGGGATAGGGGATTTGACTAACCTTTTCCTACGTCTCCATTCATGGATATGATCAGAGATGTGGGTGGTGGTATCCTGATGAAACGAAGTAAGGAGCTCCATCCCTGTCTCATAACGGATAGGTAACTAAAAGTGCTTTAAGAACTCTATCGCTAAAGAGTCAAAGGTATTCACTGACGCACATGGTAACTCAATATACCACTTTGTAGCATTGCCAGTGAGGGTGCGGGGAAATAGACGCAACCAGACACTATCATCCACCATGGAGTTAGAAACACACCATAGATGGTAGGTGGTGACATGAGTGCCCAGATCCTCCCCTTGTTTTCTGTCGAACTTAGGAATATCCACCGGTATTTTATGTGGGATTGGCGGCCATTGTAGGTTATGGTAGATGGGGTCATTAGTGATGATGGATGACCTGAGGAGCTTTGCACTCCTCCCATCATTTGGTTCCCCATGGTGTACATGGGCTACGTGACATAGTAGTTTCTTTGCAGTACAACGTTGTAAAGTGGATTATCATGAGCATTTTGATACTGGGGTATGAAGTTGCCCCCAGTATAAGTGGTGTCCCCTTGACTCATCTGAGTTTGTGAGTAGGTTTCCCCCATGGATTTGGTGGGGATCATTTATGGATTCCCAACCGACACTGAACTAACCATATGGATTTGATTGACAAAGGGAAAACTCATGTCAATCAGCGATTGTTCGTGCATGCCTGAGAATGGCGGGGGGACTATGAGATTTCCTGTCGGCATGTGCATATTGGGAACCACCCCAGATATCTGAATCTAGGGGTTAGAACCATACATTGGCAGCCGACCTTGGTTTTGGTAAATTGGAACCATGCCCATAGTGCCACATTGAGTGTTATATGGAGCACTATATGTGGCACTAGTCGAAGGTATGCTTTGGCGCACCATAGGAGTGGAACCTACCATCTGCTGGGTTCCACTAATAAAGGGTGTTGTGTGAGTTGCAGTACTTGGGACAAACGGGATTGTGGGGTTCCACATTGTCGGTGTTGTTATGACCGTCAACTAGGGAAGTGGTAGAGGACTCACAGTGTCTCTATAATTCCACAACCCTTGAGGTGTCGACTAAATAGATGGGAGAGTTCCTCCCAGTGAAGACTGAAGCACTGGTACGACGAGAGCAATAACAGGATTCGACAAATTTGTAAGCGGAGTGTTAAAATGAGGAATAAATCCTTGAGTGAATAAATCCTTTGGCAAATCAGAATCATCAATCATCCAGAACGATCTTGTTTGCGATTTAGTAGACTGATTCCTCAAAGATGAGGAATCCGAGTCAATGGATCTTGGTAGATCCTCCACAGTGAGTGGAGGAAGTCCTAACAATTGTCTGGATTGATGGTGAGGGTCAAATGTAGCCATAATGACTGGTAAATTTTATCAGATAAATTTTAAGGTGATATTCTTTAAGTCTAAAAAACGATAGCACTCAGGTACCTAAAAAGAAAAAATACACTAAAAATGACAATCAGCAAACAAAGTGAAATTACCTTGTCTGATAAACACTGATTACTGGAGATGAAACCCAGTCTCTCAATGAGTAATAGAGAAGGATGGACAAATGTATGGTTACGGTTACTTTTAAGCTTCGCCCAAACCTCAGATTAAGGGGGCAAGTACTCTCGTGACGATGAGCACCCTCCCAAAAATGAAGACAAAGTAATTCTGTCCGTTTGAGGTACCAGGAAAGCCCGTCCCAATCACCTTAGGAAAGTACGTAGAACTATTGGCCACTAGAGATATCTCAAATCACAGATGTTACCAGGGGGGACATAGCTGTAGACAGCACGCTGTGTCGGTAGGATACCTGAGTCCCTAACTTAGTTCCGAAATCCCCGAAGGGACCCCCGTTACACAGAATGCCCAAAGGAGTTGTAAAAGAAGGAGGGCTACGTTTGATTACAATCCGATGTTGTCTCGTGTTTAGCTCTGTTGTGAGTGGAGTGATCTCGGTAATATGAGTGCAGAAGGATTTTTCACTCTTTAATGACACTAGTTTGATTTTCAACCTTGGGTAGTTGACTCACTCTCTTATCCCAAGGTCCTAATCTATCTAATGTTGGTTTGCTCTAAAAAAGAGTATCTGATTTATTTTAGTGTAAATTTTAGTGTACTTTCTTATTTTTCTTTGGAGGGGGTGTTGACGTATGAATATTATGAGACTCTCGACTTGATAAACTGTGCAGAACAATGCTTTAAAAAAAATTCAATTTCTTATGCAAAAAGGTCTTATTCTACATATGTATTATTTCACATATTCATGTATTCATTAGTGCATCTAAAAGTCATTCAACACTTTGCATAACCAAAAGTTCTTTTTCTCAATATTCCCTAACAACTATTGAACCAAAACAAAGCAGCGTACAACTAATTTGATAGAAGGAGATGTACAGTTTATTAGCTATCCTTTCAATAAAAATTTCTTTTATGAGAGAAAAACTAAAGAATTTTCTTAAAAAGATAAACTTTAAGACACCAAATTTGTTAGCATAACACTATTGCAGATCTTGATTCAGCCCTTGGGATAAGTTTCCCCCCCTTTTGGTCCACAAAATCTCTTGAAAAACCAAGAAATGGGAGAGTAATTCTCTATCTGTGTGTAAACAGAGCTTTAGTTTGGCCACTAACGCACCTTGTGCACAGTTAAAGAGCTTTATAAAGCTCTGTGTAGACTAGAAACCTACATTAGTGAGGGAAAGAGCTCATAAAGTTGGCTTTTGAGATCAGTTTCTGAAGAGAAAGCAACTTTGCAGGATGCAACAAGTTAGATGGTGGATCAAAGAATGATATGAAGAAGCGAGAAGCTCATAGAAGAGAGAAGAGATCTGAGAGGAGTCTTGACAACCGAGAACTAAATGTATAGTCCCCAGCTGAGTCGCTAATTCTGCTATGGGGTAAAATGCACAGGATGAAAACTACCCTTGAATGTCTTCCTGGGACTTTCAACAGACTGTAAGGTTATCTACAAAAGGTACCTGTTACATACATGTTCATCTATCTGACATATATTGATAGGATATGGAGAAAGGATCACCTTTGGTTCTTTCTAGATTCACTTGGGGATCTCCGTGTGGTAAGAAGAACTCCTCCTGACTAGCTCCAAGATGATTCCTACACAAAAGAACAAAGCAAACCAATCATAGCATATACTTCTGACAATTAATGAAAGAATCTGTAACAAACATGTATAAATGTGTAACTTATTTACTCAACACAACAAGCATCATAATGAAGAAATAAATGCACAATATCACCAACACTTCGAGTAGTGGAACACAACCGCAATCCTATATTCAGAATAGAAGAGTGATTACAAAAACCCTTTTGCATCAGCCTTCCTTATCCCTTCTTCCTCTCTCTCTTTCCTTCTTTCAGCTAGCTCCTTCAAGAATATGACAATATGACAACAACACCATGTACTATCCTTCTAAGTGCTCTGACCCTTTTGAAATGGCCCTCTCGTTTCTTAAATAGCAATCGATTTAGGGCTGACCAGCTCCACATGTAGTTCGTTTGGGTAAAAACCATGAACCTGCCTCGTTTACCAGGTTTTTCCCATTTGCCTTTGTTCTGGAATAAAATTTCTCTAAATATCTTGATTTTTGGAGATTCCCTGCTTTTCTTGCACAAATTTAGGGAAATAATATCTAGATATTTTATGGTAGATTCATTGGCATAACCACTTGAGCATCACTAAAGTTCACTAACGCTCCCCTGGTCTAACAACAAGAGCTAGCAGGTTGACTAACGCTCCTTTATGCTTGTAAACAATCTTTATAAAGCAGGTTGTCAGTGTACAGAGAGCGTTAGTGTGGATTCTGGGCCTGCAACTATGGTCATTATTTCAGTCATCTTGTCTTTCTCCTCTAAGTTGATTAGGAGGTTAATTTGTCCTATAACATGTGCGAAGCACTAAACAAGGTATGTAGTGCACAGCGAAATGATTGGGACCTATGCATACCAGCAGTCTTATGGGTTTATGGGACACTGTGCAAGAAACTGACAAGACAGATGCCTTCTACACTGGCTTGTGGAACAAATTCTATAATACCAATGTAGTATATCATGCCTAGTTCACGCACAGTAGCACCCATGGATATGATGGATCACAGAGCCTTGGAAGAAGGGATTGCGCAGTTGGAAGAGATTGAAGAAGAATGCTTGGGACCTGATGAAGAGATCCAATAGGGTAATCTTAGGCTTCAAGAACTCACGAATGAAAGAGTTCGGTTGAGGGAGAAAAGTGGCGTCGAAGGGGAAGAAGTCAAGAAGCTTGAGGAAGGAATAATGAAGGACTTTCTTGATCAAAAAACCCTGGTGATAAAATAGGATGCGCACGATTACGTTGATGAATTTGCAAACTACCACCAAGAGTTAATAAGTTTGATACCTTGGATTGGACTGTGTGTTACTAAGGGGATCACAGATGGTGGCATGATGTTGTTGGTAAAATGCGTGATGTAGTTGGTGAAGTCGACTAGTGGACCCTTCCTAGGAGGAGTAAGCAATAGTCTGTTGAAGCCGTATATAGGTGGCCTGGCAACTTGACTAGCCATGGGAAGCACAATCTTAGTGCTCTAGAATGTTGAAAGGAGGCACATGACTATAAACTACTCTACCTGAAAGCTGCACAATGATAGGAATGCACACAAGAGCGAAGTGTCACAAGGTCTGCGACAGCGCAAGGGTAGTTGTGCTATCGTGTGGGTTGACTGGAAAATGACTGTTATAGTCACTATTCACAATGTGATGCTTGGTTTGCGACCAAATGAAGTGGATGGAATTCTTATGGGCTAGATATAGGAAAATCTGCCACCAAGGGAGCATTAATGGACCAGATTTGGGGGGAACAGTCGAATTTGAATTCAAATGGCACTATAAATTGAAAAGGGTTGCCCAGCAAACAACACTTGGCCATTTGAGAATTGAGCTATCGTGCACCCAAAGAATTATAAACCCATACCTGTTTTACCTGTTGAAGTTGAAGGCATTTTTTGAGCACCTAACTGAGCAGTTGAGAGATTTGTGGAATAGCAAGATAGCAGCATCTGAAGAAGCCAACGATATCCAAGAGATGACTGCTGAAGAGGTTGCGTAGGCCATGACAATAGGAGATGCCCCTGAGAGCATCGGGAGAGTCGCGGAAATCCATAAATCACTACACATGCCCAGACCCAAGAAAGCTAAGCAACCGATGGTTCTGGTGCGTGTGTCCCCTAGAAACCTGGTACGAACTAAACTAACCATGGAAGAAAAGGGGAAAGCGGTTAATCTAGAAACTGATGAGGAGGAGGAAGACCTTAAGGACATCCTGATAGAATAGGAGGAAGATGAAGACATGAAGGTGGTAAACGAGGGTGAGGACCCTCTAACCAAGCTTCCCGCATATGTTCCTCTGTGGAAGGGGAAGGCAAAGGTGCCTAATGACCTAGATGAGAGCAAGAGCTCTCCGCAAACTCCATTGCTACCCGATGATATTGTTTTTGAAGGAGCACACTTGGGACAGGTGTCGGGTCTCAAGTTTGAAGATTGGGGTCTCGCGGACCACGATAAATTCCCACACTTGTCAACTGCGTAGCTCATGAGACCAAAACAAAGCACTGCAGTGGGAGTCATAGAGTTGGAACCGCACAAGTGGTTGCGTAGATTAGAGAAAGCAGGGTTGTTAAACCTTCTCTCGGTGCCACGTTACCATCGCACCCTAGTAATTATCTTTGTCATCAGGAAGCTACTCTGCCTGGTACATGATGGGTTCTTGTGGCTGGAGGAGCCCATCCCCATCATGGACCACCTAATTCATAGAATTACATGACTCCCTTGTAAGGGGGAGGACCCAGTGGATGTTTTGAAGGGTAAGAGAAATGACCTGGCCATCGCAGAGGACATGAAGGAAAAATTCAAGCTGGAGAAGAAGAAGGGAGGGTACATGATCTCCAATATCATCAATAAGGCAGTTCGAGTTTCCACCCAGGTACTGGCTGTTAATGTTATGCGGAAGTTCCATGAAGATGACGTGCCCATGCCGGTGATATCACTTTCCATGCAGTGTGCAGAGGGGGTCCAGTTTAACTAGTTAGAGTACTTGTGCAAGGAGTTCCTAGTTCCGTGAGGCACAGTAACAGAGGAGGACCTTCCACTATGCATGGCTTCTGCTGTCCACCGTGCTAGTGGCTTGGGAATTGCCTGAGGAGAGCCAGTTCCCCACAATTTCATGGGATCTTACAAAGGCATAGAAGTATGCTTTACTGTGGGCCACTAAATATGTGCAAAGGATTCAAGACAGTAAGATATTCTAGGTGTTCATGAAGATTAACATCAGAATGGGGATTAATAGCAAGCCGCTGTTATCGCCCACTGTCTATAATAATCTACAAAGCTTCCTGGAGTTCAAGGCATACTTCCATCACGTGTATATCAGGGTGTGCAAGGACCCTAGGAAGAAGTGGAAAGAGCTACAGTACCTAGCCACGGACGATGTCATATTCACCGTACTTGAGTTGTGGCCACCGAAGTGGCACACTCTAGCCATATCCATGTTGGAAACGGAGAAGTCAGCTGCGCAAAGGAGGAAGGAAGAGGCAAAACTATGGATGGTGTAGTTAGCATAAAGGAGAAGAAAATAGGCAGTAGTAGCAAAGGTGCAGGAGGCATGGGACACTGTGAAGGCAATAGCAGAATAGCGGAAGGTAGTTGTAGAACATCAAAAGGTAGCAGAGAAGGAGAGTGAGGGCCATAAGTCGTCGTCACCTGAGGAATAGCCCGAGATAGAGGAATGTGGTGCGGACCCACAGACAACGTGTACACAGTTGAAGAGCCAACGCCCGAAAGAGTAGGTGGGGCCGCTAAGAAGTCAAAAGCCTCCGAGACTTCTTTCGACTCGATCACCCTCATTGAGGGGGATCTGGATGACATAGGGGAGACGATGCACAATGTCACCATAGAGACCCTCCAATAGTTCGTGGAGGAAAATCAGATGGCATTGGGAGCCCTCTGGGCATATATACAGCAGTTGCAGGTGCATACTCCTTAGGTTGGAACTCTATCGACCAACCTCACAGTAGGAATGACCGCATTTGAGGAAATGTTGCACACCTGCATGACCAATACCATAGTGCTACCAGAGGGGCCACTTGTTATAGAAAATGAGGTCAACGAGCCTATGCTCAGTGCACTAAAAGGAGTTGGGATCAACATGGCCACGCTCCCTTGGGAGACACTCTATTTTCTGTAGGACGGAATAACTATAGAACTACGGGCTAGGGAGGGTCGAGCGCTACAAGTGTTGAGTGAACAATGAATTAACATGGAACAACTAAGCCTGTAGCATGATGAGGTCATAACACAGAATAGGAAACTAGTGCAGGTGGTTGAAGAGGTCAGCTAGATGGCCCCTGAGTTGGCCATCCTAGCAGAGGCACCAACAGAGGCACGCATCTGGAGGTTAGCAGTAGGGGTGTGCAAGGAGTGAGAAGAAATGGCTAAGGTTCAGCTGGAGCTGAACCTTCAGATAGTTGAATTGTAGTTGAAGGAGAAACCTTCAACTCCACTAGACGTGAGGGAACAGCGTGTCAGTGCCATCACAACAGGAACAGAAGAGATCAGCAGTGTAGTGAAGGACTGCACCAAATTTTTGGAAAAGTCATTTGAAGTCCTCACCACTCTGTAGGAGGACCCGTACATATAGCACTTAGAAATAGAGGCACATGAGTTGCAACAAAGATATGGTGATATAAAAGGGACTGCAAAAATGGTGGACCTTGCATAGAGGCTTGCGTAGATGCAATAGACAAAAGTGCTCAAAGAGCAGGTAGATGCAGCGTGAAATAAGGAAGTGGTGTTGAAGGTGCACATCCAACCATGGATCGATGAGGCCTTCATCATTACAGCCTCAATAGAAGCCAAGATCACAGAGATATAGGGAACACATGAGCAGATGCAAGGAATAAGTTCATATATCGTGGTTTCTGAACAACATGTGCAAGAGGTACAACAGGCAGCTGCTCAGTGCACTGTCGATATTGCAACAGTTTAGGTATAGTTGGGAGGTATCCATGCGAAGATCTTCGCACCAGCAAAGTGACTCGAGGGTGAGTCATGAAGGTGCACATCCAACCATGGATCGATGAGGCCTTGATCATTACAGCCTCAATAGAAGCCAAGATCACAGAGATATAGGAACACATGAGCAGATGCAAGGAATAAGTTCATATATCGTGGTTTCTGAACAACATGTGCAAGAGGTACAACAGGCAGCTGCTCAGTGCACTGTCGATATTGCAGCAGTTTAGGTATAGTTGGGAGGTATCCATGCGAAGATCTCCGCACCAGCAAAGTGACTCGAGGGTGAGTCATGATGTTTATGTTGGGGGCCTGTTGGGCACGGGATCCCCCAAGGGAATTTTTGGGGCTAAAAGCCCAGATTTTGACTAAATCTGATGTAAAGACTTTGTGTTTTGTGGGCGCAGAGTGCAAACTTGTAAATGAGTCATAGGGTTGTCCACCCTCATTTTTGTAAATGTAATGTCAACTTTAGAGATCTACTCATGGTCTGTGGACCATGGGATTTTATAAATAGAGTAAGGCTCTAAGTTGTAAACAAGGAAATCAATTGATGAATGAAGGATGAAGAATTGAGTCTCATCTAAGAGTAGAGTCGAGTTTTGGGTTGTACAGTAGGAGAAGGCTCTATAGCTAAGTGCACATAGGCCTAGTAGTCCACAGCTGAGTGTGTGGACCCTTGTAACTGAGTGCGCAGGGCAGGTTGAGTCTATAACTGATTGAAGGATTAATAAAGAGAAGTTTTATACCATTTTTGTGTATTTATTTACTATTTTTTGCATTGAATATATTGGGTATAAATTACATTTATGCTTTTTATATGATGTGTGAACTTATATGATTGCGTGGATTAAGATAATATAAGATAATGTATATGTTTACACGAAGTTAACTAATAGTTATAGGAGATAAGTTAGATCCATGGGGTAACTTGAGGAAACAGCGCAAATCACTGCCTTAACAGTGCGAAATCACCTCAGCCCCTGATAAAGGCTGCGCGAAGGTGATTATAACTGATCGCGAAGGCCTCACACACCAGGGAAGTGCACAAAGGTATTCATGGTTGTACTAAATCTACCCCTCAAACCTCTCGAGGGTGCGAAAACTTGGTTCTAGCATCCCTCCATACTGCTTCAGGTGAGACCTCAATCCGCGCTCCGTGGGATATTTCCAAAAGGGCTAGTAATGTATGGATTTGTTTGGGTAATTAACTCCGAACCTGGGGCAGGCCCAAACAAGCCAACAAGAGCTATGCAATATCTTTCTGATTGAGATTCCTTCTTTCTCCATATCTTGGAATTTGATGATGTTTTCTCCTTTTGAAGTGTTGGTCGAAATTTGCTCCTGCATTCACATTCTTCATGACCAAAGTTGTTACAAATCGAACATTTTATTTCATCTTCAAGAGGAGAAACATTATTATAGGAATTTTTCATGATTCATGTTACACTCCTTAGATTTCATGCTTCTCTAGTCATGATGGCTTTGTAAGCAACACATTGAGCAATGTTAGGCCCAAAGTTATGCCATGAAAAAAATTGTCCATTAAAGAAGTTTTTGTGATCATAGAATATTTTGGCATTGTTTACTTGTTGGTTGAAGCTTCTATTGATATTCATCCTTGGAGTAAATTGAGCATGATTTACCTGATGAGTAGTTTTAGGCCTTTGCTAATGATTAACATACTGTTCACTGGTGCTTGCTGCATCAAAACAGCTTCTAGTGGAGGCTGACGTCTTCTGTGATTGAGATGATTCTTCAATATATCCAAGGCCTGTCTTTATAAGAGGATAACATTGAACTTTGATGATTTTATTTAAAATTTCTGATCCTTTAACAAATATAAGATTAAGAGATTTTGTCTTCTCTAGTTCTTTTCTTAGACCGACAATTTCACATTCTATATTTTCATTATGTTTTTATCTTTCAGTGAGTTGATGTGTCAACGTATATATGATCATATTCTTTTCTTCTAAACAGATTTTGAGTTTTGTGATTTCTTCAAGAAAGCCTTCCTCTTCTAAGGCATCCAAAAACTCATAATTGTCATAAGCCATGAGTAGTCTATAATCTTGTTTAGCTTCATCTTCATCACTATTAGATAAACCATCACTATCTTCATGAGTATAGTAAATCCTTTTATTGACAGCCTATTTTCTATTTCCTTTTGCATATTCCTTTCCCTTTTCATATTTATCTTTATGAGGACATTTGGTAGCCTAACGGTCGACTCTACCACAAGAAAATAATTTGAATGGTAGCTTACCTCTGAATCTTATGGAGCCCTCGTTGAAGGTTCTTAACAAAATTTACCTCATATTCTTCTTCTAAAATGTATCCTAGTTCATTGTGATCTTCCTTTTATTTTCCCTTAGCTAAGGCTTTAAAAGAGGCTTCTCTCATATCTGATGGACATCCTTTCCTCATTTCAAAGGCAGTTAGGATTCCATGGAGTTAAACCATAGTGATAGTTTGAAGATCCTTTTTTTCTTCTATGGAAGATACTTTTGACTCAAATTTAGAAGAAAAAGATCTCGAACTTTTCTCAACTAAAGTAGCTTCCTTTATCTCTTCACCCAGATTCTTTGTACAATTAACAATATCATCTACATGTAAAAAGTAACTAGCAATACTCCCATCACTATGCATATTAAGAGTTTGATACTGAATTATGAGAGTTTGGAGCTTAACACATTTTACTTGGGAGTCTCCTTCGTAGCTCTGAATGATTTTGTCCCATATCTCTTTGGTTGTCTTGAGCTGCATGAATTTGACGAATTTTGTTTCTGACAGACTTCACAATAATGTATTTACACCTTTTCCATTGGTTTCATATAACTTCTTACCTATTGAATCTGTAGGTATTGCTACTGGAAATTAATATCCTCCTTCCATAGTTTCCCAAACATCGGCTCCAAGTGACTAAAGATAGGGCTTGGTTCTTATTTTCCAATATACAAAATTGTTCTGATTGAAGATTGGTGGTCTAATAGATCCCATGCCTCCATGATTTTTCATCATGAAAGATCTTCCTTCAAGTGATCAAGTTTCTTCTGAAGGCCCTGCTCCGATACCAATTGTTGTAAATAATACTGAGAAGGGGGGTGAAATAATATTTACAGATAAATAATTTTTCATTTCTCAAACAGATTTATATACGCTACTTTTGTGAAGTGAACTTACGTGTACATGCTACTTTGATTAGAGAAATCATCGTATACCTAATGAACCTATGATTCAATCAATTTATCATGTGTTGATCTTTAATGAGTGCATCAATAACTTGTTAAATAGTGTAGTGCAAACATAATAAACAATCACACATAAGAAACACACATGAATGCCAAGATTTAAGGTGGAAACTTAATGCAGGAGAAAAACCACCTGTTGTTGTTGTCTCTGTCTTCTTTTAATATTAAGAAAATCCATCTACAATATTGTACTGGTGCAGACTCATACCAGTACATAGGCACCCACCTATAGAAGGGTACAACCTTCTATCATTTTCTAGCTTCTACTAGAATGGAGCTACAACCCCCTAACTATTGTACTAGCCAATGTGTTTACTAGTATGTAAGCGCTGGCCCACAGAAGGCTATGACCTTCTCTCTTCCTCCAGGGACCACATTTCATAAATTTTTAGGTTGGATGCTCCTGGTACATAACATTACAAATGAAGGCCTCGTTTCATCAAATTTTCATACTGGACACATTAGAACTTTCAAACTGCATCAACCAATAATCAATTAATCTGAACAATTAGATCATTGTCACCAGAACACTGTGCTGAACCTAGAAACCTGCACCATTATTCAGAAATAGCTGCAAACTCAAAAATTCATGCATCAGAATGTATACGCTACTTTAATGAACCCAACCTGTGTGTATATGCTACTTCCTCTAACCAAACCTACGTATACCTTAAAAACTATTGAAACATACAACTTTCGAATCAAGTTTGTACCAACCAACAATATACTAAACATCTACTGACAATTTATAGAGCTTTAGATAGGAAGTAGCAAAGATAACCCTTCTCACTTAAAAAATCAATCAATCAGACACAAAACTCCTTATGCATTCAGGTTTACATTTAGATCTAAGAAGACTTCATTGACAGACAACAATAAGGTAGGAGAATTGATCAGATATATCAGTCATTTCTAAAGAATAGGCTTTTCCTCTATATACGCTACTTATAAGATTCAAACCTGCGTGTATACACACCTTTAATGAGGTGAACCAGCGTATAGATCTGCAAATATTAACTCACAATTTCGTTGCTATTTCAGACTTTAGACAAAACCCAAGTCATGACATTTAAAGAATAAAAATAGGTGTACATAATTAGATCTAGCCCAACAAATATCAGATCATTCAATGATAAGTCATTGCAGGTCTCATTATCCTGATCCAACATTGAATTCAAGGTGCACAAAATATTTTAGATCAAATCACAACATAGCCCTTGCAACATAAAATGTACTTTAGATAGAAGTATTTCTTGTAGGTTTTAACCTCGTACAAAAATTGCCTACATACGAATTCTAAAACACAGAAAATAAACAATGTGAGCCCATAACAAATAAAACACATATACATAGAGATTTTCCCCTGGATCCCAAAACTAGGACTACTAGATTGATTTTTCATTATATTCCTTCCAATGTTACAATACATATATATACATGGTGAATCATCCAATACCATGGACCAAAAACCATCGTGCCCAAAACCATGGATCAAAAAACCATTGCGTCCAAAACCATGTGCTAAAACCATGCATAAAAACATAAGTAAGTTCGTCCCACCTAATATAGAGTGCCAAAAAAAATTCCCCAGGGTGCTGCCCTAGACCCCGCAGAGGGGGGCTACCCACCCCCCTCAAACCCTCTGGACAGAGGGGGTTTCGAACCTCGTTGCACAATCGACAGAACAACGGTGGGGCTTCACCCCCCTCTAACCCCCAAATTAACTACATAGGCTAGTCATGGAAATAATATAACACAACCCAACATTCTCCCACTTGTTGCTTTCTTTCCATAGGGGGCCATAGGAGAGCTTAGTCATTTATCCACCCCTGAAATGCACATTGTTTCTCTACACCAAGAGAACTTCTGAGAGCTCACATATTTTGTTAATGCATCTACAATATTCTTCAAGGTGTCCACCTTTACGAGCAACACGTTATTGTCTTCTATCATATCCCTCACAAAGTGATACTGAACATCAATGTGCTTTGTCTTTAAATCATAAGCAAGGTTCCTTTCCAAGATGTTATCACTCAGGTTGTTCCCTTTGACTCCCAAGGGAATACGGCCGAGGTAACCACTAACCAATCTTTGGGTCACAGGTTCTAGCCTACCTATAACCAGAGAGGGTTCTCTCTTTATGATTTAACTTTGTCTGTATAATATTTTAGGCTAGTTATGATGCTCAAGGTTTTGTTTTGAAATTTGCTGGATGATGACTTCAGTCATGATATATATATGCTTACCAGGGTGTTCTTGGCCATTGGGCATGGAGTAAGTGATGCTTAATTTGCTTGTTGTGTCTGTGTTGATACAATAGTGATGCTGCAGAGCCAGATAAGTGTCTAAGAAACAATTCTTTAAATCTGAGATTGAGTGTGATGTAATCAGGGCATGAAAGGCAGTTAAGGATATTTCAACAAATTGATATGGAGAACAGTGAGAATATTATTTAGGAGCAGTGAAGAATTCCTATACAACATTCATATTTATAGAATTAAATGAAACATGAGCAATTAAGAATTCAGGTTCATGATCAATTCTGAAGAAAACATTTTCAGCAATAGAGATTGAGCACAAGGTGTAACCAAACATTTCCTGTACTATTCCTTTTCTCTACTGCTAGATTAGTGAAACATGTGTATGATTTAAATAAACATAAGAAAGACAAAACATAGATTGAGAAAACTTATTGTTCCATTAGACAGCATAGGAATTCTGCAACAGCACGCATAGCATCAGCAAGACATCAAAACATTCAGGAAATCACTGAGTTTTCCAGCCTTTTGCATTAGATAATCTTAAAATATACAATACATTGCCTCAGAATGAAAATCACCAACCCCTCATACGTTGCTAGGGGAGGTATATATACATAATTTACATAAGAAAATATCTAGCTGATGAGTAAATGTTTCATTAATATCGTGCCAACTTCTGGAGCGTTGTAGCTGAGAAAGTAAATGTTGTAGTAACTCCTCAGTGCCTTAGCTGTCCAAAATGGTCAGAGAATATTGACTTTGTGACCGTTGGAGTTGGCTGAAGATGTGCTGCCCAAAATTTGCGCATTTTTTATCTTTTTGGCTTGCTATCGCTGTCTTTTGCTGAGTCACCCTTTCGGCTGCCTAAAGTGCTGCCTTTATTCTGCTTTTTTCCCTTTGCTAAGTTGAAGCTGACTAGGACCGAGCAACTGAGACTACTGTGGCAGAATTTGTAGCATTGCCTGCCACCAATCCTCTTTGGGCAGCTGGTGTCTTCAAATTTTCACCAATGTTTCATCTGCCTCTGTATACCTGTAAAAATTAGGAGGAACCTCAAATAGGTGGTGGATTTCATTTTCAATAAAAAATAGATTTTCTAGTTTGTAATAAAGGCCCTGCCCTATTGGAGGCCCTGTTTCCTCAGAAGTACTAGCAGATGCAGTGATTTGATTTTCAATAAAGGTTGACATCCTGGTGGCATATTTCTCACGGGGGAGCAGTTTTCCTGTGCCAGTTAGTAGGCTGGGCAATCCCTTTGCTTGCAGTGCTCCCATTTTGAGCTTATATTCATCTACCTCAGCCTGTATTTCTTGGCATTTCCTCTCTACAGTTTGCACAAAATTCCTAAGAGTTAGCACCTTTTTAGCTGTGAGGACAACATCTGTTCTGTTAACAATATTGATGGCTGCTAGCTCCTCCTGGGTCTGATTGTTCAGAAAATGTATCATTCTATTGGCCTGCTCAGGCCTGTTCCCCAGTACTGTTCTGGCTTTCTGGATCTCAATCTGTGCTTTGCCAATTAACTCCATTTGTTCATGCACAGTCTTAATTGACTTCCATTGTCTAGTAATGGATTGGTCAATTCGGGCCCACAAAATTCTTTTTATTTCTACCATAGCACTTTCTAGCTTGAGCTCTTTCTCCAAGGCCTTTATTTTCTCTTTGAGGGTCTTTATTTCTCTACCTTGCTCTACCACAGTCATCTTTGACTTGTCATATTTGGCCTCTAGCTCTGGCAATTTTTCCTTGGCCTGCTTAATCTCCTTATCCTGGAGTTCCATCTCTTTGATAGCCTTAGTCAAATATTCCATGTTTAAACTGGACTTTGGGGCTATTGTTGTTGCTGCTTCTGTTGTTGTTGTTGTTGTTGTTGTTACAGGGGCTACTGCTGCCTCTGTAGTTGTTGCAGTGGTTGAAGTAGTTGGAGGAGCTTGGGATGTGGATTCTCCCTACTTGTCTTGCAGTGCCCCTTCAAGCTCCTTTTCCAAATCAAGGACCTTCTGGTTGAGCTGCATTATTAGATCAATTTGCTCATCGGCCTCCTTTTCCTTCTGTAATTCTGTTGTTTGGGGGTGCTCGGTGGGTAGCAGTTTCAATATTTTCTTCAATGCATTAAGGTCATCTTCTTTTTTCTTCATGAGGGCCCTCACGCCCTTTGGGTCCTTCTCTCAAAATCCAACTGAATGTTGGTATTCTTCAATGATTCTTTTAATTCATGGGCCATTGTTGCCCTGTCCACCAAGGTGGCATAGACCATTTCTCCAGTCTGTTTGTGCAGTTCAATTTGGTCCATGGGGTGAATGTCTTTTGCCATGACTTCCACCCTTGTCCTTACAAATCTGCAGCTGATTTAGGCTGCGGCACCTTAGGTTTGAAGTGGCTGAGGATCATTTTTTCCTCTTGAATGTCATATAAAAACATTAACCTTTCTTGCTTGGCTGGTGTTGCTTTGAGGAACTACTTGTACACTTCTATTCTCAGCAAGTCATTTTGTGCCTTTATTTGTTTGAAAGAAGCCTTAGTGCTTGAAGGCTTCTTGCTCTGCTGAGTGGAGGAGGACACCTCCAAGCCAAGCTGTAATCCCTGCTCCTGCTGAAAGGAGCTTGTACCCGTTTGCTGGCTGTCTCCCCCTTTTTTCCTTGGACTGTCAAGGACTTCTTCACTTATTTCTTCTATCTCTCGGGAGTCAACCTTTTACCTCTTAGCCTCAGGTTGCTGGGAGGATCCACTAACAGGAGTGGACTCTTCTCTGTCTCTTTTCTTACCCCTCTCCTCATGCGCTGGAGTCTGCAAAATAGGTGCTGGTGGTGGTTATGTTTGTGGTGGAGGGGTTTGCTCTTGTTGCTGCCCAATTGAAGAGGCAAGCTGTTCTTTTACTGTTTCCTCTTCAGCACCCATTATTCCTTTACCTTTATCTGTACCTGATGCTACTGTAGAAGGCGCCTGGGTGGCTGGTGCAGTTGTTGTGCTTGAGGTCCCTTCTCCCATTGGATGTGGTTGCTTGAAGATTACTTGCTACACAGAATCTAAGTCAAGAGTCTTTTCCAAATCCTTGACATCCTTTTGCATTATCTCTTCTTCAGTTAATTTCTCAATTAATGTATCTTGTTTCCATTCTTGCTGATTGGCATACTGTTCAATGTGTGGATATTTGCAATGCTCATAGCCTAGCAGTCTGTACTTAACCCTCCTGGCACAGATGAAGCCTTCAGGGTCATAAGGGACCCACCGGAAGCTTTTTGAGAGCTTGTACTTGTCTTTGAGGATTTGCTCAGCATCTTGCCATCCCTCTTTTTTATTCATGATGAAGGGGCCCAGGTGGTGCTTGAACTTGAGATGGGCTTTCTTTTTGGCACTGTGAAAGTGAGTGAGGTCAGAGTGAATGAGCTGCCTATAGTACTCCAAGGCAAACAGTCTCATGGGCACATATTTTGGGAGCCTGTATGGACAGAGCTCGCAGCCATAGATTCTGATGACTGTATGATCCTGGTATAGGTACCAATCACCTATTTTATAATTTTTAGAGAGCTGCAGGGTTTTTTGTATTTCAAATGACACTCTGGGAGGAGGGGACCTCATCAACAAGCAAGAGACTGGGTATACAAATTGATCGATAAATTCACAATATGAATATGGTGAATTTTGGACTTGGTGGAAGACAGATGTCCAGAAGATAACATATCTTCTTTCTCCTTTAGAATCCAGCTTTTTAATGTGGCATGGAAAAGCCTCGGACTGGTACTATATGAACATATGGTAGATATAAGATGAATACTTGAATATGCCCTCCCTGTCTACTTTGAAAAGCTGCTCATGTATCTTGTTGGCTATGAATTTGGCAAAATTATATTTGTAGGCAGGAGGTTGGCCTGGGCTATAAGCAGCTAGTAATACCAGCACTGTCTCATCAACAAACTCACTGGTTTTAGAGCCCAACACATAAGCAATCATGTCCAGCAGAAGTTTGCCTACATCAGTAAAGTGGACATATAAGTAGGGAGGTGGCCCTGTGGGCTGGCGGTCAGGCCTCATAAATGTCCGGGTGATCTTCTGAATGTCAGCAGTGGACATCTTGGCACCTGTATCCAGCAGATAGTTCATGGAGAAAGGAAACAACAGCTGAGTTTGTTTGAAGTTGAGCATCTGGTTGATGGACTCAGCATTAATGTGAAAGAGGATGCTCCCAGATGGAGACTTGACAGCTCTCTGATTTGCATCATAATTCTCAGCACATAGGTGGATAATCTCTGGAAAAATGTTGACAGATGGGAGGAAGTAGTAAGGCAGATTGAATTCCCATATCCCATATGTATCATTGTTGTTTAAATAGTCATCTCTCAATTCCCTGAAGGTCTGCAAATGGTTCCTATCACCCACAAAGTCTTGGATGAGGAAATCTCTGTCAGCAAGAGGCAAGGACTCCAGGTCTTTATTTGGTGGATTTATGGGGGCAAACCTGAGAGCTGTGGGTGCAGGAGTAGCCATTATGTAATTTCTGAATGTTACAAGGTAAGTGCAATAGCTTGCAAGGCTTTACTAGGAGTCAATTGGCAGATTAAATGCAGGTGCTAGATATGTTCTTCAAAGATAAATAGGCAAGCTAGGCAGGCTTGCCTCTGCTCTGCTTGGGTAAATTCACAGGGATTGTGAACAACTAGGATGAAATGCAGAGGGCAGGCAGGACTAAAATTGGTGAAATGCAGCTTTTCAAGCCTGTACTCGGCAAAAGGGAACAATGCCGGGCAGCTTGAGGACGAATTTGCAAATTGAGACCGCGAATTATTGTTTTAACATCAAATTTTGGAGCAGGGGGCAATGTGGGTTGCTTTTGTCCAGAATTGATTGAATGGCAGTCTTTAATGTTGGATTTATCAGGTGTTTTATGGACAATTTGCAGAGAAATGGAAAAAACACGGGTGAAACAGGTGAATTCTGGCAAATACCTGGATAAATGATGCCGAGAGCCTCCGAGTTGAACAGTGGATGAAGAACACACTTGATTTGGTGAGTGGCAGCCTCTGAAGCTTTAAATTCGCGGCTTGGCGGCAGTTTTTATAGTGAATAGATAAAACGACTCTTCTTTGTTTCCAACGAAAATGACATAAAACGGCTAAATAGCGCATTTTTAACGATAAATTTGGAAAATATGGGTCATTGGCGCTTTTCCACCGATGATGTCAGCATGACGTCATGGCGGGCCCAGGTACGGAGGGTGACGTGGGCGCTGAGTGGGAGGCCAGCATGGCAGGACACGGTGGCGGGTGGTGTGGGGTGGCAAGGTGATGTGGAGGGCCACGAGGCGCGGGGGCGGGGGCCGGTGACATGACGTTAGGATGACGTGGGTTGACGTGACAGAGGAGGTGGTAAGCGGAAGGGTGGTAAGCGGTCTCCCCGCACTGCTTTTGGGAGAAGGCAGTATCGGGGAGGGAGGCTCCGAACACCTCCGTCGGCTGCCACGCGTCCAGCGTACGGGGGCAATACTACCCGTTCCCCGGACGTTAAAGGGCGGTGGCTTCAAATCTCAAATCGCCCGCCCACCGTTGGATCAAGGGGGGCGGGAGATCAAGGGCTGGCGGCCGCCCCGACCCATCGTGCAAGTTGGGGGGGGACCCACCGGCCAATAAAATATTCATTTTAATATTTCGGGGCTTTAAACTTTGGTTAAGGGGTTTTCTGTGGGTTTGGGGTATGCGGGTTAAGTGTAGGGTTTAGAAAAATATGTGAATATTAGGTTTGAGAGGGGGAGAAAGGGTTTTTCTTTTATGAATTTTTTCGGGAAAAGGGTAAATGAGGGTTTAGCATAGGTTATTACTCTGACCTGAGGTTAAAGTAATCCCAAAGCATGGTTGACTATAGTCCCTGGTGGACTATTGTCTCCCTTAGAAGTATTATTTAGCTATAATGCTAAAGGGGGGATATTTATACATTACTTGGGGTTTTATACACCATGGTGTTATAGTAATAGGGAAAGGGGAACATAGGGGATTTAGTGTAGATGGAGTTAGTAGTTAGTATTTGGAGGGGAATGTGAATGGGAAGTGATAGTTACTAAGCCTTTTAGGAATCAAACTTAGTTAGGGAGTAGATCAAAATGAAAAGAATTTTTACACAAGAAATGTGGCTTCTTTTTGAAAAGAGAAGTCACTTCTGACATGAAATTGTTACAAATGATGAGTATAAGGAGGACTGATCAGGCAGATCCTGCAGTGCTCACGGGGATGTTAGTAAGAATTTTTGAAGGGGATGAGGGAAGTTAGTGATGGTTTAGTAGTTTGCCAAATAGGCCATTGCTCTTGCCTTTCTTCTGCTGGTGACCACATTGTGATTTTTTCCAAGTGATATGCTTAGATCTTGCTCTCTGCAACCTTCAACTGCCTACCCTGCCTAATATGCCTAACATTTTTTCTTCCTTTGTATGGGTGCACTTAGCCTTGCAAACCTTGATAATTCTCTTTTCTTTTTACTGCCCTCCTATCTAAGTCTACCCTTATGACTTCCAAGGGCCCAGATTAAGCAGTTGGGCTCCTTTCTTTCTCTATCTACCTAGTCATCTGTCAAGCTTGAACTGTTTGAACAGGTACTTCCTCTCTAGTCTACAACATGCAATTTAAAACATGGTGAGGCCCAGCTTGAGCTGTTGGACCACCCATCAAAGTAGTAGTGGCAATTTGGACTAGCCACTTTCATGGTCTCTGTTTGGGGTTCATTTCTTTTATTTTTTCTTTGACCAATTCATTTTCTTGCCCTTTGATTCTTTTTTTTTTTAAGGCATACCCTCTTTACATTTTTTAATTGTCTGCTTTCTTCACAAAAATGGAACCTTAGTAGCATGGAAGGTGAGCATTTTTGGCACTTCTACTGCCAATCATGAGAGATGAAAACGTATTGCTATAGGAGGCTAACAATGGCTCCACTTGGGGATGGCTTTTCCAGGTGAAAATCCAAGAACAACAGGTCAGATTGCCTGAGTTTCTGCTTTCTTGCTGCTGGCTGAATTTCCCTGTTTGTTGGAGACCATTGGCTAGGATCCTAGATAGTTGCAGGCAGCACCCAGTGAGCTGATTTGCTGTGAATTTGCAGATCTGTTTTACCTATCTCTCAGACTTTCTCCTCATGACTTGACAGTTACCCTGTATTTTTCTTTGCTTTCCAAATGCCAGGATCAACATTTTCCAAAAAGAACATAGTGTAGCATCCTGGTCTCCTCAAAATATGCTGTACTTGGTGCTTTATTTATCTGCTGTAATTGAAAATACTGGAAAATACAAATATTTATGTACAATATATGCCTGTTTAGTGTTTGATCAAAGGGAGTCAAAATAATGCTTGAGCATTCTCCCATTAACTGGGCCTTCCTCAGTGTTTGAGCCATGCAAACTTCTTAGAAAATAGGTGTTGTTTCCTTGTATAGCATAGATGACATAGGGTCCCTTCCATAAAAAATCAAACTTACCATGTTTGCCTTTGTCCTCCCTTCTGGAATCCCATCTTAAGACTTTGTTTCCTATAAAGAAATCTTCAGCTTTGGTTCTTTTGTCAAATATTCTTTTGAGCTTTTCTTGTAGAACTTGGGTCCTTCGATAGACTTCTTCTCTTGTTTGTTGTAAATGAATTGTTTGATTAATTCTTCTTTGAATGTCATTGGGCTCAACTTGTATTTCTTGCAGCAGCTTGATCACAGGAATTCCTAGAGATGTAGGAAACTTTTCTTCTAGCCCATAGACCAGTTCATATGGACTCATGCCAATTGATCTCTTGGTGGTCAGTCTATCAGCCCACAGTGCATTTACCAATTTTTTATGCCAATTCTTTTTGTTTTCTTCCAAAACTTTTTTAATGATGTTGATGAGACTTTTATTGGAAGATTCAGCTAGGCCATTACCTTGAGGATAATAGGGAGTGGAATGACCTAGAGTCATGTGATACTTGTGACAAAAATTGATCATTTTCTTGGAGTTGAAAGCTGCAGCATTATCTGTAATGATTTTGTCTGGACAACCAAACCTGGACAAGATGTTGGTTTCTAGGAATTGTATGATAATGGAGTCATTGGCCTGTCTGCAAGGGATGGCTTCTATCCATTTGGTGAAATAATCTGTGGCAGTGAGAATCCACCTATGCTGGCCAGAGGATGGAGGGTGAATTTCACCAATGAAGTCTAAACCCCATTACTGGAATGGTCTCTCAGTTGAAACTGGTTTGAGAGGTAAAGCCAGCAGCTTCCTCTTGCCCTCAAAAATCTGGGATTTGTGACAGGACATTACAAATTTCTTTACATCAGCAAACAAGGAGGGCCAATAAAATCCAGCCCTTAGGATTTTATCAGCTGTGGATTTCTAGTATAAGTGTCCTCCACAGTCACCTGCATGAAATTCTTTGAGGACATTATCAGTTTCTTCTATTGTTAAGCAATTGAGTAAGATTCCTTCATGATTTCTCCAAAACAAAACATTGTCAATAATACAAAACCTTGATGCTTTCATTTTTAAGAATCTTTTCTTGGTTCTGGACAACCCTGGAGGAGCTTGCAGGTTTAATAATACAAAACATATATCAGTATACGAGGGAGATTTCATAAAGGCTTGGCTGATCTGTGGAGTTGCCATCTCCTGTTCGTCGTCCAGTTCATTAATGTCAAGGGCTTGAAAATTGGCTTCAGTCATTAGTTTGGCTAGGCCTTGTCCTTTGATCAGTTTGGTAGGTTTAATCTCAATGTCATATTCTAAGATATTGGCAATCCATTTGCCCCTCTTGCCTTCAATTCCTTCTTGGGTTAGAATATCTTTGACCACTGCATTAGGAACATAGGCAATTGTATGAGAGTAAAGGATATAGATTCTGAATTCCTTGATGGCTTTTACCAATGCATAGGCTTGTTTTTCCATGATCTGATATTTCAAAGGAGCATCCCTAAGGGCTCTGCTAAAAAATGTAATGGGTTTTTCACAGCCTTGGTCATCTTTTTGTAGTAGAACAGCAACAATGGTATGCTCAGAAGCAAAGAAAAAATAAGGAAATCTTGATCAAATCTAGGGCTTGTCAGG
Organism: Pinus tabuliformis; assembly: GCA_031772625.1. NCBI lineage: Eukaryota > Viridiplantae > Streptophyta > Pinopsida > Pinales > Pinaceae > Pinus > Pinus tabuliformis. The sequence continues at coordinate 237,881,003 of CM062808.1, read as the reverse complement.
ACTGGTGTGTTTGTCAATGCTCTCTTGATATCCTCAAAGGCTTGTCTAGCTTCCATGGTCCATTTGACCTTGGAATCCTTTTTCAGCATATTATTTAGCAGTCTAATGAGTTCAGCCAGATTGGGAATGAATCTCCTCAAGAAGTTGATGTTTCCTAGAAAGCTTTGTAGTTCTTTGATGTTTCTTGGATGAGGTACTTGTAGGATAGCTTGAATTCTGTCCGGGTTAATCCTAATACCATCTTTTGAGATTATATGCCCCAGGAATTTACCTTCTTCCAGCCCAAATAGTGACTTCTTTGGGTTCAGTGATATGCCATACTTTCTACAAATTGTGAAAACTTGCCTTAAGTGTTCTAAGTGTTCTTGATCTGATTTAGAAAAGGCAGTTAGATCATCAAGATAGACAACTAAGAAGTCATGAATTTCCTTAGCAAAGGCAATATCCATTGCTCTTTGGAATGTGGCCCCTGCATTTTTAAGTCCTAAAGGCATTTTGACATATTTGAATGTTCCCCAAGGTGTTGTAAAGGCAGTTTTGTCTTGATCATTTGGGTGTACTAGAATCTGATTGAATCCTGAGAAACCATCTAGTAAAGAGATCCTAGCAGCTCCCACTACCCTTTGCAAGATATGATCCATTTTAGGTAAGGGGTAATGGTCTTTGAGAGATACTTTGTTCAAATTTCTTAGGTCAACACACAATCGGATTTCCCCTGTCTTTTTCCTAGTAGGCACTAGGTTTGAAATCCACTCTGAGAATCTAATTGGGGCAATGATCCCAGCTTCATACATACGTTTAACCTCTTTTTCAATAAGGGGGAGGAGGACTGGATTGACTCTCCTAAGCTTCTGTTTGAAAGGCTTTTGATTTTCTTTTAGAGGGATAGTGTGTTGGATAACTGATGTATCATAAGATTTAAGGTCCTCATAACTCCAGGCAAAGACATCTTGAAACTCTTTAAATAACTCAATGTATTTCAGTTTCTACTCAGGTGGTAATGCTTTGGATAATTTGACCATCATGGGATTTTCAGGGGTCCCAATATTACAATCTTCTATTTTAGCATTTAATGGTTGCATTTTCGGTTTTCTTGAGATATCATTTGAATCAAACAGATCCTCTAAAGGGGTTAGACCTATGGGCAGAAAATTATCCTTTAAGTCAATTGCCTCATCTTCTGCTTCAACCATTTCCTCTTCATCTGATTGTTTTAACTCCTGTATAGTTTCTTTGTCAAAGGTGGTAGGATGCAGAACTAAATCAGCTGTTTCAGCTGATATTTTCTGTGTAATTGTGCATATCTGTGGTTGATCATCTCTAGTGCTAGTGTCAATATTCATGCCAGAAAATTCTTCCTTTAAAGTGAGAAAGTTATTTATCTGTGTATTATTCTCGAAAACTTGCCAATTCTTGATGTTATCTGGAACTGAAGGTCTGTGTTTGATTTCAGCAGTAAATGTATGATTGGTTTTGAAAGGCAACTTACAAGTGCTGGCAAAAGTTGCCAAGCTGTGAGCATGTAGATTGAGTTCTCTGGAAATTTTAGTCAACTGTGATTGTGAGAAGCTCTCAAGTACTTGAATAGCTGCCCCCTTGTATGCTTTCAACCTCAGATCATTTGTGGTGAAATTCCCCTTCATCTGTTGTATGACCAGATCTGAATCTCCTAAGATTGAGACTTTGGTTGCACCTAGATTTTTTATAAGTTTTAGACCTAACAGAAGGGCCTCATATTCAGCCATGTTGTTTGTGCATCGAAAGTTTAGTCTGTATGCATGGCCCTCAGCTTGGTCATTGTGCATATTATGGATCCAGATTCCTGCCCCAGCTCCTAGCTTGTTTACATAGCCATCAAATTCTAGATACCATAAAGTTTCATGATCAAGATTTGGATTGGGATCACTAGAAAGTTGGGTGATGGGTAGGTTGGTTTCTTGCAAGTTACTTGGCACATCATGTTCTTCTCTCTTCTTATCAGCTATGCCCATGGTCCCTTGGTCTTTGCAAACACATTGCTCATCTAACTCCTCGGTCTCTACTGTCATTAATAGTTCAGAATAGTCTTTGTGACAGATGTCAGCATTGTAGAGAATAAACGAATCCATGTCAGAGTGTATTGAATAGATTGGGAAGTTTTGGGGCTTGTCTTGACTACTTACCACATATTTCATCAGAGTTTCCCGGTACAATCTCTTTGGCTTCCCGAAGACTGAGATAGTTGCATAGGACATATCTAATTGCAGAGATCCTTGAAGTTTGGCCCCCCAAGATCTGGACAAGAGCATGCCATACTTAGGGGGTATGTCAGCTACCACTACATCCATCAAGATAGTTTTGGTTGGGTATTGAACTAGGGAGACACATAAGTCTTTAATTAGGCCTAAACACCTGACTTGGCTTGAATCAAATGAGAATAGATCCTTGTAAGGTCTTGTGATGTCCAAGTCAAGTTTTTCCATTACAGATTTGGGCATTAAGTTGTGTGAGGCCCCATAATGGAACATTACATTATGTAGGACCTTATCATGAATGTTTAGACTGACATAAAAGGGTGGCACCCTTCCATTCTCTGTTTTTCCATTAACCTCAGGTCCGAACAGCAACTCTAGTTGGTCATCTAGGACATTCACAGCATCTTTGTTGTCTGATACTTGGAGTGATTTATTGATCTGCTGTCTGTATATGTCATGTTTGGCTAATTCCGAAAGAGGAACTGATATCTTTAGCTTACTTATTTCTGTTTCCAAGTGAAAAGGTTTTTCCATCTGAATTTTGGCATTTAGTACAACAAATTTTTCCTTTTCAGCTGAGTTATCAAGTGTCTTCTGCTCATAGTTAGGTGCATTTTGAGTAAAACTGGTGCCATGTTTGTCTCCTAGGGGAGTATCATCCTTTGTCTTTGATGGATGGGGTGAACCTGGCTGATTTTGAGAAGACTGTTGCTCTGAAATGTCCTCTACAGTCACTTCTATGGCAGGTGAGTTTGAGATGCCAGTTGATTGGGGGAGGGTAGTATTTTCACTGATCGTTTTTGGTTGTTTATTGTCCTTTGTTTTGATGGGTGTAGGTACATCTATTGTTCTACTCCTTAATTTGTATTGTTTGTGCACCTCATACACAGCTGCATCATATCCTTCTTTAAAATCGAAAGATTCTCCTGACTTAGTGTGGAATTGATTGCCATTGTAAACCTCTTGGTCTTCTTGTGTCAAAAAGACTTGATTTTCACTGTCCAAACCCATTAGATTGATGTGAGGGTCCTCACTAGGTTCACTAGATGTTGAAGCCTCAGCATAATTCTCTTGGAAAGGGGGTCTAACATGCTGGTCAGGATCAGTCCTTCCAACATTAGGATTTTGATTTTTTCTGAAGTTTGGGTTTCTAATATTGCTTGTTTGGCCTTCCAATGATGATTTTCTTTCTATGGTTTCCACCCTGTCTCCAAGTCTATCCATCCCTTTGATGATTGCGTCTAGATTTTGCTCAAATGATGAGGGTTCTTCTTTGAAAGTAGTTCTCCTTTCAGTTCTCGCCCGGTTTCTTTTGGCAATTAGATTTGCCTCTACACTAACAGCTATGTTTTGCATGTCTGCTAGAGTTGCAGGGGCTCTTTCTCTTAGTTGATATGCCATATCAGCATCAAATCCATCAGGGAATTTAATCAATGCTAAATCAGGTGGAGGTCTAAGGTTTTGAGGAATGGCATTATAAATAGTGTTGAATCTAGTGCAATAGTCCAGGACAGTTTCTTGTGGGCCTCTTTTTATAGTGTCATATTCAGATAGAATGTGTAGAGGGTCCTTTTTCTTTTCCCATCTATTTAGGAAGGACTGATAAAGGGCACCTGAATCAGCTATAGAATTTGCGGCCAGTGCCCTGAACCAGGTTCTTACTTCACCTGTTAAACTTTGGACAAAAATTTTCATCCTTACATCATCATCATCTATCTCATAGTTTTCAAAGTAATCTTGCATTTTCTTAGTATGCTGTAAGGCAGTGTATGTACTGGTTCCATCAAAATAAGTAATCTTGCTTTGGTAGTCCTGAGGCATAGCCCCAGGATTGCCAGGTAACTGAAGGGGTGCATAACGATTAGCCATATTTGGGGGAATAAGTGGGACAACTGGTAGAAAGGGAACAACTGGGACAACAGGGATAGCAACAACAGTTTGTGTGTTGGGTGTGGACAATATGTTTTGAGAAGTGGATGACGAAGAGGGGGAAGAATGAGTTGTATGAGGGTGAACAGATGGCTTAGCAGGGGTTGGAATAAAACTATACTGAACTGCCTCAGGGCCAGCTTTAGGAGATTGTTCGATTTCTTTCTGGTTCCTAGGAGTTCTATGGATCAAATTTGGATTTTCGAAAACAGGTGGGGGATTTTGGTCAGGATTTGACCTGGTATGCCTAGTTCTCTTCTTAGGAGCCAGCTTCTAAACTTGTTTTTGGTATTTTTGAGGATATTTTTAGAACTATTTTAAGGGACTGGTCAAGAACCACTGTCTAAAAACAGACAACAGCTGAAAAATACGCTCTGTCCCCAGCGGAGTCGCCAATAATGTTATCACTCAGGTTGTTCCCTTTGACTCCCAAGGGAATATGGCCGAGGTAACCACTAACCAATCTTTGGGTCACAGGTTCTAGCCTACCTATGACCAGAGAGGGCTCTCTCTTTATGATTTAACTTTGTTTGTATAATATTTTAGGCTAGTTATGATGCTCAAGGTTTTGTTTTGAAATTTGCTGGATGATGACTTCAGTCAAGATATATATATGCTTACCAGGGTGTTCTAGGCCATTGGGCATGGAGTCAGTGATGCTTAATTTGCTTGATGTGTCTGTGTTGATACAATAGTGATGCTGCAGAGCCAGATAAGTGTCTAAGAAACAATTCTTTAAATCTGAGATTGAGTGTGATGTAATCAGGGCATGAAAGGCAGTTAAGGATCTTTCAACAAACTGATATGGAGAACAGTGAGAATATTATTTAGGAGCAGTGAAGAATTCCTATACAACATTCATATTTATAGAATTAAATGAAACATGAGCAATTAAGAATTCAGGTTCATGATCAATTCTGAAGAAAACATTTTCAGCAATAGAGATTGAGCACAAGGTGTAACCAAACATTTCCTGTACTATTCCTTTTCTCTACTGCTAGATTAGTGAAACATGTGTATGATTTAAATAAACATAAGAAAGAAAAAACATAGATTGAGAAAACTTATTGTTCCATTAGACAGCACAGGAATTCTGCAATAGCACGCATAGCATAAGAAAGACATCAAAACATTCAGGAAATCACTGAGTTTTCCAGCCTTTTGCATTAGATAATCTGATAATATACAATACAGTGCCTCAGAATGAAAATCACCAACCCCTCATACGTTGCTAGGGGAGGTATATATACATAATTTACATAAGAAAATATCTAGCTGATGAGTAAATGTTTCATTAATATCGTGCCAACTTCTGGAGCATTGTAGCTGAGAAAGTAAATGCTGTAGTAACTCCTCAGTGCCTTAGCTGTCCAAAATGGTCAGAGAATATTGACTTTGTGACCGTTGGAGTCGGCTGAAGATGTGCTGCCCAAAATTTGCGCATTTTTTATCTTTTTGGCTTGCTGTCACTGTCTTTTGCTGAGTCACCCTTTCGGCTGCCTAAAGTGTTGTCTTTATTCTGCTTTTTTCCCTTTGCTAAGTTGAAGCTTACTAGGACCGAGCAACTGAGACTACTATGGCAGAATTTGTAGCATTTCCTGCCACCAATCCTCTTTGGGAAGCTGGTGTGTTCGAATTTTCACCAATGTTTCATCTGCCTCTGTATACCTGTAAAAATTAGGAGGAACCTCAAATAGGTGGTGGATTTCATTTTCAATAAAAAATAGATTTTCTAGTTTTTCATAAAGGCCCTGCCCTGTTGGAGGCCCTGTTTCCTCAGAAGTACTAGCAGATGCAGTGATTTGATTTTCAATAAAGGTTGACATCCTGGTGGCATATTGCTCATGGGGGAGCAGTTTTCTTGTGCCAGTTAGTAGGCTAGGCAATCCCTTTGCTTGCAGTGCTCGCATTTTGAGCTTATATTCATCTACCTCAGCCTGTATTTCTTGGCATTTCCTCTCTACAGTTTGCACAAAATTCCTAAGAGTTAGCACCTTTTTAGCTATGAGGACAGCATCTGTTCTGTTAACAATATTGATGGCTGCTAGCTCCTCTTGGTTCTGATTGTTCAGAAAATGTATCATTCTATTGGCCTGCTCAGGCCTATTCCCCAGTACTGTTCTAGCTTTCTGGATCTCAATCTGTGCTTTGCCAATTAACTCCATTTGTTCATGCACAGTCTCAATTGACTTCCATTATCTAGTAATGGATTGGTCAATTGGGGCCCACAAAATTCTTTTTATTTCTGCCATAGCACTTTCTAGCTTGAGCTCTTTCTCCAAGGCCTTTATTTTCTCTTTGAGGGCCTTTATTTCTCTACCTTGCTCTGCCACAGTCATCTTTGTCTTGTCATATTTGGCCTCTAGCTCCGCCAATTTCTCCTTGGCCTGCTTAATCTCATTAGCCTGGAGCTCCATCTCTTTGATAGCCTTAGTCAAATCTTCCATGTTGAAACTGGACTCTGGGGCTGTTGTTGTTGCTTCTTCTGTTGTTGCCGTTGTTGTTACAGGGGCTACTGCTGCCTCTGTAGTTGTTGCAGTGGTTGAAGTAGTTGGATGAGCTTGGGATGTGGATTCTCCCTGCTTGTCTTGCAGTGCCCCTTCAAGCTCCTTTTCCAAATCAAGGACCTTCTGGTTGAGCTGCATTATTAGATCAAGTTGCTCATCGGCCTCCTTTTCCTTCTGTAATTCTGATGTTTGGGGGTGCTCAGTGGGCAGCAGTTTCAATCTTTTCTTCAATGCATTAAGGTCATCTTCTTTTTTCTTCATGAGGGCCCTCACGCCCTTTGGGTCCTTAGGATCATGTCCTAGGTCCATAATGATGTCCTCTAATGATTTGATTCTGTTGTCCTTGGCCATGGAGGACATTCTCTCAAAATCCAACTGAATGTTGGTATTCTTCAATGATTCTTTTAATTCATGGGCCATTGTTGCCCTGTCCACCAAGGTGGCATAGACCATTTCTCCAGTCTGTTTGTGCAGTTCAATTTGGTCCATGGGGTGAATGTCTTTTGCCATGACTTCCACCCTTGTCCTTACAAAATCTGCAGCTGATTTAGGCTGCGGCACCTTAGGTTTGAAGTGGCTGAGGATCATTTTGTCCTCTTGAATGTCATATACAGACATTAACCCTTCTTGCTTGGCTGGTGTTGCTTTGAGGAACTGCTTGTACACTTCTATTCTCAGCAAGTCATTTTGTGCCTTTATTTGTTTGAAAGAAGCCTTAGTGCTTGAAGGCTTCTTGCTCTGCTGAGTGGAGGAGGACACCTCCAAGCCAAGCTGTAAGCCCTGCTCTTGCTAAAAGGAGCTTGTACCCGTTTGCTGGCTGTCTCCCCCTTCTTTCCTTGGACTGTCAAGGACTTCTTCACTTATTTCTTCTATCTCTGGGGAGTCAACCTTTTGCCTCTTAGCCTCAGGTTGCTGGGAGGATCCACTAGCAGGAGTGGACTCTTCTCTGTCTCTTTTCTTACCCCTCTCCTCATGCGCTGGAGTCTGCAAAATAGGTGTTGCTGGTGGTTCTGTTTGTGGTGGAGGGGTCTGCTCTTGTTGTTGCCCAATTGAAGAGGCAGGCTGTTCTTTTACTGTTTCCTCTTCAGCACCCATTATTCCTTTACCTTTATATGTACCTGATGCTGCTGTAGAAGGCGCCTGGGTGGCTGGTGCAGTTGTTGTGCTTGAGGTCCCTTCTCCCATTGGATGTGGTTGCTTGAAGATTACCTGCTGCACAAAATCTAAGTCAAGAGTCTTTTCCAAATCCTTGACATCCTTTTGCATTATCTCTTCTTCAGTTAATTTCTCAATTAATGTATCTTGTTTCCATTCTTACTGATTGGCATACTATTCAATGTGTGGATATTTGCAATGCTTATAGCCTAACAGTCTGTACTTAACCCTCCTGGCACAGATGAAGCCTTCAGGGTCATAAGGGACCCACTGGAAGCTTTTTGAGAGCTTGTAATTGTCTTTGAGGATTTGCTCAGCATCTTGCCATCCCTCTTTTTTATTCATGATGAAGGGGCCCAGGTGGTGCTTGAACTTGAGATGGGCTTTCTTTTCGGCACTGTGAAAGTGAGTGAGGTCAGAGTGAATGAGTTGCCTATAGTACTCCAAGGCAAACAATCTCATGGGCACATACTTTGGGAGCCTGTATGGACAGAGCTCGCAGCCATAGATTCTGATGACTGTATGATCCTGGTATAGGTACCAATCACCTATTTTATAATTTTTAGAGAGCTGCAGGGTTTTCTGTATTTCAAATGACACTCTGGGAGGAGGGGACCTCATCAACAAGCAAGAGACTGGGTATACAAATTGATCAATAAATTCACAATATGAATATGGTGAATTTTGGACTTGGTGGAAGACAGTTGTCTAGAAGATAATAGATCTTCTTTCTCCTTTAGAATCCAGCTTTTTAATGTGGCATGGAAAAGCCTCGGACTGGTAGTATATGAACATATGGTAGATATAAGATGAATACTTGAATATGCCCTCCCTATCTACATTGAAAAGCTGCTCATGTATCTTGTTGGCTATGAATTTGGAAAAATTATATTTGTAGGCAGGAGGTTGGCCTAGGCTATAAGCAGCTAGTAATACCAGCACTGTCTCATCAACAAACTCACTGGTTTTAGAGCCCAACACATAAGCAATCATGTCCAGCAGAAGTTTGCCTACATCAGTAAAGTGGACATATAAGTAGGGAGGTGGCCCTATGGGCTGGAGGTCAGGCCTCATAAATGTTCGGGTGATCTTCTGAATGTCAGCAGTGGATATCTTGGCACCTGTATCCAGCAGATAGTTCATGGAGAAAGGAAACAACAGCTGAGTTTGTTTGAAGTTGAGCATCTGGTTGATGGACTTAGAATTAATGTGAAAGAGGATGCTCCCAGATGGAGACTTGACAGCTCTGTGATTTGCATCATAATTCTCAGCACATAGGCAGATAATCTCTGGAAAAATGTTGACAGATGGGAGGAAGTAGTAAGGCAAATTGGATTCCCATATCCCATATGTATCATTGTTGTTTAAATAGTTATCTATCAATTCCTTGAAGGCCTGCAAATGGTTCCTATCACCCACAAAGTCTTGGATGAGGAAATCTCTGTCAGCAAGAGGCAAGGGCTCCAGGTCTTTATTTGGTGGATTTATGGGGGCAACACTGAGAGCTGTGGGTGCAGGAGCAGCCATTATGTAATTTCTGAATGTTACAAGGTAAGTGTAATAGCTTGCAAGGCTTTACTAGGAGTCAATTGGCAGATTAAATGCAGGTGCTAGATATGTTCTTCAAAGATAAATAGGCAAGCTAGGTAGGCTTGCCTCTGCTCTGCTTGGGTAAATTCACAGGGATTGTGAACAACTAGGATGAAATGCAGAGGGCAGGCAGGACTAAAATTGGTGAAATGCAGCTTTTCAAGCCTGTACTCAGCAAAAGGGAACAATGCCGGGCAGCTTGAGGACGAATTTGCAAATTGAGACCGCGAATTATTGTTTTAACATCAAATTTTGGAGCAGGGGGCAATGTGGGTTGCTTTGGTCCAGAATTGATTGAATGACAGTCTTTAATGTTGGATTTATCAGGTGTTTTATGGACAATTTGCAGAGAAATGGCAAAAACACGGGTGAAACAGGTGAATTCTGGCAAATACCTGGATAAATGATGCCGAGAGCCTCCGGGTTGAACAGTGGATGAAGAACACACTTGATTTGGTGAGTGGCGGCGTCTGAAGCTTTAAATTCGCGGCTTGGCGGCAGTTTTTACAGTGAACAGATAAAATGACTCTTCTTTGTTTCCAACGAAAATGACATAAAACGGCTAAATAGCATGTTTTTAACGATAAATTTGGAAAATATGGGTCATTGGCGCTTTTCCACCGATGACGTCAGCATGACGTCATGGCGGGCCTAGGTACGGAGGGTGACGTGGGCGCTGAGCTGGAGGCCAGCGTGGCAGGACACGGTGGTGGGTGGTGTGGGGTGGCAAGGTGATGTGGAGGGCCACGAGGCGCGGGGGCGGGGGCCGGTGACATGACGTCAGGATGACGTGGGTTGACGTGACAGAGGAGGTGGTAAGCGGGAGGGTGGTAAGCGGTCTCCCCGCACCGCTTTTGGGAGAAGGCGGTATCGGGGAGGGAGGCTCCGAACACCTCCGCCGGCTACCACGCGTCCAGCGTACGGGGGCAATACCGCCCGCTCCCCGGACGTTAAAGGGCGGCGGCTTCAAATCTCAAATCGCCCGCCCACCGTTGGATCAAGGGGGGCGGGAGATCAAGGGCTGGCGGGCGCCCCGACCCGTCGTGCAAGTTGGGGGGGGACCCGCCGGCCAATAAAATATTCATTTTAATATTTCGGGGCTTTAAACTTTGGTTAAGGGGTTTTCTGTGGGTTTGGGGTATGTGGGTTAAGTGTCGGGTTTAGAAAAATATGTGAATATTAGGTTTGAGAGGGGGAGAAAGGGTTTTTTTTTTATGAATTTTTTCAGGAAAAGGGTAAATGAGGGTTTAGCATAGGTTATTACTTTGATCAGAGGTTAGAGTAATCCCAAAGCAGGGTTGACTATACTCCCTGGTGGACTAATGTCTCCCTTAGAAGTATTATTTAGCTATAATGCTAAAGTGGGGATATTTATACATTGCTTGGGGTTTTATACACCATGGTGTTATAGTAATAGGGAAAGGGGAACATAGGGGATTTAGTGTAGATAGAGTTAGTAGTTAGTATTTGGAGGGGAATGTGAATGGGAAGTGATAGTTACTAAGCCTTTTAGGAATCAAACTTAGTTAGGGAGTAAATCAAAATGAAAAGAATTTTTACACAAGAAATGTGGCTTCTTTTTGAAGAGAGAAGTCACTTCTGACATGAAATTGTTACAAATGATGAGTATAAGGAGGACTGATCAGGTAGATCCTGCAGTGCTCATGGGGAGGTTAGTAAGAATTTTTGAAGGGGATGAGGGAAGTTAGTGATGGTTTAGTAGTTTGCCAAATAGGCCATTGCTCTTGCCTTTCTTCTGCTGGTGACCACATTGTGATTTTTTCCAAGTGATATGCTTAGATCTTGCTCTCTGCAACCTTCAACTGCCTACCCTACCTAATATGCCTAACATTTTTTCTTCCTTTGTACGGGTGCACTTAGCCTTGCAAACCCTGATAATTCTCTTTTCTTTTTGCTGCCCTCCTATCTAAGTCTACCCTTATGAGTTCCAAGGGCCCAGATTAAGCAGTTGGGCTCCTTTCTTTCTCTATCTACCTAGTCATCTGTCAAGCTTGATCTGTTTGAACAGGTACTTCCTCTCTAGTCTACAACATGCAATTTAAAACATGGTGAGGCCCAGCTTGAGCTGTTGGACCACCCATCAAAGTAGTAGTGGAAATTTGGACTAGCCACTTTCATGGTCTCTGTTTGGGGTTCATTTCTTTTATTTTTTCTTTGACCAATTCATTTTCTTGCCCTTTGATTCTTTTTTTTTTTTAAGGCATACCCTCTTTACATTTTTTAACTGTCTGCTTTCTTCATAAAAATGGAACCTTAGTAGCATGGAAGGTGAGCATTTTTGGCACTTCTACTGCCAATCATGAGAGATGAAAACCTATTGGTATAGGAGGCTAACACAAGAAAAATGAACTTTGGCTGTCAGAGCCTATCCTTATAGCTCCCTGTACTAACCCCATACTTGAACACAATCTCTGCAACCAAACTGCTTCCTTGCTTGCATGAGTGGCTGCCATGTATTCCACCTCTGTAGTTGATAATGCCACTACACATTGTTTCTTACTCATCCAGTTAACTGCACCTCCAAATAGGTTAAACACATACCCACTTGTAGATCTTCTCTGATCCAGATCTCCAACCTAGTCTACATCAACAAAGCCATAGATATCAAAACCTATGTCCAATCCTAGTCTTCCTTGGCAGCACAAAACATAATCACTAGTACCACGCAAATACCTGAAAACCCGCTTCACTGTTTTCCAATGCTCCTTTCCTAGTTTTGATATAAGCCTGCTCAATAGTTCCACTTAATGTATAATATCTAGTCTAGTATAGACCATCGCATACATCAAGCTACCAACTGCACTTGCATAAGGAACACGGGACATGTCCTCTTCCTCTTCTTGTGTCTTGGGACACTGTTCAACGGATAACTTTACACCAACAAGAATAGGAACCTTCACTAGTTTACTATCCTGCATATTAAACCTCTACAGTATTGTCTTGACATACTTCCTCTAGTTTAACCAGAGCTTCCTCTTTGCCCGATCTCTTTTAATTTCCATGCCCAAAATATAATTTGTAGCACCAAGATCTTTCATGTCAAATTTGGAAGACAATTGGGTCTTCAAATCCTGGATAATTTCTTTGTCATTTCCAACCAACAAAATATCATCCACATACAAGACCAGATAACTAACATGGTCACGAATTAATTTAAAATACACACAATGATCTTCTTTGCTTCTAGTGAAGCCAAGTCCCCATATAAATGTATCAAATTTCTAATACCACATCCTTAGTGATTGTTTTAACCCATACAAAGACTTCTTTAACTTGCATACCAGTTCTTTCTTACCCTTCACCACAAAGCCTTCAGGTTGCTTCATGTAGATCTCCTCTTCCATATCCTCGTGAAGAAATGATGTCTTCATATCCATCTCTTCTACCTAAAAATCAAAAGCAACAACAACAGATAAAAGTAATCTAATAGAAGCTACCTTGGCAACAAGAGAAAAAATATCACCAAAATCAATTCCCAACACCTAGGAATAACCTTTTTCTATTTTTAATTAATGGAAAAACCTGTGAGCAATTTTTGAAACCGACGTTTCGGACTAGCTAGGTGAGTCCATCATCAGGGTAATGAGATCTGTATTTTGAGAAGAGAGAGTCAAGAAAATGTGAACTAATTAATAGAAGGGCAGAGAGATAACTTAGGGTTGGAGAGGTCGGCTTGGTTTTCATATATTTATAAATTGATTAAGTTAGTTTTAATTTTTGTTTTACTTAATAAATTTTACTTAAGAAATTTAAAACTAAATTAAAAATAAAATCAATTTTAACCTATATTAAAAATAAACTAAATTAAAAATAAAATTAATTGAACCTAAATTTCAAATAAAATTAATTTAAACTAAATTTAAAATAAAATTGATTTAATTAATTAATTAATTAATTAAATTAACTTTAAATTTAGTTTAAATTTTTTTATTTTAATTAATAAATTTACAACTAAATTAAATTAATTTAACCTAAGTTAAAAATACAATTAATTTAAACTAAATAAAGTTAATTTAATTAATTAATTAATTAATTAATTAATTAAATTAACTTTAAATTTAGTTTAAATTTTTATTTTAATTAATTAATAAATTTAAAACTAAATTAAAAATAAAATAAATTAAACCTAAATTAAAATAAAATTAATTTAAACTAAATTTAAAATAAAATTAATTTAATTAATTAATTAATTAACTAATTAATTAAATTAACTTTAAATTTAGTTTAAATTTTTGTTTTAATTAATTAATTAATTGATTTAATTATATATATATATATATATATATATATATATCTATGTATTTTTATTTTTATTTTATTTTAATTTTTAATTTTTGAGCTGTAAATGCTGTCTCAAGGAAGAGTTTGAATAAATTAAAGTTACTTTATTTTATTCAGCAAGGGTTTCCAGGTATTACTTAGTTTAAGACCATCATCCCTATTCATATTATTAGAAGATTTTTCAATTTCAATTGCTTCTTTAATTCTTCTTTTTAAATAGTGGTCTTCCTTGTGGATTAATTTTGCTTGTTCCATGCACATATAGTGAGAGGAGGAACAAGCGTGCTCTGCAAGACTTGATTTGTCAGACCTATTTCTAGCAATATCACTAATGTGCTTTTTTAATCTTACTCCAAAGGATCTCCCTGTTTCCCCTATATAAACTTTACCGCACGAATAGGGAATTGAATAAACGCCTTTGTGACTTTTTGGGTCAATTGCATCTTTTGCAGATTCAAGCATGTTTTTTATGGTGTTAGGGGGGGTGAAAGCTACCATAATGTTGTGCTTAGCGAGAACTTTGGCAATTTTATCAGTGGTTCCTTTGATATAGGGAAGGGATATTCTAGGGTTTTCCAACGATTTCTTTTTGTTTTGTTTATAGGTTAAGGAATCTTTAATAATTTTGCTAATGGTGTGATGTTGATAGCCATTGTTTACAAAAACTTCCTGGAGATGGACAAGCTCTTCATCTAAATGTTCTGGGTCGGAGATTCTAGAGGCTCTGGTGGCTAGGGTTTTGATGACACCCATTTTTTGTTTAGGATGGTGGTGGGAGTTTGCATGAAGATACTTGTCAGTGTGCGTTTGCTTCCTGAAGACCTGGTGGCTTAGCTTGCCATCTTTCTTGGTGAGGAGGACATCTAAGAAGGGGAGCTGGTTGTCTTGCTCAATTTCAATGGTGAATTTTATGTGTATTTCTCCACCTTTCCTTTTGTGTTTGTATTCTTCTTGAACACCCATTTGCTGCCAATGTGTTTCCTTCCAACCGAGAACTCCATTAGGTCCCAAGCCTCATTTTTGTGCAAAGATGCCATTTCATCAACCATGGCTTCTTTCCAGAGTTTGCCATCCTCTAAATCTACTACTTCCTTCACAGTTTTGGGATCATCATTAGTAATAGATAAAGAGAAATTTGAACAAAAAGTAGATGGACTATACCTTTCTTACTGCCTTCTTGCTCGAACTGATCTTCTCACACCCGCAGTTTGTGGCTCTTCATCTCATGATTCCTCTTATGCTGTAGAGTCTAATTCTTCCTCCTTAAGATCAAATTCTATCTTCTCAGGTTCCTTTGATGGCACTTCATGTTTAGTAACATCTTTCACCTCTTTGAACACCACATCTCGTCTGTACACAACCTTGCTTGTTACTGGGTTCCAAAGCTTATAACCCTTTAAACCATCCTTATACCCAATAAATATGCACTTTTCAGATTTATTATCCAACTTGGTTCTTTTCTCCTTTAGAACATGTATATATGCATCACATCCAAATACCCTCAGATGTGAAAGAGAGGGTTTCTTACCAGTCCATACCTCTTGTGGAGTCTTATCCTCCAATGCTAGTGAAGGTGATTTGTTGACCAGGTAACATGTTGTCTCCACTGCCTCTACCCAGAATTCTTATCCTAATTTGGCACCACTGAGCATGCTTCTTTCCCTTTCCATCAACATCTTGTTCATTTTTTCTGCAACTCCATTTTGCTCAGGTGTATATGGAGTAGTCCTCTGTCGTACTATACCACACTTTTTACAGAATTCTTCAAATTCTTTACTGCAAAAATCTTCATCGTTATCTGTCCTCATCGCCTTTATCTTCTTCTCTATATGGTTTTCAACCAGAGCCTTAAATTCTTTAAACTTGTCAAATATTTCATATTTCTTCTTAAGGAAATATATCCATGTATTCCTTGAGAAGTCATCTATAAATGATACATAGTACACAGACTTACCAAGTGATGGAACCTTCACAGGTCCAAACAAATCACTGTGCACAAGATCTAATATCTGTTTCTCCCTCTTACCACTAGAGTGGAAACTCACTCAATTCTGATTCCCATATACACAATTTTCACAAAAATCAAAATCCAGAGAGCTATTACTCATACCCTCTACCATACCTCTACCATGAAGTATTCAAAGGCCCTTCTCTCCAGAGACCACTAGATTTTTTGCTCCACTTTCAAGAACCACAGAACTGTTGCACCCATCAACAATAGTGCTACCCTGTAGCTTGTATAGAGTTCCAATTCAAACTCCCCACATTAATACCAGTGCTCCCTGAACCATCTTACTAGTATCCTTCTCGAACACTGTTTTTTCACCTACATCATCAAACTTGCTTACAGAAATCAGATTTTTGGCTAATGCAGGAATATGCAGAACACCCAGAAGTGTTCTAGCCCTTCCACCTTGCAACTTCAACTTTATTTTTCCACGACCAACGATTCTAGCCTTCTTGTCGTCCCCCAAGAAGACATCACCACCATCATATTTCTCATACTCGTAGAACCACTCTCTAGCGGGAGTGAAGTGAAAGGATGCACCTGAGTCAATAAACCATGCCTCATGATCT
This sequence comes from Pinus tabuliformis, assembly GCA_031772625.1. Lineage (NCBI taxonomy): Eukaryota > Viridiplantae > Streptophyta > Pinopsida > Pinales > Pinaceae > Pinus > Pinus tabuliformis. The sequence continues at coordinate 237,864,709 of CM062808.1, read as the reverse complement.
ACGTGTGTACTTGAAGAAGGCAAGTACACATCCCCACCTTCATCTGAGGTGGTTTTCGCTTCTGCATAAGGAGCATCATCAGATCCCTTTCCTTTGTTAGGGGATTTAGATTTACAGTCCATTTTGCAATGCCCTTCCTTTTGCATTTCTAGCGAACCACCTTTACAGGTTTTCCTGGAGATTTATATCTCCCTCTACATTTAGATCTCCCACTCGATGACTTATTCTTGTTTATGCTCTGGGACTATCCTTGTACAAACAAGGAATCACCATTTTGGCTCTCCATATTTTTTTGTCTCATCTCCTCCATCAGCAAGGATGAGAATATTTCATCAAACTGTAACGCAGTTGAATTGCTACCTATTGCAATAACCAGACTATCCCACAAATCTGGTAGAGAACACAACAAACTTACGCACTTATCTTCATCTGAAATTTTAATATCAATAGACAATAACTAACTTACCACAGTATTAAATGTGTTCAGATGCTCTGTCACCGAGTCTCTATCTTTCATCCTCAGGTTATACAACTTTTTTTGTAGGAACAGTTTATTCACCAAAGAGTTAGAATGGTACAAAGTCCCTAACTTATCCAAAAAAGGCTTCGCCATAGCCTCCCCTGATACATTCAACAATACTAAATTTGAAACACACAATCATATTATTCTCTTAGCCTTCCGATCCAACTTCTTCCATTCTTCATCAAACACTCTCTTTGGTTTAGTACCTATATCTACAACGATCCACTAATATTTATCCACCAACAAATCCTTCATCTTGAGTTTCCATAACTCAAAACTCTGACCATTAAATTTCACGATCCCTAAAATAAGCCTAAGAAAAACCCCTCAACGACAAAGGCATCCCCTTGAAAACAAAATAGCTCTGATACCAAATGTAGGTTTTAACCCCGTACATAAATTGCATGCATATGAATTCTAAAACACAGAAAATAAGCAATGTGAGAGAATAACACATAAAACACATATACACAGTGATTTTCCCCTAGATCCAAAAATCGGGACTACCATCTTTATTTTTCATTATATTCCTTTCAGTTTTACAATACATATATATACATGCTGAAGCATCCAATACCATAGACAAAAAACCATCACGCCCAAAACCATGGATCGAAAATCCATCACATCCAAAACCATGTGCTAAAACCATGCAGAAAATCGTAGGTAGGTTCATCCTACCTAATATAGAGTCCCAAAAAAATTTCCCCAGGGGGCTACCTGCTGTTGCATAATCAACACAACAAAGGGGGGGCTTCACCCCTCCTCTAACCCCCCAGTTAACTACGTAGGCTATTCATTTAAAGAACATAACACAACCCAACATTCCTGAGAAACCCTTTTCACTTACACACATTGGCCTTCTGATCTTCTCCTCCTTATACAGTTTTTTTCCTTTCTCAATACCTCAAACCAAAACCACTTAGGACCCATGGTATTCTTGGATGGCATCAAATATTCATTACTCCACTCAATATTGTGGGCTGATACCATGGTATTGACCCCTGGTATTCTTTACTCTTGAATTTCCTTGATTTTCCAACATGTATGCACTTTTCCTCTTGTGCAAGTGTGTGTATATGCATACACTTCTTTTTTTCGATGAACCAATGTGTATACGTTGTTTTGACTAAGGGGACCTACGTATACATATAAACTAATTTACACCATCCTTTTCCTTCAACTTCTTCATTCTGATCAATAGACCATAGTTCCATCTTCTCATTCTTCTATTACACTCTGAGTTGCCTTTTATCAAAACTAAATTGACCTCTGAGTGAATTTCCATCAAGGACAACACTTGTATCATAATGTCAGAAATCCCATCCTTAAAAATCTCTCAAACCGCCTCCTACAGTAAAACAGGTCCTCTTGTAGCAATACATGCCCTCATGTAGCACCTCTTGTAACATCCTTGTAGCAGTGTTATTTTCAACTAATCTTTCTTCCCTCTTTGATCCTAAGCTAGTTAAGATGAATAATGGCCCCTAACATGTGATTTTATGATCAAGCAATACTCTAATACCACTTCAACGTCCTCTTTTCCTCACTGCAACCATCATCTAGAAAAACAGAGTTAGAATTGGTATCTTTATCGATAGGCATGTTAAAAATTAGATTCTTTTTTTTAAGAAATTGTGAAGAAGAATAAGGATGCATACAAATAGGTTATTTATGCGATTAAATTTGCAAATTATAGTAGCATGATTTACTTCTACAAGTAGATTAGCCCTTTTTATTTCATGCAATTCCAATTAGCATTTACATTTGAATGAATGGAACTTTCACTTTTGTAGCTATAATCAAGTTCAATTTTGATTTTATAGGAAGTCTCGACTATAGTTAGATGGAGGAATTGATCCAGATTCTCTGAGCTCCCCGAATTAGCCAAGATATTTTACTTATGTGATGTTAGAAAAATTGCATGTGAAAGAGTATGAAAAACCACATGTGCATGTTTTAAAGAAGAGGAAACCTAATGAAAACCATAAAATCAAAGAACACAAACAAGTTAATAATGAAGCTCACCCAGTACGGGTTATGTCTCCGGGCCATGTGTCAAGTGTGGGGAGGGAACTTCATTAAATGTTGCAAGATGATGATGAGTGCACGGTGTATTATTTTTCATTACAAGAATAAACTTCCTCAATTAGAGTGGGATGTATATCCACGAGACATTCTCCTATAGGAAATCTCACCCATATGGGCCCTCCTTTAGCATGAAAAGATTTTAAATTCTCATGTGAAGTCACATACAAGTATCCTCCAACATAATGGTAAAAAAGGATCTCAAAATCAAAATCATCATCAGCGAATCTAAAGTACGACATGACATCACTACATCATATACCTCCATTTCTGTGGATGGCCTAAAAATGCACAGCTCTATAGAAGAAATGTATTGCATCGTTGAATTCGTGGCATGAAATCATGTCAAATGATTGTAAACATGACCCCTTTCTAACACTGTAAAAATCTCGACCCTCAAGAATCTCAAATATTTCCCAAAGATTCCTTCTCATTGGCGGGCTGAAATTTTGTTTCTCGGATGACAATTTTAACTTGACCACTCCACTCCTTCCAAAAAACTGATTAAAATGTGTATAAAGTCATCCTTGTTCTCAAACTGCCAAAATTTTCCCCTTAGGAAGTCTTTTAAATTTCTCATGATTCCAAAAATATTCCTCTCTGCAAGTTGATGGAAATTCCACTACTCAGATTAGAAAAATTATCATGCCATTAGAATCCTAGTGAAATTCTGGTTCATTTCATTATAAACTTAGTATGAATCTGACACTGTGAAAATTTGGCCCCAAGTGAATCTTTCAGATTCGTCATGATTCCAAAAAGTTTAATATCTACTAGTTCAGTAAAAATTTGTTTCTTAGATGAGGAAATAGTTTACACCATCAGACTCCATGGGAAAATGTGAGTAAATTGAGTATAAAATTGATATACTTCTGCCTCTATTAGAAAATCATCCTCCAAGGGAATCTTTCAGGGTCCCACCTTAGTTTGTGTGTAGCTCAAGGTTCCATGCACCTTGGTTTACATGCTTAGTTCTCCTCCCTGTTCACTCCTGGGTGAATGGCAAATTTGTGTTTAAATATAAAATTCTTGGGCAAATTTTACAATGGGATTGTTGGCTCATTGACTAGCATATTTTTTTTAAATATAATGATTTGGGGAGGTCCTGGGGTCAAACCCCACGGGACCCCAAGTGGTTGTTGAATGCCTGATTTTTTTTTGCATGTATTTAAATACGATGGAGTATTTATGTGGTGTCATCGGTGGCATGTCAGCCCAATCGGTCGGCACAGGTTTGACACCCGTCGACCTCCTCAAATGGGATGTTCATTAGCCATTATATCTATATATATTTAAAAAATTATAATAACATTTAAAAACCAAACATCATATTTTTAGGGGTCATTGGAAAAAGTAAGTAGGCAACAAATTTGCTTTTTCCAACTGCCAAAAAATGTCACCGTGAATTGCCAAATTGTCACCTCATTAATGGTCACCAAATTTGGCAGACTTCCAGCTTTGGAGCCTCCAAATCTAATTGTCGCTCTACTAACTTTAGCCAGGGGGCCTAGTTTGACCAGAACTTTGACTGGCCATAACTTTCGCATGCAATGTCGGATTGAAGTGTCATTTGTGGAGTTCGAAATCTTACTAAGAGCTCTTCGATTTGAACCTAGTTTCATTCCAATCTAATAAATTTGATTTTTGAGCCTTTACTAAGTCCTCTTTGATTTCTGAGTGTCTCTCGAGCCACCTAGATCATTCCTTCCCACTATGGAGATTTTCGTCCTCCAAAAGCATGAGCATAATATGCAATATGATGTGTTTCCTTGTCTACACAACAAGTGCCCTTACATGCCACACTTCCTTGCTTAGAGTCATAAGTGATGAACCCACACCTACATCCCCTACAAATGTGTAGTACAATCTTTGCAAACTACATGTTCAATTACATGACCAGTGATGACCAAATCATATGATATAAAATTAAACAGCAACACAAAACAATACAAATATAACCATAAATATAGAGATACAGTAGAAATAATAATTCATTTCATTAATATCAAAGCATTGAAATATTCTTACAAAAAGAATGGAAATAAAATAGATCGGGCGATGGTATCTTATCTCTAAGAAGATATGTGGTGACTACATGACTTTGAACTTTGTTATAATGAGGCTCAAAGGCCTATTTATTATTGAGAAATAATGGAAAACCGTAAACATCCAAAAACATAATCCTAGGAGATGAAGCGCCAAAACTATGGGCCCCGTTTAGGTAAATTGGTACATCAACTTTCTGAGGTCATAACTTTGGTATACGATCTTCATTTGACATGCACCATACCTTGTTAGAAATATATATTCAAGGAATACAACTATCATCTCCAATCATTAATAAAAGAGGCATGTTTGTGCATTTTCCAAAAAAATATATTTTAGGGCCTAAAAATGCCTCGGGAAGTTCAGGACCTAAAAAACTACCCAAAACAGTAAATTATGCTTCAATTAAGGAAACTGAAAGAAACACTAGTGGGGGTCCATGTGGAATAGGCAGGTGGCCACCAATATCCACCTGGATTAGTTCTTTCCCCCTTAGGAAGCAATGGTTCCCATTGCGTTCAGTGCCTCCATGAGATGGGGAAACCTATGATGAACTTGGTCCCTGGTGAGCCACTTGCCTTGGTGTAGGAATTGGTCAAATTTGATAAACTGATACTATTGGGTCTTCTATTGGCGATTATTTTGGATCTATGTGTCCATGATACGATCAGTTGTGGTTAGTTCCATGGAGTATGGGTTTAACTATGTTGGTGTGAGTTGTTCTGCAATGTCGGATGTGTCCAGTAATGGTGGAAAGTATGGCTGAAGGTGGTCCACATTGAACACTTGGTGCATGCCAACTAATGGTGGAATATTGAGCTCAAAAACATTGTCCCCCATAGCCTTGGTGATGGTGTATGGCCCATATTGGAGCCACTGAAGTTTATGGTGGGGCCGAGTGAGGCGCGCCTTATGCAAATGTAGCCAAACATTATTTCCCACCTGGAACTTGTGTGGCACCCGATGTTAATCATGTTGTTGCTTATACTTAGCATTGGCTTTGTCCAATATGTCATGGACCTACTATGGGATGTGTTGGATGCACTCAATTAATCTATTAAGCTTGTCATCTTCAGACTGGGTATGGGCTTAAGTTTCCTGAGTAGCTACAAATGGTATCACCACATCAATGGGACTCAGTGGCTGGAATCCCAACCCCACCTAAGCGGGGTTGTGGCTAGTTGAGCTATGGAGAGCTCTGTTGTAGCTGTGTTGGACATAGGGGAGGCTTTCATCCCATGTGTGTGGATGCTTCGATTTTTACATTCACATAATGTGTATGGTCATCTTGTTGAAGACCTTTGTTTGGTCATCAGTTTGGGGGTGGAAAGTCGTGTACTTAGTGAGCTTGGTATCCAACATCGATCAGAGACATGACCAAAATGTACTTAGAAAAGTGTTGTCTCGATATGAGATAATGGACTATGGGATCCCAAATATTACCCAAATGCATTCAAAGAAGAGCTTAATAGTTGATTCTATTGTGATACTCTTCTTGCAGGCTGTTAGAATGGCTATCTTAGAGAATTTGTTGACAACCATGGAAACACAGTCATTTCCATGCTTAGTATAAGGAAGGTCCAACATGTAATACATGGATATGGATTCCCAAGGTCGAATAGGAGTAGGCAAAGGAGTATATAGGCCTTGCTTCTTGATGGTCAGTTTGGTAATGGCACAGGCAGTGTAGGATCTGATGTACTTCCCAACATCCTGTTGAAGGTTCGGCTAATAAAAATACTTTTGGATCACTATAAATATTTTCTCTACTCTGAAGTGTCCAGCAACCCGACTATAGTGCATCTCCCAAATCGTCTTGGCACGCACACTCAAAGGAACACAGAGGTTTCCTAGGTGACATAGCAGTGTATCTTGGATGTGAAAATTTGGAACTTTCTTTCCTTCCAAGAGCACCTGGTATGTGTTTCCAAATTTTGGATCACTCTTATACAGATGCGGTCACCCAAAAGTCTTGTTCCCACAATAGTCTAGCACAGTGGTTAGTGCCATGACTGGAATTCAACTAAGATAGTCTAAAACATTATTGGAGTTATGCTTCTTGTACTTAAAGTTCAAATGGAATGTTGGAAATACTGAGAGGGGGGGTGAACCAATATTCCTTTTCAATTGTTATTTTTACCAGCTAAATCATTTATATTTAGCACACAAACTAAACAATAGGAATAAATTATTTTATTAATATAATATTTACAATAAATTAGGTAAAATATATATAAGGTTCCAACCTATTTCCAAGCACCAACTTGGTCTTTTGTGAGGCTCCAACCTCTAGGGCACCAACCCTATCTTCTCAAGGCACCAACCTTGTGTTTAGGAGCACCAACTCCAAGGACACCAATCCTTCCAATTTTGAGGCACCAACCCAAGGGATTCGACCCTATCTTGTCAAGGCACCAACCTTGGATGTAGGAGCATCAACTCCAAGGACACCAATCCTTCCAATTCTGAGGCACCAACCAAAAGGGTTCAGACCCTACAGTTTTGGTTTGTCAAGAAATGTTTTGATTGTATTACACTACTCTCAAAATCTTCTTCACTGTGTTTTGTCAATTTACAGCTTCACTGCTACATCAATGACAACCTATCTTCATATGAAGGAGTCTACAAAGTTCTTCATATTACCCAAACAGAGCCCGCAAATTTACCTCATAATGATTTAAAATAGCCATCATGATCTACAAGAGTCTTCACGCAACTTCAATGTGTCTACAATGAACTGCACTAAGCTCTACACAAAAAACAACTCTCTATTTCAAGCCTCTATGCTCACTGTCATGGTAAATGCTTCAGTAGTGACTTCTTTAGAGAAGTGAATGTCATGGTTTCATATGTGCATTCAATTAAAAAAAAACCTGTTTATCCTGGGATAATCTTCATAGATCTACAGAGCATCCTTTTGAACTATTATCTGAATCACTATCAAACACAGGTCTGATATTTTCAATAAAAAACCCAATCAACTGACTGTTTGACCTTTTCATTCTTCTTCTGTTGGACCTTTCAGCTTCTTTCTTCACTCGCAATCCCACAATCGCAATTTTCATGAAAATCCACATTAATGGAGGTCCCTACACGTCATGGTTTTAATCCCGTAATCGCAACTTCATGAGAATCTCTCAATCACAACATTCAATATCACCGATATTCAGATATCACCCCATAGCAGATGTGATATTTAATAGATTGTCTTTAATAAGTCTGTCGGGTCCACAACTCTATCACAATTAGCGGTTTGAAATCCCTTTGAAACTTTCGATTACTACGGATGTGATATTTTATTAAGTAATGCTATAATGGTGTAGTGGGTCCACAATGCTACCCTAGTCGGCAGTTCGGGGTTTTATCACAATCACATTTTTAGTGTGACATTCCTTTAAGACTTGCAATGTGAAGGTTCTGATACATGTTGATGTGATATTACAATAGGGCATGATATAATGGATCAATTGGGCCTGCAACTCAAATCATAATCGGAGGTTTCAACATGACAAGGCTTTAAAAACTTGTGGTATGGTAGATGTGATATTTCTTTAGGGCGTGTTGTAGTAGGACCATTGGGTTCGTAACTTATATCGTAATCAGAGACTTCAGTGTAACAAGGTTTCAATACTTGTGACACAACGGATGCAATATTGTATTGAGGTGTGTTGTATTTAAGCGATCGGGTCCACAATGCATATCTCAATCAGGGGTTTTGAGCAATGTTACATAACTTAATATAATGGAGCCACCGATAAAGTTCCTTCGATATAAATTATCTGATGCGGTGTTATTACATGGTTTTATTCTTGGGTTCTTGCTCCTGTGACTTCTCTTCACTCTTCTGCTCTTCCGATAGTTGTTGCTCATGTGGCTTATCTTCCTGTGACCTCCGATAACTTTGTTTATTCTCCTCCACAATTTTCTTCTTCTCGGTTCTTCTTGGGCATATATTACATGCAATACTTCCGATATGGCTCCTCCAATGTTTTCTTCTTTACTCATCTGATATCACTGTTGCTCTTTGTTCTTGGGTATATGCGATAACCTACTTCCTTGATGGCATCTGATGAACTCTTCCTCTTATTCTTTGGCTTCATGGCTTCTCCTATTTACTCTTTCTCTTTCTCTTTTGATGTCTTCCAATATCTTTCCTCCTTGGTTCCACTATTTATATTATGTTTGTATTCAATCCTTGGATCCTCAATGAGTAGTATTATGATCAATGGGCATCAATGGGAAACCACACATGTCACAAGAATTTTCCATCACAAACAAAACCGTATTGACATCAATGACAACCTTGATTAAAAATATCCACCTTTGTCATTGATGGCAATATTCTTTCACTTTCAACATTCTCTGCCCCTTTGACATCAATGGAAACGAGGTACCCAAGTACTTCCCCTGTCAAGCTGCTTCTATTCTTTATGAATATAATATTTTTATGGGTATGTTACTCCCCCTGTCATGGTGCTCTTATTTTTACTCAAGATAGAAGGATTGCTACCTGATCATCAACTAGCACATTATCCCCTCTTCATGTCTCAGAACTTCTTCATAATGCTTTCAACAATGCTTAAATATGCTCCACTTCAATGCTTCAAAACAGACTCCAAATCGTCATACACCAAATGTCCAAGTCCAATTTTTTATGCTTCTACACCGTATTCTGTTGTCTCCACAATTATAATTAAGAGGCCTTCACAGCATGAATCAAGAGAAAATGCCACTGAAATTGCCATTCTGGCTATCTTTCATCAAATGAGGATTCCTTTGTATCTTTGTGCTTCTCCTTAAGTTGCTGAGCTATATTCAACATCACAACATTCTCCCTCCCTTTTTTTTTAATATCTAGTTTTGGCTATCTTTTAAATTCTTTCTATTGGTTGACTGTTATAGAAATTTTTGGGCACTGCAACCCCAATCATAAATATCAATAAACCAAGGGCTCTTAAGTCCCTAAAAGTGTTGTTCCGACCCCTAAAAGAACAAGGTCAACTGATTACATCTTCTCCCAGAAGTTCTCCATGAAAAACTACTTAGAACTGGTCAAAACTGGACCATTTCACCTGCTCCATACGCAAAGTGTGTTGCATCCCACCTGAATACACACAATAGGTGCGATGCATGTCAAAAATCCCTTCTATGGGGTGCGATGGGCGAGAAGGGACAAATGGCAGGGTCAATCCGCAAGGTGGAGGAGCATGGAATCTTCCAGAAACTTCTCCTGTGACACTTGCCTCTCAGAATTCGACCAGGGATGAGTAAGAGATCATCAATCTCCAAGTGGAATCAAGAACTATCAGAGAGAAGACACTAATCAAATATCAAAAGCTGACTCACCCCCCTTGCAAACATCAATATATGGATCCCTCATACCAGAGATCCAGAGGCTGGAATTTTGTATCTTGTAAGGAAGTGCTGCTAGTTTCTTGGTGCAATATCATAGTGTTGGGTGATCTAAGCTTTTCATGAGGTGAAGAAGGGCTTCTTGCTGAGAGGATGATGCTGGGTAAAAAAAATTGGTTGTAATTATCTTGGCTCTTTCTTGATTATCAATAAAGCTATTCAAGTTTTCCTCCACATGTTTGTATGATTAATGTTTTATGCATTTGTGTGGTCAATGTACATCTGATCCTATATTGTTTATGATAATATATCTATGTTATTGGATAGTATTATGCTACTTTGATTCTACAGGTACCATGTGAAGTTGGGTGGACAAGGAAGCGAGTAGCAAAAGATCTATCAGAAGGGAGAGGAATCGAACAAGGAACCAAGCGCAAGACAGAGGTTCGTCTCCTTTATTCTTCTCTCATCTATCTCTCATAAAGGAAAATGAAAGTAGTTTTAGTTTTTTTTTTTCTAAGGTAGCTACCAGCCTTAGTGGGATTAGAAGCTCTGTATAGACACTATTCCCGGTAACAAAATGGCGACTCCGCTGGGGAGTGAGTAGATTGTTTGTTCATCTACATTTGTTTACTTTATAAACTTACAGATGGAGCCTGAAGTCAAGCCAGCTAGCCTTCGAACTGCATTTGCTATGCAAGTGCAAAGTAGATCAACGCTGCTTCAATCAATCTCCAAGTTTTGTTTATGAATTAAAAAATTGATTTACAAGCTCTCTAATTGCCCTCGTGGTGGCTCTAGTAACTTATTTAGATCTACCCCTATGATTGATTTACTGATTGCCACTTGCTTGGCCTAAATCCCTGAACTGAACTGCAAACTGTGACCCGGAATCCAATCAAAGTCTCGTCCCTGGTCCAGCGCATTGTCTGTTCTGTGAACTTCAAATGCAGCTCACTTCCCGAGTGTAGTAGGTGCGTTTCATTTCAGTTTCACTGTGTTACAGGTGTGCTGATCAGACAAGACCTTGTTCCTAAATTTTGGTTTCTGTGTTCATTCTTTTCAGCTCTATTCAGGAGTTTTTCTACCTATAGTCAGTACACCTCTATTTGAAACCCCTTTCCTTGCTATTATTCCACCTCCATTGTGCAAATAATTGTAAATGTTTTTATGTATTTTTTGAGTCATTTTCAGTTCTCCTTTACAAAGAAGTAGCGTAATTGCACTGTCGTTTCTTGATTTGAAAGTGTCGCAAGTGTCGTTTTCAGTCATAGAAGAGAATCTGATTGTTCTTGATAGTCAATTACCCTGTTACTCTTGTATTTGATCTGAATTAGTAGTTTTTTCTAGTGTCGAAAGCAAGTTTTCAATTCCAAATCGCAAAGTGTTGTCATTGTCCTCATTTTGTCTTGAAAAGAAACTTGTTAGTAATTGTCGCTTTAAAAAAATAATTCAGATTTAGCTTTCCTTTTATCATTTACACATTAAGAAGGCTAAAAACAAATAAATGCATGTGCATTTGCATTTAGACTATTTGTTGGTTTGATTTAGGACAGTGCATATAGTGTGTGCTCTTTTCTCTTTGTTGAAAGAACGCCATCTCTCTTTCCTTAGTAGCTAGGATTTTCATTTGGAAAAAGAAGACTAAATGACTGTTTATCATCTTAGATTTCATTTTAGGAATTGTACATCTACATCATGTGGTGAACCTGAAAGGAAAATTTCTTAAGCAATATCAACTATAAAATAAATTTAATGAATCTAAAAATTCTTTGGAACCTAACGCACAACATCTAGAAGTCTAGGCTAGAGACGTATTCTGGCATCATAAAGCCTGGTAACTGTTGTTTTCACTGTTGGTTGGGTGATTCCTCCACTTTGAGACAATAAGTGCCAGTACGGACTTGTGCTCCCATGTACCATCGAGTATATTTTGGGAGACCACAATAGGCTTTATCCTTTATCCATAGGAAGCCATGTCTGCCACCCTATCGTTCGCAATGCACTGAACACAGCATTCGGGAAGATTGACTGCCATACCGTAAAAAGTATTCTGCAGTTTTGCGATTGGTTTGGTAATCCCTCTATCTAGATTTCCATAGCAGTCCCTTTCGTTCCTTTTCAGACTCCTTAACGGAAAAGGTCCATCTGAGAACTTGTCACTTCAGGCTCATTAAAAATTGAAGGCGACTAGAGTCATCTTTTGTTTTTTCTCGACTCTTAAAAACTGAAAAAATAAGTTGTGTCAAAGCTTCTAAAATTTATTTTAAACAGAATAATCATCACCTTTCCTGCGTTGGTCTTAGGTTGAAGAAAATGGAGTCCACCAACCAAGGAGTTCCCCTTGGAGGAAATCCTAGTCCATTCTCCTCTTGGGGAGATGTTGGTGCGCCCCATATGGCCACATTGTCACTTCCAAGATTGACAATTGGCTTGCCCGTATGGCTTTTCTGAACCTCCGTCATTCAGAACACCACGATTCCTGAACAATCGAGTCAGCAACTAAACGATACTAGAGTTACCCCCGAACCCTCTACTTCATCCAATTCTTCCTCTCCTCCTTCCTCTTCGCTTGATGAAGCTGGTAAAGCCAAAAATCAAGTACCTGAGAAGAAGAAGGAAAAGAAGAAGAAAGAGAAGAAGAAGAAGGAGCCAAAGGCGAAAAGGGGCAACCAAGCATCGTCTAGCGAAAATCCACACACTGCACCGACCAGGCCTAAATTGCCATGTGTCATTTGCAAAGGAGACCACTATCATCGAGATTGTCCTTGCATCCCTCGGATCTTAAGGGACTGGTATCCTCGTTTGCACAATCCGGTGTTGTCAACCTCTGGTGATCATGTTGAAAGTACACCGTCAACTAGTGAAAGTGAAGCCCCTGGACAAAAAGGAAAATGTAAATTTCCTTGTAAACTGTGTGAAGGCGATCACGCCATCCACCATTGTCCCTTCTTAGATGAGGCTAAAAGAGTTTTGGACGACCGTCCGGTTTCACCATTACAGCTTCCTCTTGGATATAAGAAACTCTTGCCGAGTCTGTCACTAGTTGAAAATCTGGCTGACACGCCCTTGTGGTTGGCCGAAGCATCTATCATTGAAGAAAAACCATCTGAATCCATACCAGATGGAAGTCAAAAGGTCGAGGCGGCAGTTGACCTGGTCTTGCCTTCAGAGGATCCATCTTCAGATGATACAATCACTGAAGAGAACAAGAATGACACCGTTCAAATTCTCTTCATAAACACAGACTCCAATGAGCATGGGGGCAGTCTACCCATTCCTTTACTGCAGGAAGGAAGTTCTTCAGAGTCATATCCGGCCATCTATTCGGTCCCACCTCCAAGCAACCTAGTTGTTTCATTTGACTGGAATCTACTAGGAAGACCCCGTTTACCGACTAGTGTACCATTCCAAATCATTGCTCAAGTATATAGAATGGTCATGGCCGGTACCATCATAGATGAAGGGGCTTCTGTGAGTATCCTTTCCTCAACTTCTTGGAAAGCACTTTGTTCGCCATCGCTTTTACCTGAAATGACAAATCTAACAGGCTTTGACAAAGGAACCAGTCGACTGTTAGGGATCCTTCCCGATGTGCCCATAACATTGAGAGGGAAAACTGTTCACATGAACGTAATGGTAGTCCAAGGACCCCTGGATTATAATCTACTCATTGGACGAGACTATATTTATTGCATGGGAGCCATTGTCTCCTCACTCTTTAGAGTAATGTGTTTTCCGCACGAAGGAAGAGTGGTCAAGCTCGTAGACCAGCTTCATTCCCCGGTTCACGCATAGCAAATAGTCATATACCATCCCTAAATGGTCTTTTCATGCAAGGAATGTCTCGTCAATCCCCAATCCGTCTACCTGATCAGCACGAGTGATTCGGGGGACATGACTGAAACCCAGGGGCCATGCACCTTGGTCTGCTTCGGCAGGAAAACTTTAGGTATAGGGTAGGTTTCCGCGAGGGATATATGACTAGTCTGACACAACCATCCATTTAGGAAAATGGGGATTAGGCTAGAATAAGATTCCCTCATCAAAGTTATGTGAGTGGAGGCATCTGCACCACTCACCTTTGTTTATTTCGGTAGACATCGCCGAAGAAGTGTTTTGTTTGTAACACAGATAGAACAATCTTTGGTAACCTGAAAGAGGTAGGCCTTTCTCGATAAAATAGATGTTTTGTCTGCAAATTGAGGGGTAACCTCGAAACTATATTTCACTATACCTAGGGGCATGCAAACCTTTTGGCATGCAAGCGAAGAGCGACCATTTATTTTTTAAATTTGTAGGTCCTCTAACCCTCTAAACTCGTAGGATTGGTCGTTTCCTAACTTGCATAAAGAAAGGATGTGGGGCAAAGCTTTGAAAAAATGCCATTTTTAGATGAGACATTCTTATTTTATGACTGGATTGAGTAGTTTTAACGCGGACTTCAAGCTCGTTAAAAAATAAACATAAGCAATGAGAAAGTGTTTCCCCCAGCGTTTAAGCTCATTTTAAAATAAAAAATGAACCACTTTCCGGTAAATAACCGTCGTGAATGTAGTACTTCAGCCTTTAAAGCCTTGGTCATGTTCTCATCATCACCTCCACTCTGTATTGGCCAATCATTCACCTTCACTTGATTGTTTACCCCTTTTGAGGAACATCTACAAAGAGTGATCCTGTTAGCCATCCTTGTAATACTGCCGTGATTGGAAAATTCCAAGCCTTACCCGGAATCAGCTGCTACCGGAATTTATCACTCGTTCCTCAAAGACGAGTCTCCTTTAAGCTCTTTTCAACTGACTCGTAAAATATGAAAAGATTGCCGAGCCATTGGCCTCTCCAGCTCGTTAAAGTGATCGGAAGTGCTATCCCTCCTTTAGATTTTAATCTTTTTGGACCTGAGGGATTATTACACAAAAAGATCGAGCGCTTGTTTTGTTTGGCTCGTTAAAAGTACCGAAAATTCATCCCTTCTATATTATTTTATACCTTTTCAGACTTAAGGGATTAGATGACGAAAAAGGATTTTTGGAGTTTCCTTTACGTCCCTTTTCGGACTCTCTAAAATTGAAAAGGACCGAGTTATCTTTGTCGTTAAACTCGTTAAAACCTAATAGCGACAAATTTGTCCATAACAGACAAGAACGAGTTTCACTATCGCTAGGCTCGTTAAAACATAGTGATGGGTTTGCCCGAAGGAAGATTATAGAACAAGCATATGTTATCCTCCTCAAGCTTGACAAAAATTAAGAGGTACTGGTCAGCAATGACTGGGGAAAAATTGGGAAGAAAACTTGAAGAAACTTTGTTGGTAGCAAGTAGCTCTGGAACATGACACTTTCACTCCGCATCCAAGTCGGGTTGGGTTGTTCCATTCACTGGTCACATCACCATGGTTCCATCACACCATCCACATTTGGGGTTAATGCTACTGATCCACCATGTCAGTGTCGCCGATATGTTCAAGAGAAGTCGCTCAGAAATTTCACCTGTGTCTCACTCACTGCAATACATTTACGCTCCATTCTTTCATGACCGCCACCCTGAACCTTATATCACCAGATCATTTTCACCTCCATTAAAATTATTTGCTCCGTTCCGTGTCATTGATGTGGGATTCACTAAGGCCCTCCTATGATGGATCGCTACTTGTCGACATCAGCTCATTATCCAAGAAGTCGATCTAGGAACAACCCTTTCAGTGCTTTGAAGCTTGCATGCCTCAATGGCAAGTTTCTCACTTCCAGCGACAGGTTTACATCAATGGCCTTCGACCGAAAGATTTTGCATGGTGTTCGATGCCAAGTCCTTTATTCACACCATGTAAATTGTACTGTAGTACCTTGAGGGTCATCATCATTATCGGTGATTCCTCTCGCGCCTGTTAACAACTTACATCATTGGCTACTAATCAGGCGATGTCTTTCCATGTTCGACTCCAAAACATCTCTCACATGGATCGACTTGTACTTTGAGTGAAGATAAAACGAGATTGAAGACCCCGGATCTAGTTTCATCCATCTGGGCTGCGATATATATTTAGGAAAATAAAGACATCAAATGTACATCATTGTTGCACAGATAATCATCCAATCTAAGGGATGATGGCTCTACCAGAATCATCAGTCTACACTCAGACGATTGTCTGTCTCATGTACATGAAAAATGAATTTATAAAGTTGATCATGGGAATGCCTGCCTCAGCTAGATCATGAAAATATTATGAAGATAATGTATTGTATTGTATCTTATTACAGGTCTCCTTCCAGCTTGAAAGAACTTCAGATCCTCATGATAAAGAATTTCACCCGACATCGACAAATTAACGACCTCATGCTTTAGGGGGCAAATTTTATAGAAATTTTTGAGCACTGCAACCCAAATCATAAATGTCAATAAACCAAGGGCTCTTAATTCCCTAAAAGTGTTGTTCTGACCCCTAAAAGAACAAGGTCAACTGATTACATCTTCTCCCAGAAGTTCTCCATGAAAAACTACTTAGAACTGGTCAAAACTGGATCATTTCACCTGCTCCATAGACAAAGTGCGTTGCATCCCACCTGAATACACACAGTAGGTGCAATGCATGTCAAAAATCCCTTCTATGGGGTGCAATGGGTGAGAAGGGACAAATGGCAGGGTCAATCCGCAAGGTGGAGGAGCATGGAATCTTCCAGAAACTTCTCCTGTGACACTTGCCTCTCAGAATTCGACCACGGATGAGTAAGAGATCATCAATCTCCAAGTGGAATCAAGAACTATCAGAGAGAATACACCAATCAAATCTCAAAAGCTGACTCACCCCCCTTGCAAACATCTATATATGGATCCCTCATCCCAGAGATCCAGAGGCTGGAATTTTGTATCTTGTAAGGAAGTGTTGCTGGTTTCTTGGTGCAATATCATAGTGTTGGGTGATCTAAGCTTTTCATGAGGTGAAGAAGGGCTTCTTGCTGAGAGGATGATGCTGGGTCAGAACATTTGGTTGTAATTCTCTTGGCTCTTTCTTGATTATCAATAAAGCTATTCAAGTTTTCCTCCACATGTTTGTATGATTAATATTTTATTCATTTGTGTGGTCAATGTACATCTGATCCAATATTGTTTATGATAATAGATCTATGTTCTTGGATAGTATTATGCTGCTTTGATTCTACAGGTATCCTGTGAAGCTGGGTGGACAAGGAAGCGAGTAGCAAAAGATCTATCAAAAGGGAGAGGAATCGAACAAGGAACCAAGCGCAAGACAGAGGTTCATCTCCTTTATTCTTCTCTCATCTAGCTCTCATAAAGGAAAACGAAAGTAGTTTTAGTTTGTTTGTTTCTAAGGTAGCTACCAGCCTTACTGGGATTAGCAGCTCTGTATAGACACTATTCTCGGTAACATTGACAACTTTTTGCAATGCTTCAATTATGCTATATTCTTCCAACTGCTCTTGCTTCAAGTTCCATTCCCATATGTGTCTATTTGTTTGAAGGTTGCCTCTATTACTGTCCTTGATTTACCTGTTCTCACATCATATCCTTGAGTTGAGATGTTCAACTTCTGTAATAATAGCAACATAGTTCTTTATGCCATTTCTTTAGAATTAAATGGCCTTCTCTTCTACTCAAATTTCTACATAGTAATCAAGTAGAAAAACATATTCAACAATGGTCCAATGGATAGATAAGATATCATGTGCTTCAATGGAGTGTTCCTGAGAAATGATCTATCAAAGAATGATTGTTAGAATAGCTCATCAAGGATTTCATATGGACCCTTTTACGGATAGCTTCTGCAATAATGATCAAGAATCACAAGCTCCCCCTAACTGTATGCATGGTCTCCTTTTGGTAGAATCCTATCATCAAACACTCGGTATATCAAGGATATCTTCATCAAGTCAACAACATATGTTGTTGACTGGAGAGTTTAGGAGATTTTTGGATTGTATTTTCTTTCTTCTCCATATTTGTGTGACTTTCTTCTTTGGCATGGTTCTAGTATGGGTAGGAACCCAAGTTACAATCACGTGCCATATGACGAATTTTATGACACTTGAAGCATTTTATGTTGGTCATGAATAAGAATTCATGACTTCTTCTTGTGAAATTGCTTCTCGAAGATTGTCGGAGACCATTGCTATGGGGTAAAATGCATGGTGTATGGAGAATGAAAATACCCTCAAAGGTCTTCCTGGGACCTTCGACAAACTGTAAGATTATCTGCAACTATCACAAAGTTACATTCATGTTCATAAACAATTACTAACTATCAAAGTATGAGAAGGATATTACCTCAAGCCTCCATGTAGATTTGCTAGAGAGCACAAATGCAGCTAGGTGGAAGTCCCCTGAGCCGGCTCTAGATCAAGTCCTACACAAAGAAGAGACAAGCGTAATCACAACATACAACTCTAATAACTAATACATGAATACATAAAGAACATGTAATTGCATACAACTAAGCTACTCATGCAAATAGGTATCACACAAACAAATTAATGAATGATAGTACTAACACCATAGAGTAGACAACACAACTACAGTTCTGTATTAATATTGGAAGAGTGATTACAACCATCTGTTGCATCAGCCTTCCTCTACCTCTTTAGCTTCTCTCTCTGTCTCCATTCTTGCTCACTTTTGATGATATGAGACAATGCTCAACATTCAAGTATGCTATCCTTTCAAATGCTCTAACCCCTTTCACAATAGCCCTAGCTTTGCTTATGTAGCAATTGAGTTAGGGTTGCCAAGTTCCTCCTTGAGTTCACTAGGGCAAAAGAAATGAACTTGCCATGCTTTTTAGCTCTTTCTCATTTGCCTCGTTCTTTCAGATCAGAAATCCTCCAAATAGGTCAATTGTGGATGTTTCCTTTCTTTTCTTGAGTACTTTTAGGAACAAATATCTAGATATTTATGAGTCAATTCATTCCTTTGACCCTTGGAACTTCACCAAGTTTCACTAACGTTGTCCCCTGACTAGCAACTTGAGTTAGTAGGGTCACTAACGCACCCTTAGGCTTGGTAGGAAGCTTTATAAAGCAGGTTGGTAGTGTACAACCAGCATTAGTGTGGAATCAAGGCCTGTAATTGTGGTCATTGTTTCAGCTAGCATGTCTTTCCCCTCTGAGTTGATGAGGAGGTCAATTTGTTGTATGACAGATGCCCCCTAAAGTATGAGATCAGAGGCTTCGACAATGGCCAAAATACTTTATTTTAACTGTAATTTTCCTTCAAAAAGAGAGAGAGGATCAAAGCTTCAGGTGGTAAGGGAAACTTGATACAAAACATATATATAAACGGCTAAAATCATGTCCTGAGTCGGGAATTCCCATGCTCAGTAGCTATGTTAGAGTGATTTTCTCCAAAGAGATATGATGATACTAGTTGCTAATAAGCACAATGCAAATCTTGTGTCATAATAGGATCATCCTGATTAGCTGTCTCCAAAAAACAATATCCGCAGCTTGGTAGAGGAAACAAGGCTGAATGATGCAAGCATCTACCCAAGGTCTTGATTTTCACTTCACCGAACATCATAGATCAATACATGTGAATATATGCGGTGACGTCGAACATGAACAAAATTGTTTGATTACCAGTCAATAATGGAGACCGTTAACAGATGCGAGGAAGGCCACCGATAATGGTGATGGTCTCCAAGATGCAAAATACAATCTAACGAGTGTGAAATATGTCTTTGTCATCAAACACCCATAGAATCTCTTAACCAGGAGCCAATAATGAGAACCCTTGATCAAACACAAGCCAACCTGCCATCAATATCTGCAAGTACCAAGGCACTAAATGTGTTTCTAGCTTATCTCCCTAGATAGAGTGTTGGAGTCAATAGGAAGAAACCTATCAAAAGGTAGACAATAATGTGTCTTACATCAATCGACACGAAATGGGACAAGAATGATTTTGTTTTTTGATGAATCTTTTGAGCATTTGGGTCTAAACAACAGAGGGCATGATGGGTTGATGGAGGAAACAAAAGGTTAACCCTTGAACAATAGAAGGCACGACAATGGTTTCAACCAGGTAGCACTAGACTCATGAACACTATAGAGTGTTAGGATACAAAGATGCAATCAAATCGGGGTATTTAGGCTAAACTCATAAGATGGTAGGTTTAATATTGATAGGCCGTCACAAGGAAGGTTTATCTGAGGGAGTACCATGTTCAAGGGAACGACTGCTACCAAAGCATGCTTTCTAATACTGAATGTAACTGTACTGTCAACTTTCCTCGTCTGATTAGTTTAATGAGTCCAGACGGGTAAAATCATCGATATTTTCCTTTTTAAAGAGTCTGAAAAGGACCACAAAAAGAGCGACTCTCTGCCCTATATGATTATTTTAATGAGTCCAAACAGGCAAACTCATCGATTTTTTCATGTTTTAAGAGTTTGAAAAGTATTGTAAAAAGAGTGACTCTATATCTTGTCTGTGGAATTTAAAGAGTCCAAACTAGACAACTCAGTGGTCTTTTCATATTTAGAGAGTCTGAAAAGATTGTAAAGAGAAACTCCATGGTGGCCCTTTTGTCATAGTTGTTAACCAGATGCGACAAAAGGTTAATAGTATACCCAGATCAGTTCCTTTTCTATTAGTTAATCTATTGAATCTAGATAAAGACAAACCTATGTTCAATAGATGTCAACCTCATTTTGTTACAAGTATGAGGAGACGGACTAAACTTGTTTTTCATCGTGAATTTTTAATGAGTCACGCAATGACAAATTCAATACCTTCATCGAATTTTAACAATTCAAATGAAGAAAACTCAGGGTATCTTTTTCAGTTTAGTGAGCGAGGAAAAAGAGGTAAAAGAACTGCTCATTCCTTCTTCGTAGATTTAGCAAGTCTGAAGGAGGAGAAAAACCTGGGGATTTTTTAATTTAAGAGTGAGAAATGGTGCCAAGAAAGAAAGTGCTCTTGTTGCTGCCATATATTTTTAATGAGCCCAGTGACAAAAACTCAGGATTTTTCAGTTTAACGAGTGAGAAAAGTACCTAAAAGAATGCTCGGGTCATCTTTATAAATTTTAACGAGCTTAAAGAAAAAAATCGGGATTTTTTCAGTTTAATGAGCGAGAAAAAAGTGCCTAAAAAGAATGCTACATTGGTCCTTCTTAGTTTAATGAGCTAGAAAATGGTCGTAAAAGAGTTGCTCAAACCATCATTGTATATGTTTAACGAGCCCAACGATGAAAAACTCGAAGATGTTTCTATTTTTTAAAGAGCATTAAAATATCCCAAAAAGTGCTCTATTTGAGAATTTCATGTAGCTTTTACTACTTTTCATTCCTGAAGTTACTTTCATCAAACGCAGAAAAAGATATATAAAAAAGGAAGCAATTCCTACCATATGGGTTCATGCATGATAAAAAATCATGGAGAATGGACTACTTCCTCTTTACTTATTTCAAAAAATCATGTCTCCAAAAATAAATATAAGGAAATGTTTTGAGTTTTCACATGCATCATTTTCACTATTTTGAGATTTGTGAGAACATTTTGGAGCTAAAGAGGAGCAGATTTTCCACGGACAATTTCTGGAGATCTGGGTGACCATTCAACGTGCTATCAGTCCCAGGTAAAGGCTAAAACCTTGCTCTATGCATTGCTTAACCTTTTTTGATAGTTTCAGGGGTGGAATTTTGCAGATCTGAGGTTCCCTAAAGCCTTGTTTGCACACTGACGCCCTCCAGAAGGCTTGTAGGGAGCATTAAATGCTCTGTACGAGCCACTAGAGGGCATTAATCCTCCTTGTGTATCATTGGGGGTAGCATTAGAGCTAAAGGGTGCAGTGAAAACCCTCATGCATGGATTCCTGAAGTGTTTTCGCCCCATTTTGACTGTTTTTAGGGTTATTTTGTGCAAGTTTCAGGCCATAATGACTCACCTATGGAGACAACGGGCCCATGATACCTAGGAATTGCTGATGCCAAATGATCTAGCATGCATACTTGCATTGCGCTACTATGTTTTACTGAAGTATGCAAAGATGGAGCTGAAGAAAGGGTAGGAGGATTTATTGAGATGAATTATCCAGTGCTGGGATGAACACGAGCAAGTGTTCAGGATTGGAGATCAAGAGCTAGATATTGACTGTGATGACACATATTTTTTGACTGGCTTGTCATGCCATGGGGCATAGGAAAACCTCACCAGTGGTAGGCCAGATCCACGATCTACCTCAAAGCTGGTGCAATCCTACTGCATCTGTGAGAGTGGACTAGTCAGCAATAAAGTCCCCGTAGAGAGGATAAGGTCCAGGTCTATGAGGGCAGTTTTATGGTTGATTGTGTGGTCGGTGGGGTCAAAGAGTCCCCACATTATGACAAAAGCCCAACTGTTGCTTGCATGTGACTGTGTCCAGCCACAGATGTTCAACTGGTGTGAAGCAGTGCTTCGCCAATTGAAGGCAGAATTAACAGCATGCAAGACTCATACCCAACATAGTTTTGGGTATGGTACCATCATAGTTTCATTCTTCCTTGAGAGGGTTCCTTTTAAGCGCCCAAGGATGAGCCCAGGTCCCCTTGATTCGAGGGAGCCAAGGTAGGGTCGCTAGTCATCACTTGATCCTCGCACAGGAGGAGGACTGATCCAGCATTTCCTCGATGAAGATTTCTTCCAGTGGCTTCGTTGTTAAATTGTGATAATTGATGACTATGCTTATGAGGGCATGGACTTTACTGACGACCTAGACTTGATGCTACCCCCTAGGACCAACTGGTGTCCTCAAGGCGAGAATGATTTTTGACAGTACAATAAGCATTGTTTAGCTTTTGAATGTTTATGTAATGTTTTTATAGGCGAAATAAGTACTGACATGAAACTTTATGCTTAACACAGATGTGGTGCCATTACGACCCGCAAGTGAACCTTGCCATATGCAACGAGGAGGCCATCTACCTGCTAGAGGTGGTGATGCCGAAGTCTCTGCAAGGTTCTGAGGAACCTGGAGGGTTTGACCATGGGTGTCCCCCCCTTTCGATGAGGGAGATTCCCACCCATATGCAGTGACACACAGTTGGTGTACCTAAGTGGTTTCGTGTTCCTCTTTGGAGGGTAGCTAGAGTGGTTTTAGCATTTCTGGGGAAATAGGCTCTTTTTAGCAGGTGTTTTGTTGTAGCCACATGCGTGTTTGTAGCTGGGCTTAGTATCCATTTTGTACTTAAAACATCCATGTTTTGGAATATTTCGATGTAAAAGACTGGATTTCGATATATATATATATATCTATATATATATATATATATATATATATATATATATATATATATATATATACAAACATTTTGGTATTTTGATGGTGTAAATGTTTTTAAAATGTTTTTGTAAAATTTTAACTCAGTAAAGTTTTACTTTTCATGCAGGCTTCTATAAAGAATGAGACAAATGCCAATCTAATACATAGTTAGCTAATGAATCATAAACTGTATTTAATTCTCGAGGAACATGCTCATATGTGATTATTTCAAATCGATGTTCCAGGACTCGTACCCTTAGATAATGACACAAGAAGGTTGGATTACGAATGTGATAATGATTGGTCAATTACATAACAACTAGCTGGGAGTCTAACTTGACCACTGGATTGGAGATGTCCCTTGATGATGCTTCCATGAGAAGTGAAACAATGGACATGTACTCAGCAATATTGTTGGTGGCTATACCATGAAAGGCTCCCCCAGAGAAAAATAGTTCTGACTCCAGTGTGTAGATGACCCAAGCAGGTGATGCAATGTGCCGTGTGTGACGACTAGCACCATCCGCGTATCCTACGTATGCTAAGGGTAACAAAGACATCTGCATTGCGAGAAGAATGCATGAGACAAGTACTCCAAAAAATATTAAAACAATCCAAACACTTCAAAATGGGAAGCAAAACTTATGAATACATAAAATTGAAAAGCATATGCCTAGTGCAATACTAGGCATAATACTTCTTGAGATAGAGCCCATTTCTAGGCTCCGTGAGTGGGATTCCTTCCCAGTCCTGATCTTCATATGCCCCTTGGGAGAGGACTTTCTTGATGATATAGGGACCTAGCCATAGGGGTTGAAGTAGTCCTGCCCCCAAGAGATCATGTCTCTAATCATAGAGAAAAACAAGGTTGCCCTCTTGTTCAGAACAAAGCTTAACCTTTTTGTCATATTGGGATGTTACCCACTGCTTGTGAGCTTCAAGTGCCAAGGTAGCATCTCTACGGGTTTGATCCAGCTGATTAAGGTATAGTAAGCGCTCTTCATCAGCAGTGGTGCTAAGCAGGATTTCAACGGCTATTTGCAGGGAAGGGATATGACACTCAATGGGTTTTGCATCGTCATATGGCTTGATCTCATGCTTGAAAATAGATGGATGAATGTCGGGCATTTCCTCATGAGACCAAGTGAATACATTGTGGAATTCCTTAAATAGGCAGGTGGAGCTTGCAATTTCCTGAGGATTGCAATCGGCTCTAATCTGAATGTCTTCCATGGTGCCTTCCTTGACAGAAATATTGGTGAGCAATGTTTTTGAAATGTTGCTCATGTTTCCTTCCACCTCTAAAGTCTAGAGGATTGTATAGGGTGAGGAAACAATTTTTGGAATGTCAAGGGACAAGATTTGAAGAGGCATCATGTCTGAATCAGATTTCAAAATATGATGGTGCCAATCCTCCCAAGGTCGCTCTTCTAAACTTATGTTTTCTCGAATAGCGTCATTTGTAGGTAGGACTTGACTGAGTAGATCAAAAGAAGGTGTGATTATGGAAGGGGTGGTGGTTCCGTCAGCACTAACCAATGTGACCGGAGATGTAGATGCAAATTGAAAGGCTTGGTAGGCCAATTCAGCTGGTGATAGGGGCATTTGTTCTCTGTATGTATCAAGGTCTGAAGGAGCCGGTAGGATCCATGGATCGGTATGTTCATGAGGAATAAATGAAAGCATGTTGATCGCCTGTGAAACCTTGGGTAGCTAAAGAGGAAAACAACCCATGAGGGAAGAAGCCTTCAATAGACCGGTACCAAGATTGACGTAAGAGTCAGGCACACCACCTACTAGGGGTACATACCTACTTGGTAATGGTGAATAATTAGGGGTGCAGAAAGACAATTGATCTACTGTAACTACCATTCCATCCAATGGGAATAGGATGATGCAAAAGATAGTAGATACTATGGTCGTCATGGCATATGTCCAACTATGACCCAGTAAGAGATTATAGTCGAGTTTTTTGTCTATGACTTCTATGTCCACCGTTACCGTTTTCCCATACAAAGTGATGGGGTAGCTGGGTAGGTATCCTTTTGGGATGAAAGTGTACCCATCAAAAGCTTTCAGGGAGTTCGACGGTGGGGTTAGGGTTGGAGAACCCAGGGCGAGCCAGCATGAAGCCGACATGACATAGGTAGAAGCACCTTTGTTGATGAAAGTTCTGTGTATACCTTTACCTTTCGAAAAAAATTTCACTTGAAATGCAAGTTGGTGGGAAAGGGGAGGTTTACAATTTTCAATGTCAAAAATAGCAAGAATGGAATCTTGTGGGTTAATACCACCAATAGCCAAAAGCAAAGCTTTCCTTTGTGCTTGGCAAGCTTGTAATACTTCGAGCGTTGACATAGCCGATGGCACTTGCGTGAAGTCTTCTACAATGTTGTAGTTTTGGGCGGCACATGTAGATGTATTGTGTGTTGTTTGTCGAAGTGCCCCTTTGGGGGGGTGAATTACAAGGTTAGCAGCCAGCCTTTCGATATGCAAATTGGTGGGCGGCGGTGGGTTTTGACATGAGGAAGGTTCTGCTAAATGAGTGACAGGAGCTCCATAAGATTTGGCTCTTGTTTGTAGATCTATTGTTTCAAATGTTCAAATGGTAGAAGATCCTTCACCAGCTGAAGGATGTTGCGAACAATTGTTGCCCCCTTGTGGGAGTTGCAGTTGGTTTGCAATAAGGTTTTGCCACTGCTAAGCGGGAAAAGGATTCCTAAGGACAATGGGGGTCTTACCAATATCCTTTTTGGCAATGTATTTTGTGCATTCCTGAAGACGCGGATAGGGATAGGTCATGTGGTCTTCAGCACAAATTTTGCAAGGAAATCTAGCAGTTTTATCCGTTTCATCATCAGTAGGTGTAGCGGCCTTTTGTTTTAGATTTGGTTGCTTTATTGACTGCTCCTGAGAACGAGCGGTCTTTTTCTTATTCTTCTTGTTCTTGCCACTGGGTTTTTGCCTAGACTACACAGAGTTTATCACGGTGGCAGGAAGAGCAGTCATTTTGGTAGAGGGGTCCACTGTCATCTTGTTAATGTGACCACTTAGTTGTTTTACAGCGGCCCCAAAGGTTGCGCTGACAATCCCAACGGCATGGGCTCTGGGGTTCTGAGTAGCGGAAACGTTCGAGTTACAAGGGGTGTCAGGGATTATGTCATAAAGAGTGCTAGACTCTGAATATATCAAATCTAAGTGTTGGGCACGATGTATGGATTGGTCTTCTATGACCGCACCACTTAGAGCAACATCTCTAGTGATTTGTGGGAGTAAGGACTTCCAGAAGCAGTCCGTTAAGAGAAAGTCTGGGAGGGGAGCTTTGACTAACTTCTGCCTACGTCTCCATTCATGTATATGATCAGAGATGTGGGTGGTAGTATCCTAACGAAATGAAGTGAGGAGCTCTGTCCTAATCTCATAGTGGATGGGTAGCTGGAACTGCTTAAGAATTCCATCGCTAAAGCGTCAAAGGTGTTTACTGACATGTGTGGTAACTCAATATACCATTTATTTGTGTTGCTAGTGAGGGTGAAAGGAAAAAGACGTAACTGGACACTATCATCCACCATAGAGTTTGAAACACACCAAAGATGGTAGGTGGTGATATCGGTGCCCGAATCCTTCCCTTGTGTTCCTTCAAACTTACGGATGTTCATTGGGATCTTATGCGGGATCGACAACCATTGTAAGTTGTGATAGATGGGGTCGATTTTCAGTTTGTATAAGTCAAGTATATCTGAGGTTTCCAAGAAAGGAAGAGATTTTGGTGCCCCCGACTCAGACAATGGCGATGACATATGACTTGAGGAGCCATGCGCTCCTCCCATCATTTGCCTCCCAATATTATACATGGGTTGCATGGTGTAGGATTTTCTTTGAGGTATGGTGTTGTAGAGTGGACTTCCATGAGGATTTTGATACTGGGGTATAGAATTTCCCCCCGGATAAGCAGTGCCCCCTTGCCTCATTTGAATTTGTGAGTAGGGTTCCCCCATGGATTGGTTGGGAACCCCTTAAGGATTCCCGCCCAACATAGAACTAACCATTTGTCCTTGATTGACATAAGGAATGTTCATGTCAATTAGCGACTGACCATGCATACCTAAGAATACAGGGGGAACTGTTACATTCCCTACCGACATGAGCATATTGGGAACCCCCCCAAGTATATGAATCTAGGGGTTTGAACTATACATTGGCGGCTGACCATATTGTTAGTAGACGGGAATCGTGCCCATAGTGCTACATTGAGTTTTATAGGGAGTGTTGTATGTGGCACTTGTCGAAGGTATGCAATTTGACACTAAAGTAATGGAACCCAGCATTGGCTGGGTCCCACTCGTAGAGGGTGTCATGTGAGTGGTTGTACTTGGGACAAATGGGATAGCGGGATTCGCCATTACTGGTGTTGTGGCGACTATCAATTGGGGAAGTAGTGGAGGACCAAAAGTGTCCCTAAAGTCCCACAACCCATGATTCATCAACGGAATAGATGGAAATGTTCCAACTACTAAAGCAGGAAGTACAGGTACTGCAGGATCCAAGATTAGGTTCGACGGATTCGTAAGCGAAGGGTTTGAGGGAGGAAGGAATCCTTCAGCAAAGAAAATCTTTGGAAAACTTGAATCATCGGTTGTCCAAAAGATCCTGAGTGACAACTGGGAGACTAATTCCTTGAAGAGGGGGAATCTGGTTCACTAGAGCTCAGCGGATCTTCCACAATGAGTGGAGGAAGTCCTAGAAATCATCTAGACTGACGACGAGGGCCAGATGTAGCCATGGTGACCATTAATTTTTATCAATAAATTTTATCATGATATTTGTTAAAGTCTCAAAAATGATAACACATGGGTGCCTAAAAATATAAAAAAAGACACTAAATAACACATATTTCATTAAAATTAGAAATTTTGTATTACAAGGATATCACTAGATTTGTGTTTCTTGGTTATTTTGAAATTCTAGATCCACTATTTAATTCCATATTTAATGTAATATGTGTTAAATGGATCAATCAACGAATAGAGGGAAATTGCCCTGTCTGATAAGCACTGATCACCGGAGATGAAACCTAGTATCTCAATGAATAACATAAAAGGATGACCAGATGTATGGTTACGGTTACTCTAGAGCTTCACCCAAACCTCAGATTGAGGGGCCAAGTACTCTCGTGAAGATGAACACCCTCCCAAAAACTGAAGACAGAGTAGATTCGTCCGTGTTAAGTACCAAGACAACTGGTCCCAGTCACCTTGTGTAAATCTCTAAAATTTTGGCCACTAAAGATACCTCAGATCACAGACACCAATGGGTGGGACATATTCATAGTAGGATACCTGAGTCCCCGACTCAGTTCCAAAATCCCTGAAGGGATCCCTAATACACAGAATACCCAAAGGATTTGCAAGAGAAGGCATGATACCTTCACTTACAATCCGATTTTGTCTCGTATTTTGCTCTGCTTTTACTGGAGTGGTCCTGGTAGTATGAGTGTAGAAGGAATTTTTCTCTCTTTTAATGAAACTAGTTTGGTTTTTTACCTTGGGTAGTTTACTCACACTGCTTAGCCCAAGGTCTTAGCCTGCACTAATGTTTGTTTACTCACTAAAGAGTTACTGATTGATTTTAGGTAAATTTTATGTGTAGTTGATTATTGTCTTCGGTAGGGTAGTTGACGGATGAAATGTGATGAAACTATGAATCAATAAATCATGCACAAAAAGTTCTGTAAAAAATTTTCAATTCGATGAAAAAAAGTTGTAGTCTACATATTCATATTCTTTCCATGTATTTTAGTCATTTAACACATGCATAACCAAAAGGCTTCTTTCCAATGTTTGTTAACAACTACTTGAAACCAAAATAGAGCAGCTTTTAACCAGCTAAATAGAAGGATGAATAAAAAATGTGGGTCTTTCTTTCGTAAAAAAATGCTTTTAAGAAAGGAAAACAAAACTTATTTCCTAAAAAAAAAATTTAGGACACCAATTTTTCTAGCAAAATGTAGTTACAGATATTATTTCAGTCCATGAGAAGGTTTCCTATCCCTTTTAGCTCACAAAAACAACCGAAAATCGAATGTTTGGGAGACTAAGGCTCTGTAACAATGGCTATAGAGAGTTAATAGGTCCACTAATACTCCCTGTGAATAGGTACAATGCTTTATAAAGCTCTGTGTAGCCTGCTAACCTACGTTAGTGTGCAAAATTAGTCAAAAAGAGGGTTTTCAAGATCTGATTTAGAGATGAATGTACGTAAGCAAGATGCAGCAAGATTCTTGGTGGGTAAGAAAGGGATTGCAGTAGTATAGGGAGCTCATAGAAGGAGGAGAGAACCGACAAGAGTCTGGGTAAACCAGTAACTAGATGTATAATCCACAGTGGAGTCACCAATTCTACTATGGGGTAAAATGCATGGTGTATGGAGCATGAAAATACCCTCAAAGGTCTTCCCGGGACCTTCTACAAACTGTAATATTATCTGCAACTGTCACAAAGTTACATGCATGTTCATAAAAAATTACTAACTATCAAAGCATGGGAAGGAGATTACCTCAAGCCTCTGTGTAGATTTGCTGGAGAGCACAAATGCAGCTAGGTGGAAGTCCCCTGAGTTGGCTACAGAGCAAGTCCTCCACAAAGAAGATAAGGCATAATCACAACAAACAACTCTAATAACTAATACATGAATACATAAAGAACATGTAATTTCATACAACTAAGCTACTCATGCAAATAGGTATCAGACAAACAAACTAATGAATGATAGTACCAACACCATAGAGTAGACATCACAACTACAGTTCTTTATTAATATTGGAAAAGTGATTACAACCATCTGTTGCATCAACCTTCCTATACCCCTTCAGCTTCTCTCTCTCTCTCCCTTCTTGCTCACTTCTGATGATATGAGACAATGCTCAACAATCAAGTATTCTATCCTTTCAAATTCTCTGACCCCTTTCACAATAGCCCTAGATTTTCTTATGTAGCAATTGAGTTAGGGTTGCCAAGCTCCTCCTTCAGTCCACTAGGGAAAAAGCAATGAACTTGCCATGCTTTTCATCTCTTTCAAATTTGCCTCCTTCCTTCGGATTATAAATCCTCCAAATCGGTCGATTTTGGATGTTTCCTTGCTTTTCTTGAGTAATTTTAGGAACAAATATCTAGATATTTATGAGTCAATTCATTCCTTTGACCCTTGTACCTTCACCAAGTTTCACTAACATTGTCCCCCGACTAGAAAATTGAGTCAGTAGGGTCACTAACACACCCTTAGCCTTGGTAACAAGCTTTATAAAGGAGGTTGTTAGTGTACAACTAGTGTTAGTGTGGAATCAAGGCCTGTAATTGTGGTCTTTTCTTTAGCTATCATGTCTTTCCCCTCTGAGTTGATGAGGAGGTCAATTTGTCGTATACCAACCATAATATTTATCTTTGTGATATGCCCTACAATATTTTTCCATGTGTCCAAAGTTTGTACATGCATAACAATAACCAAGAAATAAACTTTTTTACCTGAGAGATGGAGATTTCCTTGATGTACTTCTGAAGTCTTTCTACCTTAAGATCCTTTGATGATAATTATTACTTCTCGCATCCTTGACAACATCTGCATTTCTTCTTGGAACATGACTTCCTTCATTATCGCGTCGATTCTTATCTTTACCTTTGTTGAAACTGGGAGCATCAACATTTCTTTCTGACTTCCTCATATCCTTGTTGTTTGAAGCATTATCATTCTTGCTTGAGGATTCACCTCCATACCCGAGACCTGATTCATCGAATGGAGATCTTTGATGTTGAGCATGTCATTCAAGGCTTGAGAGTTTTTCAGTAATTTTTCCATCCCTTCAACCTTTTTTTTGAGGGAGACAATATCTTCTTCCAATCTTTCACAATCATTATTCTTCTTAGCAAGTTTTTTCTCAAACTCTTCCTCGATACGTATTGCTTCATTTGATTCTATTTTAAAGGAGATGATTTCTAATTTAATTCTGAAGATTTCTTCATTTTCCATAGCTAGACATGTCTCCATTTCTTCCTTGATCCTTGTAGCTTTACATGTTTCAGCCTTGAGAAGGTTGATGTCAGAATTTAATTTGAAGATTTTTCCATCCTTTGCTTTTAGTTGACATATCATGACGTTTCTCTCTTTTCTGCTTCATCAACTTGTCCTTCTATGATTACCAATGCTTCCATTGTCTTCACAACTCCTTGTGCTAAATTTCTTGCTTCTTGAAGTTGATATTTGAGAGAGGAGACCTCTACCTTGTACTGACCAATCTCTTCTTCAAGTTTGTTCAAGCTCTTATGCCTTTGTTCAGATCGACTTGACAAGGTATCTTCCTGTTTATTTTATTTATCCAATTGATTTTTCTTGGATAAAACTTCTTCATGATACTTTCTTTTGCTTTGATGAAATTCCTTCTTAAGCTTGGCAAGATCTTCATCCATTTCTTG
This sequence comes from Pinus tabuliformis, assembly GCA_031772625.1. Classification (NCBI taxonomy): domain Eukaryota; kingdom Viridiplantae; phylum Streptophyta; class Pinopsida; order Pinales; family Pinaceae; genus Pinus; species Pinus tabuliformis. Next base: position 237,832,984 of record CM062808.1, on the reverse strand, counting down.
TACTTGAAGCTTGACAAGGTCAACTTTCTTCCTTGTTTGGTCTTGGTCACCAACTAGTGCTTTCTTATTAAGTTCCTCATTTTCCTTTTTCAAATTGATAATCTCTTCCATGGCAACCATAAGTTTAGTGAGGAGATCTTCCTCAAAGCCTTTTTTGTTCTCTTGATTTTCTAGGTCTTCTTTAGCCTTGATGTCATCAATCTTATCTTCAGCTTCCATGATGGGCTCTAGATTTTCTTCTTGTTTTCGATCATTTTCTTGACTAGAGATCACTGTCAACGCTCCTTTTGAGTGAAGATCATGAAGTTTGTCCCATATACACTTCGCTGATGAACATTTTCCTAAATTATTCTTTATAGAATCTGGTAGCCCATTAAAGATTGCCTTCATCGCTTTTGCGTTGTACTCCTTGGATTCTCCATTCATCATGTTATCAGTAATTACTGATTCCCATACTTCAATGCCTCGAGTCTTTAAGAAATTCCTCATTCTTGCATCCCATATATCAAAGTTCCCATTGAACAATGGAGCCATTAAAAATTTATTGACTTCAATTTCGGTGGTTGAGGGAGACACATCATTAGGAGGATTGGAGACTTTCTTCCTTGGCTTCGCCATTTGTGTTCTAATAATCAACCCTCAAGCTGTTAGGCTTTGAGTGAAGGTACTAGCTTTAATACCAATTGTTGGAAATACTGAGAGGGGGGCTGAATCAATATTCATTTTCAAATGTTATTTTTACGAGTTAGATCATTTATATTTAGAACACAAAATGAACAATAGGAATAAATGGTTTTACTAATATAATACTTATAATAAATCATGTACAATATATATAAGGCTCCAACCTATTGCCAAGCACCAACTTGGTCTTATGTGAGGCTCCAACCTCTAGGGCCCCAACCCTATCTTCTCAAGGCACCAACCTTGTGTTTAGGAGCACCAACTCCAAGGACACTGATCCTTCTAATTCTAAGGCACCGACCCCAAGGGCTCCAACCCTATCTTGTCAAGGCACCAACCCCAAGGGCTCCAACCCTACAATTTTTCTTTGTTAAGAAATGTTTTGATTGTATTACACTGTTATCAAAATCTTCTTCACTGTGTTTTATCAATTTACAGCTTCACTGCTACATCAATGACAACCTATCTTCATATTAAGGAGTCTTCACAATTCTTCATATTGCCCAAACAGAGTCTGCAAAGTTACCTCATGATGACTTCAAATAGCCATCATGATCTACAAGAGTCTTCATACAACTTCAATGTGTCTACAATGAACTCCACTAAGCTCTGCACAAAAGACAACTCTCTATTTCAAGTCTCTCTTCTCACTGTCATGGTAAATGCTTCAGGAGTGACTTCTTTATAGGAGTGATTGTTGTGGTTTCATATGTGCGTTCAATTAAAAAACAACCTTATTTATATTGAGATAGTCTTCATAGATCTTTAGAGCATCCTTTTGAATTGTTATCTGAATCACTATCAAACATAGGTTCGAGCTTTTCAATACAAAAACCCAGTCAACTCACTGTTCAACCTTTGGCTTCCTTCCTCTTCCGCTGGAACTTTCAGCTTCCTTCTTTGCTCGTCTGACCTTCAGCTTCCACTTTTGTTCACTAGACCTTTGGCTTCCCAATCTTTGGCTTCCTCTGTCTATTCAAGTTCATGAGTTGTGAACTTCTCTATGCTTTATTTTTATGTCTGAGATAGATGCTTAGAACTGAAGCATTTTAACTCGTTTTTATACTAGTTTCACTAATGACCAAAGGACACGTCTATTGGTGGGAGGCCGACTTGTATATTAAAAATATATATCAGAGATTCTTTTATCCATATACTTGATTATTCATAGAAAACATATAAGAGTAGATATACCCACATGGAGGTCCCGCATTAATCATAATTGCAACATTCATGAAAATCAGAGCTTTTCCTTTAATCCCGCAATTGCAATTTTCATGAAAATCCACATTAATAGAGGCCCCACACGTCATGGCTTTAATCCCGCAATCACAATGTTGGGTCCTATAATACTAGTGATTACCCCATTACTATTGTAGTTATACCCCTTATTAATATTGTTGTGCCCCTATTGCCCCCATATTGTTATTACTATGCCCCATAAAATCCCTCTATTGTTATTTTTGTGGCTTTATATTATTATTGTTAGGTCGGCTGGGTTATATTGTGACTCCTTAGACTCCTATATATAGAAAGGAGGTTTTTGTCATTTGAATCATCCAAGAATTGTTCATTTATGTAATGTAAAGGAGGTTGCCCCCTCGAAGAGGCTAAATTCTAAGGCGTTGATCTATCTTTTCTATCTTTTCTTGAGCTAGTTTCATAACATTTGGTATCAGAGCTTTGGATTTTAGGGTTTCGCTGCTCCAAACAGGTCATCATGGATTTTTCGCTATAACTTTTTTTTCTGTGATGTTTCAGAAGCTAAAACAAAAACCCATTTGAGAATACATCGCGCTGAATCTTGGGTCCAAATTTCAGAGCTTTTTGCACTATATTTGCAGAGATATGATCTGAGGAAGTTAGTCTTTTTGCAGGCTCCTGAATTACATTCCAAACAGGTGACCTGGGAAAATAATCATAACTTTTTCCCTGAGCATTGGATTGAAATTTCTTAAAAAGGTACAGAAAGAGGACGAACTGTAGTTTCTTGTATATATTTTTCAGAGCCAAAGGACGAAACAGTGACTTGTGGCATGTCGTACAAGTTCGCTCAGGTCACTGTGGGAGATTTCGCATAACTCTTCCTTGGAGAATCCAAATTGGATCAGACTGGTGGCATTAGAAAGAGGACACAGAGGGCTACCACAGGCTGCAATTTCAAAACTGGATGATCTGAAATTATAGAGATACATCAGAGGCAATATCAAGCTCCTACAAAGTGAAAAAAAGGTGTGTAGATTCTTTTAAATTTTTGCTTAAGAGTGGTTTGAAAATTTATTTTGAAGAAATTCAAAGGGCTAGTAGAGAATTATTATCAGTAATTGATGCCTCGAGGAAAGAAAATGCAAACACCTAGTAAGGAACTTGAAAGCTCTAGCATGACTCATGAAGAAGAAGAAGAAATGCTATATGATATATCAAAATTACAAGAACAAGTGCAACAAGTGTCACTTGAACAAAAAGCAATAGAATCTAAGATGGATGGTTTAAGGAAAGATGTATAAGCTAAGATGGATGATTTAAAGAAAGGTGTAGAAGCTAAGATGTATTGTTTAAAGAAAGGCGTAGAAGCTAAGATGGATGGCATGGAAGCTAAGGTGAATCGCATGAACGCTAAAATTGATGACATGGATGATAAGATGGAAGAATTGAAGATAAATATGAATAAGTTGCTACAAGAAATGGTCACTAATGGTGAAAGGGTAGTAAAGGAAACTCATGATGAGAACAAAAGAAATGTTAATCATGATTCCATAGACTCTAATGTTGGATCGAAGACTCACCATATTCCAAAAATCGATATGAGGAAGTTTGATGGCAAGGATCCCGCCATTATGAGGATACAAAAAGAAACACTTTTTTTAGCCAATTGATAAGTCTCAAACAAAAGGGTTCAATAATGGAGCACATTGAGGAGTTCCAAAAATTGAACATAAGGGTAAAAGATATTCCAGAGGATCATAGGATTCATGTGTTCATAGGGTCTTTAAAGGATAATATCCAACATGATGTTCGCCTTTGGGAACCTGATTCATTAGAGAAGGCATTCAGGTTAGCAAGGAAAATGGAAAGCAAAATTATGGAAACCATGAAGCATACCACTCACAACTATAAAGATAGAAGTGTTGTTGCCCCTAGTATTCCACAACCTATAAGGTTGACACCACAAAAATTGGAAGAAAAAAGAGCAAAAGGGCTTTGTTACAGTTGTGATAGCAAATACACTAAAGGTCATAAGTGTGCTGAGAAGAAATTATTCTACATAGATTGTGAAGAGGAAGAAGAAAAGGAGCAAGAAAGGTCTAACAAAGAGGATATACTCCAGGAACAAAGCCTAGATGAAGAACAAATAAATCCGACCATATCTTGTAATGAATTGGCAGGAATTACCACTCCTCAAACCATCAAGATAGAAGGACAAATCAAGAAGAAAAAGGTAATAGTGTTGATTGATTCAGGAAGCACCCACAATTTTATTCATTGTAAGGTAACAAAAGAATTGAATTGCTTCCTATATCTAGCACTAGAGTGTCAAGTGATGATTGCAAATGGAGGAACAATAAATTGCTCTGAAAAGTGCCATAATATCAAGCTATCCATGGGAGAATATGTAGTGACTAGCCCAATGCTTTCCATTCCAAAGGGAGGTGCTGATGTTGTACTAGGAGTCCAATGGCTACAATCCTTGGGTACAATAGCTTTTAATTTTCAAGAACTTTTCATCAAATTTTCTACGGAAGGAAAGGAAGTTGAATTAAGGGGTATTGCAGGGAAACCAGGAAAGATAATCAGCTCTAATGGTATGACAAAGCTTCTAAAAAAGGAACAAAGAGGTGTAATTGAACAATTATGTTCGCTAGATGTTTCCACATCGGAATCATCTATTTCTCCAGATCTCCAAAAAGTCTTGGACAATCATTCCAAGGTATTTGAGACTCCCAAAGGTCTCCCACCTATGCGTGATCATGATCATGCTATTCATCTGATTCCAGGAAGTGTTCCTCCAAACATCAGGCCGTATAGATATCCCTATGTCCAAAAGAGTGAAATTGAACGTATGGTTGCAGAAATGCTAGAGATTGGTATAATTCAACTGAGTCAAAGTTCTTTCTCTGCTCCAGTAGTATTGGTGCACAAGAAGGATGGATCATGGCGCATGTGTCTGGATTATAGGGAGCTCAACAAGCTCACTATTAAAGATAAGTTCCCCATTCTTGTCATTGATGAATTAGTGGATGAATTGCATGGATCAATTTACTTCACCAAGTTGGATCTTCGTTCAGGATATCATCAAATCAGAATGAAGATTGAAGACATTCCAAAAACATCATTTAGAACTCATGAGGGTCATTATGAATTTTTGGTCATGCCTTTTGGCCTTACCAATGCACCTTCAACATTTCCAGGTTTGATGAATTCAATTTTCAAGCCATTCCTTAGAAAATTTGTGTTAGTATTTTTTGATGATATACTAATCTACAACAAGTCTTGGAAGGATCATGTTGAACATGTAGACAAGGTGCTACAACTATTGGAGGAGAAACAATTATATGCAAAAAGATCCAAATGTTTCTTTGGAGTCCATGAGGTGGAATATTTGGGTCATATTGTATCTCATGAAGGAGTTAAGGTAGACCCTAGCAAAATTAAAGTCATCAAGGAATGGAAAATCCCCACATCCATAAAGCATCTGCAAGGATTTCTCGGGTTGATAGGGTATTATCGCAAGTTTGTTAAGAATTATGGGAGAATAGCAGCACCTCTAACAACATTATTGAAGAAAGATGCATTTTCATGGATTTCGAAAGCAACAAAGGCCTTTGAACATCTTAAAGAGGCAATGTGCCAAGCACCGGTCTTAGCTACACCGGAATTCAAAAAAACCTTTATTGTGGAATGTGATGCTTCAGGAAATGGAATTGGTGCTGTTCTAATGCAAGACGAAAGACCCATTGCTTTTGAAAGTCATCCAATCAAGGGAAACTTTTTAAGCAAAGCTATTTATGAGAAGGAAATGTTGGCAATACTCCATGCACTTAAGAAATGGCGACCCTACCTAATGGGAAGACACTTCAAGGTAAAAATGGATCATGATAGCCTTAAATACTTTTTAGAACAAAGGTTATCCTCTGAAGAGAAACAAAAGTGGGTCACAAAGATGTTGGGTTATGACTTTGAAATCATCTACAAAAAAGGGAAGAAAAATGTGGTGGCAGATGCACTCTCAAGAAAGGATGGGGATGAGGAAGCATTGTTGTGCGCCATTTCTATTATCCAACCAGATTGGATAAATGAAGCAAGGGAGGAATGGAAGAATGACAAAGAAGTGTGGGCACTTATTCGAAAGTTACAACAAGATTCCAGTACGTCTAATACATTTAGCTGGCAAAATTATTCGTTATGGTACAAAGATCGCTTATACCTCTGTAAGAATTCCCAGCTAAAACAAAATATTCTTATGGAATTTCACACTTCTCCCTTAGGAGGGCACTCAGGATTTTTAAAAACTTACCACAGGGTTAAGAAGGAATTTTTTTGGGATGGCCTTAAATCAGATATTCAAAATTTTGTGGCAGAATGTTTGGTTTGCCAACAAAATAAAGTTGAAACAATTAAGACACCAGGTCTATTACAACCTTTATCCATTCCAAGCCAATGTTGGGAGGAGGTTTCAATGGATTTTATCACAGGTTTACCCAAGTCTGAGGGAAAGAGTTTCATCATGGTGGTAGTTGACAGACTTACCAAGTATGCACACTTTTGTGCATTATCACATCCATTTAAAGCCAGTACAGTTTCTACTGCATTTATGGAAACAATTCAAAAGCTACATGGAAACCCAAAGATTATTGTAAGTGACAGAGATCGCATTTTCACTGGAAATTTTTGGACAAAATTATTTTCTTGTCTTGGTACTCAATTAGCTCATAGCTCATCTTATCATCCCCAATATGATGGGCAAACTGAGATAGTAAACAAATGTTTGGAAGGATATCTCCATTGCTTTGTATTTGATAAACAGACACAATGGGTCAAATGGTTGCCTCTGGTTGAATGGTGGTATAACACTTCCTTCCATACAGCAACAAAAATGACCCCATTTATGGAACTTTATGGGTATCAACCACCATCCATCACATCATATTTAAGAGAAAATTCTAAGGTTTAGGCAGTGGAACATCACATCGAACGTTAACAACAAGTCTTCCAACTATTAAAGGATAACCTCGTGTTGGCACAGAATAGAATGAAACAACAGGCAGATCAACATTGCAGTGAAAGAAGTTTTGATGTAGGTGATTGGGTATTCCTACGGCTACAACCATATAAGAAAATGTCCCTCAAGCAAGCCAAGAAGGATAATACATTATCACCAAAGTATTATGGTCTGTACAAGGTGTTGCAAAAGATTGGTACTATGGCATACAAATTGGAGCTTCCTGCGGCTTCTCGATTGCACCCAGTTTTCCATGTTTCATGTTTAAAGAAGGTTATAAATGACAAGCTCCCAGTTCAAACAATATTGCCAGAACTTGACGAGGAAGGAAAAATTATATTGGAACCGGAAGTAGTCACAGAAACAAGAACTCGACAACTACGAAATCGATCAATTTCGGAGTATCTTATCAAGTGGAAGAACTTATCCGCTGAAGATTCCACATGAGAGGATGAGAATTTTATACAGAAGTATCTAGAACTACTCAAGCTTTGAGGACAACATTTTTTTGAAGGAGAGGGGCATGTTGGGTCCTATAATACTAGTGATTACCCCATTACTATTGTAGTTATACCCCTTATTAATATTGTTGTGCCCCTATTGCCCCCATATTGTTATTTTTGTGGCTTTATATTATTATTTTTAGGTCGGCTAGGTTATATTGTGACTCCTTAGACTCCTATATATAGAAAGGAGGTTTTTTTCATTTGAATCATCCAAGAATTGTTCATTTATGTAATGTAAAGGAGGTTGCCCCCTCGAAGAGGCTGAATTCTAAGGCGTTGATCTATCTTTTCTATCTTGTCTTGAGCTGGTTTCATAACACACAACTTCATGAGAATCCCGCAATCGCAACATTCAATATCATTGATATTCACATATCACACTATAGCAGATTTGATATTTAATAGATTGTTTTTAATAACTCCGTTGGGTCCACACCTCTATCGCATTCAGTGGTTTGACATCCCTTTGAAACTTTCGGTTACTGCAAATGCAATATTTTATTAAATCATGTTATAATGGTGCTACGGGTCTGCAATGTTATTCTATTCGATTGTTCAAGGGTTTATCGCAATCACAGTTTTAGTGTGACATTTCTTTAAGACTTGCAATGTGAAGCTTCTGATACACGCAGATGTGATATTACAATAGGGCGTGTTACAATGGAGCAACCAGGTCCGCAACTCAAATTTTAATCAGAGATTTCAACATAACAAGGCTTTAAAAACTTGCTATATGGTGGATACGATATTTCTTTAAGGCGTGTTGGAGTAGGACCATTGGGTCTGTAACTTATATGGCAATTGGAGATTTTAGTGTAACAAGGCTTCAATACTTGCGATGCAACGAACGCGATATTGTATTGAGGTGTGTTGTATTTGAGCGATCAGGTCCGCATATGCATATCACAATCAGGGGTTTTGAACAACATTACATAACTTAATATAATGGAACTGTCGCTAAAGTTCCTCCGATATAAATTCTCGGATGTGGTGTTATTACATGGTTTTATTCTTGGGTTCTTGCTCCTGTGACTTCTCTTCACTCTTCCGCTCTTCTGATAGCTGTTGCTATAGTGACTTATCTTCCTGTGACCTCCGATAACTCTGTTTATGCTCCTCCACTATTTTCTTCCTATCGGTTCTTCTTGGGCATATATTACATGTGATACTTTCGATATGGCTCCTCCAATGTTTTCTTCTTTACTCCTCTGATATTGTTGTTTCTCTTTGTTCTTGGGCATATGCGATAACATGCTTCCTTGATGGCTTCTGATGAACTCTTCCTCTTATTCTTTGGCTTCATGGCTTCTCCTCTTTACTCTTTCTATTTCTCTTCTGATGGCTTCTGATATCTTTCCTCCTTAGTTCCATTGTTTCTATTATGTCTGTATTCAATCCTTGGATCCTCCATGAGCAGTATTATGATCAATGGGTATCAATGGGAAACCACACATGTCACAAGAAGTTTCCATCACAAACATAGCCATATTGACATCAATGACAACCTTGATTAATAATCTCCTCCTTTGTAATTGATTGTAATATTATTTCACTTTCAACATTCTCTCTCCCTTTCACATCAATGGCAAATGAGGTGCCCAAGTACTCCCCCTATCAAGCTGCTTCTGGTCTTTATGAAAATAATATTTTTATGGGCATGTTACTCCCCCTATCGTGGTGCTCTTATTTTTACTCAAGATAGAAGGATTTTTGCCTCATCATCAACTAGCCAATTATCCCCTCTTCATGTCTCAAATCTTCATAATTCTTTCAACAATGCTTAAATATGCTCCACTTCAATGCTTCAAAATAGACTCCAAATAGTCATACACCAAATGTCGAAGTCCAATTTGTTATGCTTCTACACCATATTCTGTTGTATCCACAGTCAGAGTTAAGAGGCCTTCACAGTCCGAATCAAGAGAAAATGCCATTGAAATTGTCATTCTCGCTATCTTTCTTCAAATCAAGATTCCTTTGTATCTCTGTGCTTCTCCTTAAGTTGTTGAGCTACGTTCGACATCACAACATTCTCCCCTTTTCTTTTTAATATCTAATCATTGGCTGTCTTTTAAATTCTTTCTACTGGTTGAAAACTTTTTGCAATGCTTCAATTATGCTAGATTCTTCCAACTTCTCTTGCTTCAAGCTCCATTTCCAGATGTGTCTGTTTGTTTGAAGGTTGCATCTATTACTATCCTTGATTTACCTGTTCTCCCATCTTATCTCTGAGTCGAGATATCAAACTTCTGTAATAATAGCAACATAGTTCTTTTCCCCATTTCTTTAGCGTTAGATGGCCTTCTCTGCTGCTCCAATTTCTACTTAGTAATCAAGTAGAAAAATATCTTCAACAATAGTCCATTAGATAGATAAGAGATCATGTTCTTCAATAGAGTTTTCCTAAGAAATGATCTATCAAGGAATGATTGTTAGTATAGCTCATCGAGGATTTCATATGGACCCTTTTATGGATAGCTTCTCCAATAATGATCAAGAATCACAAGCTCCCCCTAACTGTATGCATGGTCTCCTTTTGGCAGAATCCCATCATCAACTTGGAATATCAAGGATATCTTCATCAAGTCAAAAACATGTGTTGTTGACTGGAGAGTTCAGGAGATTTTCGGATTGTATTTGATTTCTTCTCCATACTTGTGTGACTTTCTTCTCTAGTGTGGTTCTAGCTTGGGTAGGAACCCAAGTTAAGTTACAATCACATTCCATATGACCAATGTTATGACACTTGAAGCATTCTGTGTTGTTCATGAATAAGAATTCATGACTTCTTCTTGCAAAATTGCTTCTCAAAGATTGTCGGGGACCATAATATTTATCTTTGTGATATGCCCTACAATATTTTGCCATGTGTCCAAAGTTTGTACAAGCATAACAATAACTAGGAAATAAATTTTGGTACCTGGGAGATGGAGATTTCCTTCATGTACTTCTGAAGTCTTTTTTCCTTGAGATCCTTTGATGATAATTATTGCTTCTTGCATTGTTGGCTTGATGGGGCCTAACCCAGGTTCAAAGTGTTTTAGCCAAACAAATCCTGAACTACCAGCCCTTTTGGCAACGGTCCGCGGAGCGCGGATTGACGTATCACCCGAGGTAGTATGGGAGGGTGTTGGAACCAAGTTTTCGCACCCTAGGGATGTCTTGAGCCACGTCGCATTCCAGATTATCCAGATGCTTACGCTGGATGGAATGCCCTTAGCAGTTTCGGCCCTTATGTATCCGTAGTTGGGATTTTTCGTTTCTTCGTGGTCGTAACAATCACTTTAGGCGGTGGAAACAACAAAAGATGTGCTCCAAGTCCCCGGGCTGTTGAGCATAATCCAACCACACTGGAATGGATGGTACAAAGTCCTCCAGCTCTTCATACTCCTGAAGAACTTCCAGCTATCAAGGAGACCTTGTGATAAGCGAAGAAACGGTCGCCGGTTGCTACTAATAACCTAACAGAACTTTTCTGCGGGGAATCAAACAAAAAACAAAATCACTCTATTTGTTTGTTAACTCTGATTGGCTGGGAATGCCTTTCATACAGGCTTCAACTTGACGTCTAGAAAGCTCGTGAACCAATCCTACGCGCTGTGCTACTTCTGCGCAGCCATCTATCTAGTGCAACTGCTTTCCTGTGGCTAAGATAATGAGAGTGAATGTTATTTACCCCTTTTTGTGCTTAGTATTATTATAGATCTTGAATTAAATTAAATAGGCTCAATACTTCCAATTATCAATTAACATAAACAAATGCGTGCATAGTCACGAATCATAATAGATGCGTAGACCACAATATAGAAACAAATACACAATATTCCAAAACCAACTTATCTTTATTAATGTTTTTTCCAGTTACAATCCACTTCCTACCCTATGCACTCAGCTGCAGGGGTCCGTGCACACAGCTGCGGACTCTACTAGGCCTCTGCGCACACAGCTGCAGAGCCTCTTCTATTAATACAACCCGCAACTTCCAACTTACAGACTTAGATCGAATATTAATTCCAGAAACCCATACACTTCTGATCTCAACCAAGGCTGTCTTCTACACTTAGAGCCTCGCTCTATTTATACATTCCCATGGTTCGCTGACCATGAGTAGGCCGACACATTCTAGATAAAATTACAATATTTTAGGGTAGACTACCCTTTGACTTGACTCGTTAAAACTCATGCCCCATGCACTTCATGGAGCCTTTACAATAGCAATACCCAAAATTGTGGGCTTTAAGCTCCAAAACTGTTATGTGGGGGATCAGCTACCCAACAGGCCCCAAACATAGACATCGTGACTCGTGCCAAGTCACTTGGCTGGTGCAGTAATCTTTGCGTTAAGTTCATCCAGCAATCTCTGTGCTTTTCTTACATCTGCCACAACTTCCTCTATTGTCTACTGTACCCATTGTGTGTGTAGCTCCAATGTTTCGTTGTTAGGTGGAAGTCCCTGCCTGATTACATATACGCCCTGCATGTGTGTCAAATTTGCCTCAATCTTGGCGGTGACCGTGAATGCTTCCTCGAGCCAAGGCTGAATACATTCTTTAAGAACTGCTTCTTTTTTATGTGCAATGTCCACCTAGGCCTGTAGAGCCTAGGCTGCCCTCATCTTAGTCAGCCACTGAGTAAGGGTGACTGTCTGTGTGGTCCCCTGGACATTGTTGTAAGCTTGCTACATCTCTCGTGCTTCTGTCTCTAACTGCTGGAGTGTTGGGTCTTCTTGTAGTGAAGTGAGGGTGACGAGTGACTGATCTAGCAAGCCAGTGCAATCTTGGATGGTGCACTCTATTGCTTCCAACCTTGCTTGAATGGCATGGTGCCACTACTCTCAGACCTCCGGTGGTGTAGCGGGCTGCGCCTTGAGCCTCAATTTTGTGATCTACAAGCTGAGGTCCAACTGGATCCTCGTTGCTTCCTCCTTCGCCTCACAAAATCCACTGGCCAACTTGTGGATCCATAGGCCTACTGGTAATTCTGCTACAATCTCGAGCTCAGGGGCATGGTGACATGCTTCCTCGATAATTTGATCCAACTGCCGAGTCTGTGCTACTACTTCATCATGCAGGAGGCTCAACTGCTTGACGTTGACTCGTTGTTCACTAAGCAACTTTATCGCACGTCCTTCCCTAGTGCGGAGCTATGTCATTGCTCCATCTTGTAGCTGGTGTAAGATTTCTCATTTGAGGGCAGCAAAGTTTAATCCAAGTCCGTTGAGCTGGCCTACCATGGCTCTTTCTTCCATGTTGTTTTTTGTTAGTTCTCTTGCCAATAGTGTGATAGCATTAGCCATTTTGGCCTATAGGAACTACTCAGTTGCTAATGTACCCATAGCCGTGTAGGCAGCTACCATTCCCGGCTGTGGGGGCCATGCCTGAAGTTCCTGCAGTTGCATCCTGAATGCCCCCAACACAGTCTGCTGCTCCATCATTGCCTCTTCGAGTGCCTCCCTGGTTAACTCGCAAACTATATCACCGATGTCGCATAGGTCACCCTCGATCAGTGTGATACGTTCTCCATCCAACTTGGATGCCTTGGTCTTCTTTTGTGGCCTTTTTTGTTATGTCGCGCACAACCATTTTAAGGGTGTGGAGGTAGTGCTCAGGTTCCCACCTTTCATCATCTCATCTGTTCCTGGCCCTCTGTTCATGTTTAGGCGTCTTTCTTCTTCTATCGGAGCAGCCCCTCCTGTTGCTTTCTTTTTTGTGGCAGCCTTCATTACCTCCCGAGACGCCCGGACCTCCTCAACAAGCTGGTCATTCTGCTTTTGTTGTGCTAGAAACATGACGGAAACCTTCTGTCTTTGAATCTTCGTCTCATTGTGCACCACCACATCCGTTGTGCGCCATTCTAGTGGCCAGGTGTCTAGCACGGCAAAAACAACTTCATCTATTGCAATGAAGGTGACTGTGGTCCACTTCTACTCTAGATCCTTCTGCGCCATGATATACACATGGTACATATCTGCTTTAAAGTTTTCAAAACTCTTCACACTATCATATACTGATTTGGATAGGCAAGGTTTCTTATTGATCCACAATCGTATGCTTACTTCCATCAGTATCCATAAAATCTTGGCTTCGTGGATTCTTGTGGCATCCTTTGTAGCCCATAGCGATGTGTATTTTTCTACCTCTGCCCAATCCTGGTCAAGGGGAGGGAATTGACTATCCTCAGGCAATTCACCTATAACCAATAGGATGGATAAGAGAAACCATGCATAGTGGAAGGTCTTACTCTGCTCTTGGACCTCCCTGTAGTTCGTCAGGAATTTGTCATGGAGGAACTGTGCCCAATTGAACCGTACACCTTCTGCGCATTGCTCGGCCAGTGCGATGACTGTCATTGGTACCTCATTGCCTTGACATTTTCACATCACCTTTCCTGCCAAAAACAAGGTAGCAACGCAGACCCCTTTGTCTTGAATACTAGTAATAACATACCCTCTTTGCTTTTTCTCCAACTTATACTTCTTTTTCATGGCTTCCGCAATTGTTGAATCTCCACTTGTGCCAACAATTTCCGCGGTGTCCCTTCCTTCACAGGGAAGCTGAGAGATCCTATGAATGAGCTTTTTCATGATGGGGATGGGCTCTTCCAGCCATAATTACCCATCATACACCAAATGGAGAAGTTGCCTAATGACAAATATCGTGATTGGGGCCCAATGAAAATGTGGAATTAATAGGAGGTGGAGTAGCTTGGCCTCCTCCACCCCATAGAACCAAGTCTGCGGCTACAGTGTTGTAATGGCCCCCTCCGTGCTTTGTTCCATCAGCTTGTAAGTTTCCAAATGGGGAAACTTCTCGCTATCCGTAAGGTCCCAGTCTTCAAACTTCATATTGGGAATGCAGCCTACAACCATTCCTTTGAACAGAACCCCCTCGGGGAGGGACGGGGTGTTAAGTGTGCTTTTAACGGCATCCAAATCTTTAGGTACCTTTACTCTCCCTTTCCGCGAAGGGACATACTTGGGCTATTTTGCTATAGCACACACTAGCTGGATGTCTTCTTCCATCTCTTCCTCTGGTTCCATCTCTTCGACAAAGGTTGGATGATCCTCTTCCTCATCATCGCTCTCAATATTAACTGTTTTGCCCTTTTCTTCCATCAACAGTTTGCCGAACCATGGATTTTCACGTGACATATGGACCAGTCCTGTTACCTGTGGGTCCTTCTTGGACCTCGGTGTCTGGGCCGATTTATGGATTTTGAGTGCATCCCCTACCGATGATGTAGGTCTTTGCGTGGCTCCCTTGGTAGATGACATGATTCTGATCAGGGACTCCTATGTATCCTTCAGCAACACTTTAAACCATGGACCTTCTCTTATGACCTCCTTATTCATCATATTCATACCCCCTTGATAGTGCAACAACTTTATTCGCAAGATTCCAAGGGTTGTTCGGTGGAGGACCACCTGCACTTTATAGGCCTGTTGGAATTCAAATTCGACCGTCCCCCCATAGTCAGGCTCATTAATGCTAGAAGGTCGGTGGATCATTTCAAATCTAGTTCTGACTTCATGCCTTAAATTCCCATCACTCCCTTGTTCTTGCGTTAACTCAGACATCTTGTCATGAATAGTGGCACCAACGGTCATTTCCTTGTTTAGCCACGTGGTAGGGTAGCCCTTTTTGCGCAACCGTGACCCTTGTAACATACCGACCTTGCGTGCATCCTTCTTGTTGCACAGCCCCTTAACAAACAGTTTTATAGTCCCACACTCTCTTTCAACTATCTAGAGCATTGAGACTGTCTCCTCTTCGGCTAGTTAGGTGATCACACCTTTCTAGTGCACCACTATCATGTCTTGGCGAGCAACCTGTGACACAGTCTCTATTGTTGCTGCTATGCATATTGCTGGATGCAGTGCGCTCTCCTGGTTCCCCCCCAAGAGTGAGGTGCTACCTTAACCATGACATTTGATCAATTACCTTATGGTTATACTCCTTCCATTCATCCTTAGGTTTCTGCATATGGGTTGCAAATTTCCAGGTTTTTCATTCAGAAAGTCCTCTTTGTTGGCATTATGACACAGGTTTGGCACTATGACACTGGTGTTGTCCTTGATTGCAACTCACTCAGATGGTAGATCACTTTTCAGGCTCTCAGAATGAAAGAAAAAGAGGTATACGTAGGTTTCCTTTGACGAAGTCACGTATACACGCGGGATTGTCGATCAAAAGTCGCGTATGCGTATGCATGCACTCTCACACACAGAAAAGCGCATACATGTGGGAAAGCTTATTTTTAGGTCCATGGTATTTGGACCTTGGTATTCCGTCTGAATTATTAAACCCATGTTTTGGGTCCCTAATATTGGTTCTCTATGGTTTTGACCATGTTTTGAGTAAGGCCTAAGACTATAAAAAGGAGGAGATCATTTGGCAAAGGTATTGCCTGAAGTATTGAATATCTTATGAAGAGCAAGATTTGGAATACTAGTGATTGGTTTATGGTGCATAGCTGAATCTGAATCAAGGAGGAACCTGAGCGCAAGAAGATGGATAAGTTCTATTGATGAGTTTGGAAAATTAGAGGTGCGTATACACACTTTCTCAGGTTCTGGGTTCAAAATTGGTGTTTGGTTACTGTTACTGCTTTCTAGGTACAACATTCAGAGAAGTGATTATTTCATTCAGTTTGTTTGGTGCAAAGGAGATTGGTTGATGCAGATATACTTGATGTTTGATTGATGTTATTCATGGATCCAGTCTGAAAATTTATGAAACGTGGTCCCTGGAAGAAAAGAGAAGGTTGTAGCCTTCTGTAGGTCAGCACCTACGTACTATTACCTCAGCTAGTACAAGAGCTAAGGGGGTTGCAGCTCCCTTCTAGGAGAAGCTAGAGAACGAGAAAAGGTTGTAGCCTTCTATAGGTAGCAGCCTGCGTACTCATATAAGACTGCACCAGTAAGAATCTAATTAAAAGAAGATAGAGACAAATTGCAGCAGGTGGTTTTCACCCACATTGGGTTTCCACCTTACATCCTGGTGTTCACGTGTGTTGTGATTTGTTCTAATTTACTGCTCCTGTTTACTGATCATATGGTTAATAATGTTCTGATGCACTCATTAAGAAGCAACTAACTGAATTATAAGTTTACTAGATATACACTTGTTGCATTACACACAGTTGCGTATACACATGGTTTTCCTTAACTGAAGTAGTGTATATGAAATTGAATTTGGAAATGAAAAAATTATATTGATTAGACAATATTGATTCACCCCCCCCCCCCCTCTCAGTATTATTTCCAACAATTGGTATCATAGCAAGTCCTTCAGAAGAAGCTTGATCACTTGAAGGAAGATCCATCATCATGAGCAATTATGAGAAAGAAGCATCGATCAGGCCACCAATTTTTTATGGGATAAACTTCGTCTATTGGAAGGTAAGAATCACAGCATATCTTCAATATCTTGGTACAGAAGTGTGGGATATCATGGAAATAGGATACACATTTCCATCAGCAACTCCTATAGATACGGCTAGTAAGAAGCAATATGAAACAAATGCAAAGGTTGTCAATACTCTATTAGGGAGTCTATCTCAATCAAAATTTGTCAAGGTTATGTAGCTCAAAACTACAAAAGAAATATGGGACAAGATCATTCTGAGCTATGAAGGAGATGATAAGGTAAAACGAGAAAAACTACAAACTCTCAGAATTCAATATGAAAATCGTAGAATGTACAATGATGAAAGTGTGGCTAACTATTTCCTACGTATAGATGAGATTGTTAATTGTATGAAAAATTTGGGTGAAGAAATAAAAGAAGTTGTTTTGGTTGAAAAAGTTCTAAGATATTTGTCTTCTAAGTTTGAATCAAAAGTTTCTGCCATAGAAGAAAAACATAATCTATAGAGCCTTACCATGTCACAGCTACACGGAATCCTAACCTCTTATGAGATGAGAAAAGGGGGACCATCATACAAGAGAGAAGCCACATTCAAAGCCTTAGGAAAAGGAGATTAAAATGACTCGGGACATATGTCGGAAGAAGGGGAAGAATCAAATTTTGTCAAGAATCTTCAACGGGGTTCTAGAAGATTCAGAGGTAAGCTACCTTTCAAATGTTTTGCTTGTGGAACAGTCAGTCACTCTGCTACCAAGTGTCCTCATAAAGATAAGCTTGACAAAGGTAAGGAACCAGTTAGATGGAACAAAAAACAAAATGTAAGTAAGAAGAGCTATTACACACATGAAGACAGTGATGGAATTTCAAATAGTGATGAAGATGAACAAGGTAATAATTATAGACTTTTGATGGCTTTTGAAGATGATGATTTCTTGGATGCTATAGATGAAGAAGGTCTTTATGAAGAAATTTCTAAACTCAAAATTTTCTTAGAAGAAAATAATATGATTATAGATACTCTGACATTCCAACTTGTTGAAATGGAGAAACACAATGAAAAGTTAGAATGTGAAATTGTGGGACTTAGAAAGGACATTGAGAAAACAAAAGCTCTTAATCTTAGATTTGCTAAAGGATCTGAAACTTTAGATGAGATTATCAAAGTGTAGTGTTCTCCTCTAGTCAAGACAGGTCTTGGGTATACTAAAGAAACATCTCAAGAATAGAAGCCATCTACCTCCAAAAGTTATCTTGAAGCTGCAAAGAGAAGTGAACAAGTTGACAATCGACAGCAAAGGCACAATGAAGATCACCAAGTAAATCATGGACAATTTACTTCAAGAATGAATAGAAATCACCAAGTAAATCGAGGGCAATCTACTTCAAGGATGAACAGAAGCTATAACCAACCATAGGTAAATCATTCTCAATTTACCTCAAGAATGAATGGCTATTACAATGGAAGGTTTGATGATCGTAGGAATTTCTTCAATGGACAATGTTTCTCTTGTCATAACTTTGGACATAAAGCAACTCAATGTGTTTCCTACAAGACCATCATGACCAGAGAAGAACGAAATCAAAGGAGTGTGACTGGAATCATGAAAAGAACCTACAATAACTTTTCTACTCTTGAAAATGAAATAGAATGTTCTATCTGTAACAAATTTGGTCATGAAGATTCTGAATGTAGGAGTAGGTTTCGGCAAACAACTCAGAAGGAGAAAGCTTCATTGAGCCCCAAAACGTGGAGGAAGAAAAAACCGCAACTAGAAAGATGTGACATAGTCTTATATGCAGAAGGGCAGGAAAATCAATGGTACATCCACAGTGGATTCTCGAAACATATGACAGGTGATAAAGAAAAACTTCAATCATATAGTGCCTTAGAAAATGAAAAGAAGGTCTCATTTGGAAATGACACCCCTACATTCATAAAAGGTAAAGGTTCTCTTCTTTCGAAAGAAAAGGTCAAAGCTAGGAATGTTATGTATGTTGATGGCTTAAAGCATAATCTATTAAGTGTCAGTCAGATGTGTGATCAAGGAAATGAGGTAATATTTTGATCAAATGGATGTATTGTTCGTGAGCTTGATACAGGAGAAACCGTAATTAAAGGCATAAGAACTCCAAATAATTTATACATACTCAAGGGAGGACAACAACAATACTATCTTAGCAAGAATGATGAACATTGGCTATGGCACAGAAGATTGGGACATATAAGCTTCTCTCAGATAAGGAAATCATGTAAATATCAAGCGGTTCGTGATCTCCCTGACATCAAAATTCCAGACAACACAATATGCAAATCATGTCAGTTTGTGAAGCAAACCAGAACTAATTTCCCTGAGAAGGAAGGATCAGCTAGTAGGCCACTTGAACTTGTCCATACTGATGTATGTGGTCCATCTAGGAAAAGGTCACCTCGAGGAGAAGAATACTTTATACTGTTCATTGACGACTTTTCCAGGATGTGTTGGATAGGACTTATGAGGCATAAAGACAAAGCCTTCGAAAATTTCAAAGCTTTCAAAGACTTGGTTGAAAATGAATCAGATCGTAGAATCAAATGCCTCAGGTCTGATAGAGGTGGGGAATTTACCTTGAATGAATTTTTCGATTTTTGTGAAGAACATGGAATAAGAAAGGAATTTTCCACTGCTATGACTCCTCAGCAAAATGGAGTAGTAGAAAGGATGAATAGAATAGTTCAACAAATGTCTCGAGAAATGCTTGATGAGTTTGGGACTCCTGCAACCTTCCGGGGTGAAGTTGCATTTGCTGCCGTCACTATTCTCAACAAGACAAACGTCTGAGTGAACAGCACTCAAACTCCTCATGAAATTTGGTATGGTAAGACTCCCACTGTAAAATACTTCAAAATTTTTGGAAGCAAATGTTACATCAAGAAGACTGATGAAAACCTTGGCAAGTTTGAACCTAGAGTAGATGAAGGCATTCTTCTTGGTTACTCTCCCCACAACAAATCATATAAGTGTTACAATAAAAGACTTGGAAAAATTGTTGAAAGTATTGATGTAGTGGTTTATGAAGAAGGAAACATTCCAAGACAAGTAAAATCTGAAGATTTCGAAAATGATGAGGACTATCCTTCAACAAAAAATCAGACTCATGATGAAGAAGAAACCCATGAGGCACCAGAAGAACAGTTAAGGATAGAAGAAAAGACTCCATCTAGGTACGTTTAGAAGAATCATCCAGAAACTCAAATTCTGGGGTAGAAAGAGGCAAGTGTACAAACAATAAGAACTATTTTAGAAGCTTCAAGCTACCTAGCATTGCTCTCCTCCACTGAACCACAAAATGTAAGTGAATCATGTAAAGATGAATGCTGGGTCAAGGCCATGAATGAAGAACTGGAGCAGATTGAAAAGAATAACACTTGGGAGTTGGTTCCTAGACCAAACAATAAAAATGTAATAGGCACAAAATGGATATTCAAAAACAAACTGAATGAAATGGAGATGTTATTAGAAACAAGGCAAGACTTGTTTGTAAAGGGTATGCTCAACAAGAAGGTATAGACTTTGAAGAAACTTTTGCTCCAGTTGCTAGACTTGAGGCCATAAGAATGTTCCTTGCTCTTTCTAGCTTTCAGAAGTTCAAAGTATTTCAAATGGATGTGAAGTCTGCTTTTCTAAATGGAGACTTGGATGAAGAAGTGTATATTGAGCAACCAGATGGGTTTATCCTTGGAAATGATCCAAAACTTGTATGTAGACTCAAAGGGCTCTCTATGGCCTTAAACAGGCTCCAAGGGCTTGGTATTATGATTTGGATAAGTATCTTCATCAACGAGGTGTTATAAAAGGATCAACAGACAACAATCTATATATAAAAATTGACAATGATAAGTTGCTAATACTTGTTGTATATGTTGATGATATCATCTTTGGTAGCAATGAAGAAGACACAATTCAAAACTTTGCCTTGATGATGCAAAAAGAATTTGAAATGTCCCTGCTTGGTGAGCTCACATATTTTCTTGGTTTACAAGTCCAACAAAACACAAACGGTATTTTTCTATCACAAACCAAGTATCTCAAGCAGATCTTGAAGAAATATGGGATGGAGGATTCGAAACCAGTATGTACCCCTATGGTAACAGGATGCAGCATCAGTGCAAATGATGAATCTGCAATAGTGCAGCAACCAACCTATAAACCCATGATTGGTAGTCTGCTCTATCTAACAGGTACCCGACCAGACATTATGCATGCAGTGGGAATAGTTGGAAGGTTTTAGGCAAATCCAAAGGAAACTCATCTTCAGGCAGTTAAGAGAATTTTCAAGTATCTTCAAGGAACTCAAACTATGGCTTATGTTATCCTAGAAGTACAGATCTCACACTTCATGCATATACAGATGTAGATCGAGCAGGAAGTGTGGATGACAAAAAAAGCACTAGTGGTGGTGCATTCTTCATGGGTCCTAGATTAGTATCTTGGTTAAGCAAGAAACAAAGTTCAATTGCATTATCTACAACTGAAGCAGAATATGTAGTTGCTGCATCTTGTTGCACACAACTCCTTTGGACGATGCAAACATTGCAAGACATGCAAATCACTTGTATTCAACCTATCTCCATTTTTTGTGATAATACAAGTGCAATTAGTATTTCAAAGAATCCTATCATGCATTCAAAGATCAAGCACATACTTATCAAATATCATTTTCTGTAGGAACAAGTGCTTGAAGAAAAGGTCAAATTAGAGTATGTTCCCTCCAAGGAACAAGTTGTTGATATACTCACCAAACCACTACCTAGGGAAACATTTGAATAACTCAAACAGAAGTTGGGAGTAGTCGATGCATCATCTTGTTGTTGAAACTTGTATGTTTCAGAGAAAAGTGGGTGTACATGAATTTCATGAGGAGGATCCACGTACATACGCTAGTTTATGTGGGTACAGTCGCGTATATGTTGGTTTGAAGACAAACAGTGGGCCAGGCTCAGGATGAAAGGAGTCTGATATGGGTCTGATAGAGACCATCTACCACAGGTTCAAGGGGAGTATAAATATATATATATATATATATATATATATATATATATACTTCTAATAATTCATTGTTGGCATTATCCAAGAAGATCTTGGTTCAAGATCACAGTGTTTTGGTTTCAGGGGGAACAAGTGCAGAAGGAGAACATGGTTGTTGGTCTGAATGATGATTGACATATGCTACTGATGATAGTTGTTGATAACTATCATAATCTAGTTCTAGATATTTCGTCTCTATGTCATGTATTTCTTTTCTTATCAAGGTCATGTAACGACCTTCTTTGATTTCCCCACTATACCTGGGATGGTTGATGTAATGTTCTTTTTTTATCTTGTGTAAAATTTTGGTGTATCCCCACTTGGTTGGGCGGATGAATCAATATTGGTATATCCCCACTTGGTTGGGAGATATATGTATGTATGAGTCTTTGGTGATATGAAGGTCGCTTATAATGTATAGAGTCATGGTATTTCTTATAGATCATTTTTCTACAGACCTTGCCTACAGTCAGGGGGATCATGGACAACACAGCAGAGCAGAGATTTCAGCATGTACTCAGGGGGAGCATAACCATTTTCCCTTGATGTCAAAGGGGGAGATCTAGACTTTGAATGATTTAGGGTTGCCATCAAGTCCAAAGGGGGAGATTGTTGGCATTATGACACAGGTTTGGCACTATGACACAGGTGTTGTCCTTGATGGCAACTCACTCAGATGATAGATCACTATTCAGGCTCTCAGAATGAAATAAAAAGAGGTATACAAAGGTTTCCTTTAACGAAGTCGTGTATACATGTGGGATTGCCGATTAAAAGTCGCGTACGCGTATGCACACACTTTCATGCACGGAAAAGTGCGTAAATGTGGGAAAGCTTATTTTTAGGTCCATGGTATTTGGACCTATGGTTTTAGACCTTGGTATTGCATCCGAAGTATTGAACCCAGGTTTTGGGTCCCTAGTATTGGTTCTCTATGGTTTTGGACAATGGTTTGTGTTACACAAAATATTGTCACCATGACTTTCTGCAGTCAGTGTGAGTCTGTCACCACTCATACTATCCTCCTTTGCAAGTCTCAAACCTCAGCTCTTCATGTCAAGCTTTAAAAATGAGAGAAAGTCTTTGAAAATATTTAAAACTCTGGTTCCGCCCTTTCTCTTATCATTACTTGCGGTCCCACAGCCCTTGGTCATGTTACCTAGGGACCTGCCCGCTCTGTCTCTAAAGGAGTGGGTGTGGACCCCTGTGAAAGTCAAAAAGGCGCAAGTTTATTCTTAAAAACTCACTTTGGGTTAATTCTGGATGCTTCTAGAAGGAATCTTGACGTGGTTGGTTCACTCCTAGGTGGTTCATGCATCCCATAACTAAAGGAGCTAACCCCTTGATGAGAGGAGCTTATCCCTTTGAAGGAGGACTCTATCCCTTTGAAGGTGGACCTAGTAACTTCCCTCCTTTGCAATATAAATTGAGGCATTAGGCTGGTTGCTAGGGAGGTTGAAAGTTGAACATTTTTTAGGGTAAATGTTGTTGTATTTGAGACTTCCTAGTTAGGCTTGAGAGAAGAGATTACATACATTTTGGCTTCTTTGGAAAGAGAGTGAAACTTGTCAAAGTAGAGGAGATTCTTACTGGACCCTGGGAGGAGCTTGTACAACATCAAGGCACCAAGGTTGTAAAGTTCTTCTTTGATTAAAGTTAATACAATCAGATTCATTTTTCTTAATAAATTGTCTTCTATGGTTTATTTCATGAATTCCTTGATCATTATGATAAATATGCTTTATTATATTGGCTATGCAGGTGCTATTTAATATGTGTGCTTGTTTGTGTTTGCAGATTCTTTAAAAGTGAGCTCATTTGGATCAACGGAGCGTGGCTTCCACAAACTAGCACTGGACCTGAGGTAGACCTAAAACACTTGTTGGCCTTTATTTATAACTTGCATATTTAGAGAAAGATAGAATTTGTTTGGTTTGCTTGTTGCTAGATATCATTAGATACTAGGGAGATCGGTCTTGTCCGCAAGAACGATTCATCCGCCCGAAAAAATGGCGACTCCGCTGGGGACTTGAATTTTTGGTTTTTTCCTTTGCTTTTACTTTGACTTGAGAAACTATTTCTTTGTTTCTGGTTTTTGCTTGATGTGTGTGGGATTGGGTAGGTTTGTTAGATTTTGAATTATTTTTTGTTTTTCACGCTTTTGGAAGAGGACCGCACCCTCTGTTTGTAACACAGTGTGGACATCCCCGCACTTTTTCTTTACACACAGAGCGGTACCACACCTGGGTATACTGGGGGCCTGTGGACCCTGTCAAAATTTTGAAAAACTTAAAATCTTTTCATTCAGTTAAGCTTAGGATTTGTTTATGTGTTTTAGCCTCTGCCCAGATCTGCACGTGTCTTGTCAGAAACTTTTCGTAGGTTAATTCCATTGGCATTTAGGTTTTAGGTGAATTTCTAGAAGCTTTGTGTGCCTGGCTTGATTTTTGTTTGGTCTTTGTAGTAACTCAGAAGCTTAGAAGCCTTAGTAACCTCAAATCACCCTAGTTTTTGCTGGTATTCTTATGAGTCTGATCGATTTGTAAAATCTTCCTTTGTTGAGGAATACATCTTGTTTTTCTCTTTGCAAAGCTTCGAAAGAACTTGTTTTAAAAGTTTTGGATTTCATTTTTAAAAAAGAAAACAAAAGCTGGTTGTTTTTTGATTAATTTGTGATTCTGGACAAATTAGTCCTTAGTTTGTTCATAACTAAGTAAAACATCATTGAAAAGAAATTTTGTAAGCTTTTACTTCAATTAGCTTTTTTTATAGATCTCAAGATTATATTTTTCAATAGTTTTGAGTGTTTTATAAAATTAAAAAAAAAAAATCCCTTTTGAAAAAGTTTGTTTTTGAGGTATTTGAGCGTTTGAAAAGAAAGGGAAATTTTCGTGAGCATAATTAGTAGCTTCATTTTTTAGTGTATTGAAAAAGACAAAAAGTTCTTCTTTTCATTTGATTGTTAAGCAAAGATTTGTTTTTACAAGCATTTGCATTCTCAACTCTTTTTTTAGCTAGAAGTTCATTGAAGAAAAAGGATTGTTTATCATCTTAAGTGCATTTTTAGTGATTTGGAGTCGAGTCTTCACACCATAAAGTTTCATCTCCGCACCTTTTGACTTAAGAGAAAAACAATAAAAATAACACTTAAAGTAAAATCTATCTAGTAATCTTTTTATTTCTAGGGCTCTTTATCACCAACAGAGCTTAGGCTAGTATCTTGGAGTAGGGAGTAATTAACTCTCCAAGATAGTAAAACAAACAAGTAGCTATATCTTGCGGTAGGAGATAAATTTCAATTGTTACATCTATGCTCTGGGAAGCTCATCTTAAAGGAGTCAAGCACGAGGTCATATCCAAATCAGTGGGGTAATCAATCCTTCCTCATTGGGAACGATAGCAGATATACATGTATTAAAAACGGTAAACCTCGGATTAACCATTGTCGAGGAGCCTGGGGTCACTTGTTGGTAAACCTTGGATTATGTCAAGGAGCCTTCAAAGGGATTGAGCTTGCTGCTCTGCCCTTGCGTGTGTATCGGATCACAGATTGTTCCCCCTGGTATATTTGTTTCCGTTGGTAACCATAGTGACCATAATCTATAGGATTCTTTCCTAAGCTGACGGTGAAGGGAAGATCCCACTATACCTGGAGCAGATGTCAGCTAGACTCACTTGGATTTTCTGGGGGGTTCTCTTCACTCGAGATGGTTCAGTGGAGAAAATTGTGCCAGTCTATTCATTAAGCAGGTTGTCCGGGTAACTGTTCCAACCGCCATTTCTGTATTGAATTCTGCAACATTGCATTTCATCACCAACTAGTATTTTTGGTACGGAAAGTTACTGTTTGTGTGTGGTTTGACCTCCTAGATTCTTTAGGCGTGTGATTCAAAATTGTTTGGTTCTTTAGAGACTTTAGGTGATTTTCATTAAGATTTTTCTTTGTTTGCGTGTGAAGTAATTAAAATATTTAATTGTGCTTGAATTACCGAGGAAGTCCCGTAGACTTCGGGGCAAACTTCCTGAGTTTTCACCAAGCCAGCTTGAAGGGCTACGAGCCCTTGTAACTCCTAGTGACAGTAGAGTTGGGTCACCTGAAGAAGGAATGTCTTCTTTAGTTGTACATCCTGCTTATCAAGTTCAGGCACCAGAGTATATTATTGAACCTGTTTCGTTTTCTGAAGTTACTGTTAGTTTTTCTTCTACTAGTGAATTAGCCAAGGAGCCTGAAATTTCTGAACCTGAAACTGAACCTGCTGCTACTCCATCATCAGGATTTGCCTCTCCAACTTCCAGTG
This sequence comes from Pinus tabuliformis, assembly GCA_031772625.1. Classification (NCBI taxonomy): domain Eukaryota; kingdom Viridiplantae; phylum Streptophyta; class Pinopsida; order Pinales; family Pinaceae; genus Pinus; species Pinus tabuliformis. The sequence continues at coordinate 237,806,842 of CM062808.1, read as the reverse complement.
CTCCTGGTTCACCCAGGGTAGAAAGAGTCATTACTCAAAATCTTCCTTCTAGACTTATTGCTATTGAAGAACTTGTTACTCCGGAAGAAGGTATACCTATCCCTGAAAATCAACCAGCTATAGAACTTAGGGAGCGTGAATCGATCTTTTACAGTCCACCTAGGAGGGGCACTTGGTATCTTTCATTGACCAACTTTTTGGAAACCGGGGACTAAGTTTTTCACCACCTCGCATTCCTTTTCATCCAACACCTAGGGGTTATTATCATCCTTTGAATATGTCGATACAGTCATCCATGTTTTCTCAATCTCTAGAAACATTTTTATATGGCGGTCCTTCAGTTCCCTCTGGGTATTAGTCACTTACTGGTACTTTTTCTGGAGCATCTCCTCAACCTGTTGAACAAGGGTTATTAACTGGTAATAACAAAACTAAGCCGTTGAGTGTAGAAGATATTCTTATGATGTCAGGTACTATTCCAAATCCGCAACCTCAAGGTGGCTAGTTACCGCCTGGGGGGCAGCCTCAAGGTCCTCAATTATCCCTTGGGGGGCAACCTCAAGGTACCCAATTACCGCCTGGGGGGTAACCTCAAGGACAGTCCATACCTACGAGACAATACATTCCTCAAGGTCAACCCCAGACTCAGTATGTACCTCAAGGTCAACCCCAGTATCAATATGTACCTCATGGTCAACCCCAATATCAGTACGTGCTTCAAGGTTATCAACCTCAAGGTCAGTACCCAACCCAAGGTTTCCAACCACCTTCAGGTTAGTCATTTGTCCAAGGAGCTGGAAATGTACCTTTGAATTATCAACCCTACCCTCAACCCGGTTATGGTCCTCAATATGCTCAACCTTCTATGGGTCCATACCCCGGAATGAACTTAGTGTGGGATCCATCTCAATCTCAACAGACCTTACAACCAAATGTGCAGTTGTCATCTCAATCTGGACAACCCTTGGTTTCTGGTTCAACCCAGCAACCTGTCCAGCCTACTATTCAAACTTCTACACCTTCTGTAGTTTCTTAGCCTGGGCCAAGCTTGCCTTGAACTCCGCCTCAAACGACTGCTGCAACTGCTGCAACATCTGTTTCATCTACCCCACCTACTTTTGGAGCATCAACAGCTCTGATTTCTATTGTTCCTGGATCAATTCCTCAAGCATCTTTACCTCAGTTTGGACCCACAATTCAGACTTCGATTCAAATGCCTGTAGGACAACCTGGTCCAAGTACGGTTGTCACAAGTCAACCTCAATTTACTTATCAATTGTACCAAGGATAGTACCAATTCGGTCCTGCTGTGCAGAACCTAGTCTATCAGTATCAACCGTACCCTGGATATACTTATCAGCAAGCTCAATAACAACAGTACAGTACGGTTAATCCTGGTTTTCCAGGAGGATATAATATCCCAAATGCAATTCCAATACCTAGTTATCCTAGATATCCTCCTCCTAGGGCTGGTCTCATGGCCCAGGGTTTTCGAGACCCTAATCATCAGTTACCGTTCATTGCAACTTTGGACTTGCCTGACTTATCATGCCTTATGAACGATCCGATTAATTTTCTTCCGTTTTGGCCACCAATGCCGAATAAGTTGCCTAGTGACATCCCAAAGTTTGAAGGTAAATCAGGAGAGGATCCATTGAACCATGTGATGACTTATCACCTCTGGTGTGCATCTAACTCCATTTCAGATGATTCAATTCGTTTACAGCTTTTTCAGCGCACTCTAATTGGTCTTGCGACCATGTGGTACATTGAGTTACCGCGAGCTTCTTTTTATAATTTTAGTCAGTTAGCTACTTCTTTTTTAACTCATTTTCAATTTCCTGTCAGATATGACAATGGAACTGAATTATTAACTTCATTAAAACAATCAACGTCCACTCATACTCTCCTCCTTTGCAAGTCTCAAACCTCAGCTCTTCATGTCAAGCTTTAAAAATGAGAGAAAGTCTTTGAAAATCTATAAAACTCTAGTTCCACACTTTCTCTTATCATTACCTACGGTCCTGCACCCCTTGGTCATGTTACCTACAGACCTGCCCGCTCTGTCTCTAAAGGAGTGGGTGCAAACCCCTGTGAAAGTAAGAAAGGCACAAGTTTATTCTTAAAAATTCACTTTGGGTTAATTCTAGACACTTATAGAAGGAATCTTGACATGGTTGGTTCGCTCCTAGGTGGTTCATGCTTCCCATAACTAAAGGAGCTAACCCCTTGATGAGAGCTGCTTATCCCTTTGAAGGAGGACTCTATCCCTTTGAAGGTGGACCTAGTAACTTCCCTCCTCTGCACTATAAATGGAGGCATTGGGCTGGTTGCTAGGGAGGTTGAAAGCTGAACATTTTTGAGGGTAAATGTTGTTGGAATTGAGACTTCCTAGTTAAGCTTGAGAGGAGAGATTACATACCTTTTGGCTTCTTTGGGAAGAGAGTGAAACTTATCAAAGTAGAGGAGATTCTTGCTGGACCCTGGGAGGAACTTGTACAGCATCAAGGCACCAAGGTTGTAAAGTTCTTCTTTGATTAAAGTTAATACAATTAGATTCATTTTTCTCAATAAATTGTCTTCTATGGTTTATTTCATGAATTCCTTGACCATCATGATAAATATGCTTTATTATATTGGCTATGCAGGTGCTATTTAATATGTGTGCTTGTTTGTGTTTGCAGATTCTTTAAAAGGGAGCTCATTTGGATCAACAGAGCGTGGCTTCCACAAACTAGCACTGGACCTGAGGTAGGCCTAAAACACCTATTGGCCTTTTTTTATAAATTTCATATTTAGAGAAAGATAGAATTTTTTGGTTTGCTTGTCGCTAGATATCATTAGATACTAGGGAGATTGGTCTTGTCTGTAAGAATGATTCATCCGCCAGACAAAATGGCGACTCCACTGGGGACTTGAATTTTTGGTTTTTGCCTTTGCTTTTACTTTGACTTGAGAAACTATTTCTTTGTTTCTGGTTTTTGCTTGATGTGTGTGGGATTGGGTAGGTTCTTTAGATTTTGAATTATTTTTTATTTTTCATGCTTTTGGAAGAGGACTGCACCCTCTGTTTGTAACACAGTGTGGACATCCCCGCACTTTTGCTTTACACACAGAGCGGTACTGCACCTGGGTATACTGGGGGCCTGCGGACCCTGTCAAAATTTTGAAAAACTTAAAATCTTTTCATTCAGTTAAGCTTAGGATTTGTTTATGTGTTTTAGCCTCTGCCCAAATCTGCACGTGTCTTGTCAGAAACTTTTCGTAGGTTAATTCCATTGGCATTTAGGTTTTAGGTGAATTTCTAGAAGCTTTTTGTGCCTAGCGTGATTTTTGTTTGGTCTTTGTAGTAACTCAGAATCTTAGAAGCCTTAGAAACCTCAGATAACCCTGGTTTTTGCTGGTCTTCTTATGAGTCTGACCGATTTGTAAAATCTGCCTTTGTTGAGGAATACATCTTGTTTTTCTCTTTGCAAAGCTTCGAAAGAACTTGTTTTGAAAGTTTTGGATTTCATTTTTAAAAAAGAAAACAAAAGCTGGTTGTTTTTTTATTAATTTGTGATTCTGGACAAATTAGTTCTTAGTTTGTTCATAACTAAGTAAAACATCCTTGAAAATAAATTTTGTAAGCTTTTACTTCAATTAGTTTTTTTTATAGATCTCAAGATTAGATTTTTCAATAGTTTTGAGTGTTTTATAAAATTTAAAAAAAAAAAATCTTTTGAAAAAGTTTGTTTTTGTAGTATTTGAGTGTTTGAAAAGAAAGGGAAATTTTTGTGAGCATAATTAGTAGCTTCGTTTTTGAGTGTATTGAAAAAGACAAAAAGTTCTTCTTTTCATTTGATTGTTAAGGAAAGATTTGTTCTTACAAGCATTTGCATTCTCAACTCTTTCTTTAGCTAGAAGTTCATTGAAGAAAAAGGATTGTTTATCATCTTAAGTGCATTTTTAGTGATTTGGAGTCGAGTCTTCACACCATAAAGTTTCATCTCCACACCTTTTGACTTAAGAAAAAACCAATAAAAATAACGCTTAAAGTAAAATCTATCTAGTAATATTTTTATTTCTAGGGCTCTTTATCACCAACATAGCTTAGGCTAGTATCTTGGAGTAGGGAGTAATTAACTCTCCAAGATAGTAAAACAAACAAGTAGCTGTATCTTGCGGTAGGAGATAAATTCCAATTGTTACATCTATGCTCTGGGAAGCTCCTCTTAAAGGAGTCAAGCACGAGGTCATATCCGAACCAGTGGGGTAATCAATCCTTCCTCATTGGGAACGATAGCAGATATACACGTATTAAAAACGGTAAACCTCGGATTAACCATTATTGAGGGGCCTGGTGTAGGAATTTACAGGGTAAGTTCCTCAGACAGAACACCAAAGGACACCGCTCACAACCAGATCGCAGATCAATACACGAGTATTTTTGACGTGGTTAAAACCATCAAAGAGGGAAACAGTCCACGGCCTGAGCCAACGCGGCCACTTCAGGCAATTTATTAATAAAAGAATGAAAATTTACATAAGCTTCTCTCATAGATGGATTACCCTACAAATGACCCTCCATGCGCTTTAAATAGAATTCATGGACCAATCGGGTGTCAAGCCACGGAACAAGTGTTGGTAATACCGAGGATAGAATGAACCGTTGGATCACTACATATCATGAACGTCGGATTGTAAGTTACAAAATGTACAAGGTAAAGAAACACACTTTACCTAACTCTATACCGAACTCTATATTAGACCAAGTTGTACTTAACTATTTCCTATGTGTCGGAATATCCTAACATCCCCCCTTAAGAACAACTTGGGATAGGATTGAAGGATTTACAAATATGACACAATAGGAGAAGGAAAGAGGCACTAGAGCCTATCCCTCCTTAGTGACGACTTCATGAACTCCAACCATAAACCGAATTTTAGTGAACTTCGCCTCTGTGAGAGCCTTTGTAAAGATGTCTGTAACTTGATCATCTGTTGAACAATATTGCACTTCAAGAACATGGTCATCGATGAGCTTTCTGATGAAGTGCATGTGCAGTTCAATGTGTTTGCTGCGCTGATGTTGGACTGGATCTTTGCATAGCTGAATGGCAATTTGATTATCACACCAAAGTGTAGTCGGATGCTGCTGCTGAAAGCCAAACTTTGACAGGATCTGACGAAGCCACAAGGCTTCCTTACTAGCTTCTACGGCAACACGATACTCTGCTTCTACTGAAGAAAGAGAAATGGAACCTTGTTTCTTGCAGGCCCATGTAATAGGTCCTGAACCAAAAGTGAACACATAACTTGCAGTAGACTTCCGATCATCAGGGTCACCAGCCCAATCGGAATCAGTGAAACCAACCAATAGAGGAGATGCTTCAGCACTGTAATGAATCCCAAACTGAAATGTACCTTGAACATAATGAAGTATTCTTTTAGTTGCTTTCCAATGACTTTCACGTGGGTTTTGCATAAACCGAGCAACAAGGCCAACGACAAAGGAAAGGTCAGATTGAGTATGGGTTAGATACAGAAGTTTTCCTACAAGTTGACGGTATAAGGGAGCATCAACTTCAGGAGAAGTACAAGTGACTGAAAGTTTGACTCCAGACTGGAAGGGAGAAGGGGCTTGCTTACAGTCTTCCATGTGAAAATGGCGTAGAATATCACAGGCATACTTGGACTGGGAAAGGGAAATACCCTCCTTGGATTGCAAGACTTGAAGACCAAGAAAATAATGTAAGTGTCCTAAGTCTGTCATTTCAAATTTCTTTTTAAGGCTGGACTTCACATGGTTTATAAGGTTGGGATCACTACCGGTAAGGATAAGATCATCAACATAAAGAACAAGAATGATAAGAGACTTGCCCACTTTCTTGGTGTAGACAGTATTGTCAGAATGACACCTAGAAAGCCAGATTCTAAAAGAAAGCTATCCATTTTGGCATACCAAGCTCGAGGAGCTTGCTTGAGACCATAAAGGGATTTCTTAAGCTGACATACAAGGCTGGAGTCTGTTTTTATGAAGCCAATGGGTTGTTCCATGTAGATTTCTTCATGCAAGTCCCCATGCAAGAAGGCAGATTTAACATCCATCTGATGGACTTCCCATTTGAACGAGGCAGCAAGGGAAAGAACAAGGCGGATAGAGTTCATTTTGGCAACAGGGGAGAAGGTTTCAGTGTAGTCAATGCCTTCAACCTGTGAAAAACCTTTAGCAACAAGACGAGCTTTATGTTTATCAACTTTCCCATCTGGTCCATACTTGGTTCTGTAAACCCATTTGCATCTAACAAGTTTTCGTCCCTTTGGTAGAGGAACAAGATCCCATGTATCATTTGCCAATAATGAATGATATTCTTCATTCATAGCTGCTTCCCAATCTGGATGGCCTGAAGCTTCTGCAAAGGTGTCAGGATCATAATTTACTGGAGCTTGAGCCAGTAAAGAAGAGGCTCTGTCAAACTGAGAACGTGTGCGTCGCTGATCTGTAGGATCACCGGCAAGATCACCTGCTGCATCTCGAGTAGCACAAACCCATTTTGGAAGCTGAGGAGCTGAAGGAGGATCCTGAGATGGTGGGGGAGGATTGTCATCCTCACTTTCATCATCTGAAGAAGAAATGTTTTCAAAAGTAGAAGAGATAAGGAGAGGTGGCACATCCGCCAGACTAGGCTCGCAGGCCGATATATTTTCATCAAATTTTACATCTCTTCTAATGATAACATTTTTGGACTTAAATGGAATAAGTCTATAGCCTTTGACATCTTCAGAATATCCAACAAAAGTACATTTTTCACTCTTAGGTTCTAAAGCTTTATGTTTTTCATCTGGAATATGGGCCCATGCTTCACTTCCAAAAACACGAAAGTGACTTACATCTGGTTTGATTGAGCTCCATGCTTCTTCTGGAGTGATATTCTTTAAAACCTTAGTAGGAGTGCGATTTATTATGTAATTTTCACAGTTAATTGCTTCTGCCCAAAAACTAAGACCAAGTCCTTTAGATTGTAGCATACAATTAGCCATTTCCTTTAAGGTGCGATTCTTCCTTTCAGCTACACCATTTTGTTGTGGAGTATATGGAACAGTATGTTGCATTTGAATTCCATTCTCAGTGCAAAAGTTGATGAATGTGTTTTTAACATATTCTCCGCCATTATCAGATCTTAGTTTAAGAATTTGATGTCCAGATTGTTTTTCAACAAAGGCCTTGAAGGCCAAAAATGTGTTAAATACTTCACTCTTGAGTTTTAAGAAGTATACCCAAGTGCGTCTGGAGAAATCATCAATGAAAGTTAAGAAATACTTGCAGCCAGAGAATGAAACAACTGGAAGTGGACCACATAAATCACTATGCACAAGCTGTAAAGGGGCTGAGGCGTGCCAAGAGGCACGTTTTTCAAAACTGTCCCGATGATGTTTTCCGAGTACACATCCGGAACAAACACCATCTCTGCAAGATACCATAGGAAGACTTGTCACCATATTTTCTTTACATAGATGCTGAAGGGAGTGATTGTTTAAGTGACCAAATCGCTCATGCCAAAGTTTGCTCACTTCATCGTTATGAGCAACAAATACTGAGGGAAGATTTGATGACCCAAAGTTGTGAAACTTATACAACCTTGTAGAATCATCAGCAATGCCAGTAGCTAAAATCTGTTTAGGATCTCTTAGGTCCTTGATTACAACATTATGAGGTGAAAATTCAACGATTTTACCTTCACCTGAATGAGTTATCTGATATATAGATAGAAGGTTGCAGGATAAGGTTGGAACACATAATACATCATTAAACTGACCATTGTTTAGATGAATAGTTCCAGTCCCTACAACACTAAGAGATCTATCATCACCAACATATATATTTTTGGTGTTACAATCATTTAAAAAAGAAAACATGGCTTTGTTTTTGGCCATGTGATAAAAAGCTCCAGAATCAATGAGCCACTCATGAGAATGAGAAGAAGAAGATACATTTAGTGCATAGCCAGACCGAGATGCTTGACAACCACATGCAGAAAGTGCCATTCCTGAAGATGAAGTTGAAGTTGAAGATTGCTCCAAATGGATGTTATGTTTCTTCATCACTGCTTTCAAGGCTTCCATCTTCTTAAAGCATTTGGATTCTAAGTGGCCATCTCGATTACAAAAGTTGCAATGTCTATCAGTCTTCTTCCATTTGTTTTTATTTGTCTTATCATTTTGTTGAAATGATTTTTCATTTTGAGGCTAAGATTGCTTAGGACCCTTGTTTGGTTTAGGACCATTCTTTTTAGGATATGACTTCTTAGGATTATTTGAATTTGGTTGCTGCTGGGCGGCTAACGCTTTCTTGGAAGAGTTTCTAAGATTAAGAAGACCAAGATGTAAGAGTTTTTCTTGTTCTCTCATTAAAGAATCACAAAAAGAGTTAAAGGAAGGGGACTTGTAGTCTGTTCCTTGAGAAATGAAGGCTTCCCTTGTAGAATGGAAGGTGGAAACAAACACAGAGTAGGCTGGTCCCAACTTAGTAAGAATGGAATAGATAAGGTTACTATGTTCTTTCTTAACCTTAACACCTTCCAAGAGATATCTAAGGGTCTTGAACTTGGACAAGAAATCTTCAATGTAAGAAAAATTATTAGGGTCCAATGTAAGCAACTCATTTTCAAGTTGATGGGCTCTAAGTTCATTTTTAATCCCAAAAACTTTATTGATTTGTTTCATTGCTTCATCAGGAGTATCAAGTTCTGCAATATGGAATCTAAGATCTGGAGAAATAGACATCCCTATCAATCCACGTGCTTGATCTTGCCTATTTTCCCATTTAGCAGCCTTATCTTCATCCTTCGATTTCTTTTCTTGGCCTGAGGCTATTCTGTAGAGACCTTTACTTCTAAGTAAATCCTCAATGTAGGACAACCATTAGAAGTAGTTGGTGCTGTCAAGGGTAACTTGGTATTGACTTTCCATTTGAACGGAAACTGAAGCTAAAGATGCTGAAACTAAGTGTTCCAATGGATAGATCTTGAAAAATTAGGCTAGCTTAAAAAAAAACGGCTCTGAAAACGGCTTCCGGATGAAGAAGTTATGGCTTTTGGAAAAACAGTTGATGAAGTCACTGACGAAGTGCGGGAATGTGCGGAAATGAAAAATCCGCCCCCAAAAAAAATGGAGATTTGAACCCAAGACCTCTACTCTCTTAAAATAGCTTTGAACCAATTGAGCTATACAAAAAATTTGAGAGAGAGAGAGGGGGGGGTTGATGCTTTGGGTTGCGTGCTTGCTTTGAGAAAGCTCTTTTTCCCTACAAAACAAAAAACACAAAACCCAACACGGACATGCAACGAAAACGAACCTTACGGCTCGAAGTTAGCTTTAGCTGGAAACTAAATATTTTCCTCAATGTTTCTGATTTTCCGAGATCACACTAAGGCGCAGGGAAAAGAGCATACGCATGAGAAAAATCCTTCCTTTCTGTTTCTGATTTGCCCAAATCGCACAGAGTCGCAGGGCAAAGAGCATACGCAGAAATGAAAGGTATAGATCCGGTAATAAAAAAAGCTAAATAAACCGAAACCGAAATAAACAGAGAGAAAATAACTGTAAACTGCAAATAAACACTGTATACCTCCAGATCTTAAAAATGACGCATCTAGGCCTCCCGGAAACCTTTTCGCATGAAACGAATGGGGTTCCTCACTGGAACAGATGCTCCCAACACAATAGAGCAGTCCTCTCAGCCTGAAAGTAGTCAGAAATAGTAGATTTGGGAAAAAACAGTCGGATGCAGTTCTACCGGCTTCAGATTTGGATCACCAATGGACACGACCCTCAAATAGCTCTGATACCATGTAGGAATTTATAGGGTAAGTTCCTCAGACAGAACACCAAAGGACACCACTCACAACCAGATTGTAGATCAATACACCAGTATTTTTGACGTGGTTAAAACCCTCAAAGAGGGGAACAGTCCGTGGCCTGAGCCAACACGGCCACTTCAGGCAATTTATTAATAAAAGAATGAAAATTTACATAAGCTTCTCTCATAGATGGATTACCCTACAAATGACCCTCCATGAGCTTTAAATAGAAATCATGGACCGATCAGGTGTCAAGCCACGGATCAAGTGTCGGTAATACCGAGGAGAGAATGAACCTTCAGATCACTACATATCGTGACCATCGGATTGTAAGTTACAAAATGTACAAGGTAAAGAAACACACTTTACCTAACTCTATACCTAAATCTATACTAGACCAAGTTGTACTTAACTATTTCCTATGTGTCGGAATATCCTAACACCTGGGGTCACTTTTTGGTAAACCTTGGATTATGTCAAGGAGCCTTCAAGGGGATTGAGCTTGCTACTCTGCCCTTGCATGTGTATCGGATCACAGACTATTCCCCCAGATATATTTGTTTCCATTGGTAACCATAGTGACCATAATCTATAGGCTCCTTTCCTAAGGTGACGGTGGAGGGAAGATCCCACTGTACCTGGAGCAGACGTCAGCTAGACTCACTTGGATATTCTGTGGGGTTCTCTTCACTCGAGATGGTTTAGTGGAGAAACTTGTGCCAGTCTATTCATTAAGCAGGTTGCCGGGGTAACTGTTCCAACCGCCATTTCTGTATTGAATTCTGCGACGTTGGATTTCATCACCAACTAGTGTTTTCGGTACAAAAAGTTATTGCTTGTGTGTGGTTTGACCTCCTAGATTCTTTAGGCGTGTGATTCAAAATTGTTTGGTTCTTTAGAGACTTTAGGTGGTTTCATTGAGATTTTTCTTTGTTTGCGTGTGAAGTAATTAAAATATTTAATTGTGATTGAAATACGGAGGAAGTCCCGTAGACTTCGGGGCCAACCTCCTGAGTTTTCACCAAGCCAGCTTGAAGGGCTATGAGCCCTTGTAACTCCTAGTGATAGTAGAGTTGGGTCACTTGAAGAAGGAGAGTCTTCTTTAGTTGTACATCTTGATTATCAAGTTCAAGCACCAGAGTATATTATTGAACCTATTTCATTTTCTGAAGTTATTGGTAGTTTTTCTTCTATTAGTGAATTAGCTGAGGAACTTAAAATTTCTGAACCTGAAACTAAACCTGCTGCTACTCCATCATCAGGATTTTCCTCTCCAACTTCCAGTGGTCCTGGTTCACCCAGGGTAGGAAAAGTCATTACCCAAAATCTTCCTTGTAGACTTATTGCTATTGAAGAACTTGTTACTCTGGAAGAAGGTATACCTATCCCTGAAAATCAACCAGCTATAGAACTTAGGGAGCGTGAATCGATCTTTTACAGTCCACCTAGGAGGGACGCTTGGTATCTTTCATTGACCAATTTTTTGGAAAACCCGGGACTAAGTTTTTCACCACCTCACATTCCTTTTCATCCAACACCTAGGGGTTATTATCCTCCTTTGAATATGTCAAGATAGTCATCCATGTCTTCTCAATCTCCAGAAACATTTTTATATGGCGATCCTTCTATTCCCTCTGGGTATCAGTCACTTACTGGTACTTTTTCGGGAGCATCTCCTCAACCTGTTGAACAAGGGTTATTAACTGGTAATAACAAAACTAAGCCATTGAGTGTAGAAGATATTCTTATGATGTCAGGTACTATTCCAAATGCGCAACCTCAAGGTGGCCAGTTACTGCCTAGGGGGCAGCCTTAAGGTCCTCAATTATCCCCTGGGGGGCAACCTCAAGGTACCCAATTATCGCCTGGGGGGAAACCTCAAGGACAGTACATACCTTCGGGACAGTACATTCCTCAAGGTCAACCCCAGACTCAGTATGTACCTCAAGGTCAATCCCAGTATCAATATGTACCTCAAGGTCAACCCAGTATCAATACGTGCCTCAAGGTTATCAACCTCAAGGTCAGTACCCAACCCAAGGTTTCCAACCACCTTCAGGTCAGTCATTTGTCCAAGGAGCTGGAAATGTACCTTTGAATTATCAACCCTACCCTCAATCCAGTTATGGTCCTCAATATGCTCAACCTTCTATGGGTCCATACCCCAGAATGAACTTAGTGTGGGATCCATCTCAATCTCAACAGATCTTACAATCGAATGTGCAGTTGTCATCTCAATCTGGACAACCCTTGGTTTTTGGTTCAACCCAGCAACCTATCCAGCCTACTATTCAAACTTCTGCACCTTCTGTAGTTTCTCAGCCTGGGCCTAGTTCACCTCGAACTCCGCCTCAAACGATTGCTGCAACTGCTGCAACATCTGTTTCATCTACCCCACCTACTTTCGAAGTATCGACAGCTCTGGTTTCTACTGTTCTTGCATCAATTCCTCAAGCATATTTACCTCAGTCTGGACCCACAATTCAAACTTCGGTTCAAATGCCTGTAGGAAAACCTGGTCCAAGTACGGCTGTCAGAAGTCAACCTCAATTTACTTATCAATCGTACCAGGGACAGTACCAATTCGGTCCTGCTGTGCAGAACCCAGTCTATCAGTATCAACCGTACCCTGGATATACTTATCAGCAACCTCAACAACCCCAATACGGTCTGGTTAATCCTGGTTTTCCGGGAGGATATAATATCCCAAATGCAATTCCAATTCCTAGTTATCCTGGATATCCTCCTCCTGGGGCTGGTCTCATGACCCAGGGTTTTCGAGACCCTAATCGTCAGTTACTGTTCATTGCAACTTTGGACTTGCCTGACTTGTCACGCCTTATGAACGATCCGATTACTTATCTTCTGTTTTCGCCGCCAATGCCGAATAAGTTGCCCAGTCACATCCCAAAGTTTGAAGGTAAATTAGGAGAGGATCCGTCGAACCATGTGATGACTTATCACCTCTGGTGTGCATCTAACTCCATTTCCGATGATTCAATTCGTTTACAGCTTTTTCAGTGCACTCTAATTGGTCTTCGACCAAGTGGTACATTGAGTTACCGCGAGCCTCTTTTTATAATTTTAGTCAGTTAGCTACTTCGTTTTTAACTCATTTTCAGTTGCCTGTCAGATATGACAATGGCACCGAATTATTAACTTCATTAAAACAGTCAACATCCACTTACATTTCAGATCACATTCATGAATGGAGACGTCGACGACGTTTAGTGAAAGTTTTTATTCCAGATCAGATCTTAGCAGAATGGTTTGTTAAATCTTTACTACCGTAAATCACTAAGGATGTAGCTAAGTCAGGAGTTGTTACTGAAGAGCAAGTAATTGCTCAAGCTTAGTACCTTGACCTTGTTTATACGTAGTCGGGTACGTTACATGAGAAAATCCTCGATATTACTAAACAAAATCAAATAACTGCAGCTCCTTCAGGGTCTCATGCCGCTGATGGTATGATTGGTACAATTAATACCAAAAGTAAGAAGAAATCTTCCAAGAATTCTTCTCCTATCATAACTTTACCAGATTCCCTGACAGGAGATTCTTTCGTGGAAATTTTTGCCGATATTCATGTTGTAGAGTCATCTATGGCCAAATCAAAATCCGGTGGTAAAAGGAAAGGGAAGAAGAAAAATAAAATAGATAAAAATTCGAAAGAGAAACCAGAAAAAACGGAATCTACTGATGAGAAACGCAAACCTTGTTATCCTTGTCTCATTTGTGATGAAGAGCATTTTACAGGAGACTGCCCTCATCGCGCTAAGGTTGCGAAAATCATCAAAGGTTCTCAAACGCCTGCTGTTTTGAAGGATCCTTTTCCTAGTCAGGACAGTGAGATGATAGGTTCTTCCACAAATGCCTCAGAAGAACCCATAATGATGATGTCCCATGTTAGGATTGTGACACGATCGCAAGATTATGGAAGTAAAAGTCCTGTTGGTGGTAAGGAAGCATAATCTTCTAATTCGAATCCATCAACTTCAACTCCCAGTTTTGATCCACTACAGATTGAGAAACCTAACCCAGACTTAGTAATCAAACCACCCACCAAGGGTATACTTTGAAAGTCAGCTTTCAATCCACATGCGAGAGCTACTCAGAACTATAACATTGTTGAA